>CM022298.1:67331975-67931975 GCA_011799875.1 Thinopyrum elongatum
TCGTCAAGCCGACTGATTTAAATTTAAAAGTCTCAATACGATGTTAGCATTCAACCTGGGGAGGCAAAACAAGATAGGCTCACTGTGTTTTAAGGCGGAAATCCAGAGTGAAAAGAGACCACCGAGTTGCAAATATAACAAATCCGAATGAACTTTGGGAAACATTGTGATCCCGACGAAATCGGAAAGCTTGACGTTTCGGATAATAGTCTTGCCGGTCCAAGTGAACCTATTTGCCACCCTCCGCGTGAAAAACATTCATAGTCGGGTGCGAGTGAAAAGACTCCATAATATCCGTGAGGGAGAGATTCAGGATCGAGTGCTCCGAACAGAAGCTGAAGATAGCTATGTTAACCGTACGAAAGGTTATCTAGATGGGTAGAGCATGAAAAACGTCCGTTAACACAGAAGTTGTGCGTCATCATCGAAAAACGGTCTAACTTTTTGTTTTGGGTTCATCACTCAGTCTGAGAGTAGTACTAACGACCTGCACACGTCTGCGCTAAAGACTCAGACAGTCCAGTCAGCACATGATCGAGTCCAGACTGGAGTTAAAATGGTCCTTGTGGAGAATTAAGATGGCCTTGCTGTTGAAAAAGTGGATCAAACATGAGAGTTGTTCGTTCCTTCGAGACGCACCAAATTTGATATGTGGGCCATCGCTATGTCGGCCCCCACGGTCCTATGCACAACACGACTCCCCGCGCAGGAGGAAGACAGAGAAGTTTGGAGCCAGATCACATTGCCAATACCGAGTTTGGACTGGAAACTAGGACTTAGGCAGCGACTGAATTAGTAATTTTTCATGTAAGGAAAGCCCCTAAATGAATCCGTTGCTTGTACGGAAGTACAAGCGCTCTCACACAATAGTGGCACCCACCCGAGCCCGGCCTCCCTTATGCCCCCTTCGGACTGCCCGATTGACACACCACAATCGACCCATATCAACCTATCACACTACCCTTTATACTCGTTCTCTATATCTCCAACTGTTTTTCTCTCTCTCCGTTTCAACACCTTCGCTTTCCTATAGTTGACGGCCTGCACAACATCCCGAGGCTCTAGGGACAAGAAATAACAACCCCAACCCTCAAAATCGCCACCTAGCGGCCAAACCACTATGGGCCGCCTCACAACACACCAACCCAGCTCGACACCAGGACAAGGCCCCTCCGCGAGTGTGCAAAGACGGTCAACCTAATTCTCAGAGGATGAAAAGAGCAACCCGCCCAGGAACTATCTTGCCCCGTCATCACGACTCTCGGTCGACGGTCTCCTTCAGAAGTGAGTGCGGTGCATCAACCCCCGACGTTCAGGGTACACGGATTGTCGCGTGTTGGGCTACATAGTCGTGTGGGGAAAAGTAGACTTCTTTGTTATTTGTGTTGCAGGGTGTTTGAGAGACGACCAAATGCATCCTACGGCTCCCACGGAATTGATTATAAACCTTAGGTAATCCACGGGGAACATTCCTAATGTCTACAACAAACTCTGGCATTGGAGGCCAAACACGAGTCTACAAGAATAAGTGTGTAGTAGACATCACATAGAGAATCACAAACCTTAACACATATTTTACTAAGGCATAATTACTGCACCCAACATGACTCATACAGATACCTATATCATATCTCAAAACTATTACAAGAATCAAGTTTATTTGTCCAATGATCTTCATGAAAGTTAAGTTTTATACTCCATCTGAATATCTATCAACTTTGGACTACATTTTCATATATCACCATTGTGCTCTCTATACACAAGCTCAAACAAATTAAGTGAAGAAAAGAACAATGAGTAGAAAAAAAATTATCTTCAAAATTATATAAAGTGAAGCATAGAGAAATTTCTTCAAAACATTTACTTAACTCTCAAATTAAGCTAAGTGAAGCATTGAAGAGCTATTTTTAAAAGATAATTAAAGCACACACCAGCTCAAAAAAGACTATAAGTGAAGCACCTAGAGCAATTCCATTGCTTCAAACAATTTAAGGGAAGCACATAGAGCCATTCATAACAAACAATAGATCGTTAGGCTTTCTCAAGTAGGGTGTCCAGCAAGATGATTGTGACAAACTAAAGAAGCCAAAACAAGCAAAGAACTCTTATAATCAAGGACGCTCCAAGCAAAACTCATGATATGTGATGAATAAAAAATATAGCTCCAAGTAAAGTTTACGATGGTCGTTAGAAGAAAGAGGGATGCCTTTCGGCGGCATATCCAAGCTTAGTTGCCTGGTTCTCCTTGAATATTACCCTGGCGGTGCCATGGGGCATCCCCAAGGTGAGGCTCTTTTCACTCCTTATTCCTTACATCCATTAGTGATCTCACTCAAAACATGAAATTCAATCACACAAAACTTAAAAAACCTCCTCGTGAGATCCCCGTTAGTATAAGAAACCCAATTATCCCTCAGTATTCTGTACACTTTGTCCATTTACATTATTCTTGTTATTGATTATTGATACCTAACGTATTCGAACTTATCCATGGGGAATACCCCCCGATAACAATCCATCCCCCCCCCCGAATCAGTCAAAAAAGCACACGATGCAACGAACAATTACGAACTGTCAAAAGACAGAACAAATCTGTAAAGACAGCGAATTTTAACTCATACTTCTGTAACTCCAAAAATTGTAAAACATTAGGCAATGTACCGGCAATGGAATATAAACCTGTCCGCTTGTTAACCAACAATTCAGAAGTTTTCGTCGCTTCTGTGAATTGTTAAACCCAAATTCTGTACTGGACGCAAAACGTTTCTGTTTTCCAACACAGATCAAACTAACATCACCCATCATGATCCCAAAGGCTTATACTTGCCAACACTAATAAACACACATAAAAATCAAATCACTACATAGTAGCATAATGTGGCAACCTCAGAACCAGGAAGAAAAAGTGGAAAAATAAATTTATTCTATATGGGTGCACCCCCAACAAGTGCTGCTTTCTTTATAAGTCATTAAGAGTGGGCTTGAGATTTCAATGACTGCTCACATGAAAGACTAATAACTGAAATACAAAGAGAGAATCATAAAACAGTGACAAAACACATTTAAGTCTAACATAATTTCTATGCATAGGATCTATAAGTAAACTATATCAAGACAGAATGATCTAGCATAGCAAAGGAGAGGATCAACTTAAAAACAGTGACAATCTCAACATAACGAGAGGTATTTAGGAACATGAAAATTTCTCAACCATATTTTTCCTCTCTCATAATAATTACATGTAGGATTCATAATCAAATTCAACAATAAACGATCACATACAAATATTCGTCTTCGGATCCACTATTGCATGCAAGATTGAACACTCCTTCCAAAAATATGGATTATCATCAAATAAAGTCATGACCTCGCCAAGCCAACTTATCAAAAATTCATAAGATTGATCATTCCCCAAAAGTAGTGGGATCATTATTACCTAGAGTTGACACTCTTCCAAACACCACTTTCAATTATTGGCAAACACTATATTTCAATATCATATTCATTCATGAGGGCTCAATAAATTTCAAGATCAAAAGAGGAACTCCCCAATCATGTCATTACAATAAGCTAGTGGACATAGCAAAATGCATCCCAGCTTGGCGGTTTTGCATTCATTATTAGCAAAATTGACATTATAGCAATTTATAATAAACATCACTGCAATCATGTTTTCAATTAAACGGAGCTATCTATGAATAACTTCATCAATTTCTCTTGCAACACTTCTCACAATTTTCAGGAATCATGAGTCAAGGCAAGACTCTCCCCCCCCCCCCCACCCCTACCCCCCAAAATAGAGATCAATCAATGGTGCACTCACTCCTAGCAAATGTTCTCAGCTAATTACGATCTTTTGAAAACGAGTAGAAAGCTATTGTGAGGATCCAGTATCAATAAGATTTTTGCAAGAGACAGATTGCACACAAATAGAAGACGACACTGGCAACTCACCCACAGAACAGCATAGACAACCGAAAAAAAAGGCAAACGGAAAAAAAAGGCAAAATTGTTTGTGTTTTTGTAAAAACTTTTTAGAAGTGGGGGAGATGGAAAACAGAGGCAAATGGGAAAAATAATGTAAATTGGAAAACGAGATGAGATTTTGTGATTAGGAACCTGATAGATGTTGATATTCTCCCGGCAAATGGCGCAGAAATTCTTCTCCGGTTGCTCGTATATGCCGTTGTTTCCCTTGAAGAGGAAAGGGTGAGAGCACAGCAGTGGTAAGTATTCCCTCAGTTATGAAACCAAGGTTATGAATCCGTAGGAGAAGACCAAGAAACACTATGTAAACGGTACTGCACACAAAGAACAATATTGCAACCCAAGCGATTACAAGGGGTTGGTCAACCATCCACGGAAAAAGGATTAGATTAAAATTGTATGAGATTGGATAAAACTAGATCTTGAAAAAACACAACTAAAAAAACAAAGTAAGAAAAGTGCAGCAAGGTATTTTGGGTTTTGGAATAATTAGATCATGAAAACAATAGGATAGAAAATAGACCCCGGCGTGGCCCGAGATTCACGAGTGGCTTTCGATCGAGAAAATAGCATACCCACCAAACACCCAGACCGGTGCGGTAACAAATTTACAGTTGGGCACATGATAGAAAGCAAAACTTATGATGATATCCAAGGCAATGATCATGTATATCAGGCATGACGTTCAAGACAAGTAGACCGACTCTACTCTGCATTATACTAACCTTACTCACTCACATCAACCGCTATCCGGCAATGCATCTAGTGTATTTAAGTTCCATGGAGACAACGGAAGTAAAGTAATCGGTCGATAATGCAATAAGAATAATGACATGATTGTAGAAAAGATATATTCATGTAGGAATGGACCCTATCTTTTTATCCTAATAGCCAATGATACAGCGGCCTTGCTACCCCTTTGTCCATGGGTGAGAAAACTGGCATGATCGAACCCATCCACAAGCACCTCTTCCAATTGCAAGAAAAATCAATCTTAGTGGCCCCAAACACAACCCAAAATTTCGGAGAAGAAATACGAGGCTATTTATAACAGCATATAGAGATCAAAGAAGATCTCAAAATAATTTCAGGATAGATCTTATACACTAAAACTAACAATCATCGGATACCCACAAACAAAACACACCAAAAAAGTCTCACTTACATGCGATATAGATCTCCAAGGAACATTGAGCGACGAAACATTGTATTCGAGAACCGAAAAAGAGAGAAGAAGCCATCTAGCTACTGCCTACGGACCCGTAGGTATGTGCTGAACTACTCAAGCAACATCGGAGGAGCACCAATGAGGATGAGAACCCCTCCTGATCGTGTTCGCCCGGCAAGGTGCCGGAATAGGGTTCTGATTGGATCTCATGGTTCTGGAAACTTGCGGCGGCTGGAATTGTGTTTCATGACTCCCTGGGGTTCTGGAATATTTGGGTGATTATAGAGGAGAGGCGGTGGATGGAAAGGACTTCCGTGGTCCTCACCACCACCCTGGGCGCGTGTTAGGGGCCTCTGGCGCCCTGGGGGGTTGTGAGCCCCATGGCCTCCCTTGATGCTCTTCTTGTTCCAAGTTGTCTTCTGGTCCAAAAAAATCTCCAAAAAGTTTTGTGGCATTGGACTTCGTTCGGTACTGATATTCTGCGAAGTAAAAAACAACAACTAGCACTGGGGTACTCTGTCAATAGGTTAGTCCCAAAATGATATAAATTTGCTATAAAATGAATGTAAAAAAATCCAAGAATGATAATATATCAACATGGAACAATCAAAAATATAGATCATTGGAGACGTATCAGTGGTACTCCTTCATATCTGCTCAACTTTTTGATCTCAACCAGAAAATAGATCGTACTTGGTTACTGACTTTCTTTTCAGCTCTTAGAATCTTAGTTATTAGTTCGAAGCAACAATGGTTGCTAAGTATCCTTTGTGTGGTTGCATCTTCAAATCTACCATGGCAACAGTCAAATAGGGTTTAATGATCGCTTGCTTAGGGTTCCCCCCTTCTATGATCACTATACGATCAGCCTACGTTGCTTTCGTTCATAATAGCACTGCCTCCACCCATCAAGCTAAAAACAGCTTAGTTGTTCAAATATGAATCTGATATGATGTTGATTATTATTAAAAGGAGTTGTTTAATTGGTCAGAAATGTTCCTAATGAGTTTCGAAAATGCTGTACGCCGCTGGGGCTGGCTCTACAGGTGGCACGGTGGGGCGTGGCCCACCCATGGAATTATGGGTCGGCCTAGACCCGATTCCCCTCTGTTTCTTGCTACGCTTCGATCTTACTTCGACCTAGCCGCCTGCCTCACCGGAGACTTGTCGTCCCTAGACGGCATGACGTTAGGAGGAGACACACGAGACTAACAGGAGGTAGGAGCCGTCGCCCAACAAGAGTCAACCGTGACGGGCGAGGGTGGCGTGCCTACCTTCCCAGTCCGTTCAGGCTCAGGCGTGCAGCACCCACCCAGCCAACCGCCTTTGATCCTGAGATACGTTCCAACACTCAGAATCCACTCCCCATCACCCATTTTCTGATTGATTCATTACTCATTATGTAGACGTCGTCATTAGGTTTGTTGGTACTGGGTGCTACCTACACTTAATGGTTAAAATGTTCAGTAATCTTTAGTACCTGTAAAGTTCACAGGGTTTCAAAATTCTGGCCTAGGAACAGGACACTAGTTATGTTGGATTGTGGTATAGTGACATTGACCCAGATTACTACTGCAGGCCAGGTTTTGTTGACAATTTACTTGTCTTTCTTACTCATTCGATATGAATCCAATTATTCACTTCGATTAGTTGCAAACAATAAGTGCTAGACCAACTTCTTGATTCAGATTTTGGACGGTTCATACTGTAGTTACGATTCTGCATATATGTCCTAGTAAGCTCACAAGTAATGATTGATTCACTAGATCTATGCTTGCCATGTCAATTTGGTTTAATTATTTTTTAGGGTGGACCACCCTGTTTCAAAATAAATGAAACCGCAAACATGAGTGCATAGTATTTTCTATGTGATTCTTCCATCATGTGTCGGCAACAAACACTGCATTTGATAGAAAGGAAAGTGTCATATCCACATTTTACATAGACTACGATCTTTTAATGGATACATCTGCCTACTTGCTTTGGGTCGCACTACCAGCACTCCACCGTTGAAGCTAACATTATGCCACTCATAATTCCAAAGTTTATTTATTAAATATGAATTTGATATGATTCTAATGTTCCTACTTAGTTTTGAAATGGGTGTCGCCTTATAGAGACATAAGAGGTTTGTGGTTCTTTGTGTGGTTTGGTCAGCATGGTTGGGGGGATGAACTTTGTATACGCAGGGGTTTGTACGGAGACACTATGAGTAGAATCCTCCATGCATTCCATAGATAATCTGACTACTTTTTATATTTCATGAATCTCAGATACTGAACGTCATAATGATTATGAGTTGCGCACATGAAAGGAATAAGCAGAACAATGCCATGGCTATAAACTTGGCATTAAGGGACTAAGATCCAGTCTGGATGCAATGCAATGCACATGCTCTCACCATAAGATTCAGCTGCTCAAAATAGACCTAACAATGATTATGAGCTAGAGGGAGACCAGTCAGTGTAGCTCCTAGTGGAGGAGTCAGAGGCAAATGGCCCTATCTTATTCACCACATCAAGGTGCTTGCTCTAATTTGCAACATTATATTGGTTGCACATATTTGCAAATGATGCTTTGCATTGCTTCTACTTTGTTGCACTGCCATTTGCTTAGTTTACACATCGTCTATGTGAATATTGCCTGCCCATCCATTTTCAGTACATATTCCATTTGTATCATACCATATTTCTCCATTCAAATGTTGTCTGTGTAGCAGACGTTCAAAAGAAGAGGTGGATTGCTGACCGCAAAGGATCATGAACAAAGTATTGGAAAAGGTAGTGACACCTGATAAATCAAATAGCCCATAGGTTGTTAGTGGCAATATCACCAGACCTACAAAACACAGCCCCAACTATACAGGACTCTAGCCCCTAAACAATTGACCATCTCTGATGCCCCAACTCAGCAGACCCCAACGCAACAAACAGTATGACGATTGCCAGTTTGTCATAGCACCAGCTCTACGACACAAACCCCCCATTCCAGCAAAGAGTACACCAAATCCAGTTGGCAAAATCCCTTTTTGACGAGAGAGAGCCCCAATTGCAGCAAATAGGACCCCTGTTCCACTTCTTCCCAGTTTAGAAGATGAAGCTTTTATTGTGTCTGGAACTTTGTGCGCATCTTCCCTTCAGTGAAAGATATATAACAGACAAAGAACAATTTCCAATCTTCCTCCACAACTTACGTGAAGTATTGTACTAATGTTAATCATGGTAGTTAGTGCCTGTTTTTTCTGACAGAAGACAAAAAGATTCATTATTTAAATAGGCGAGGACCAAATGGATAGTCAAGACGAGCAAGCTTGGGTTGCGCTTTCAAGCCAAATTGATGAAGAGATTGTTGCTACTTGAGGCAAGCGCACGTCGATAGCAAGCCATAAATAATTTTTTTGTAAAGTCTCCGATGACATTTAGTAGACAGTGACTGGAATATCTTGTAACATTGGTCTCGTCTATAGCGTAAGGTACTGTCTATGAATCACATCAGAATTTGAACTACATTTCTACATTGCCTTACCGTCTCACCTATACGAAAACTGTTTATAGAAGAATATTCATTCTCAAGGACCACATAATCTGCAACTATACTGCACACTGCATTGCCCTTATGGTACCTCTCTCCCTGTATCACCAAACTACTTTCATAGCGGTTGATTATGTAGCATCACTGCACATGTTAGCCTCCTTGTCCTCCATTTGGTGGGATATTATAGACCGTATTGACCCTTACATAAATCTAGAATCAACCCAATGCTTTTGAAGAGGTTAGCTCTGCAGTCCTCTTGTAAGGACAGAATGTCTTGTATCACTGTACTTACATTAAACAGCTACGCCCTCCGTCCCATAATATAAGAGTGTCTTGTACAGTTACACCAGGACAAAACACTCTTATATTATGGGAAGGAAGGATTGGTTCATGTGTAGCATTACTCTCAATCTATCTCCCTCACCCCCCATTTACTAAAAAATATCAGATCTATATTTAACTTAGCAAAAGTGAATACACAGAAATGATAGTGCAGAAGTGAGCCCATTGCTCTTGTCAGTACATTTTGTACTGTAACGCTTGTAATTACTATGAGGTAGTTGATATGCAGAGTAGAACACAAAGAGTTGTGGGGGTGATAGTCATACTGCTTACCACCAATGTTTATTTTGGATTCGGCTGTATTGGGGATGAAGCGGCCCGGACCACACTTACAGTCACGTACATGAGACCGGTTCCACCGACAGAGATGCAACTAGCTTTGCATAAAGGTGGCTGGCGGGTGTTGTTTCTCCTACTTTAGTTGAATTTAATTTGAATGCGGGGCGGGCTTGAAGAAGGTTAAAACAACAAACCTTGACGAATCCCCGTTGTGGTTTTTTTCGTAGGTAAGAACGGTCTTGCTAGAAGCCCAGAGCAGCCACGTAAAACTTGCTACAAAACAAAGTAGAGGACGTCTAACTTGTTTTTGCAGGGTATGTGTGATGTGTGATATGGTCAGACATGATGGTGATATACGTTGTATGAGATGATCATGTTTTGTAAGTTATCGGCAACTGGCAGGAGCTTATGGTTGTCGCTTATTGTATGAAATGCAAACAACCATGTAATTGCTTTACTTTACACTATGCGTTAGCGATAGTTGTAGAAGCAATAGTTGGCGAGACGACCACGACGCAACGATGGAGATCAAGTGTCGAGCTGGTGACAATGGACATCATGACGATGCTTGGAGGTGGAGACCAAAAGCACAAGATGATGACCATATCATGTCACATATTTTGATCATGTGATGTTTATCCTTTAGCATCTTATTTTGCTTAGAACGACGGTAGCATTATAAGATGATCCCTTCACTTAATTTCAAGATAAAAGTGTTCTCCCTGAGTATGCACCATTGCTAGAGTTCGTCGTGTTGAGACAACACGTGATGATCAGGGCGTGTGAGACTCTACGTTCACATACAGCGGGTGCAAGACAGTTTTGCACATGTGGATACTGGGTTAAAACTTGACGAGCCTAGCATGTACAGACATGGCCTCGGAAACTGGAGACCGAAAGGTAACATGAATCATATAGGATATGATCACATAGAGATGTTCACCATTGATGACTACCCCATCTCATGTGATGATGGACATGGGTTAGTTGATTGGATCACGTATCACTTAGATGAGTTGAGGGATGTCTTATTTATGTGGGAGCTTAAGTAATTGTTAATTAATGAACTTATTATCATGAACTTAGTCCTGATAGTATTTGCATATCTATGTGTGATCAATGGCCCGTGCTGCCCGTTCCTGTGAATTTTAATGCGTTCCTAGAGAAAGCTAAGCTGAAAGATGATGGTAGCAACTACACCGGACTGGGTCCGTAACTTGAGGATTATCCTCATTGCTGCACAGAAGAATTATGTCCTGATGCACCGCTGGTGACAAGCCCCCTCCCGCTAATGTAGACGCTTTGAACATCTGGCAGACGCAGTCTGATGACTACTCATAGTTTAGTGTGCCATGCTTTACGGCTTAGAACCAGGACTTCAAAGACGTTTGAACATCATGGAGCATATGAGATGTTGTCCAGAGTTGAGTTAATATTTCAAGCAAATGCCCGGGTTGAGAGATATGAAGTCTCCAACAAGTTCTATAGCTACATGATGGAGGAGAACAGTTCCCAGTGAACAATACTCAAAATGTCTGGGTATTATAATCACTTGACTCAGTTGGGAGTTGATCTTCCAGTTGATTGGTGCATTGACAGAGTTCTTCACAACTGCCACCAAGCTACAAAGGCTCGGATGAACTATAATATGCAAGGGATGAAACAAAACAATTCTGAGCTCTTCGCAATGCTTAAGGCTGTGGTGGTTAGAAATCAAGAAGGAGCATCAAGTGTTGATGGTTAACAAGACCACAGTTTTCAACAAAAGGCAAGGGAAAGAAAGGAACTTCAAGAGAATGGCAAGCAAGTTGCCACTCCGGGAAGAAAACCCAAAGTGGACCCAAGCCTGAAACTGAGTGCTTCTAACAAAGGGACTGGTCACTGGAAGCAGAATTACCCCAAGTATTTGGCCGATAAGAAGGATGGCAAAGTGAACAAAGGTATATTTGATATACATGTTTGATAACCCACAAGTACAGGGGATCGCAATAGGTTTCGAGGGTAGAGTATTCAACCAAATTTATTGATTCGACACAAGGGGAGCCAAAGAATATTTGCAAGTATTAGTAGATGAATTGTTAATTCAACCACACGGAGATTAATTATCTGCAGCAAAGTGATCAGTAGCAAAGTAGTATGATAGTTTTGATAGTAGTAGCAACAACAATAGTAAAGGTAACAGTGATAGCAATGATTTTGTAGCAAGTGCAAGAGTACACAAGCAGTAGTAACTTAGCAAGAACAATATGAGAGAAATTCGTAGGCATTAGAAGGTGAATTCGTTGGATGATATTCATCATAAACAGTCTCATAACCTAGGGCGATACGGCACTAGCTCCAGTTCATAAATATAATGTAGGCATGTATTCGTAAATAGTCATATGTGCTTATGAATAGAACTGCATGACATCTTTTGTCCTAACCTCTCGTGGCAGCGGGGTCCTATTGGAACTAAGGGATATTAAGGCCTCCTTTAATAGAGAACCGAAACAAAGCATTAACACATAATGAATACATGAACTCCTCAAACTACGGTCATCACCGGGAAGGTTCCCGACTATTGTCACTCCGGGGTTGCCGGATCATAACACATAGGTGTGGACTATAACTTGCAAGATCGGATCTAGAACATAGAATTAATGTTGATAAATATAACGGTTCAGATCTGAAATCATGGCACCCGGGCACAAAGTGACAAGCATTAAGCATGGCAAAGTCATAGCAACATCAATCTCAGAACATAATGGATACTAGGGATCAAGCCCTAACAAAACTAACTCGATTACATGATGAATCTCATCCAACTCCTCACCGACCAGCGAGCCTACGAGGAATTACTCACTCCCGGTGGGGAGCATCATGGAATTGGTGATGGAGAAGGGTTGGTGATGACAAAGATCGAAGATCCCCTCTCCGGAGACCCAAACGGACTCCAAATCTGGCCTCCCAAGAAGAACGGAGGGGTGGCGGCGGCTCTGTCTCGTGAACCGGTGATAATTCTTCCTCCTCGATTTTTTTCTCCAAATATGTTGTATTATAGTATCAGGGTTGAAGTCTGCGCGGCCAACGGTGGGGAGAACCCACCTGGGCGCGCCTGGGGGGGGCGCACCCTGGTGGGTTGTGCCCACCCAGGTGCCCCCCTCCGGTGGTTCTTGGCTCCAGAAAATTTTATTTATTGAATAAAAAATCCTCGCAAGTTTCGTTCCAATCCGAGAACTTTTATTTCTGCACACAACAACACACATGGTAGTTCTGTGAAACAGTGTCAGTCCGGGTTAGTTTCATTCAAATCGTGTAAATTAGAGTCCAAAACAAGAGGAAAAGCGTTAGGAAAAGTAGATGGAGGAGACTATCAACTCCCCCAAACTTAAACCTTTGTTTGTCCTCAAGCAATTCAGTTGATAAACTGAAAGTGAAAAGAAAAAACTTTTACGAACTCTTTTGCTCTTGTTACATAAAAAAAGTAAGCACCCAGGTTTTCAGCAAAGATTATAACTAACTATGTCGACAATAACTCTTAAAAATTATATTAACTCATAATAATGGCAATTCAACTAGCGAGCACAATAATAAGATATCTCAAACAATCAACCTTTGTCAAAGCAACCATGACAATAGTGGTATCTCGCTAGCCCTTTCTGAGACCGCAAACATAAATGCAGAGCACCTCCAAAGTTCAAGCAGCGACTAAACATGTAATTCATGGTAGAAAAGATCTAGTCATGATGCACCCAACATTAGTATACACAATGCATCAGGATGACAATAGTGCTTTCAGGTTCTGGCGCTTATTTGAGAAGGTGATGAGACAACATAAAAGTAAATAGATAGTCCCTCGCAGAGGGAAGCAGTGATTTGCAGAGGTGCCAGAGCTCAAGTTTTAAAACAGGGGTAAATGAAATTGAGAAATGCACCCTTCTTATTTACTTCGCGACCATTAGTTATCGGTATCTTCCATTGCTTAACACATTAGTGGCGGTTCCCAAGCAATAAATTAAAGGTTTACTCCCCCTCCACCAACAATCACACTCCACGGTTGTCCGAAACAATGGGTGTCATCCATACCAACAAAAATTCCTGGGGGAGTTTTGTTAATTATTGTGAATTTGAATTAGGACTGGGAATCCCTATACAGCCCCACTCGTGCAAGGCCAAGCGAATAAACACTCATCATGAGAATAACCCGCTTAACATGGAAGACAATGACTACCTCCTATCGCTATGAACAATCCAGGCACGCAAAAAAGGATATTTATTTGAAGTTTTTTAGAGGTGGCATGCCAATTTACTTAGGAAGGCAGGGTAATACCGCATATAGGTAGGTATGGGGACTCATATGGAATAACTTGGGTTTCAGGGTTTTGATGCACAGCAGAATTCCCACTTAGTACAGGCGAAGGCTAGCAATTAGGTTGAGAAGCGGCCAGCTAGAGAGCGAAAACGGTCATGAACATGCATTATGCATAAGTAATATGGATACTAGCATGAGTAGGATATGAACACCATGAACATAATATCATAGAGGCTATGTTGGTTTTTGATCAAGTACATGCATGAACATGTGCCAAGTCAAGCACCCGAACATTCAGAGGAGGATACCAATCATCATACTACATCACAATTATTTAACGCAATGTTGACATCAAAGAAATCATATATCACTCCTAGCTACTTAAGATTGACATGAGAAACCTAATACTCTCTAAGGGTCATTGCAAACATGTTTGATCATATGAGCTGAATCATGGATACTAGGTTAAACATATTTACAAAAATAGAACAAATTGAGTCATACCCGTTTCTTCTGCCACAACAGTTCATCAAATATCGTCATCATTGCCTTTACTTGCACGACCGAACGATATGAAAATAATAATAGTGCAAGAGTGCGTGGACTAGCCGGAATCTGCAAACATTTTATTCAAAAAGAAGAAAACAAGGTAAGTGTGGGTTCTCTGTTAGATCAACAACAATGCATATGAGAGCCACTCAACATTTTCATCGTGGTCTTCTCTCAGTATGACTAATAAAAAGAAATTCAGAGAAACACACTGAAATATTTTTGGAGTTTTTGGTTTCTGGAAGAAAAGCAAATTTAAGAAAGGAAAAACAAAATGAGAAAAACTATTTGCACGGGAGAGCTCCTAACAAGCAAAAAGAAGAACAAGGAAATCTTTTTGGGTTTTCTTTTTAAATACTACAGCTAGTTATACTAGAAAGAAGCAGGAAATATTTTTTATTTTCTCAAAGTTTTTTTTAAACACACAAGAAGGCGGTGAAAAAATAAATCTAGCATGGATAATACAATGAAAAAGTGTGGACACCGACAACTGGAATGAAATGTGTGAACATGAATGTAATGTCGGTGGAAAATACGTACTCCCCCAAGCTTAGGCTTTTGGCCTAACTTGGGAATCACCACTCGAAGAAGCCATGGGGTCTAGTTGAAGTGCTGGGGCGCGGGACCTGAGGGTCCCATTCCTAAGGCCCGCCTGTGCTGCAGCCAGGTTGTTCTGGTAGGCGACAATGTCCTCAGGCATAATCCTGTATCCGCCCCTGGCAATAGGATAACAAAGCAGGTGCACGCAACGGAACAATATCACGAGTGCCTCACTAAAAACAAGGTTATAAGGAAAATCACTAGTGGTGTTTCCACCATCAATAAATTGGTGGTGTGCCATAGCTGAGCGATCTAGATAAACCGTGGGTAAAGGATAATATGCTGGCATATCAACTGTTAAGTGACTCGCCAAGCAAGTAGCATAAATACCACCATGATCTATACCTTGGATCTGTTAATGTGTAGGCGACGTGCCACAATAGCTCCCAGCTATAAGTGTTGTCGCCGATAAGTGCACGACGTAAAACAGCAAAGTCAGGTGCACTGAGTGCACCTACCTTCTCTTAGCAAGCAAACACTTCGCAATGAATAGAGCAAATAATACACAGCCGGAAAGTGTAAGCTAGTGGCAGTGACAGCCGATACCCTCTCTCATCCCCCATAGTCAGAGTGCAGTAAAAACCATCAAACTTGTGGGCCTAGGCTCTACTAAATATCCGTCAGAAGAAGGATCATGCATATGTCACAAAACTCAGAAAGTGGTTTCTGATGGGGTCAGCGTTAAGTCAAACTGCACCTCAGGAGGATTATTCCTACTCAGAAATGAAACTTGACACGGAATTGTGAGGAGATGATACTGTTCATTCAGCTGCGATGAAGTCGGTGAGGCCGGCATTAGCAGCATACTGTGCAAAATCTTGACGGATTCCGGCTCCTCCATGATGGGTTATGCGGCCACTCGCACGGGCGTACCTCCGCATTCTCCGGGTGCGGAGATCACGTCAGACGACTCCCCATAACAACCCTTGGAGTTTTCTTGGAAGAAACTTCCTAAAGATATCATCTTTTTCCTATGAACAAAATTCTAAAAAAATTAGTCACAAAATTTTCTCAACAAAACTTTACAAGTTGATAGCAACAACTCATAGGGATGCATAGAGGCCATATCAAGCATTCAAACTACTTAGAACTCTAAGAATTCAAACATGCAAGCTCATCTACAGCAGCACCAAGAGTCACTAATATTTCTGAATATAAACCACTAAAGCAAAACTAATTGGACCAATGGAGGAGGCACATGCCAAGCAACAATCCCCGAAACAGTTTCGAAAACGGAGCTTCGAGCAAAGAGATCGAAATCCGTGGGTTTGAGAGCAAGAACACGAGAGAGAGAGGAGAGCAATGGTGATTTTTTTCTGGAGGTAGGTGATGATATGGAGTGAAGGATAAGTGAGGGGGCCCACGTGGGACCACAACTACCAGGGCGTGCCTGGGGGTGCTGGCGTGCCCAGGTGGTTGTGCCCACCTGGAGCACCTTCCTCTGATGTTATTGCACACAAAAATTCTTAAATATTCAGAAAAAAATCGTATTAAATTTTCAGAGCATTCTGAGAACTTTATTTTTGGGTTATTTTTTATGACAGAAAACTCAGGAAACAGGCAGGCATGGTATTTTATTTTATTTAACAAAAAAAAACAGAAAACAAAAGGTAGGGATAAAGTAGTGTCACTAAATTCATAACTTCATAACTCCTCAAAAATGATTCATAATAAGGTTGATCAAGTCTTATTAACAAAACACTTCCGATTAGCATGAAACCGAAGAACTTTTGTAAAACAACTAAGTTACCTCAATGGGGATGTGAATGTCCCAACAATAAGCATTTCATATTTCTTTTTGGCAGTAGGTAGAGGTAGTGAAAACTTCCAATAGTGATTGTCGGAGATTTTTCAATAACATTAATAACATTCACTTGGAATTGTTTCTCTCGGAAGTGCACCGTATTCATTACATTGATATGAAAAGTGAGCTTGCTTTTATTGCAATCAATAACAGCCCCTGCAGTATTCAAGAAGGGTCTACGAGGATAATCGACATGTTGTGTCCTCAAGCATCTCAAGTATAACAAAGTCAGTCAAGATAGTAACATTAGCAACACAACAGGCACATCCTCACAATACCGATAGGTATGGCAGTTGATTTATCAACTGTGGCGCCCCCGACTCAATCGTACATAATCATACACGCAAACGTGTACGATCAAGCACAGGGACTCACGGGAAGATATCACAACACAACTCTAACACAATTTAAACGGAGGTCCACAATATTACAGACCAGGGATCCGAAGATCCGAATACATAAGTCAGTCATACAAATATATCTGAGTACAGACATAGTTAAACAAGTTCTGCTTAAGAAGGCTAGCCAAACAGCGACACTAGATCGAAATGCGTTGGCCTCCTGCCTGGGAGCCTCCGATCCTACTCCTGGTCATTGGCTCGATCCAGTAGTAAGTACCCTCGGACCCTCCTGGGTAGTGCTCCGGTGGTGGCATCTGACTCCTGGACTCCATCGTCTGTTTGTATCATCAAGTGGGGTTTATGGGGAAAAGAGAAAGTAAAGCAACCATGAGTACTCATCCGAAGTACTACAGCAAGCAAGGATCTATACTACATATGCAACATTATCAAGGAGAAAGGCTGTAATGTGGACTGGGCTGCAGAAATGCCAGAATAGAGAGAAGGCCTAGTCCTATCGACGACTAGCACTTCAAACATCTTCACCAGGCCATCATCTTGCAGCAGTAGAAGAGAGTAGAATAGATTTTATTTAGCCAACATGTTGAAGTACAGCTTAAAGATCCTTCCTCGACTCAAGCGAGAAAGCGATCCCGAAGCTCTCATTAAGTAACAAGTATCCAGTTCAAGTAGTAGATCGGGATACACAAACTGAGCGTCCTTTACCGTAGGACCGGCTATCGATAGAAGATTCATCCCTGCAGGGGTGCACACTGTTACCCAACACGCTCGATCCACTCTGGCCGGACACACTTGCTGGGTAATGCCGTCCTCGGAAGATCAACACAAGCAGCGCTCTACCTAGGTCGGCAGAGAGGTCAGCACGCCGGACTAACCTATGCACCAGAGGTCTCGGGCCATCGCCCTGGGCACCCTGCGTGTTGCGAGACTGGCCTGGGTGCAGGCGCGCACTGAACTCGTCAGTGAAGTATCCAGCCCAATCCGACAATCAGCCCGCACGGTGAATCGTGACGTCAGACGAGCTTTCGGAGAGAAACGTACTGCAGAGGGTCCCATAAGATTATCCCGCGTGGTGGTAGTGCGTATAGGGCACGTCGACCCACTCAGATCACACACCCAAATCCAATAGGCTCAATTAGTATCAAGCGGAGACAATCAGAGTCTCTGATGCTCCGCCACAATGTCACACTCGAGTGCCCTTCCGGCACACCGAAATCATAGATCCCCAGCGGGTACCCACCAGGGGGGACCCGCCGTTAACAGAGGTCAAGTAATCATGTGGTCATAAAATCAAGGGAGAAAACCGAGGAATCACCCTCGGCGGATTCCACTCGACGAAATCATCAGGGCGAACGTATGAGGTATCACACTCGAGGTTCACACTGAGGGTTGCACGACAGAGTGTATCGGAAGTGGAGAGAGGAGGAATCACCCTCGATGACCACAGACGAACAGCTACACTGCAGAGTATTCATCGGGAGTGGTTACGAGGTATCACCCTCGGCACTCGAAGTTACTACGCAGGTCGTACAACTAAGGGGGTGTGAAGTGAGGTGTCGGTCTCTGGTCGACGATCACGTTGATCGAGTCGTCGATGATCAAGCAGGGGCAACAAAGGAAAGGTGGTGGGTCACTGATGGTTCATCACCAACCTATACTAAACAGTTTATCATAGGCAGGTAAGGTAGCAATGAACAAGTTACAACAGCAGGCTATGCATCAGAATAGGAGCATACATTAACAGTAGCAAAATCTAATGCCAGCAGGAGAATAGAATGGGCGGATATCTGGATGTCAAGGGGGGGGGCTTGCCTGGTTGCTCTGGCAAGAGGGGAAGGTCGTCAACGGCGCTCTCGTTGGTAGAGTAGTCATATCCTGGTGCAGCGCCGTCGGTCTCAGCGTCAATCGAGAGAGAGAAGGAAGGGGAGAGAAACAAATAATTCACGGCAATAATGCAAACAATATGTATGTCATGCCTAAATGATATGCCGGGGTGTTCTACTGCCACTCTAACGATTTAGTTAATTTAGGAATTTATTTGGATTTATTTAATTAAAGTTGGGCACTATTCATTTACTGAAACGCGTCTAAAAGTTCAATGTTCTCATAGCTGCGGGTGTCTGACGGGAATACGGGGACGTATTCGGGTTCGTATCGGTTCTGAGCAAGTTTCATGTATAAAATATTTTCATCGAAGTTACGGTTTATTTAATATGATTTTCTAAAGTTTTTATTAATTTCTGGAATTTAATATTATTTAATTCAACATTATCCGAAACAGTGCTGATGATGACATCAACATGACATCATGCTGATGTCAACGGTTAATTAAGTTAATTACTAATTACTGTTTAATTAACACTAATTAGTTAATTAGATTAACCTAATCAGGATTATTAACTAATTATTTAATTATTTTTATTATTTTATTTTTATTTTACTAAACGTTTTTCGGGCGGGGCCCGTTCGTCAGCGTCTCAGGGGGGGGGGGGCTTCGGCCCCACGGTCAGTGGCACGAGCGTCGCGGGCGAACGGCGGGGTGCGGGGCGCAGGCCCCGGAGGGCCAGAGCGGGGAGGGGTGCGGGCGGGCGAGCGTGGGGGGGGGGCGGGGTGCAGGGTGGGGTAGGCGTGGGGGGCGGAGAGGGCGGGCGCAGGGCGAGCGCTGTCGCGCGCGGTGATGCGCGGGCGCGGGGAGGCGCAGGCGCAGGCTCGGTCGCTGCGGGCGGCAGCGACGGGCAAGCAGCGGCGGGCGGCGACAGCAAGCAGATCAGCAGGGCTCGGAGGAAGGGCGAGAGGGAGGGGGCCAGGGCGGCGAGCAGCAGAGGGCGAGGCGAGGCGAGGCGAGGCCGACGCGGCGCAAGAAGCGCGGGAGGGTGTGGCGCGCGCACGGGGATACACGGGCGAGGCAAAGCAGGGCGACGCCCGGGCGAGCGAAGGCCGGCGCGGACGCGGCCGGAGCGCGGCGAGCGAGGCGAGAGAGGGGAGAGGCCGGGCCGGGCCTCACCGAGGTTCGAGGGAGAGGGCAGCGGTGCGTGAGGAGGAGGACGGAGACGGGCGCCGAGAGGAGGCAAACCGGTGGGGAGGAGGAGGCAGGCGGCGAGGGAGTGCGGGCCCCGGGCGGCGGCGTCCAACGGCGAGGGCGACGGGATCCGGGGGCGACGCGATGCGCGCGACTCGATCCCGATCAGGAGGGGATAGGAGAGGGGGGCGAGGGGGGGGGGGGGCCTCGCCCCCCCTCTCCCTATCCCCTCCTGGATCGGGATCGAGTCGCGCGCTCGCGTCGCCCCGGATCGCCGTCGCCCTCGCCGTTGGACGCCGCCGCCCGGGGCCCGCACTCCCTCGCCGGCCTGCCTCCTCCTCCCCACCGGTTTGCCTCCTCCTCGGCGCGCCGTCTCCGTCCTCCTCCTCACGCACCGCTGCCCCGTCCCTGCGAACCTCGGTGAGGCCCGGCCCCGGCCTCTCCCCTCTCTCGCCTCGCTCGCCGCGCTCCGGCCGCGTCCGCGCCGGCCTTCGCTCGCCCGGGCCGTCGCCCTGCTTTGCCTCGCCCGTGTATCCCCGTGCGCGCGCCCACACGCCCGCGCTGCGTCTGCGCCGCGTCGGCCTCGCCTCGCCTCGCCTCGCCCTCTGCTGCTCGCCGCCCGTGGCCCCCTCCCGCTCGCCCTTCCTCCGAGCCCTGCTGATCTGCTTGCTGTCGCCGCCCGCCGCTGCTTGCCCGTCGCTGCTCGCCCGCAGCGACCGAGCCTGCGCCTGCGCCTCCCCGCGCCCGCGCATCACCGCGCGCGCACGCGCTCGCCCTGCGCCGTCCCGCTCCGGCCCCCCCACGCCTCCGCGCACCCTGCACCGCGCACGCGCCGCGCTGCGCTCGCTCGGGCCGCGCCCGCACCCGCGCCGCGCTGCGCCCGCTCGGGCCGCGCCCGCACCCGCGCCGTTCGCCCGCGAGGCCTCTGTGCCACTGACCGTGGGGCCGAAGCCCCCCCCCCCCTGAGACGCTGACGAACGGGCCCCGCCCGAAAAACGTTTAGTAAAAATAAAAATAAAATAATAAAAATAATTAAATAATTAGTTAATTAATCCTGATTAGGTTAATCTAATTAACTAATTAGTGTTAATTAAACAGTAATTAGTAATTAACTTAATTAACCGTTGACATCAGCATGATGTCATGTTGATGTCATCATCAGCACTGTTTCGGATAATGTTGAATTAAATAATTAATTAAATTCCAGAAATTAATAAAAACTTTAGAAAATCATATTAAATAAACCGTAACTTCGATGAAAATATTTTATACATGAAACTTGCTCAGAACGACGATACGAACCCGAATACGTCCTCCGTATTCCCGTCAGACACCCGCAGCTATGAGAACATTGAACTTTTAGACCGTTTTCAGTAAATGAATAGTGCCCAACTTTAATTAAATAAATCCAAATAAATTCCTAAATTAACTAAATCGTTTAGATAGGCAGTAGAACACCCCGGCATATCATTTAGGCATGACATACATATTGTTTGCATTATTGCCGTGAATTTATTGTTTCTCTCCCCTTCCTTCTCTCTCTCGATTGACGCTGAGACCGACGGCGCTGCACCAGGATATGACTACTCTACCAACGAGCAGCCCGTTGACGACCTTCCCCTCTTGCCAGAGCAACCAGGCAAGCCCCCCCCCTTGAGCATCCAGATATCGCCCATTCTATTCTCCTGCTTGCATTAGATTTTGCTACTGTTAATGTATGCTCCTATTCTGATGCATAGCCTGCTGTTGTAACTTGTTCATTGCTACCTTACCTGCCTATGATAAACTGTTTAGTATAGGTTGGTGATGAACCATCAGTGACCCCACCACCTTTCCTTTGTTGCCCCTGCTTGATCATCGACGACTCGATCAACGTGATCGTCGACCAGAGACCGACACCTCACTTCACACCCCCTTAGTTGTACGACTCTGCGTAGTAACTATCGAGTGCCGAGGGTGATACCTCGTAACGCACTCCCGATGAATACTCTGCAGTGTAGCTGTTCGGTCGTGGTCATCGAGGGTGATTCCTCCTTCTCCACTTCCGATACGACTCTGTCGTGCAACCCTCAGTGTGAACCTCGAGTGTGATACCTCATACGTTCGCCCTGATGATTTCGTCGAGTGGAATCCGCCGAGGGTGATTCCTCGGGTTTCTCCCTTGATGTTATGACCACATGATTACTTGACCTCTGTTAACGGCGGGTCCACCCTGGTGGGTACCCGCTGGGGATCTATGATTTCGGGTGTGCCGGAAGGGCACTCGAGTGTGACATTGTGGCGGAGCATCAGAGACTCTGATTGTCTCCGCTTGATACTAATTGAGCCTATTGGATTTGGGTGTGTGATCTGAGTGGGTCGACGTGCCCTATACGCACTACCACCACGCGGGATAATGCTTATGGGACCCTCTGCGAAGTACGTTTCTCCGAAAGCTCGTCTGACGTCACGATTCACCGTGCGGGCTGATTGTCGGGATTGGGCTGGATACTTCACTGACGAGTTCAGTGTCGCGCCTGCACCCAGGCCAGTCTCGCAACACGCAGGGTGCCCAGGGCGATGGCCCGAGACCTCTGGGTGCATAGGTTAGTCCGGCGTGCTGACCTCTCTGCCGAGCCTAGGTAGAGCGCTGCTTTGTGTTGATCTTCCGAGGACGGGCATTACCCAGCAAGTGTGTCCGGCCAGAGTGGATCGAGCGTGTTGGGTAACAGTAGTGCACCCCTGCAGGGATGAATCTTCTATCGATAGCCGGTCCTACGGTAAAGGACGCTCAGTTTGTGTATCCCGATCTACTACTTGAACTGGATACTTGTTACTTAATTGAAGCTTCGGGATCGCTTTCTCGCTTGGGAGTCGAGGAAGGATCTTTAAGCTGTACTTCAACATGTTTGCTAAATAAAATGCTATTCTACTCTCTTCTACTGCTGCAAGATGATGGCCTGGTGAAGATGTTTGAAGATGCTAGTCGTCGATAGGACTAGGCCTTCTCTCTATTCTGGCATTTCTGCAGCCCAGTCCACATATACAGCCTTTCTCCATTGATAATGTTGCATATGTAGTATAGATCCTTGCTTGCTGAGTACTTCGGATGAGTACTCATGGTTGCTTTACTTTCTCTTTTCCCCATAAACCCCACATTGATGATACAAACAGACGATGGAGTCCAGGAGTCAGATGCCACCACCGGAGCCTACTACCAGGAGGGTCCAGAGGGTACTTACTACTGGATCGAGCCAGATGACCAGGAGTAGGATCGGAGGCTCCCAGGCAGGAGGCCAACGCATTTCGATCTAGTGTCGCTGTTTGTGCTAGCCTTCTTAAGGCAGAACTTGTTTAACTATGTCTGTACTCAGATAATATTTGTATGACTGACTTATGTATTCGGATCTTCGGATCCCTGGTCTGTAATATTGTGGACCTCCGTTTAAATTGTGTTAGAGTTGTGTTGTGATATCTTCCCGTGAGTCCCTGTGCTTGATCGTACACGTTTGCGTGTATGATTAGTGTACGATTGAGTCGGGGGCGCCACAGTTGATAAATCAACTGCCATACCTATCGGTATTTGTGAGGATGTGCCTGTTGTTGTTGCTAATGTTACTATCTTGACTGACTTTGTTATACTTGAGATGCTTGAGGACGACAACATGTCGATTATCCTCGGTAGACCCTTCTTGAATACTGCAGGGGCTGTTATTGATTGCAATAAAAGCAAGCTCACTTTTCATATCAATGGTAATGAACATACGGTGCACTTTCCGAAGAAACAATTCCAAGTGAATGTTATTAATGTTATTGAAAAATCTCCGACAATCACTATTGGAAGTTTTCAACTACCTCTACCTACTGCCAAAAAGAAATATGAAATGCTTATTGTTGGGGACATTCACATCCCCATTGAGGTAACTTAGTGTTTTACAAAAGTTCTTCGGTTTCATGCTAATCGGAAGTGGTTGTTAATAAGACTTGATCAACCTTATTAATGAATCATTTTTGAGAGGTATGAAGTTAATGAATTTAGTGAGCACTACTTTCTATCCCTACCTTTTGTTTTCTGTTTTTTTTTGTTAAATAAAATAAAATACCATGCCTTGCCTGTTTCCTGAGTTTTCTGTGCAATAAAAAAATAACCCAAAAATAAAAGTTCTCAGAATGCTCTGAAAATTTAATACGATTTTTTTTCTGAATATTTAAGAATTTTTGGTGCAAATAACATCAGAGGAAGGTGCTCCAGGTGGGCACAACCCACCTGGGCACGCCAGCACCCCCAGGCACGCCCTGGTAGGTTGTGGTCCCCACGTGGGCCCCCTCACTTATCCCTTCACTCCATATCATCACCTACCTCCAGAAAAAAATCACCATTGCTCTCTCTCTCTCTCGTGTTCTTGCTCTCAAACCCACGGATTTCGATCTCTTTGCTCGAAGCTCCGTTTTCGAAACTGTTTCGGGGGATTGTTGCTTGGCATGTGCCTCCTCCATTGGTCCAATTAGTTTTTGCTTTAGTGGTTTATATTCAGAATAATTAGTGACTCTTGGTGCTGCTGTAGATGAGCTTGCATGTTGAATTCTTAGAGTTCTAAGTAGTTTGAATGCTTGATATGGCCTCTATGCATCCCTATGAGTTGTTGCTATCAATCTTGTAAAGTTTTGTTGAGAAAAATTTTGTGGACTAATTTTTTTAGAATTTTGTTCATAGGAAAAAGATGAGTATCTTTAGGAAGTTTGCTTCCAAGAAGAACTCCAAGGGTGTTATTGGGGAGTCGTCTGACAGTGATCTCCGCACCCGGAGAATGGCGGAGGTACGCCCGTGCGAGTGGCCGCATAACCCATTCATGGAGGGAGCCGGAATCCGTCAAGAGTTTGCACAGTATGCTGCTAATGCCGGCCTCACCGACTTCATCGCAGCTGAATGTGAACAGTATCATCTCCTCACAAATTCCTTTGTGCAAAGTTTTCATTTCTTGAGTAGGAATAATCCTCCTGAGGTGCAGTTTGACTTATACGCTGAACCCCATCAGAAACCACTTTCTGAGTTTTGTGACATATGCATGATCCCTTCTGACGGATATTTAGTAGAGCCTAGGCCCACAGAGTTTGATGGTTTTTACTGCACTCTGACTATGGGGGATGAGAGAGGGGTATCGGCTGTCACTGCCACTAGCTTACACTTTCCGGCTGTGTATTATTTTGCTCTATTCATTGCGAAGTGTTTGCTTGCTAGAGAGAAGGTAGGTGCACTCAGTGCACCTGACTTTGCTGTTTTACGTCGTGCACTTATCGGCGACAACACTTATAGCTTGGGAGCTATTGTGGCACGTCGCCTACACATTAACAGATCCAAGGGTAAGATACATGGTGGTATTTATGCTACTTGCTTGGCGAGTCACTTTAACAGTTAGATATGCCAGCATGATTATCCTTTACCCACGGTTTATCTAGATCGCTCAGCTATGGCACACCACCAATTTATTGATGGTGAGAACACCACTAGTGATTTTCCTTATAACCTTGTTTTTAGTGAGGGCACTCGTGATATTGTTCCGTTGCGTGCACCTGCTTTGTTTAATCCTATTGCCAGGGGCGGATACAGGATTATGCCTGAGGACATTGTCGCCTACCAGAACAACCTGGCTGCAGCACAGGCGGAGCCTTAGGAATGGGACCCTCAGGTGCCCGCTCCCCAGCACTTCAACATAGGACCCCATGGCTTCTTCGAGTGGTGATTACCAAGTTAGGCCAAAAGCCTAAGCTTGGGGGAGTACGTATTTCCACCGACATTACATTCATGTTCACACATTTCATTCCAGTTGTCGGTGTCCACACTTTTTCATTGTATTATCCATGCTAGATTTATTTTTTCACCGCCTTCTTGTGTGTTTAAAAAACTTTGAGAAAATAGAAAAATATTTCCTGCTTCTTTCTAGTATAACTAGCTGTAGTATTTAAAAAGAAAACCCAAAAAGATTTCCTTGTTCTTCTTTTTGCTTGTTAGGAGCTCTCCCGTGCAAATAGTTTTTCTCATTTTTGTTTTTCCTTTCTTAAATTTGCTTTCTTCCAGAAAACCAAAAACTCCAAAAATATTTCAGTGTGTTTCTCTGAATTTCTTTTTATTGAGTCATACTGAGGAGAAGACCACGATGAAAATGTTGAGTGGCTCTCATATGCATTGTTGTTGATCTAACAGAGAGCCCACATTACCTTGTTTTCTTCTTTTTGAATAAAATGTTTGCAGATTCCGGCTTAGTCCACGGCACTCTTGCACTATTATTATTTTCATATCGTTCGGTCGTGCAAGTGAAAGGCAATGATGACGATATTTGATGAACTGGTTGTGGCAGAGAGAAACGGGTATGAACTCAATTTGTTCTATTTTTGTAAATATGTTTAACCTAGTATCCATGATTCAGCTCATTATGATCAAACATGTTTGCAATGACCCTTAGAGATTATAGTTTCTCATGTCAATCTTAAGTAGCTAGGAGTGGATAATGATTTATCTTGGATGTCAACATTGCGTTAAAATAATTGTGATGTAGTATGATGATATGGTATCCTCCTCTGAATGTTCGGGTGGCTTGACTTGGCACATGTTCATGCATGTACTTGAATCAAAACCAACATAGCCTCTATGATATTTATGTTCATGGTGTTCATATCCTACTCATGCTAGTATCCAATATTACTTATGCATAATGCATGTTCATGACCGTTTTCGCTCTCTAGCTGGCCGCTTCTCAACCTAATTGCTAGCCTTCGCCTGTACTAAGTGGGAATTCTGCTTGTGCATCAAAACCCTGAAACCCAAGTTATTCCATATGAGTCCACCATACCTACCTATATGCGGTATTACCCTGCCGTCCTAAGTAAATTTGCATGTGCCACCTCTAAAAAACTTCAAATAAATATCCTTTTTTGCGTGCCTGGATTGTTCATAGAGCGATAGGAGGTAGTCAGTGTCTTCCATGTTAAGCGGGTTATTCTCATGATGAGTGTTTATTCGCTTGGCCTTGCACGAGTGGGGCTGTAATAGGGATTCCCAGTCCTGAATTCAAATTCCAAATAATTAAACAAAACTCCCCCAGGAATGTTGTTGGTATGGATGACACCCATTGTTTCGGACAAGCCGTGGAGTGTGATTGTTGGTGGAGGGGGAGTAAACCTTTAATTTTATTGCTTGGGAACCGCCACTAATGTGTTAAGCATGGAAGATACCGATAACTAATGGTCGCGAAGTAAATAAGAAGGGTGCATTTCTCAAAATTTCATTTACCTCTGTTTTAAAACTTGAGCTCTGGCACCTCTGCAAATCACTGCTTCCCTCTGCGAAGGGACTATCTATTTACTTTTATGTTGTCTCATCACCTTCTCAAATAAGCGCCAGAACCTGAAAGCACTATTGTCATCCTGATGCATTGTGTATAGCTAATGTTGGGTGCATCATGACTAGATCTTTTCTACCATGAATTACAATGTTTAGTCGCTGCTTGAACTTTGGAGGTGCTCTGCATTTATGTTTTGCGGTCTCAGAAAGGGCTAGCGAGATACCACTATTGTCATGGTTGCTTTGACAAAGTGTTGATTGTTTGAGATATCTTATTATTGCTCGCTAGTTGAATATGCCATTATTATGAGTTAATATAATTTTTAAGAGTTATTGTCGACATAGTTAGTTATAATCTTTGCTGAAAACCTGGGTGCTACTTAAGCTTATTTATGTAAACAAGAGCAAAAGAGTTCGTAAAAGTTTTTCTTTTTCACTTTCAGTTTATCAACTGAATTGCTTGAGGACAAACAAAGGTTTAAGTTTGGGGGAGTTGATACGTCTCCTCCTATCTACTTTTCCTAACGCTTTTCCTCTTGTTTTGGACTCTAATTTACACGATTTGAATGAAACTAACCCGGACTGACACTGTTTTCAGCAGAACTACCATGGTGTTGTTTTTGTGCAGAAATAAAAGTTCTCGGATTGGAACGAAACTTTGCGAGGATTTTTTATTCAATAAATAAGAATTTCTGGAGCCAAGAACCACCGGAGGGGGGGCACCTGGGTGGGCACAACCCACCAGGGTGCGCCCCCCTCCAGGCGCGCCCAGGTGGGTTCTCCCCACCTGGTGGCCGCGCAGACTTCAACCCTGATACTATAAAATCACATATTTGGAGAAAAAAATCGAGGAGGAAGAATTATCACGGTTCACGAGACAGAGCCGCCGCCACCTCCTGTTCTTCATTGGGAGGCCAGATTTGGAGTCCGTTTGGGTCTCCGGAGAGGGGGATCTTCGATCTTTGTCATCACCAACCCTTCTCCATCACCAATTCCATGATGCTCCCCACCGGGAGTGAGTAATTCCTTCGTAGGCTCGCTGGTCGGTGAGGAGTTGGATGAGATTCATCATGTAATCGAGTTAGTTTTGTTAGGGCTTGATCCCTAGTATCCATTATGTTCTGAGATTGATGTTGCTATGACTTTGCCATGCTTAATGCTTGTCACTTTGTGCCCGGGTGCCATGATTTCAGATCTGAACCGTTTATGTTATCAACATTATATCTATGTTCTAGATCCGATCTTGCAAGTTATAGTCACCTACTATGTGTTATGATCCGGCAACCCCGGAGTGACAATAGTCGGGACACTTCCCGGTGATGACCGTAGTTTGAGGAGTTCATGTATTCATTATGTGTTAATGCTTTGTTTCGGTTCTCTATTAAAAGGAGGCCTTAATATCCCTTAGTTTCCAATAGGACCCCGCTGCCACGAGAGGTTAGGACAAAAGATGTCATGCAAGTTCTATTCATAAGCACATATGACTATTTACGGAATACATGCCTACATTATATTTATGAACTGGAGCTAGTGCCGTATCGCCCTAGGTTATGACTGTTATATGATGAATATCATCCAACGAATTCACCGATCTAATGCCTACGAATTTCTCTCATATTGTTCTTGCTAAGTTACTACTGCTTGTGTTACTCTTGCACTTGCTACAAAATCATTGCTATCACTGTTACCTTTACTATTGTTGTTGCTACTACTATCAAAACTATCATACTACTTTGCTACTGATCACTTTGCTGCAGATAATTAATCTCCAGGTGTGGTTGAATTAACAATTCATCTACTAATACTTGCAAATATTCTTTGGCTCCCCTTGTGTCGAATCAATAAATTTGGGTTGAATACTCTACCCTCGAAACCTATTGCGATCCCCTGTACTTGTGGGTTATCAAACATGTATATCAAATATACCTTTGTTCACTTTGCCATCCTTCTTATCGGCCAAATACTTGGGGTAATTCTGCTTCCAGTGACCAGTCCCTTTGTAGTAGAAGCACTCAGTTTCAGGCTTGGGTCCAGCTTTGGGTTTCTTCCCGGGAGTGGCAACTTGCTTGCCATTCTTCTTGAAGTTCCCTTTCTTTCCCTTGCCCTTTTTGTTGAAACTAGTGGTCTTGTTAACCATCAACACTTGATGCTCCTTCTTGATTTCTACCACCACAGCCTTAAGCATTGCGAAGAGCTCAGGAATTGTTTTGTTCATCCCTTGCATATTATAGTTCATCACGAAGCCTTTGTAGCTTGGTGGCAGTGATTGAAGAACTCTGTCAATGACACAATCAACTGGAAGATCAACTCCCAACTGAGTCAAGTGATTATAATACCCAGACATTTTGAGTATGTGTTCACTGATAGAACTGTTCTCCTCCATCATGTAGCTATAGAACTTGTTGGAGACTTCATATCTCTCAACCCGGGCATTTGCTTGAAATATTAACTTCAACTCTTGGAACATCTCATATGCTCCATGATGTTCAAAACGTCTTTGAAGTCCTGGTTCTAAGCCGTAAAGCATGGCACACTAAACTATAGAGTAGTCATCAGACTGCGTCTGCCAGATGTTCAAAGCGTCTACATTAGCGGGAGGGGGCTTGTCACCTAGCGGTGCATCAAGGACATAATTCTTCTGTGCAGCAATGAGGATAATCCTCAAGTTACGGACCCAGTCCGTGTAGTTGCTACCATCATCTTTCAGCTTAGCTTTCTCTAGGAACGCATTAAAATTCACAGGAACGGTGGCACGGGCCATTGATCAACAACATAGATATGCAAATACTATCAGGACTAAGTTCATGATAAATTAAGTTCAATTAATCAAATTACTTAAGAACTCCCACATAAATAGACATCCCTCAACTCATCTAAGTGATACGTGATCCAAATCAACTAACCCATGTCCAATCATCACATGAGATGGGGTAGTCATCAATGGTGAACATCTCTATGTTGATCATATCTACTATATGATTCATGTTCGACCTTTCGGTCTCCAGTGTTCCGAGGCCATGTCTGTACATGCTAGGCTCGTCAAGTTTAACCCAGGTATCCACATGTGCAAAACTGTCTTGCACCCGCTGTATGTGAACGTAGAGTCTATCACACCTGATCATCACGTGGTGTCTCAACACGACGAACTCTAGCAATGGTGCATACTCAGGGAGAACACTTTTATCTTGAAATTAAGTGAAGGGATCATCTTATAATGCTACCGTCGTTCTAAGCAAAATAAGATGCATAAAGGATAAACATCACATGCAATCAAAATATGTGACATGATATGGTCATCATCTTGTGCTTTTGGTCTCCACCTCCAAAGCATCGTCATGATGTCCATTGTCACCAGCTCGACACCTTGATCTCCATCGTTGCGTCGTGGTCGTCTCGCCAACTATTGCTTCTACAACTATCGCTAACGCATAGTGATAAAGTAAAGCAATTACATGGTGTTTGCATTTCATACAATAAAGCGACAACCATAAAGCTCCTGCCAGTTGCCGATAACTTACAAAACATGATCATCTCATACAACAACGTATATCACATCATGTCTTGACCATATCACATCACAACATACCCTGCAAAAACAAGTTAGACGTCCTCTACTTTGTTGTAGCAAGTTTTACGTGGCTGCTATGGGCTTCTAGCAAGAACCGTTCTTACCTACGGAAAAAACCACAACGGTGATTCGTCAAGTTTGTTGTTTTAACCTTCTTCAAGGACCGGCCGCAGTCAAATTAAATTCAACTAAAGTAGGAGAAACAAACACCCGCCAGCCACCTTTATGCAAAGCTAGTTGCATCTCTGTCGGTGGAACCGGTCTCATGTACGTGGACATGTAAGGTTGGTCCGGGCCGCTTCATCCCACAATACCGCCGAATCAAAATAAGACATTGGTGGTAAGCAGTATGACTATCACCGCCCACAACTCTTTGTGTTCTACTCGTGCATATCAACTACCTATCCATGTAATTACAAGCGTTACAGTACAAAATGTACTGACAAGAGCAATGGGCTACACTTCTGCACTATCATTGTCTGTGTATTCAACTTTTTGCTAAGATTAAATATAGATCTGATATTTTTTAGTAAATGGCGGGTGAGGGAGATAAGATTGAGAGTAATGCTACACAATGAACCAATCCTTCCTTCCCATAATATAAGAGTGTTTTGTACACTGGTGTACTGTACAAGACACTCTTATATTATGGGACGGAGGGCGTAGCTGTTAATGTAAGTACAGTGATACAAGACATTCTGTCCTTACAAGAGGACTGCAGAGCTAAACCTCTTCAAAAGCATTGGGTTGATTCTAGATTTATGTAAGGGTCAATACGGATCTTATAATATCCACCAAATGGAGGACAAGGAGGCTAACATGTGCAGTGATGCTACATAATCAACCAGCTATGAAAGTAAGTTTGGTGATACAGGGCGAGAGGTACTCATAAGGGCAATGCAGTGTGCAGTATAGTTGCGAGATTATGTGGTCCCTTGAGAATGAATATTCTTCTATAAACAGTTTTCGTATAGGTGAGACGGTAAGGCACATGTAGAAATGTAGTTCAAATTCTGATGTGATATCATAGACAGTACCTTACGCTATAGACGAGACCAATGTGTAACAAGATTATTCCAGTCACTGTCTACTAAATGTAGCATCGGAGACTTTACAAAAAAATTATTTATAGGCTTGCTATCGACGTGCGCTTGCCTCAAGTAGCAACAATACTTCATCAACATGTGCTTGAAAAGCGCAACCAAGCCTTGCTCGTCTTGACTATCCAGTTTGGTCCTCGCCTATTTAAAATAATGAAATCTTTTGTCTTCTGTCAGCAGAAAAACATAGGCACTAACTACCATGATTAACATTAGTACAATACTTACACGTAAGTTGTGGAGGAAGATTGGAAATTGTTCTTTGTCTGTGGTATAATCTTTCCATGAAGGGAAGATGCGCACAAAGTTCCAGACAACAATAAAAGCTTCATCTTCTAAACTGGGAAGAAGTGGAACAGGGGTCCTATTTGCTGCAATTGGGGCTCTCTCTCGTTCAAAAAGGGATTTGCCAACTGGATTTGGTGTACTCTTTGCTGGAATGGGGGGTTTTGTGTCGTAGAGCTGGTGCTATGACAACTGGCATCGTCATACTGTTTGTTGCAGTTGGGGTCTGCTGAGTTGGGGCATCAGAGATGGTCAATGTTGTAGGGCTAGAGTCTGCTATAGTTGGGGCTGTGTTTTGTAGGTCTGGTGATATTGCCACTACACCTAATGGGCTATTTGATTTATCAGGTGTCACTACCTTTTCCAAATACTTTGTTCATGATCCTTTGCGGTCAGCAATCACCCTCTTCCTTTTGAACGTCTGCTACACAAGAACAACATTTGAATGGAGAAATATGGTATGATGACAAATGGAATATGTACTGAAAATGGATGGGCAGGGCATATTCACATAGACGATGTGTAAACTAAGCAAATGGCAGTGCAACAAAGTAGAAGCAATGCAAAGCATCATTTGCAAGATATGTGCAACCAATATAATGTTGCAAAATTAGAGCAAGCACCTTGATGGGTGAATAAGATAGGGCATTTGCCTCTGACTCCTCCACTAGGGAGCTACACTGACTTAGGTCTCCCTCTAGCTCATAATCATTGTTAGGATCATATTTTGAGCATGAATCTGTAGGTGGAGAGCATGTGCATTGCATTGCATCCAGACTGGATCTTAGTCCCTTAATGCCAAGTTTGATAGCCATGGCATTGTTCTGCTTTATTCCTTTCATGTGCGCAAGCTCATAATCATTATGATGACGTTCAGTATCTGAGATTCATGAAAATATAAAAAGTAGTCAGATTATCTATGGAATGCATGGAGGATTCTACTCGAATAGTGTCTCCGTACAAACCCCTGCGTATACAAAGTTCATCCCCCAACCATGCTGACCAGACCACACAAAGAAACACAAACCTCTTATGTCTCTATAAGGGGCGGACACACATTTCAAAACTAAAGTAGGAACATTAGAATCATATCAAATTCATATTTAAATAAATAAACTTTGGAATTATGAGTGGCATAATGTTTAGCTTCAACGGTGGAGTGCTGGTAGTGCGACACAAAGCAAGTAGGCAGATTGTATTCCATGTAAAAGATCGTAGTCTATGTAAAATGTGGATATGACACTTTTCCTTTCTATACAATGCAGTGTTTGTTGCCGACACATGATGGAAGAGATCACATAGAGAAATACTATGCACTCATGTTTGCGGTTCCAGTATTTTGAAACAGGGTGGTCCACCCTAAAAAATATTAACAACAAATATGACATGGCAAGCATAGATCTAGTGAATCAATCATTACTTGTGAGCTTACTAGGACAAGTATGCAGAATCGTAACTACAGTATGAGACCGTCCAAAATCTGAATCAAGAAGTTGGTCTAGCACTTATTGTTTGCAACTAATCGAAGTGAATAATTGGATATCATATCGAATGAGTAAGAAAGACAAGTAAAATTGTCAACAAACCTGGCCTGCAGTAGTAATCTGGGTCAATGTCACTATGACCAACAATCCAACATGACTAGTGTCTGTTCCTAGGCCAGGAATTTTGAAACCCTGTGAACTTTACAGGTACTAAAGATTACTGAAACATTTAAACCATTAAGTGTAGGTAGCACCCAGTACACAACAAACCCTAATGACAGTCCTACCTAATGAGTAATGAATCAATCAGAAAATGGGTGATGGGGAGTGGATGCTGAGTGTTGAGGACGTATCTCAGGATAAATCGGGTTGGCTGGGTGGGTGCTGCACGCCTGAGCCCTGAACGGACTGGGAAGGTAGGCACGCCAGCGCGCCCGGTCAGCGGTGACTCTGTTGGGCGAGCGGCTCCTGACCTCCTGTTAGTCTGGTGTCTCCTCCTAAAGTCATGCCGTCTAGGGACGACAAGTCGCCGGTGAGGCAGGCGGCTAGGGGCGAGTAGAGATCGGAAGCGTAGCAGAACAGAGGGGAATCTGGGTCTAGGCCGACCCATAATTCCAGGGTGGGCCACGACCCACCGTGGCCACCTGTAGATCCGCCCCAGCGGCGTACATGCATTTCGAAACTAAATTAGGAACATTTAGCTGACCAATTAAACAACTCCTTTTTAATAATATCAACATCATATCAGATTCATATTTGAACAACTAAGCTTGTTTAGCTTGATGGGTGGAGCAGTGCTATTATGACACGAAGCACGTAGGCTGATCGTATAGTGATCATAGAAGGGGGGAAACCCTAAGCATGATCAATTAAACCCTATTTTGACTGTGCCATGGTAGATTTGAAGATGCAAACCACACAAAGGATACTTAGCAACCATTGTTTGCTTCGAACTAATAACTAAGATTCTAAGAGCTGAAAAGAAAGTACAGTAACCAAGTTACGATCTATTTTCTGGTTGAGATCAAAAAGTTGAGCAGATATGAAGGAGTACCACTGATACGTCTCCAATGTATCTATAATTTTTGATTGTTCCATGTTGATATATTATCATTCTTGGATGTTTTACATTCATTTTATAGCAAATTTATATCATTTTTGGGACTAACCTATTGACAGAGTACCCAGTGCTAGTTGTTGTTTTTTACTTCGCAGAATATCAGTACCGAACGAAGTCCAAATGCCACAAAACTTTTTGGAGATTTTTTTGGACCAGAAGACAACTTGGGAGACAAGGAAGCATCAGAGGGGAGGCCCATGGGGCTCACAACCCACCAGGGCGCGCCAGAGGCCCCTAACGCGCCCAGGTGGGTGGTGAGGACCACGGAAGTCCTTTCCACCGCCTCTCAGCTCTATAAATCCCCAAATATTCCAGAAACCCCAGGGGAGTCGATGAAACACAATTCCAGCCGCCGCAAGTTCCAGAACCATGAGATCCAATCAAGAACCCTATTCCGGCACCTTGCCGGGGCGAACACGATCACGGAGGGGTTCATCATCCTCATTGGTGCTCCTCCGATGATGCGTGAGTAGTTCAGCACATACCTACGGGTCCGTAGGCAGTAGCTAGATGGCTTCTTCTCTCTTTTCGGTTCTCAATACAATGTTCTCCTCAATGTTCTTGGAGATCTATTCGATGTAATGAACTTTTTTGGTGTGTTTGTTGGGATCCGATGAATTGTGAGTTTATGATAAGATCTATCCATGAATATTATTTGAGTCTTCTTTGATCTCTTATATGCATGATTATTATAGCCTCGTATTTCTTCTCCGAAATTTTGGTTTGGTTTGGCCAACTAGATTGATTTTTCTTGCAATGGGAAGAGGTGCTTTGTGATGGGTTCGATCTTGCAGTGTTCTCACCCAGTGACAGAAGGGGTAGCAAGGCACGCATGTATCATTGCTATTAAGGATAAAAAGATAGGGTCTATTCCTACATGAATATATCTTGTCTACATCATGTCATTATTCTTATTGCATTACTCCGTTTCTCCATGAACTTAATACACTAGATGCATGCCGGATAGCGGTTGATGTGAGGAGTAATAGTAGTAAATGCAAGTAGGAGTCGGTCTACTAGTCTTGGACGTCATGCCTATATACATGATCATTGCCTTGGATATCATCATAATTATTTGCTTTTCTATCAATTGCCCAACTGTAATTTGTTTACCCACCGTATGCTATTTTCTCGAGAGAAGCCACTAGTGAAATCTACGGCCCCCGGGTCTATTTTCTATCCTATTGTTTTCAGATCTATTATTCCAAAAACCCAAAAATACCTTGCTGCACTTTTTCTTTATTTGTTTTATTTTGTGTTTTTGCAAGATCTATTTATCCAATCTCATACAATTTAATCTATCTTTTTACCGTGGAGGGATTGACAACCCCTTGTACGCGTTGGGTTGCAAGTATTTGTTCTTTGTGTGCAGGTACCGTTTACATAGTGTTTCTTGGTTCTCCTACTGGATTCATAACCTTGGTTTCATAACTGAGGGAAATACTTACCACTGCTGTGCTGCATCACCCTTTCCTCTTCAAGGGAAAACCAACGCATATACAAGCAACCGGGAAGAATTTCTGGCGCCATTGCCGGGGAGACATCATCAACATCTATCAGGTTCCTAATCACAAATCTCATCTCTTTTCAATTTACATTATTTTCCATTTGCCTCTTGTTTTCATCTCCCCCACTTCTAAAAAGTTTTTACAAAAACACAAAAATGTTTGCCTTTTTTCCGTTTGCCTTTTTGTTCGATTGCTATCTTTGCTTGTGTGCCATGTGTCTTCTATTTGTGTGCATCTTCTCTTGCTAAAAATCTATTGATATGGATCCTCACATACTTTCTAATCTTTTCAAAAGATCTAATTATGCTGAACCAATTGCTAGTGAGTTGAGTGCACTTGATTATCTCTATGAAGTCTTGCTTGAACTTCATGATTCTGAAAATTGTGATGAAGTGTTGCAAGAAGAAATTGATGAAGTTATTCATGATAGCTCCTTTAATGAAAAACATGATTGCAGTGATGTTATTATAAATTCTATGAATGTCAATTTTGCTAATAATATGCAAAACCCCAAGCTTGGGGATGCTAATTTTGCTATGTCCACTACTTATTGTAATGATCATGATTGGGGAGATTCTTCTTATGATCTTGAAAATTTATTGAAGCCTCATGATGAATATGATATTGATAATAGTGTTTGCAATAATATTGAAAGTGGGTTTGGAAGAGTGTCAACTCTAGGTAATAATGATCCCACTACTTTGGGGAATGATCAATCTTATGAAATTTTTGATAAAAGTGGGCTTGGCGAGGTCATGACTTTATTTGATGATAATCCCACTATTTTTGGAAGAGTGTCAACTTTGCATGCATGTGGATCACGAAGAGAATATTTTATGTGATAGTTATATTGTTGAATTTGATTATGATCCTACATGTAATTATTATGAGAGAGGAAAATATGGTTGTAGAAATTTTCATGTTACTAAATTACCTCTCGTTATGTTGAGATTGTCAATGTTTTAGTCCTCTCCTTTGCATATGCTAGATAATTCTTGTCTTGATAATAGTTTACTTATAGAATTCCTATGCATAGGAATTATGTTAGACTTAAATGTGTTTGTCACATGTTTTATGATTCTCTCTTTGTATTTCAGTTATTATCTTTCATGTGAGCATCATTGAAATCTCAAGCCCATCTTAATGACTATAAAGAAAGAGCTTGTTGGGTGGCAACCCAATGAATAAAATTTATTTTTCACTTTTTCTTCCTGTTCTTGAGTGTTTGCACAATTATGCTACTATTATGATTGTGATTTTTATGTTTTAATTAGTGTTTGTGCCAAGTAAAGCCTTTGGGATCATGATGGGTGATAGTTGATTTGATCTTGTTGGAAAACAGAAACTTTTGCGTCCAGTAGCAGAATTGTTAAAATTCACAGAAGCGACGAAAACTTCTGAATTGTTTTACACAAGGTTTATATATCCATTGCCTACATTTTCCTAATGTTTTACAATTTTTGGAGTTACAGAAGTATGAGTAAAATTCGTGTCTTTACAGATTGTTCTGTTTTTGACAGATTCTATTTTCGTTGCATTGTGTGCTTATTTTGATGATTCTATGGATTGTATCGGGGGGTATAAGCCATGGTAAAGTTAGAATACAGTAGGTATAATGCAATAACAAAATATGAATGGGTTTACAAAAGTACTTAAAGTGCAGATTGGTTTTCTTATACTAACGGATCTCACGAAGGTTTTGTTAAGTTTTGTGTGATTGAAGTTTTCATGTTTTGAGTGAGATCACTATGGATGAAGGAATAAGGAGTGAAAAGAGCCTAACCTTGGGGATGCCCCATGGCACCCCAAGGTAATATTCAAGGAGAACCAGGCAACTAAGCTTGGAGATGCCCCGAAAGGCATCCCCTCTTTCTTCTAACGACCATCGGAAATTTTACTTGGAGCTATATTTTTATTCATCACATATCATGAGTTTTGCTTGGAGCGTCTTGTATTATATGAGTCTTTGCTTGTTTTGCTCTTTAGTTTGTCACAATCATCTTTGCTGGACACACCTACTTGAGAAAGCCATAACGATGCTATGTTTTGTTAGAATTGCTCTATGTGCTTCACTTAAATTTTTTGAGCAATGGAATTGCTCTAGTGCTTCACTTATATCTTTTTGAGCATGGTGGTGCTTTAATTCTTTTAAAGAAATACTCTCATGCTTCACTTAGCTTAATTTGAGAGTTAGTAAATTTTTGAAGAAATTCTCTCATGCTTCACTTATATTATTTTGAGAGATAAATTTTTTTCTACTCATGTTCTTCACTTAAATTTGTTTGAGCTTGTTATAAGCAATGGTGATATATGAAATTAGTCCCAAAGTGATAGATATTCAAGATGGATATAATAAAAACTTTCATGAAAGATCATTGGACAAAATAAACTTGATTCTTTGTAATAGTTTTGAGATATGATGATAGTAATGTATGAGTCATGTTGGTGAGTAATTATGCCTTAGTAAGAATATTGGTGTTAAGGTTTGTGATTCTCTATGTGATGTCTACTACACAACTTTATTCTTGTAGACTCGTGTTGGGCCTCCAAGTGCAGAGTTTTGTAGGACAGTAGGAATTTTCCCTCAAGTGGATGACCTAAGGTTTATCAATCCGTGGGAGCCGTAGGATGAAGTTGGTCTCTCTCAAACAACCCTGCAACCAAATAACAAAGAGTCTCTTGTTTCCCCAACACACTATTGCCACACGAACACGTCACGTGTACCCTCAACGTCGGGGGTGATGCACCGCAGCTCACGTCGAAGGAGACCCGACCGAGAGCGTGATACGCAAGATAGTCGGCGGGTGCTTTTGCAGACCCGAAACCCGACACACCCGGGAGGGACCCCGTCAGGGAGTGCGGCGGCCATGGGTTGCCCTAGGTCGATTTGCTTGCCCCTAGAGCCTCGGGATTTGCAGCTCTCAAACTAGAGGAACAGCGAAGAACGAGAGAGAGAAAAAACAGTGGAGAGATAAAACGTAGATGAAAAAGTAGTATATTGATATGTCGATTGTGTGTTGTTCAATCGGCCGTCACCCCCAACATATATAAGAGGCGGCTGGACTTTCCGTACAAGCAAAGGATTCATTTAGGCTTTCCTTACATGAAAAATTACATTAATTCACGTCCTAGAGTCCTAGTTCCAGTCCAACTCGGATTCAGTGTGAATCTGGCCCAAACTTCTGTCTTCCTCCTTGCGCGGGGAGTCGAGTTTGCATATGACCTCCGATCAAGATGGCCCACATATCAAATTTGTGCGTCTCGAAGAGACGAACAACTCTCATGTTGATCACTTTTTCAAACAAGGCCATCTTAATTTCTCCACAGGACCATCTTTAACCTCCAGTCGGACTCGATCATGTAGCTGACTGGACTGTCTGAGTCTTGTAGCAACGTTGCAGGTCGTATACTATCTCAGATGATGATGAACCCAAAACAAAAGTTAACCGTTTCGATGATACGCACAACTTCTGTGTTGAACACTTTTTCATCCGACCCAATCTAGATAACCTTTCGGGTACATCTTCAGCTTCTGGTCGGAGCACTCGGATCTGAATCTCTCCACTCGGATATTAGAGTCTTTCACTCGGATCACCCGACTAGAATTTTTCACGCGGATGGCAATATTTCACTTGGACGGCAAACTATTATCCAAACGTCAAGCTTTCACTCGGATCACAATGTTTCATTCGGATTTGTAATATTTTCACTCGGATGGTAATCTTTTCACTCGGATTTCCCGACTGAAAACACAGCCTGATCTTGTTTTGCCTCCCCAGGTTGAATGCTAACTCGGATTGAGACAGTTTATATTTTAAAATCAGTCGGCTTGACGAGACGAAAAGCTTTCATGTTGAACACTTTTCGATATGAGGTCGGCTTGAATGGATAATTTCTCACGCATTGTATCAGACATCCATCAACATGTGTGTGATGACTAGCGTATTATTTGGATCCCTAGCTGGTCCGCATCGTGTTGACTGTAACTTTTGCATACGAACTCGAATTAAGATGATTTATATATGAAAATCAATTGCCTCGACGAGACAAAGTCAATCCATGTAGAGTGTTCCTTCATCGGAGGTCGTCTTGAAGGCGTAATCGGCCGAAAAGCACTTGGAACACTAAATTCTGCCACTCGGAGTACATTTTCGGCCCCTAAGATGAGGTCAGATGTCGATGACCTAAACATCAAAGTTGTTCCACTCGGTGAGGTGAAACTTTTTATGCTGAAAACCCTTTCACTCGAAGCCATCTTTTTTGCCTTTTATGCCGTGCCAAAAAGTGATGTCAACACATGCCCACCTGTTTTTCGGCAAAGCTTGCATGCCAAAAAATAATATGCACAGTGTTTGTTTTAAGGACGATGTCAACACTCCATCGGCCATTTATATCTCTTAGGGTGATAATTATGTATCGGCAATGTTTGTGCTAAGGGCGATAATCGTATATCGGCCATTGCCTACTTAGGCTTCTTGCCACACTTGGGTGGTACTTCTTCAAGTACTTGCCATTGAGAGCTCGAGGTAACAATGCACCTTGTACGGATTCCACCAAATATGAGTTTCTGGGAACTACTCTTGTAATCCTAAAGGGACCTTCCCAACTCAGAGACCACTTCCCAAATTTTCTATCTCTTGAACCAATCGGCAGAATCACCTTCCAGACGAGATCGCCAACTTGAAAATTCTTCAACTTAACTTTATTAATATAAGCTCTCGCCATCCTCAACTTTTCTCTCTCTATGGACTTCAAAGCAGCCAAACATTTTTCGGCAACCTCATCAATATTGTCCACCATCAAGTTATAAAAGTCTATTGCCGATAAATCATTTTTTTGGCTATTCTCAAAGCATTCAAATTACTTCCACTGGTAAAACGGCCTCTCGACCATATACTAGCTCATATGGAGTCACCTTCGTAGCACCATGCCTTGAGATCCTATGTGCCCACAAAGCTTCAGACAACAACTGATGCCATCTTCTCGGATTATCCTCAATCTTCTTTTTGATAAGCTTGATTAAACACTACAAGAAATACGTCAACTTGCGACCATCACTATTGGTCACTGAATGGTCATTGTTTTCCATTTGTGACCTATTTGTGACCAAAAACAGATGGTCAAAAGCTGGCCGTCGTAAACTGAAATTAACGACCTTCTTTGCGATAAGGTCGTTGAAAGCAACGACCAAAACAAAAGGTCGTTGATCCTATGACCTTCTGTTTTGGTCGCTAGCTGTCTGCCCAGGCCACGTCGGATCCGACGTGGCAAGCTGACGTGGCAAAATTGCGACCAAATGAAAAGGTCGTTGATAAGAATCAGCCTGGTCCGATTAGGTGTCTATATGGGCCTAGCCCATTAATTCAGCCCATTTATATTATTTTTTTCTTGTTAATTCTGGTCGGCTTCATGGGCCAAGCCCAACATTGCAGCCTTTTTCATTGTTGGGCCATGGCCTTTTTAGTCCATTGATTTTCTAGTTTCGGCCATTATATATTGGAGCTGGTCCCACTAGTCAGCCAAGCCCCACATGTCATAATCTCATACACTGGTCCCACACATCAGATATTTCAACATTGCTCAGATTATTTTGATAAGTGGATCCCACTAGTCAGGTTTCCAATTTTCACACTTTTTAAATCACCATTTCAAACAAAATAGAACAAACATAATTTATCAAATAATAGTAAATCTATTACAATGTCACAATCTCGACAGTCTATTACAGTCAAACAGAATAAACAAATCTCTCGCAAGTAAGGCATCAAGGCTTTGCACTTGGCTTCATGGCTTCACGCTTCAAATTTGTCCTGGCACTCCTGTAAAAGAGTGAACACAAATTCTACCAGCATTAGTGTACTGCTGCTGAGGCCAGAACCAAACAAATGCAATGGCAACACTAATATAAGCAGCATGGCAGATCCACCCAGTAGTCCTAAATTTGGACACTATCATACAATACTAGAAAGGGCAAATAAAACAACAGACTTTCATAGTGAAATGTTTGCTTTTACATATCTTATACAATAATTTGTTTATGACAGGAATGCATCAGTTTGTACAATACTAGAAAGGGCAAATAAAACAACAGACTTGCATACGAAAAAAACACGTTAACCCGCTGTTGTTCTACACTTCCACTACAGCATTCAAGCTCATGTTAGGCACTAACAATACTAACCTACAGGTACCAGCAAGGTATATTGGTACAAGTGTAGGTCATGCAATGAACGTCACTGCAACACATTCACCTGAAGAAAAGTACAGTACTACTCTACTACCACGACCATCCATTCAAGACAACATCTACAATACTAGTAAGCCCACACAGACTAACATCACAAGGCAGGAGAGAATAAAGGGAACCAAGACCTGATGATGATAGTGTCAACGATGATCTGATTGGGATACCGTCGCTGAGGTGGATAATCTATACACATTTTTAATCAAAAGTAACAGCTACATGATTAAAAAAAACTAAGTATTGTTCTTAAAGCACAAGAACATTAAGAAACCCCGAAACAAAATACTAAGCGATTAACACTAGAGGAGCAAGCATACTATCAAACTGAGGTGTCTCAATCTCAAGGGAATATTGAATTGCTAATTTCATTCAGATTATCAAATTGTGATCATCCCTAACATGTTATTTTTCATACAGCTAGCTGGGTCGCGCTTGATTAAAGGGCAGGTGAGCCCAGGATAAGTAGCAGTAGGACAATAATGGTACATTCACAACTTCGGTTCAGTTCAATATCACCAAATGTATCAGTATACAGGCAGCAATAGTATCCTCGAGCATAGCAAAACAGCAGCTTGACCCATATAAGTCATAGCTCTAAAGAAAGAAAGAAAGATCAGGTAGGTTCAGCTAGCTAAGTATTCAGAGTTGAGAGCTAAGCAATTTGTTTGTTTATGCTGTAGCTGACAGACCTAGTACAAGAAACAAGCATAGTGAAATAGTATTGACTGATTCGATGGCAAAACAAGCTAAGCTACTTAGCTAGTAGGTGACCATCCAATCAATGATGCAGCAGCAGGTGCAAATATAATATGATGTGAAGAAGAAGCTAGCTGGAGTGGTGGGGGATGAAACCAAAATTAAAAAGCATAGTCGGACCTCACATTACCACTATTTTATGGTTTTATAACCAACTGGAAACTATGCAGAGTAGAGCAGGTCAGACAGTAAAAGAATTATCAAGCGGAGCAAAGCAGCAGCGTGACCATTAAGTCGTAGCCCTGAAGACAAATTTCCGCCGATTCAGTAGAAAGCGGGTAAAATTTGAACTGCAGCTGCCTCATAGTTTGCTCTTTATTTTTCCAAATATCATTTCTAGGTACATAAGTATCTATTTAATCAGAGAAACACAAAAAGTTTTCCATGATTCAACCACTAGCTAGGAACGGTCATGCCCGCCGTTTTGACCGCATTTTGAAACAGGCATAAAAAATTTAAAAAAAAATCAAAATATTGGAAAACCTTCGCATTGTGTCATTATATGTGACCAAGTTACCAGGAAAAATAATAAACTTGTAATACGGCAATGCTTTAAAAAAGTGTTATTAGAAATGAGCTATCATGTGTGAAGATGCATGGCTTTCAAGCCAAATGATCAATCTTATGGCCACATTCATGACATAGTTTGCTCAAATGATCTCATATCGTGCACAAGGGTGCATCTTGGAATGGCAAAAAATGTTGCCTAAGGAAGTTTTCATTTTCTTTGGACGAAAAATACATTTTTCATTTTTCGAGTGCCCAAAATGAGTTTTTTTTGTGAAGAACCTACCAAATAATTGTTGGAAAATTGGACCAAATCAATTTTCTAAAATATTAGGCCATATTTGATGCACAATTGAATAAATGGTTGGGTGTCAAAAGCTTTTATCCACCTCTCGTGAAAAAGACAAATTTCTGCCGATTCAGCTAGAAGCGGGTCAAATTTGAACTGCAGCTGCCTCATAGTTTGCTCTTTATTTTTCCCAAAAATCATTTTTAGGTAAAAAAATATCTATTTAATCAGAGAAACACCAAAAGTTTTCCAAGATTCAACCACTAGCTAGGAACGGTCATGCCCGCCGTTTTGACCGCATTTTGAAACGGGCATGAAAAATTCAAAAAAATCAAAAAATTAGAAAACCTTCGCATTGTGTCATTATATGTGGCCAAGTTACCAGGAAAAATAATAAACTTGTAATACGATAATTATTTAAAAAAAGTGTTCTCAGAAACGAGCTATCATGTGTGGAGATCAATGGCTTTCAAGCCAAATGATCAATCTTATGGCCACATTCATGGCATAGTTTGTTCAAATGATCTCATATTGTGCACAAGGGTGCATATTGTAATGGCAAACAATGTTGCCTAAGGAAGTTTTCATTTTCTTTGCACGAAAAAATCATTTTCTATTTTTTGAGTGCCCAAAATGAGGTTTTTTTGTGAAGAACCTACCAAATAATTATTGCAAAATTGGACCAAATAAAATTTCTAAAATAATAGGCCATATTTAATGCATAATTGACCAAATGGTTGGGTGTCAAAAGCTTTCATCCACCTCTCATGAAAAAGACAAATTTCTGCCGATTCAGTTGGAAGCGGGTCAAATTTGAACTGCGGCTGCCTCATAGTTTGCTATTTATTTTTCCCAAAAATCATTTTTAGGTACAAAAGTATCTATTTAATCAGAGAAACAGCAAAAGTTTTCCAAGATTCAACCACTAGCTAGAAACGGTAATGCCCGCCGTTTTGACCGCATTTTGAAACGGGCATGAAAAATTCAAAAAAAATCAAATAATTGGAAAACCTTCGCATTGTGTCACTATATTTGGCAAAGTTACTAGGAAAAATAATAAACTTGTTATACGATAATTATTCTAAAAAAATGTTCTCAGAAACGAGCTATCATATGTGAAGATGCATGGCTTTCAAGCCAAATGATCAATCTTATGGCCTCATTCATGGCATAGTTTATTCAAATGATCTCATATTGTGCACAACAGTGCATCTTGGGATGGCAGACAATGTTTCCTAAGGAAGTTTTCATTTTCTTTGGATGAAAAATTCATTTTCTATTTTTCGAGTGCTCAAAATGAGTTTTTTTTGTGAAGGACCTACCATATATTTGTTGCAAAATGGGACCAGGTCATTTTTATAATATATTAGGCCATATTTAATGTACAATTGACAAAATGGTTGGTCGTCAAAAGTATTTATACTCCTCTGGTGAAAAAGACAAATTTCCGCTGATTCAGGTGGAAGCGGGTCAAATTTGAACTGCAGCTGCCTCATAGTTTGCTCTTTATTTTTTCCAAAAATCATTTATAGGTATATAAGTATCTATTTAATCAGAAATGCATGGTTTGGTGGCGATACGTTGAGGTTTGGGTGTTGGCCGAGGGCCGCAACTCCAGAGCGCGTAAACTCGCCTGCCCGCCGCATGGTCACCGCATGACCGTGGTGTTGCCACGCGTTCCGGGCGGCCTAGGAATTTCTAGTGGGTTGGGCACTCCCCCGATAGGTGTCAGGAAGAAGAAGGCAATAGAAGAATCTCACGAGGAGACTAAACTGAGCTCAAACATGAATTAGCACCCAAGTGTTTGATTAGTGGTGGGGAAAATGCACATGGCCAATGGGCCTGAGTTTTGGCCGAGGATGATCATCTACTAAGGACACTATCTTGGAAAATTTGCAGCTCAAATGGAGGAGCCTAGGTGTCACTTGCTTTGCAACGTACCACACTAGACAAAAATATGAATGTTGAAGCTAGACTCAAATGAATGAATGGATTGATCTGAAATTTGGAGGAGGATGATAATTTGGGAAAATGAAGGCACTTTAAAATTTTCCTACCATTTGTATAAATAAAAATGGTACTTCCTTCATAGTGCTCTGCACTGAACAGAAAATTAGGAAAAATGCTGAGGGAAATTGGCTATAATAAATGAGCTAAAATTTGGGGGAGGGAGGTTCTATGGGCAGGGTCATGTCATGGTAAATTTTCAGCAATTATAAATTAACATAAAATATAGTTGCTTCACAAACTGAAAATATCACCAGAAACAAAGATTGGATGCTAAGCTCACATGTATTGTTAGATGGGCCTCAAATTTTGTGGAGAGCTATGATTTGGGAATATAGAAGATGTGGCAAAAATTCAGCTCATTAGGATATGCCTAGCTAATACTTCCTTCACAACAGTTCGAGCTGAACAAAAACTTTGGAAATTTGCCGATGAAGATTTACCAGGCAAATGGAGTTGAATATTGTCATGAGGCAATGATTTGGATAGTAAAGAATGCCCAATTTTTTTGGGAATTTTGGGAATGACAAAAATATAGGTTGCTTCACAACCTAGGGAAAAAATTGACATAATGACATGACACATAGGCAAAACTGATGAGGTGGCGCCTAGTCATAGCAATCCACCACAATTTACAAGGTTATGACCATCTATATTGGTCGTGATCAGCTAGAAATAAGGCAGCGGACCAGTGCTGTCTGCTTTATGACCATTTCGTGTAAGGAAATTACGATCTTTCTGACCAAAATGGTCATTATAGTTTAGGGTTTGGAGCCCCCCAAACAGATTTTGACCAATTGGTCTCAAATGGTCGTAGATTTATGACCAATTCTTCCAGGGTTACTGACAGAAGGTCACAATTTGACATATTTCTTGTAGTGAAAATTTTATTGCTAGACTCAGCTTATCCATTAGCTTGGGCATAATACAGAGAGGAATTGAGCAACTTTATGTTATAAGATTCGGCAAATTCTCTAACTTGATGTGACTTGAAAGATGAACCTTGATCTGTAGTTAACATTTGAGGAATGCCAAATCTATGAATAATGTGCTCAGTTATGAATTGAATTACCTCCGTATGTGTCATGTTCTTGAGAGGTACTGCCTCAGACCATTTAGTGAAATAATCGGTTGCCACCAACACGAACCGATGCCCCTTTGAGGAAGATGGATGAATTTCTCCAATAAATTCTAAACCCCATCCTCTAAAATGCAACGGCTTGATAATAGGAGGTAACATAGCAGCATGAGCCAATTGAATATCACCAAATTTTTGACAAGCTTCACACCCTTTATAATATCTGAAGCAATCATTAATCATAGTCGGCCAATAAAACCCAGCACGTCGCAATAACCACTTCTTCTTGGGAGCCGACTGATGAGTGCCACAAATGCCTTCATGTACCTTTCCCATAGCAACTCTTGCTTGGTCCTCATCCAAGCACTTTAAAAGAACATCATCAACTGTTCGGCGATAAAGGTCATCATCCCTTATCGTATATTTAAAAGCCATATGCCGAACAGCCATGTCCACCCTTTCACTCGGATTGCGCAAGTAATCAATAATGGGCTTCCTCTAGTCGGGATTGTCATCTGCACTAGGATTTTTGTTAATGGCCGAAACAGTGGGCTCTGGTTCGGCCTCTACATTGACAAGGGTAGACATCGACCTTTGAGAAATATGAAACATGCCATGATCAACATGATAGCCAGATGCTTGCTGTGCCAACTCATTTGCTCTCCAGTTGTCATGCTTAGATATATGAGCAATGCTAAAAAAATCCAAAGTAGAAATTATATCTAGACATTTATCAAGATAAACATTAAGTGATTCGTCCAAACACTGAAAAACTTTGGATATCTGCTGTACTACTAGTAACAAATCACCAAAAGCCTCAATATGTGTAGCACCTATAGCAAGCAACATCTCTAGGCCGAATAACAATGCTTCGTATTCGGCTTGATTATTTGTGAAAAAATATTCAAAGCGGCATGAGGCTTCAAAAACAACAACATGAGGAGATATGTAAACAATACCAGCACCTTGGCCATTGCTACAAACTGAACCATCAAAATATAATCTCCACGGTACTAATGAGACAAGGTTTATATCAACATCATGCTTGTCATCAATTCGATGTTCAACAATAAAATTAGCAACGATTTGGCCTTTCATGGAATTTAGAGATTCATAGGCCAAATCATATTCAATTAAAGCATAAGCCCACTTGCCAACTCTCCACTAAGAATTGGTCTATGCAACATGTACTTAATGACATCGGTCTGACAAGCCACTATGCAAGCACTCGGCACTAGGTAATGTCTCAATTTTGTGCAAGCATAATATAAGCATAGGCATAACTTTTCAATAAATGTATACCTTGTCTCGGCGTCCAATCAGCACCTGCTCAAATATGTAATAGCATGTTCTTTTCCTTCAGTTTCTTGAGTCAAAACAACACCAATAACACCTTCCTATGCTGCAATGTAAAGCTTGAAAGGCTCCCTATGCTTGGGTGCTTTCATCACCTGAGGAGTGCACAAATAATTCTTGATCATATCATATGCTGCTTGCTGTTTTGCCCCCCAAGTAAAATCAACATCATTCTTTAACCGAAGGATAGGAGTAAACGCATCAACTTTTCCTTACAGATTAGCTATGAACATTCTCAAATAATTGACCTTGCCAAGGAACTTTTGCATATCTCTCTTTCATGTTGGAGCCTCCACTTTCTGTATGGCCTCTATCTTTTTAGGATCAATCTCTATGCCATCTTCATGAATAATGAAACCAAACAACTTGCCAGCCGACACGCCGAATTCACACTTCAAAGGATTCATCTTGAGTTCATACTTTTTCATTCTTTCAAAAGCTAAACCCAAATCGACCAAGTGAGATTCAAAAGCGTCTGAGTTGACAACAATATCATCAATATAAACTTCAAGTATGATGCCGAGTAAATCATGAAAAAACAAATTCATAGCCCTTTGATATTTGGCTCCAGCATTTTTTAATCCAAATGTCATCACTGTCCACTCGAATAAACCAAGGAAACCGGGGCATCGAAAAGCCATTTTGGACATGTCCTCTTCGGCCATAAAAATTTGGTTATACCCGGCATTACCATCAAGAAAGCTAATAACCTTATGTCCAGAGGCATCATTAATAAGCATATCGGCTATTGGCATAGGATAGTCATGTTTGGGTGTAGCCCTATTCAAATCTCTGAAATCAATGCACACCCTCAACTTGCCGGATCCTTTCTTCTCCACCGGGACAATGTTAGAAATCCACTCGGCATACCTGCAAGGTCTAATAAAATTAGCTTTAAGCAAGCGACCGATCTCTTGCTTGATCCGGTCATATGTTTTTGGATTAAATTTTCTGGCTGATTGTTTGTAAGGTCTAAAACTGGCCTTTATAGGTAACCGATGTTCTACTAGATCGCGGCTTAAACCTGGCATCTCATGATATTCCCATGCAAAGCAACAAACATATTCTTTCAATAGCTCGATTAACTTAGCTTTACAATCGACTTTCAAATTTTTGTTTACAAATGTCGGCCGAGTGACTGAACCATCTCCAATATCTATTTCTTCGAATGGATCGACTGATGTAAAACCTTGTCCAAGTTTATCCATGTCATCCAACTCCTCTATAGACCCATACATATCATTCTCACTGGACCGATATTTTACAAGACATTTTTGTAACCACTAGGAATTAGAACCCATTTAAACATATCATACCTTGGAGCCGATTGCACTCAGTTGGCTTTAAAGAGACGGGCACGAAACCATTCTTGGTCACGCTGAGAAAATCAAACTCTGACAAGTCGCGTCCCATCAAGCAAGTAGCATTGGGGTGTTGCCAATCCACCAATGCATCGGCCAAAGCAACACAGGCCGAGTTATCCGCATGAATGACTTCCACTTCATCATCAACCCACTGGATCAAAAACTGGTGCATAGTGGATGGCACGCACTGGTTTGCATGAACCCAATCACGGCCTAGTATGACATTGTAGTTACCTTGCACCTCGGCGACAAAGAATGCAGTAGCCAAAGTTTTGCTTCCGACTGTAAGTTCCACATACATCACAGCTTTGGCTTCAGTTTTTTCTTTGCCTTCAAATCCATTAAGCACCATATTCGTCTTTATCAGCTCTTCATCGGGAAAACCCAATTTCTTGAAGACCAAATAAGGCATAAGATTTACCACAGCACCATCATCAACAAGCATCTGAGTGAGCGGTGACCCATTAATATGTCCTCTGAGATACAATGGTTTTAGATGCGTTACTGGTTCTTTTGGCTTCTCGAATATTGCATTTTTAGGGCCAAAATCCAGCTGAGTCACTTCCCCTTCTTCATCTACAGTGCGAAATTCAGCGGGTAAGTAATACACCATATTGATATCCGTACCTTCATGAAACGGTGTAGACTCATGGTCCGACATATCGTCCTCTTCCCCTAGTGTATCCACCGATTCTGAAATCTGTCTGAGTGAAGAGGAAGCAATAAGTAACGTAGACCATGCAATGATTGCATCGTCCTCTTTTGGTGGTGTAGGTGCTGCTGTGATCGGTGTAGAAGCCACTGCATCTTGTATTTGTTAAGGCCTCTACACTTGTTTTGTTGGTACCATGGGCCGAGTGTCATTGAATAACTTGTCCCTTTGCTTCTCGGCCTCTAGCTCTGCCATCTCTTGACTCCTTAACCTCTGCAGTTTCTTATTCTGTGTTTTTGTTAGCCCTGGAGGACACCACTTTGGCTGAGTGTATTTAGGGTCTCTCAGCTTCACTTGGCTGGTGCTTGCTTCATGGTCATTAGCCGAGTGCTTTGGTGCGATAGCAAGTATCGGCTCATTCGGGTTGTTATGAACAATCGGCTGCTGTATGGGGAATATTTTGGTTCCCAAGATAAGTGAGTCGGCATTGATTTTTTCCTTTCCTTTTCCTGACTGGACTCCTGCAACACTTGGTGACTTAACACGCCATTCTTTTTGACTTTCCAGATGTATGAAATTTCCACTTGGGCGCACCTTTTTACTCAGATGGAATCCACTCGGATGGATGTCACTCGGATGGAACTCACTCGGATGGAATCTACCCAGCCATATTTTTTCACTCAGAGGGCTTCCACCTGGGTGCATTCTCACACTTGGATAATTTCCACTTGGTCGCATATTTTGACCAGCCGACTAATAATCACCAATGTTCAGTCGACCATTATGTGAGTAATCAAGTCGATCCCAAACAGATTGTCATTGTTCTTCTGGAAACGACGCCATTGGTCCAATCGGTTTTACATACCGACTGAACATATCAGCTGATGGTGACCTTGGTTGCCTCAGATGAGACGACCAATTAGAGCTAGAACTGGCCGACTGGTTGGCGTACTTGGACAACAACATGTCAAAAGATGGCTTGATTCGTTTGCGATGCATGTTAGCTTCGTTCATCTTCCACTTGCCAATTTCAGGACTCTTGGGCTTAACAAATTTAACTCGAGTGCCTTGTTGCACACGTGCTTGCCCCCCGAGTGCAGGATTCTTGATGGTGATTTTGATTACCTCCTTGCCATCGGGTTGCTTATCAAGCACAACCTATCTCCCCAAGACCTTGTCACCCTCCTTGTCTTTCCTGGGCTCACCAACAATGACATTAGCTTTATTGGCAGATTCGGCTACCTCCGGCTGAATGAGCATCTTTTTCCCCTCCAAGCCCATGGTGTTCATTGGGAAGGGTTGTTTATCAACTTTCATCTCAGCAAAATTCAATCGTCCATCATTAATGGCCGATTGTATCTGTCGTCGAAAAACATTGCAATCGTTAGTAGCATGAGAAAAAGAATTATGATATTTGCAATAGGCACATCGTTTCAGCTCTTCAAATGGCGGTAGAGTATGAGATATCCTAATAATCTTAGCCTGTAGCAAAGCATCAAATATTTTATCACACTTAGCAATGTTAAAAGTAAACTTCATCTCTTCATCACGATTCTTATGAATCGGTTTCAGATCATTGCAAGTAAATGGTTTGGCCTTAGATGGCCAAACAAATCCAGTAGCATAAATATCACCCTCATCATCCGAGTGATCACTATCATATTCAACCATATTCACCTTTGGACGATCGGCTTTATATCTATGCACTTCTTTGAGATCTTTGCTTCGGCATTCCTGAGCCAAAGCCCTTTGTAAGACTTGGTTGATACTTAAGAACTCATAGCCTTCAAGCTTTTCTCTAATGGGAGTTCTCAAACCAGTAAGCACGAGGTCTGCCAAGTCTCTCTCGGTTATCACCAAACTATAACACCGGTTTTTTGTTTCTCTGAATCTCTTGACCGATGTTAGATGTGAAAACTTTAGTTCATTGTCACCTCTATAAAAGTGATCATGAAGTTCTGCTCTAGCTGCGACCAAACCCAAATGGAACCATGTGGTAAAGAAGAAAACCATGAAAATGCGGTACCAGTTAATGATAAAGGAAACAAACGCACTTTCAATTTATTTAGCGACCCTGCCTCACCCAATTGTGCTAAATATTGACTAACATGCTCCCACGTGGTTTTCGTGCCTTCTCTATTAAACTTAACAAAATCTGGAATTTTATATCCCGGAGGGCACTGGATGGCATCAAAGTACTCGGGATACGGTTTTTGGTAAATCCGATTCTGAGGTAACTCAACTCCAAAATTCTCTCGAAGCATCTTAGCCATCTCCTCTCTAAAATTAGCTAGGGCATCATCTATAGTAGACGATGAAGCTTGTTGTAGTGGCATAGGAGGAGTAGGACTACTAGCTGTAGGTAGGAACTGTGGCATGTATGCCGAACCATAGTTCGGTAGTGGCCGAGTGGTTGTACCTGTAGGTAGGGTTTGGTTTGGCGTTGCCACCGAACCTGGCATGCTCATGATAGGATTAATGGGTGCAGCCACAATCTGATTTGTTTGGGTAGGATAATAACTTATCGGCATGGGAGGCGCCGATGAAATAGGTAAAGCCAGACTAGGGTTTTGCACACTAGCAGCTACACCACCATTACTACTAGATGATTGAGATATATTCTTTTGTGCATTAGTATTTTCTATGAAAGTTTGGTACACCAGATTGTTACCATCAGCAATACGACTCTCAATCTCAGCCCACTGCTCAGGAGAAAAGGTAGTACTCACAGAGGGTTTAACCAGCTCGGCTTGAAGAGGAGGGAACTTGATTTCTTCAATCGGAGTGATGTTGCCTTGCCGATCGTTCTTGAATTTTGCAAGGAACTCCTATAAATCCTTCTCTTCGTGCACCTTCTTGTACTCCTCATAGACTTGGCGATGATCGGACGATATCTCATCAAGACTGGGCTTAATGATGTTATCGGCGTCTATCTCAGATGGCTTGGGAAGATCGGACATGGTGGATGATGACGATTGATCTTTAGTCCGCAGCGGAGTCGCCAAAAAGTGTGTTGACACACGAACACGTCACGTGTACCCTCAACACCGGGGGTGATGCACCGCAGCTCACGTCGAAGGAGACCCGACCGACAGCGCGATACGGAAGACAGTCGGCGGGTGCTTTTGCAGACCCGAAACCCCACACGCCCCGGAGGGACCCCGTCAGGGAGTGCGGCGACTATGGGTTGCCCTAGGTCGATTCGCTCACCCCTAGAGCCTCGGGATTCGCAGGTCTCGAACTCGAGGAACAGCGAAGAACGAGAGAGAAAAACAGTGGAGAGATAAAACGTAGATGAAAAAGTAGTATATTGATATGTCGATTGTGTGTTGTTCAATCGGCCGTCACCCCCAACATATATAAGAGGCGGCTGGACTTCCTGTACAAGCAAAAGATTCATCTAGGCTTTCCTTACACGGAAAATTACATTAATTCACGTCCTAGAGTCCTAGTTCCAGTCCAACTCAGATTCAGTCTGAATCTGGCCCAAACTTTTGTCTTCCTCCTTGCGTGGGCAGTCGAGTTTGCTTATGACCTCTGATCAAGATGGCCCAAATATCAAATTTGTGCGTCTTGACGAGACGAACAACTCTCATGTAGATCACTTTTTCAAACAAGGCCATCTTAAATTCTCCACGGTACCATCTTTAACCTCCAGTCGGACTCGACCATGTAGCAGACTGGACTGTCCGAGTCTTGTAGCGATGTTGCAGGCCGTATACTATCTAAGCTGATGATGACCCCAAAACCAAAGTGACTGTTTCGACGATACACACAACTTCCGCGTTGAACACTTTTTCATCTGAGCCAATCTAGATAACCTTTCGGGTATATCTTCAGCTTCTGGTCGGAGCACTCGGATTTGAATCTCTCCACTCGAATATTAGAGTCTTTCACTCGGATCACCCGACTAGAATTCTTCACTCGGATGGCAATATTTCACTTGGACGGCAAACTTTTATCCGAACGTCAAGCTTTCACTCGGATCACAATGTTTCATTCGGATTTGTAATATTTTCACTCGGATGGTAATCTTTTCACTCGGATTTCTTGACTGAAAACACAGCCTGATATTGTTTTGCCTCCCCAGGTTGCTTGCTAACTCGGATTGACACAATTTATATATGAAAATCAATCGACTTCATGAGACGAAAAACTTTCATGTTCCACACTTTTCGATCTGAGGTCTTATTGAATGGATAATTGCTCACGCATTGTATCAGACATCCATCAACATGTGTCTGATGGCGACCACCGCGTCGCCTCCCCCGGCGGCAGCGGGGGAACCCTAGCCGCGCCACCTCGGCCCCCTGCCCACCTCGCCCCACCTCCTCGCCGGCGCCTGAGGCAGCCGCCAGGCAAGCCCGGGGCACCAAGGATGGTGGCGGCGGGGCCTCGGCTGCCCCTGCCTCTGCGTGGGGAGTCCCGGATCTGGAGCGGCGGCTCCTTTGGCGAGGCACGGCAGGCTCCGGTGAGCTGCCGTGCGGGCGGTGGATCTAGCGTCCTGGCCGCGCGGGCGGCGGGATCCCGGTGGTCGTTGGCGGCTGGCGGCGGCTTCGGCGGCGGTCGGTGCACGCGATCTGGCGCCTTCCCTCCTCTCCTGTTCGGCGTGCGGGCCAGCCTGGTCGGGCCGTGCTTCCCTTGGTCGCCGGTTCTGTATAGGAGGCGCTGCTGGTGGCGGGGATCTAGTTCGGACGAAATCCCTGGCCGACCATGACCGGCCGCGCCGACGACGATGCCTAAGGGCGCCGTTCCACTCCTTGGAGGCGTCGGTATGGAGTGATCTCCTCACATCCCCTTCCCCTAGGTCTCGCGGGCGAAAGCCCTAACTTTGTTGGGCGGCGGCGGCGCTCACGGCGCCGTTCCCTTCTTGAAGGCACCGCTTTGGGAACCTTAGGATTGGGTGGTGCTTGTGGGTGGTGGGCGACGGCGGTGGTGCGGACCTATCCTAGCATGGATCTATGTCCGTTGCTGGGAGATGGACTCACATAGGTGGAGGTCGTCGTTTGGCATCGTGGTGGCGTCGATGGCGGACGACCTGCCAAAGCTCGCGTAGGTGGAGGTCATCGTCTGGCGTCATGGTGGCGTTGATGGCGGAGGACCTGCCAAGGTTGACACCTCAACCTGCTCTGAAGATGGACCAGTGGAAGATGGCGACGACGACACATGTGAGTGCGTCGGACCGGTTTATGCCCCGGAGCCGGTAGATGGCTTGGTCGGGACCTCCGGCTTTAGATGTTAGGCTTAAGTGAGAGGTCTGGGTATGTGGCCCAGCTTGCACCCCTTCATCATATGGATAGGAGTAGCGGCAGATGTTGCCAAGATGGCGGTTTCAGGCATATTGTTTGTCTACTTTGTAAGGTCCTCGAGAATAATAAATAAAATGGCTGCATGCATCTCCCAGAAGCAGAGGCCGGGGGTCATCCTCCTTTTCTAAAATAAAATAAAAATCAACATGTGTCTGATGACCAGCGTAATATTTGGATCCCTAGCCGGTCCGCACCGTGTTGACTGTATCTTTTGCATACGAACTCGGATTAAGATGATTTATATATGAAAATCGATTGCCTCGACGATACGAAGTCAATCCATGTAGAGTGTTCCTTCATCCGAGGTCGTCTTGAAGGTGTAATTGGCCGAAAAGCACTTGGAACACTAAATTCTGCCACTCGGAGTACAGTTTCGTCCCCTAAGATGAGGTTGGACGTCGATGACCTAAACATCAAAGTTGTTCCACTCGGCGACATGAAACTTTTCATGCTGAAAACCCTTTCACTCAAAGCCATCTTTTTTGCCTTTTATGCCATGCCAAAAAGTGAAGTCGACACACACCAAATACAAAGGTAAATTGTATAGGTGCACTAGTTCGGCGATGAGATTGTGATACAAGTGTAGTAATGATAGTAGATATTGATTTTTGTAATAGGAACAATAAAAAAAGCAAGGTAGCAAGTAAAAAAAAAGAGCACAAATGGTATTGCAATGCTTGAGAATGAGGCCTAGGGTCCGTTCTTTCGCTAGTGCAATCTCTGAACAATGCTAATATAATTGGATCACATAACCATCCCTCAACGTGCAACGAAGAATCACTCCAATGTTCTTATCTAGCGGATAACATAAGAAGAAATTGTTTGTAGGGTACGAAACCACCTTAAAGTTATTCTTTCCGATCGATCTATTCAAGATTTCATACTAAAATAACACAAAGTTATCATTTCTGATCAATCTATCCGAGAGTTCATACTAAAATAACACCATATGATACACATCAACCAACTCTAATGTCACATAGATACTCCAATGCCACCACAAATATCCATGAGTTAATTATATGATACGCATCAAACAATTTCAGATTCATAATACTCAATCCAACACAAAGAATCTCAAAGAGTGCCCCAAGATTTCTACAGGGCAAAGTAGGACGAAAACGTGCATCAACCCCTATCCATAGATTACCCCAATGTCACCTCGGGAATCTGCGAGTTGAGTGTCAAAACATATATCAAGTGAATCAATATAATACCCCATTGTCACCACAGGTATTCATATGCAAGACATTATCAAGTGCTCTCAAATCCATAAAAATATTCAATCCGATAATAACGAAATCTCAAAGGGAAAACTCAATTCATCACAACAAGATAGAGAGGGGAAACACCATATAATCCAACTATACTAACAAAGCCCGCAATACATCAAGATTGTGCCAAATCTAGAACACGAGAGAGAGAGATTAAACACATAGCTACTAGTACAAACCATCAGCCCCGAGGGTGGACTACTCCCTCCTCATCATGGAGACCATAGGGATGATGAAGATGGCCTCCGGTGATGATTTCCCCCTCCGGCAGGGTGCCGGAACAGGCTCGCGATTGGTTTTTTCTGGCTACGGAGGCTTGCAACGGCGGAACTTCTGATGTAGGGTTATTTCTGGGGGTTTATGTATTTATAGGATTTTTTTGGGTCGGTTTCACGCGAAGATGGGCCTTAGGGAGCCCACGAGACACTAGCACATGGGCAAGGCACCAGGCGTGCCCTGGTGTCTCGTGCTCACCTCCTTCACCTTCTAGTCCTCCCATGAAGTTTCTAGTGCCTCTTTTGTTCCAAAAAAAATCATTAAAAAGATTCGTTGCATTTGGAGAACTTTTATTTCTGCACAAAAAACAACACCATGGGAGTTCTACTGAAAACAGCGTCAGTTTGGGTTAGTTCCATCCAAATCATACCAAAACCATATAAAATTCTATTGTAAACATGGCATGAAAATTTCTTAAATTATAGATACATTGGAGACATATCAACATCCCAAGCTTAATTCCTACTCGTCCTCGAGTAGGTAAATGATAAAAGAAATAATTTATGAAGTGTGAATGCTAGCATAGTGCATAAGTTTGATCAATGATAATTTCAATCACTTTTCCTAGCATCATAAGAACAACTCTTTCTCATAAAACTCATCATGATAAAGTAGCAATTGGAAACAGAATTTTTGATGTGGAATGCTACCTATCATATTCATCATATAATCTTTTGTTTTGTAGCACGGACATTTGGACTCGCATGATTCAAAGCAATAGTCTACCTAACTTTGTTGGGCGGCGGCGGCGCTCACGGTGCCGTTCCCTTCTTGAAGGCACCGCTTTGGGAACCTTAGGATTGGGTGGTGCTTGTGGGTGGTGGGCGACGGCGGTGGTGCGGACCTATCCTAGCATGGATCTATGTCCGTTGCTGGGAGATGGACTCACATAGGTGGAGGTCGTCGTTTGGCATCGTGGTGGCGTCGATGGCGGACGACCTGCCAAAGCTCGCGTAGGTGGAGGTCATCGTCTGGCGTCATGGTGGCGTTGATGGCGGAGGACCTGCCAAGGTTGACACCTCAACCTGCTCTGAAGATGGACCAGTGGAAGATGGCGACGACGACACATGTGAGTGCGTCGGACCGGTTTATGCCCCGGAGCCGGTAGATGGCTTGGTCGGGACCTCCGGCTTTAGATGTTAGGCTTAAGTGAGAGGTCTGGGTATGTGGCCCAGCTTGCACCCCTTCATCATATGGATAGGAGTAGCGGCAGATGTTGCCAAGATGGCGGTTTCAGGCATATTGTTTGTCTACTTTGTAAGGTCCTCGAGAATAATAAATAAAATGGCTGCATGCATCTCCCAGAAGCAGAGGCCGGGGGTCATCCTCCTTTTCTAAAATAAAATAAAAATCAACATGTGTCTGATGACCAGCGTAATATTTGGATCCCTAGCCGGTCCGCACCGTGTTGACTGTATCTTTTGCATACGAACTCGGATTAAGATGAGTTATATATGAAAATCGATTGCCTCGACGATACGAAGTCAATCCATGTAGAGTGTTCCTTCATCCGAGGTCGTCTTGAAGGTGTAATTGGCCGAAAAGCACTTGGAACACTAAATTCTGCCACTCGGAGTACAGTTTCGTCCCCTAAGATGAGGTTGGACGTCGATGACCTAAACATCAAAGTTGTTCCACTCGGCGACATGAAACTTTTCATGCTGAAAACCCTTTCACTCAAAGCCATCTTTTTTGCCTTTTATGCCATGCCAAAAAGTGAAGTCGACACACACCAAATACAAAGGTAAATTGTATAGGTGCACTAGTTCGGCGATGAGATTGTGATACAAGTGTAGTAATGATAGTAGATATTGATTTTTGTAATAGGAACAATAAAAAAAGCAAGGTAGCAAGTAAAAAAAAAGAGCACAAATGGTATTGCAATGCTTGAGAATGAGGCCTAGGGTCCATTCTTTCGCTAGTGCAATCTCTGAACAATGCTAATATAATTGGATCACATAACCATCCCTCAACGTGCAACGAAGAATCACTCCAATGTTCTTATCTAGCGGATAACATAAGAAGAAATTGTTTGTAGGGTACGAAACCACCTTAAAGTTATTCTTTCCGATCGATCTATTCAAGATTTCATACTAAAATAACACAAAGTTATCATTTCTGATCAATCTATCCGAGAGTTCATACTAAAATAACACCATATGATACACATCAACCAACTCTAATGTCACATAGATACTCCAATGCCACCACAAATATCCATGAGTTAATTATATGATACGCATCAAACAATTTCAGATTCATAATACTCAATCCAACACAAAGAATCTCAAAGAGTGCCCCAAGATTTCTACAGGGCAAAGTAGGACGAAAACGTGCATCAACCCCTATCCATAGATTACCCCAATGTCACCTCGGGAATCTGCGAGTTGAGTGTCAAAACATATATCAAGTGAATCAATATAATACCCCATTGTCACCACAGGTATTCATATGCAAGACATTATCAAGTGCTCTCAAATCCATAAAAATATTCAATCCGATAATAACGAAATCTCAAAGGGAAAACTCAATTCATCACAACAAGATAGAGAGGGGAAACACCATATAATCCAACTATACTAACAAAGCCCGCAATACATCAAGATTGTGCCAAATCTAGAACACGAGAGAGAGAGATTAAACACATAGCTACTAGTACAAACCATCAGCCCCGAGGGTGGACTACTCCCTCCTCATCATGGAGACCATAGGGATGATGAAGATGGCCTCCGGTGATGATTTCCCCCTCCGGCAGGGTGCCGGAACAGGCTCGCGATTGGTTTTTTCTGGCTACGGAGGCTTGCAACGGCGGAACTTCTGATGTAGGGTTATTTCTGGGGGTTTATGTATTTATAGGATTTTTTTGGGTCGGTTTCACGCGAAGATGGGCCTTAGGGAGCCCACGAGACACTAGCACATGGGCAAGGCACCAGGCGTGCCCTGGTGTCTCGTGCTCACCTCCTTCACCTTCTAGTCCTCCCATGAAGTTTCTAGTGCCTCTTTTGTTCCAAAAAAAATCATTAAAAAGATTCGTTGCATTTGGAGAACTTTTATTTCTGCACAAAAAACAACACCATGGGAGTTCTACTGAAAACAGCGTCAGTTTGGGTTAGTTCCATCCAAATCATACCAAAACCATATAAAATTCTATTGTAAACATGGCATGAAAATTTCTTAAATTATAGATACATTGGAGACATATCAACATCCCAAGCTTAATTCCTACTCGTCCTCGAGTAGGTAAATGATAAAAGAAATAATTTATGAAGTGTGAATGCTAGCATAGTGCATAAGTTTGATCAATGATAATTTCAATCACTTTTCCTAGCATCATAAGAACAACTCTTTCTCATAAAACTCATCATGATAAAGTAGCAATTGGAAACAGAATTTTTGATGTGGAATGCTACCTATCATATTCATCATATAATCTTTTGTTTTGTAGCACGGACATTTGGACTCGCATGATTCAAAGCAATAGTCTACCTAACTTTGTTGGGCGGCGGCGGCGCTCACGGTGCCGTTCCCTTCTTGAAGGCACCGCTTTGGGAACCTTAGGATTGGGTGGTGCTTGTGGGTGGTGGGCGACGGCGGTGGTGCGGACCTATCCTAGCATGGATCTATGTCCGTTGCTGGGAGATGGACTCACATAGGTGGAGGTCGTCGTTTGGCATCGTGGTGGCGTCGATGGCGGACGACCTGCCAAAGCTCGCGTAGGTGGAGGTCATCGTCTGGCGTCATGGTGGCGTTGATGGCGGAGGACCTGCCAAGGTTGACACCTCAACCTGCTCTGAAGATGGACCAGTGGAAGATGGCGACGACGACACATGTGAGTGCGTCGGACCGGTTTATGCCCCGGAGCCGGTAGATGGCTTGGTCGGGACCTCCGGCTTTAGATGTTAGGCTTAAGTGAGAGGTCTGGGTATGTGGCCCAGCTTGCACCCCTTCATCATATGGATAGGAGTAGCGGCAGATGTTGCCAAGATGGCGGTTTCAGGCATATTGTTTGTCTACTTTGTAAGGTCCTCGAGAATAATAAATAAAATGGCTGCATGCATCTCCCAGAAGCAGAGGCCGGGGGTCATCCTCCTTTTCTAAAATAAAATAAAAATCAACATGTGTCTGATGACCAGCGTAATATTTGGATCCCTAGCCGGTCCGCACCGTGTTGACTGTATCTTTTGCATACGAACTCGGATTAAGATGATTTATATATGAAAATCGATTGCCTCGACGATACGAAGTCAATCCATGTAGAGTGTTCCTTCATCCGAGGTCGTCTTGAAGGTGTAATTGGCCGAAAAGCACTTGGAACACTAAATTCTGCCACTCGGAGTACAGTTTCGTCCCCTAAGATGAGGTTGGACGTCGATGACCTAAACATCAAAGTTGTTCCACTCGGCGACATGAAACTTTTCATGCTGAAAACCCTTTCACTCAAAGCCATCTTTTTTGCCTTTTATGCCATGCCAAAAAGTGAAGTCGACACACACCAAATACAAAGGTAAATTGTATAGGTGCACTAGTTCGGCGATGAGATTGTGATACAAGTGTAGTAATGATAGTAGATATTGATTTTTGTAATAGGAACAATAAAAAAAGCAAGGTAGCAAGTAAAAAAAAAGAGCACAAATGGTATTGCAATGCTTGAGAATGAGGCCTAGGGTCCGTTCTTTCGCTAGTGCAATCTCTGAACAATGCTAATATAATTGGATCACATAACCATCCCTCAACGTGCAACGAAGAATCACTCCAATGTTCTTATCTAGCGGATAACATAAGAAGAAATTGTTTGTAGGGTACGAAACCACCTTAAAGTTATTCTTTCCGATCGATCTATTCAAGATTTCATACTAAAATAACACAAAGTTATCATTTCTGATCAATCTATCCGAGAGTTCATACTAAAATAACACCATATGATACACATCAACCAACTCTAATGTCACATAGATACTCCAATGCCACCACAAATATCCATGAGTTAATTATATGATACGCATCAAACAATTTCAGATTCATAATACTCAATCCAACACAAAGAATCTCAAAGAGTGCCCCAAGATTTCTACAGGGCAAAGTAGGACAAAAACGTGCATCAACCCCTATCCATAGATTACCCCAATGTCACCTCGGGAATCTGCGAGTTGAGTGTCAAAACATATATCAAGTGAATCAATATAATACCCCATTGTCACCACAGGTATTCATATGCAAGACATTATCAAGTGCTCTCAAATCCATAAAAATATTCAATCCGATAATAACGAAATCTCAAAGGGAAAACTCAATTCATCACAACAAGATAGAGAGGGGAAACACCATATGATCCAACTATACTAACAAAGCCCGCAATACATCAAGATTGTGCCAAATCTAGAACACGAGAGAGAGAGATTAAACACATAGCTACTAGTACAAACCATCAGCCCCGAGGGTGGACTACTCCCTCCTCATCATGGAGACCATAGGGATGATGAAGATGGCCTCCGGTGATGATTTCCCCCTCCGGCAGGGTGCCGGAACAGGCTCGCGATTGGTTTTTTCTGGCTACGGAGGCTTGCAGCGGCGGAACTTCTGATGTAGGGTTATTTCTGGGGGTTTATGTATTTATAGGATTTTTTTGGGTCGGTTTCACGCGAAGATGGGCCTTAGGGAGCCCACGAGACACTAGCACATGGGCAAGGCACCAGGCGTGCCCTGGTGTCTCGTGCTCACCTCCTTCACCTTCTAGTCCTCCCATGAAGTTTCTAGTGCCTCTTTTGTTCCAAAAAAAATCATTAAAAAGATTCGTTGCATTTGGAGAACTTTTATTTCTGCACAAAAAACAACACCATGGGAGTTCTACTGAAAACAGCGTCAGTTTGGGTTAGTTCCATCCAAATCATACCAAAACCATATAAAATTCTATTGTAAACATGGCATGAAAATTTCTTAAATTATAGATACATTGGAGACATATCAACATCCCAAGCTTAATTCCTACTCGTCCTCGAGTAGGTAAATGATAAAAGAAATAATTTATGAAGTGTGAATGCTAGCATAGTGCATAAGTTTGATCAATGATAATTTCAATCACTTTTCCTAGCATCATAAGAACAACTCTTTCTCATAAAACTCATCATGATAAAGTAGCAATTGGAAACAGAATTTTTGATGTGGAATGCTACCTATCATATTCATCATATAATCTTTTGTTTTGTAGCACGGACATTTGGACTCGCATGATTCAAAGCAATAGTCTACCTAACTTTGTTGGGCGGCGGCGGCGCTCACGGTGCCGTTCCCTTCTTGAAGGCACCGCTTTGGGAACCTTAGGATTGGGTGGTGCTTGTGGGTGGTGGGCGACGGCGGTGGTGCGGACCTATCCTAGCATGGATCTATGTCCGTTGCTGGGAGATGGACTCACATAGGTGGAGGTCGTCGTTTGGCATCGTGGTGGCGTCGATGGCGGACGACCTGCCAAAGCTCGCGTAGGTGGAGGTCATCGTCTGGCGTCATGGTGGCGTTGATGGCGGAGGACCTGCCAAGGTTGACACCTCAACCTGCTCTGAAGATGGACCAGTGGAAGATGGCGACGACGACACATGTGAGTGCGTCGGACCGGTTTATGCCCCGGAGCCGGTAGATGGCTTGGTCGGGACCTCCGGCTTTAGATGTTAGGCTTAAGTGAGAGGTCTGGGTATGTGGCCCAGCTTGCACCCCTTCATCATATGGATAGGAGTAGCGGCAGATGTTGCCAAGATGGCGGTTTCAGGCATATTGTTTGTCTACTTTGTAAGGTCCTCGAGAATAATAAATAAAATGGCTGCATGCATCTCCCAGAAGCAGAGGCCGGGGGTCATCCTCCTTTTCTAAAATAAAATAAAAATCAACATGTGTCTGATGACCAGCGTAATATTTGGATCCCTAGCCGGTCCGCACCGTGTTGACTGTATCTTTTGCATACGAACTCGGATTAAGATGATTTATATATGAAAATCGATTGCCTCGACGATACGAAGTCAATCCATGTAGAGTGTTCCTTCATCCGAGGTCGTATTGAAGGTGTAATTCGCCGAAAAGCACTTGGAACACTAAATTCTGCCACTCGGAGTACAGTTTCGTCCCCTAAGATGAGGTTGGACGTCGATGACCTAAACATCAAAGTTGTTCCACTCGGCGACATGAAACTTTTCATGCTGAAAACCCTTTCACTCAAAGCCATCTTTTTTGCCTTTTATGCCATGCCAAAAAGTGAAGTCGACACACACCAAATACAAAGGTAAATTGTATAGGTGCACTAGTTCGGCGATGAGATGGTGATACAAGTGTAGTAATGATAGTAGATATTGATTTTTGTAATAGGAACAATAAAAAAAGCAAGGTAGCAAGTAAAAAAAAAGAGCACAAATGGTATTGCAATGCTTGAGAATGAGGCCTAGGGTCCGTTCTTTCGCTAGTGCAATCTCTGAACAATGCTAATATAATTGGATCACATAACCATCCCTCAACGTGCAACGAAGAATCACTCCAATGTTCTTATCTAGCGGATAACATAAGAAGAAATTGTTTGTAGGGTACGAAACCACCTTAAAGTTATTCTTTCCGATCGATCTATTCAAGATTTCATACTAAAATAACACAAAGTTATCATTTCTGATCAATCTATCCGAGAGTTCATACTAAAATAACACCATATGATACACATCAACCAACTCTAATGTCACATAGATACTCCAATGCCACCACAAATATCCATGAGTTAATTATATGATACGCATCAAACAATTTCAGATTCATAATACTCAATCCAACACAAAGAATCTCAAAGAGTGCCCCAAGATTTCTACAGGGCAAAGTAGGACGAAAACGTGCATCAACCCCTATCCATAGATTACCCCAATGTCACCTCGGGAATCTGCGAGTTGAGTGTCAAAACATATATCAAGTGAATCAATATAATACCCCATTGTCACCACAGGTATTCATATGCAAGACATTATCAAGTGCTCTCAAATCCATAAAAATATTCAATCCGATAATAACGAAATCTCAAAGGGAAAACTCAATTCATCACAACAAGATAGAGAGGGGAAACACCATATAATCCAACTATACTAACAAAGCCCGCAATACATCAAGATTGTGCCAAATCTAGAACACGAGAGAGAGAGATTAAACACATAGCTACTAGTACAAACCATCAGCCCCGAGGGTGGACTACTCCCTCCTCATCATGGAGACCATAGGGATGATGAAGATGGCCTCCGGTGATGATTTCCCCCTCCGGCAGGGTGCCGGAACAGGCTCGCGATTGGTTTTTTCTAGCTACGGAGGCTTGCAGCGGCGGAACTTCTGATGTAGGGTTATTTCTGGGGGTTTATGTATTTATAGGATTTTTTTGGGTCGGTTTCACGCGAAGATGGGCCTTAGGGAGCCCACGAGACACTAGCACATGGGCAAGGCACCAGGCGTGCCCTGGTGTCTCGTGCTCACCTCCTTCACCTTCTAGTCCTCCCATGAAGTTTCTAGTGCCTCTTTTGTTCCAAAAAAATCATTAAAAAGATTCGTTGCATTTGGAGAACTTTTATTTCTGCACAAAAAACAACACCATGGGAGTTCTACTGAAAACAGCGTCAGTTTGGGTTAGTTCCATCCAAATCATACCAAAACCATATAAAATTCTATTGTAAACATGGCATGAAAATTTCTTAAATTATAGATACATTGGAGACATATCAACATCCCAAGCTTAATTCCTACTCGTCCTCGAGTAGGTAAATGATAAAAGAAATAATTTATGAAGTGTGAATGCTAGCATAGTGCATAAGTTTGATCAATGATAATTTCAATCACTTTTCCTAGCATCATAAGAACAACTCTTTCTCATAAAACTCATAATGATAAAGTAGCAATTGGAAACAGAATTTTTGATGTGGAATGCTACCTATCATATTCATCATATACTCTTTTGTTTTGTAGCACGGACATTTGGACTCGCATGATTCAAAGCAATAGTCTACCTAACTTTGTTGGGCGGCGGCGGCGCTCACGGCGCCGTTCCCTTCTTGAAGGCACCGCTTTGGGAACCTTAGGATTGGGTGGTGCTTGTGGGTGGTGGGCGACGGCGGTGGTGCGGACCTATCCTAGCATGGATCTATGTCCGTTGCTGGGAGAAGGACTCACATAGGTGGAGGTCGTCGTTTGGCATCGTGGTGGCGTCGATGGCGGACGACCTGCCAAAGCTCGCATAGGTGGAGGTCATCGTCTGGCGTCATGGTGGCGTTGATGGCGGAGGACCTGCCAAGGTTGACACCTCAACCTGCTCTGAAGATGGACCAGTGGAAGATGGCGACGACGACACATGTGAGTGCGTCGGACCGGTTTATGCCCCGGAGCCGGTAGATGGCTTGGTCGGGACCTCCGGCTTTAGATGTTAGGCTTAAGTGAGAGGTCTGGGTATGTGGCCCAGCTTGCACCCCTTCATCATATGGATAGGAGTAGCGGCAGATGTTGCCAAGATGGCGGTTTCAGGCATATTGTTTGTCTACTTTGTAAGGTCCTCGAGAATAATAAATAAAATGGCTGCATGCATCTCCCAGAAGCAGAGGCCGGGGGTCATCCTCCTTTTCTAAAATAAAATAAAAATCAACATGTGTCTGATGACCAGCGTAATATTTGGATCCCTAGCCGGTCCGCACCGTGTTGACTGTATCTTTTGCATACGAACTCGGATTAAGATGATTTATATATGAAAATCGATTGCCTCGACGATACGAAGTCAATCCATGTAGAGTGTTCCTTCATCCGAGGTCGTATTGAAGGTGTAATTCGCCGAAAAGCACTTGGAACACTAAATTCTGCCACTCGGAGTACAGTTTCGTCCCCTAAGATGAGGTTGGACGTCGATGACCTAAACATCAAAGTTGTTCCACTCGGCGACATGAAACTTTTCATGCTGAAAACCCTTTCACTCAAAGCCATCTTTTTTGCCTTTTATGCCATGCCAAAAAGTGAAGTCGACACACACCAAATACAAAGGTAAATTGTATAGGTGCACTAGTTCGGCGATGAGATTGTGATACAAGTGTAGTAATGATAGTAGATATTGATTTTTGTAATAGGAACAATAAAAAAAGCAAGGTAGCAAGTAAAAAAAAAGAGCACAAATGGTATTGCAATGCTTGAGAATGAGGCCTAGGGTCCGTTCTTTCGCTAGTGCAATCTCTGAACAATGCTAATATAATTGGATCACATAACCATCCCTCAACGTGCAACGAAGAATCACTCCAATGTTCTTATCTAGCGGATAACATAAGAAGAAATTGTTTGTAGGGTACGAAACCACCTTAAAGTTATTCTTTCCGATCGATCTATTCAAGATTTCATACTAAAATAACACAAAGTTATCATTTCTGATCAATCTATCCGAGAGTTCATACTAAAATAACACCATATGATACACATCAACCAACTCTAATGTCACATAGATACTCCAATGCCACCACAAATATCCATGAGTTAATTATATGATACGCATCAAACAATTTCAGATTCATAATACTCAATCCAACACAAAGAATCTCAAAGAGTGCCCCAAGATTTCTACAGGGCAAAGTAGGACGAAAACGTGCATCAACCCCTATCCATAGATTACCCCAATGTCACCTCGGGAATCTGCGAGTTGAGTGTCAAAACATATATCAAGTGAATCAATATAATACCCCATTGTCACCACAGGTATTCATATGCAAGACATTATCAAGTGCTCTCAAATCCATAAAAATATTCAATCCGATAATAACGAAATCTCAAAGGGAAAACTCAATTCATCACAACAAGATAGAGAGGGGAAACACCATATAATCCAACTATACTAACAAAGCCCGCAATACATCAAGATTGTGCCAAATCTAGAACACGAGAGAGAGAGATTAAACACATAGCTACTAGTACAAACCATCAGCCCCGAGGGTGGACTACTCCCTCCTCATCATGGAGACCATAGGGATGATGAAGATGGCCTCCGGTGATGATTTCCCCCTCCGGCAGGGTGCCGGAACAGGCTCGCGATTGGTTTTTTCTGGCTACGGAGGCTTGCAGCGGCGGAACTTCTGATGTAGGGTTATTTCTGGGGGTTTATGTATTTATAGGATTTTTTTGGGTCGGTTTCACGCGAAGATGGGCCTTAGGGAGCCCACGAGACACTAGCACATGGGCAAGGCACCAGGCGTGCCCTGGTGTCTCGTGCTCACCTCCTTCACCTTCTAGTCCTCCCATGAAGTTTCTAGTGCCTCTTTTGTTCCAAAAAAAATCATTAAAAAGATTCGTTGCATTTGGAGAACTTTTATTTCTGCACAAAAAACAACACCATGGGAGTTCTACTGAAAACAGCGTCAGTTTGGGTTAGTTCCATCCAAATCATACCAAAACCATATAAAATTCTATTGTAAACATGGCATGAAAATTTCTTAAATTATAGATACATTGGAGACATATCAACATCCCAAGCTTAATTCCTACTCGTCCTCGAGTAGGTAAATGATAAAAGAAATAATTTATGAAGTGTGAATGCTAGCATAGTGCATAAGTTTGATCAATGATAATTTCAATCACTTTTCCTAGCATCATAAGAACAACTCTTTCTCATAAAACTCATCATGATAAAGTAGCAATTGGAAACAGAATTTTTGATGTGGAATGCTACCTATCATATTCATCATATACTCTTTTGTTTTGTAGCACGGACATTTGGACTCGCATGATTCAAAGCAATAGTCTATAATTTGACATGAGGACATCAATACTCAAGCATATCAACAAGCAACCATGTTTTTCAAAATATCAACACTAAAGAAAGATATCCCTAGCCCATTATTCTAAGTCATTGATCCATTCATGAAACACACTCGAATATTAGCAACATCCAATGCGCAAGTATGATCATAGTGCTCCCTAGTTGGTGCTTTATAAGAGAAGATGGAGACTCGAATATTAGCTACATCCAATGTATCTATAATTTTTTATTGTTCCATGCTGTTATATTATCATTCTTGGATGTTTTACATTCATTTTATAGCAACTTTATATCATTTTTTGGGACTAACCTATTGACATAGTGCCCAGTGCCAGTTGCTATTTTTTTTCTTGTTTTTTACTTCGCAGAATAGCAGTACCAAACAAAGTCGAAATGCCACGAAAGTTTTTGGAGATTTTTTTGGACCAGAAGACAACTTGGGTGCCAAGGAAGCACCAGAGGGGAGGCCCATGGGGCACAACCCACCAGGGCACGCCAGAGGCCCTTGGCGCACCCAGGTGGATGGTGGGGCCCACGAGAGTCCTTTCCACTGCCTCTCAGCATTATAAATCCCCAAATATTCCAGAAACTCTAGGGGAGTCAATGAAACACAATTCCGGCCGCCGCAAGTTCCAGAACCACGAGATCCAATCTGGGACCCTATTCCAGCACCTTGCTGAAGGGAACACGATCACGGAGGGGTTCATCATCCTCATTGGTGCTCCTCTGATGATGCGTGAGTAGTTCACCATAGACATACGGGTCCGTAGGCAGTAGCTAGATGGCTTCTTCTCTCTTTTTTATTCTCAATAAAATGTTCTCCTTGATGTTCTTGGAGATCTATTTGATATAATGACTTTTTGCGGTGTGTTTGTTGGGATCTGATGAATTGTGAGTTTATGATAAGATCTATCCATGAATATTATTTGAGTCTTCTTTGATCTCTTATATGCATGATTATTATAGCCTCGTATTTCTTCTCCGAAATTTTGATTTTTTTGGCCAACTAGATTGATTTTTGTTGCAATGGGAAGAGGTGCTTTGTGATGGGTTTGATCTTGCGGTGTTCTCACCCAGTGACAGAAGGGGTAGCGAGGCACGCATGTATCGTTGCTATTAAGGATAAAAATATGGGGTCTATTCCTACATGAATAGATCTTGTCTACATCATGTCATCATTCTTATTGCATTACTCCGTTTCTCCATGAACTTAATACACTAGATGCATGCTGGATAGCGGTCGATGTGTGGAGTAATAGTAGTAAATGCAGGAAGGAGTCAGTCTACTAAACTTGGACGTGATGCGTATATACATGATCATTGCCTTGGATATTGTCATAATTATTTTCTTTTCAATCAATTGCCCAACAGTAATTTGTTTACCCACTGTATGCTATTTTCTCGAGAGAGCCACTAGTGAAATCTACGGCCCCCAGATCTATTTTCTATCATATTGTTTTCAGATCTATTATTCCTAAAACCCAAAAATACCTTGCTGCACTTTTTCTTTATTTGTTTTATTTTGTGTTTTTGCAAGATCTATTTATCCAATCTCATACAATTTAATCTATCTTTTTACCGTGGAGGGATTGACAACCCCTCTTACGCATTGGGTTGCAAGTATTTGTTCTTTGTGTGCAGGTACCGTTTACATAGTGTTGCTTGGTTCTCCTACTAGATTGATAACCTTTGTTTCATAACTGAGGGAAATACTTACCGCAGTTGTGCTGCATCACCCTTTCCTCTTCAAGGGAGAAACCAACGCAGATACAAGCAATCAACCACCTCTCCTGCAGCGCTTTGTAGGCATCAGTGGCATGGAAGCAGATATGCGATGGTAGATGGAGGCATCGGTGGATAAGTCCTGTTGCGGTGGACAATAAGGTCGTCGGAGCGGCCCCGGCAAGGTAGACCATGGCGTGGATAAAGCAAGAGGACGCGATGCAATGCTCCTGCTCCGGCGTCATGGATGAGAAACGTTGATCTCTAGCAGTGGACGACGCGGTCTTGGTAGGCGCTCCGGCATGGTGGAGGACGGCGGTGATGGATGGGGTGGCGGATGGAGGAGGCTGGTGTGAGGATGGTGTTTTAGCGCCGATGGTGTATGAATGCGAAAATGGAGGGAGATTTACGGGGAACCATGTCTTTGGGACACACTTGTCTGAAATATTGGAAATTTACGCCTCGTCGGTTGGGGATAGGACGGTAATCTCGCATCTCCCCAATATTTGCCCTGACTGATTTCGGGTGAGGAGAGGGTGTTTTGGCGCCCACGGTTGGTGCCCACGGTGTATGATTGGGGCTGATAGGTAGGGCAGTTGTGTCACGTATGAGTGAAGTTAAAAACCTTCCCCTATTTAAAATATTTGCCTACATCGATTTCGGCTGAGGAGAGTTTGTTTTGCCGCCTACCATGTATGAATGGGGAAATGGAGGGAGAGAGAGAGATGTCTTTCGGACGAGCTTGAATCAAATGTGTTTTGCCGCCCATGTTTGGTGCCCACCGTGTCTGAATGGGGTGAGAGGCAGTCATGTCACGTCTGATTGAAGTTACTAACCTACCCCTATTGAGGGAAGTGGAAATGGGGCCGATGGGTTGTCCGTGTCAGGGGTAGACAGTAATTTCCATCTCACAAACACTGGTTTTGGGCAGCCGACGAGGGAGTGGATATTTTGCCGCTTCTTTCAAATTTTGGGAGAATAAGCATTCACGTTTACCCTGGCAACTAAATTCGAATCCATTTTGTATTCTTATATGAATCTTTATAAATTATTCTATGTTATTATATATCTTCAAAAGCACAACAAGGATGTATTGCACTTTCATATATGAATATGATTTACAAATGCCGATACTCGAATCTAGAAGGTTGAATCCAGTTTAAGGTGAATTCGAATTTTTGAAACCACTTTATGTCCAACTCAAGTGTAACATTTATGACACTCGCAACATATAGTGTACTCCCATTTAGATATGTACACAAGCGATGTCTGAAGATTCAAAATACTGAGCCAATCAACCAATAATATAGAAAACTAACAGACATATAAACACGTATAGAGTATATGGATCAATAATATCAACTAACATACATAAGCCAGACCACTGTACTTTTTTTGCTAGAAGAGCATATTTTTTAGCAAAGTTAGTGTAGTATCTTTGCCCTTTCAGATGCGTGCCACTTAAGGACCATCTATGCTACTATTATTGCTGAATACATATTCAGCTCGATTGGCGTATTTGTAGGTCTGGCATAGCAAACAAAATGAAATATCTTTGCCTCAACAAAAAAATGAAATGTCTTAGTCTTATTAATTAATACAGACTCAGGCTCAAAAGAATTTACAGACCAAAAAACAAAAAACAATTATTACATGATCTCTAAAAAAAATGGTTCAATCAATTACATGAACAAACAACACAAAGGTTATTCAATGATGGAAAAAACATTTCACCTATGATTTACCAAGTGGGATTGTAATTTCCTTTTTTCCTCCAGGACCTTAAAATTGGGTCAGTCTCAGCTTGCTTCATTTTGAAATCCACCAAATATTTAATGGTTGTCTTGAGTACTGCTTGTGATTGTGCTGTTTGCTTCCTCAACATGTCAACTTCATCTCTAAGTGCAAAAGCAGACTCTCTTTCTGCCAATAGTTTAGCCTCTAGAGCATCAGTAATTGGCAATTCAATATGCACGGTTGGGCCGGTGCCACTACTCTGGGATGATCCAACATCCATGGGGACGTCGCTCTTAGATCTTGGGCTAACTTGTTTTGCCATTACAGTTCCGGTTGGATTCAGAATAGTTGAAGTTAGCAAAACATCACAACTGGGAGTTAGAACAGCAGCCCAGTTAAACAAATAAGGAATTAAAGAGTTTCGATTGGATGCTGAAAAGTATATGTTATTAACATCATTGCAACCGGTTACAACAACAAAGCAGTTAAACAAACAAGTTTTGCAAAAGGCACCTGTTGTGGCATTGGAGTTTATCTTGAATCCTGAAAAGTTGAGTAGTCAGTAACTTGATTAGAGCAATCCGATGCAGTAGCAAAGCAGTTAAACAAACAAGTTTTGCAAAAGGCACCTGTTATGGCATTGTAGTTTCTCTTGGATTCTGTAAAGTTGAGTAGTCAGTAACTTGATTAGAGCAACTAGTTACAACAACAAACCTGCTACACAAATAAGTTTTTGAAAATGTACCTGTTGTGAAATTGGAGGTTCCAATTGGATCCTGAAAAGTTGAAGTTGGTAACATGATTACAGCAACAAGTTACATCAGCAAACCAGGTAAACAAGGAAGTTTTTCAAATCATACCTCTAGTGCCATCGGAGTTTCAGTTGGATCCTGCAAACTTGAATGTTAGCAATCATACATAAAGTGTTGGAAGAGCCATAAGAAACTAACATCAAACTAGTAATACTAACCAGTTTTGGCAACGTATTTAATTGCACATTGATTGCTGTGAACTGCGTTGGTATTTCCTCGAAGAGGAGAGGATGATGCAGCACATCAACAGTAAGTATTTCCCTCAGTTATGAAACCAAGGTATCAATCCAGTAGGAGGATCCACCAAACTATGTAAGCAGTAAATTCACAGAAATAACAAAAACTTGCAACCCAACGTGTAAGAGGGGTTGTCAATTCCTCCTCGGTATTGAGATAGATTAAATTGTATGAGATTGGATAAATAGATCTATCAAAAACACAAAATAAAATAAGTAAATAAAAAGTGCAACAACGTTGAAAGGATCGAGATGGACCTAGAGGGGGGTGAATAGGTACTATTACAAATTTTAATTCTTACTTAGCAATTTTAAGCAATAATGCGGAATATGAAAGGTGAGCCTAACAATTGCAAGTATGACACTAAGAGCTAAGCAAGGTAAAGAAGTACCACAAGTGTATGAGTGAACAAGCACAATATGAGACAAGTAAAGACTAGGAGACAAGTAACCACAAGTAGGGAGCTCGGGTAAGGAATAACCGCAACTCCGAGAGACGAGGATGTATGCCGATGTTCACTTCCTTGGAGGGAAGCTACATCACCATTTAGAGAGGTGGGTGTTACCACGAAGGCACACCAACGCCACGAAGTCTCACCCTATTCTCTCTTTGAGATATCACCACGAAGGCGATTCCCAACCACTGGTGGTAGACCTTGGGGTGTCCTCCATACCCTCACAAACTTTTCGGGGGTAGTCACAATGGTCGATTCCTTGCTGGAGTACTCCTACCGCCTAGGTGTCTCCAACCTCCAAGAGTAACAAGAACGATGGGGAAAAGCTCAAGACTTGCTCAAATCACGAGTTCCTTTGGTGTGAAGAAGGGGAAGAAGTGGATCTATCACTTGATTGGACAACATCTCACAAATGCTCTCAAATCCCTTCGGGATTTAAGATTTGGTGTATGAGTGTGAATGGTCAACCCTCTCCCATGGAGGAAGAAGGCTATATATAGTATTGGAGCAAATATGGCCGTTGTAGTGTAAGTGACAGGGGTAGGCTGGACATCCGGGCCAGGGGCCGGACATCCGGCACAGTGTAACGCCTGTATAATAAAACAGAGAGGCCGGACATCCGGGGTTGGACCCGGACATCCGGCGCACCAGTGAGGAGCTGAACATCCGGCAGTGAGCCGGACATCCGGCCAGTGCAGACGAAAGGAACGAAGAAGCTCGCGTAGCCCGGACATCCGGCGATGAGGCCGGACATTCGGCAGCCCAGACACAGCATAAGAGTACCCAATGTGATTGGGGCCGGATTTCCGGCAAGGACCCCGGTCATGCGGCAAGCCAAAGGCCAGAAACACATGAAAGACAGATAGAGTGAGTATATGAGGTGATAGTTGATCCTACCAGTGATCCCAACTACTTGGCCATATTCAGAAGGTGTAGGAAGAAAAGGAAACATAATGACTTGAGAAAATCTTGTGCTAGCCCTATCGAACCCCTCTTAATAGTGCGGGGTCCTATACTCAAGAATAAACCAACAAAACGAGTTGTTGATGTAATGTTCCTTCTTCCTTAAGTTGCATCAATCTCATACCTCCATGATCCACACACATGTATCATCCGGGGGCTAACACCTGAGATTTACTTGATACACATAGTTAGTCCCCTACATGTATATTGTCATCAACATCAAAATATGATGTAAGGGCATGATTGCACTTTCAGTCTCCCCCTTTTTGTTTGTTGAAGACAATCATACATCTAGTACCAAAATAAAGTATTTGCAATGTAATGCACATGTCATATAGGATTGAGCTCCCACTTGATGTGTGCATAGGAGACTAAACAATAATTCAAAGCACATTATCTATGGATTCGAATGGGAGCGAGTAAAATATCAAAACAACAACCCATGCTATAGTCAACCCATACGGAGCAATGAAACTTGTGATGAGCAACGATGGTAGATTTTTTTAGCAAAAATATGATATACACCATCAACTCAAGGTTTCACAGATAATAGGATAGAGTCTCATAATTTAGTACCGCACGTAGCATACATAAAATGTACGAAGATAACAATGCAAACATAGAGCTCGACATCAAGGTAATACAACTACAACTCCCCCTTTGACAGCAACATGCAAAAAGGGACCAAGATAATAGAGTAATGAAAGCGAGATCACTCCCGACGAATGTCAACATCATCGACTACCCCATCAAAGTACTCGGCCTACGCGCCGCAAGACGCGAAACCGAAGGAAGAAATGGACGAAGCAGTCGAAATGGGATCATCCTCGCTCACCGAACTGCCACGATCACGAAGCCGCTGCTTGAGCTGATTCTTGGAGATGATGAGACACTTCTGAACATCGTGGTTTTGCTTGCAGTTGAACGTGATAGCCTTCATGATGGCAGACTGAGCTTTCCCCATAAATGAGGCAAGGCGACCAAAAGGATCACTTGAGGAGGAGGAAGCACCAGAGGAGTTCTTGGGCTTGGCAGGAGTCTTGCCCTTGGTAGAGGCCTTGGTGGTGGCAGTCTTGGACATATGAATGGTGGGTCTCCACAGAACATGCTCAGCAGTTTTGACAACCTCAAACGGAGCAGTGTGATCAATGAGATCCTGAATGAATTGGGCATGAGGGAACTGACCCCATTTTTGGATTTTTGGATTAATAGATCTGAAAATAATATGGTAGGAAATAGACCAGGGGGCCGTAGATTTCACCAGAGGCTTCTCTCAAGAAAATACTATACGGTGGGTGTCGTGGATTTGTCATGGCAGATGTCCTTAGTGAAAAGGACTTAGTCGTGAGGCCAACGCATCTAACTGGTAGCTTGAGAGGGGTTGAGCGGGACGAGAGACGCGAGGTTTTACCCAGGTTGGCCCCTCACGGTGGAGGTAAAAGCCTACATCCTGCTTCATTAATATTGATGATGATGATGCTCACGATTACAAACAAGCTCTTTCGCTACCTCAATCTCGAGAGCTATTGTCTTGTCTGTCTTAACTTGTAAAACTTGTCCCTCTTGGGGTGCCCTGCCCCTCCTTATATAAGTTGCAGGGGCGGATTACATGTGGAGTCCTAATAGGATTAGGGCTATTCTATTACAAGTGGAATCCTAGTCTTGCTTCCCTTGCAAGGGAAATATTCCTTATGTCTTCTTTCACAAGCCGACCCACCATCACGTGAGTCGGCCTTCCCATGAACCGCCTTATGGGCCATTGGGTCTTGTCATCTGTCTGACCCGCCCGCCGGGTCACTAATGAACCGCCAAGCTTGGGCGGGTCACCCGTGAGTCGCCAGGTTAGCAAATCGCCAGTCTTCAGGCGGGTTACCGATGACGCGCCAAGTCCCGGCCGGGTCATATATCTGGCCGGGTCATACCGCGGGGTATATCCCCGACATTAGCCCCCAGTTTAATTTGGATTTATCCATGTTAAACTAATCCTGCAAAATAAACACAAGAACAAATTTGACAGGTTGTGCGCCGGGTCAAACATTCTTCTTAACCGGCATATGATCATCCTTTAAGTCCTTGTCATTTCCCTCCTTTGGAATGTCCGGGTCAATAAGCCAGCTTCATAGTCAATTTGCTGACATTGGTTTCTTGTGGAAAAACATTGTGAAAAATAATCCATTTGAGTCGGCCTCCAATGCTCTGACTTGGCAAAAAATTTGGTCTTTGAAATACTCATCTAATGTTCAGCCGGCTTGAAGATGTAGAACTTGTTAAGTTACAATCACCAAAACTGCCGGGTTATAAAAACTGATGAAACCTGGTCATGATTGTTGCTGACGCCGGGTCAATTTTATGGCGACTTAGTGCTTGCTGGTTTGCTCAAAACTGAGAATTTGAAGATGTTCCTCCCTTATATGCATATCACCTATAGCCCCCAAGTCTTGAGTAGAACAAAGTAATAGCTTAAGACTTGCTTCAATATAACTGCTGCAACTTTTGAGAAATCCGGGTTGTTCATGTAAATCAGCAATCATAAACAGAACATTTTGTACTTCCCATGTGTAGCCCCCAAGTGCCGGGTCATTATGCAACAATGAGCAGGGACTTTGCATGTACTTCATTGAAAATAACATCATATGATGTAGCCCCCAAGTTTTGGGTTACCTTTGATAGGAGCAATTTAGTCGCCCCCAAGGGCCGGCTCATCACTATGTGATGGGTCGGGTCTTCAATGAGGCGAGTTTAAAAATGACTTTGCATTAGCCCCCAAGTGCCATGGTGCATGCTTGCAGTGACATGGGACTTGTATACTCAATGTAATCTTGATTTAAATAATGTAGCCCCCAAGTGCCGGGTCGTATGCCTGCAGTGACTCGGGACTAAATAAAACCATATCCATTGTTCGGATGATGTTTGCTGAAAGTCTTTGCATATCAATATATTGAACCATGCTCTCTGTTGTGAGCCGGTACTCTTGGATGAAGAAACAATAGCCATTGCTCTGAAGCGTCTTTTGAAAACCTCAATCATAATACCAGTTATTGATAACCATAATAAAAATCTAGCTATGTTGGCTATTAAAGAATTGAATAATATAATCCGGCATGAAAACCTCAATCATTCAATACCATAATGATAATCCAGCCAGGTATGGCTATTAAAGATTTGAATACTTTGCCTGTTGACAAGTAAATCGAGAGTTAAATACCTGGCGGCTCTTAGCCGATGGCGACTTAATGCGCATCCATTGTACTTCGGGATGCAACCCGGCGGCCTATAGCCTTTGTAAAAAAATCAAGAATTGATAACCCCTTGGCGGCTTATAGCCTCAATAAACTCAATATGGAGCAATAAACCCGGAGCTGGACAACCCGGCAAAATCTTCAGATGACCAGATGATGAGTTTAAATGCAATGATTCATGTAAACCATAGCTCTGCATGTCCTGCACAAAATTTAAACAACATATGCCCTTGCAACTTAACGTCGAAAGCCAGGGTGGGTTACAACCCAAACATAATATAGTCTTATGCAATTATTCAAAAGACTAGAATCAAGGCCATTAAAGCCGAAATATACTGGCGACTTATAATCAAAAGCCAGAGCGGGTTACCAAACCTCGCATATTCATATAACAATGAAAAACATACTTGTAGATCTGGATCATACTACCGGCTTACATTGCCATATCCAGTGAGGGTGACAACCCAAAGATTTATAAGCGCATGATTCCAATTGCGCAATCCAAAGTATAATGGTGACCTAACGTCCAAAGCCAGGACGGGTTATCAAAACCCTAAATATGCTCCAATATGAGTCATAAAGATTAAGGCTACATGGCCTGAATTTTTTCAAACCATATGTTAATATGGAATAAGGATATGAATCCAAACAATTTTTAGATAAAATAACAAATCAGAAAAAATAAGGCTTTCATAGGCCGCCAAGCTAAAATTTCAAGTGCTTTCATGGGCCGCACAGCCACTGAGTTAATCCTTCATTCAAAACCGTAAGCCGGACCTCACTTGACCAACCGCCATTTTAACCTCGACAAGTTCAGGGTCTTTATTACAAGATTGACTATTGAGAGTACGGTGGGTCATTCTAGGATTACCTGGGCGGAGTGACAAGGACATACAGGCAGGATAACTCAGAATTTGGTGTTTACACCTGGCATACAAGCCGGTCAAGAGGGTAAGTATAGCTATGTTCATTGAACAGGAAGCCCCCAAGTGACCTATAGTAAGCCCTCAAGGCAGGATACCTATGTTTGAACTGCGCACTACAGCAAGTTCTCTTTGGTAACCTTTAACTTGGGCAGGAAGCCCCCAAGTGATTTGTAACAAGGCGTGTAAGCTGGATCAAGAGGGTAAGCACAGCTATGCTCATTGAGCAGGAAGCCCCCAAATGATCTTATGAACTGACAACAAAGACTCAGATGCTTAGATATGAAATGACAGAGGCCCTGAATTATCAGGGATGTCTGCTTTATTATATTGATCATAATAAGATAAGCCCATAAGGCAGGATACCCATGTTTGAACCGCGCTTCATGGCAGCAAGTTCTCTTTGGCAACCTTTTAATTTTTCTGAGAACCCGAACTTGCAAGAGATGAATTCGTCTTGAACCGGATGTTGAGCCGGATATTGAGAGGTTAAAACATTCTGGGAGAGAGATTTCCCTTAAGCAGGATATTGAACCAGAAGCTTTTCTTATAATCCAGACTCTTCTATCGAGCCGGAACTTTTTTGATTGCCAGGCATTTTTTAAGCCAGAAATTGTCTGACAGCCTTTTGAATTTTCACCAATGTGGCAGTAGCCTCAGGGACCGGGTTATTTTCCCTCCAATGACCCAGGGTTTTTGAATCTGGTAAAATTTGCTAAGTCAGGTCATCGTAGCCCCCGAGTCTTAAGACGACTCGAGGAGTTGTCTTGAGATTCTCCATACTTGACCATGATATAAACCAGCATATAGCTAAACAATGGAATGCTGTAATATGTTGAAGCTGGAGGCAAGGTGGTGAGTTGCAACACTCATTGTATATCCTTGGAGTTGATAATGCGACGTGAATCCATGGAAGGTTGAGGTCGACCGTGAAGGGTTATAAATGATCCCGTATGAGTTGTGTCAGTAACCCAGCCGATGGTTCATCCCAGCTGGTGGTTGAAGTTTAACCAAACCGCAGTGACGACGACTTGAGCGCCTGTCCATTGAGCCATACGGTGCAGGCAGAGTCTGATAATATACTATGGTTTTCTCCAGAATTATTAGAATAGACCGGGCTGCAGGAGCAGTGACTCTCATGCGCTCATTAAACAACTCGTGCAGACAGGTGCAGCTCCAGTGTGTTGGTGTTGACCAGACCTCTAGGGCGGACGGTAAAGAGAACCGCAGCATCAGAGGCGGCATCGGACGCGGGCGAGTGGGCCGCGGGATCGGACAGATGAGTCGGCCGTGGCGTTGTAAGCCGGTGCGGACGGGCGAGTCAATCACAGGCGCGGTAAGCCGAGCGGACGGGCGAGTCAATCAAAGGCGCGGTAAGCGACGCGGACGGGCGAGTCAGCCGCGTCGTGTTGATGTAGACTGGGCCGCAGAGGCCCCGGCTTGCACATACATTCGTTGAGCATTACGGCACGGTCAAATGCTAGCGCATGATAATGGTGGCACGAGCTATATATCCATGACACGACCATCGCTCTTGCAGTGAACAAGTGTCCTGCATCAAAAAATATCGCAAGCCAGAGTACTTGTTCTTTAAAGAATAAAAACAAATCAACAAAAATTAATTTGACAGAATTCACCTGATTTACCCGGACGACAACAGATCTGTCGGTAGCATCCGTAGATAATCTGGTAATGGTACGGTCCATGAAACAGAGAACTTCGGTAATGCACCAAGTGGTTTGCTAACAGGCCGCTTAGCCATAAACTGCCAGTTCCACTCAATCGAGCTATTTTGCAAAGGCGGCTTGTCTGCTGTCTTGAGAGGGCCCAGCTTGCTATAACAGTGCTCCAAAACTGGCAGATTTACTTTGAAACTCAAAAAGGATCTGAAAGTTTGTTGCCCATAGTCTTCTCTGCAAAGTGCACTGGTGCCAAGGATGCTTCGTTGATTTGTTGCCTCAAATTTGGTTCGAACCAACCATACTTTAAACATAATGTTGAAGGGCTGTCAATAGTGACATAATCAGTAGCAGTGCAAGAATCATTAAGAGCCCATTTTTTACTGCTGGCTATGCAGTCCGACCGAGCACTGTATGGAAAGAGCACGAGGCCGCCTTTTGCACAACTAGAATGACCCCTTCCTTTACTTGGCGCAGAGGCAACTGGAGCAGCAAGGGAAAGCAAGGCCGAGGCGACTCAGAGGCCATGACGGCTGCGGCGGCTTGAGGCGAGGCACGGCGAGAGGCGCCTGGGCAGGGTGGCTTAGCGACGAAATGAGGCAGAGAGGCCCTGGCGGACCAGCGGCTCGACACTCGTCCGTGACGGCAGGGCCGTGGAGAGGCTTGAAGGTGCAAGGGCAAGACGGAGGCCCTCTTGGCATCTCAAAAATGAAGGCCAGGCCGGCGAAGGCCAAACCACGATGGGCGCCAACTATCGTGGATTTGTCACGGCAGATGTCCTTAGTGAAAAGGACTTTGTCGTGAGGCCAACGCATCTAACTGGTAGCTTGAGAGGGTTGAGCGGAACAAGAGACGTGAGGTTTTACCCAGGTTCGGCCCCTCACGATAGAGGTAAAAGCCTACATCCTGCTTCATTGATATTGATGATGATGATGCTCACGATTACAAAGGTGCTCTTTCGCTACCTCAATCTCGAGAGCTATTGTCTTGTCTGTCTTAACTTGTAAAACTTGTCCCTCTTGGGGTGCCCTGCCCCTCCTTATATAAGTTGGAGGGGCGGGTTACATGTGGAGTCCTAATAGGATTAGGGCTATTCTATTACAAGTGGAATCCTAGTCTTGCTTCCCTTGCAAGGGAAATATTCCTTATGTCTTCTTTCACAAGGCGACCCACCATCACGTGAGTCGGCCTTCCCATGAACCGCCTTATCTGCTGTTGGGTCTTGTCGTCTATCTTACCCGCCCGCCGGGTCAGTAATGAACCGCCAAGCTCGGGCGGGTCACCCGTGAATCGCCAGGTCAGTGAATTGCCAGTCTTCAGGCGGGTAACCGATGATGCGCCAAGTCCCGGCCGGGTCATATATCTGGCCGGGTCATACTGCGGGGTATATCCCCGACAGTGGGTGAACAAATTACTGTTGGGCAATTGATAAAAGAGCAAATTATTATGACGATATCCAAAGCAATGATCATGTATATAGGCATCACGTCCAAGATTAGTAGACCGGCTCCTGCCTGCATCTACTACTATTACTCCACACATCGACTGTTATCCAGCATGCATCTAGTGTATTAAGTTCATGGAGAAACGGAGTAATGCAATAAGAACGATGACATGATGTAGACAAGATTTATTCATGTAGGAATAGACCCCATCTTTTTATCCTTAATGGAAATGATACATGCGTGCCTCGCTACCCCTTCAGGGAGTGCGGCGACTATGGGTTTCCCTAGGTCGATTCGCTCACCCCTAGAACCTCAGGATTCGTAGCTCTCAAACTCGAGGAACAACGAAGAACGAGAGAGAAAAACAGTGGAGAGATAAAACGTAGATGAAAAAGGAGTATATTGATATGTCGATTGTGTGTTGTTCAATCGGCCGTCACCCCCAACATATATAAGAGGCGGCTGGACTTCCCGTACAAGCAAAATATTCATCTAGGCATTCCTTACATGAAAAATTACATTAATTCACGTCCTAGAGTCCTAGTTCCAGTCCAACTCGGATTCAGAATGAATCTGGGCCAAACTTCTGTCTTCCTCCTTGCGCGGGCCGTCGAGTTTGCATATGACCTCCGATCAAGATGGCCCAAATATCAAATTTGTGCATCTCGACGAGACGAACAACTCTCATTTTGATCACTTTTTCAAACAAGGCCATCTTAAATTCTCCATGGGACCATCTTTATCCTCCAGTCGGACTCGGTCATGTAGCTGACTGGACTATATACTACCACGAGTCTTGTAGCGACGTTGCAGGCCGTATACTATCTAAGATGATGATGCCCCAACACCAAAGTTGACCTTTTCGACCATACGCACAACTTCCGTGTTGAACACTTTTTCATGTGAGCCAATCTAGATAACCTTTCGGGTACATCTTCAGCTTCTGGTCGGAGCACTTAGATCAGAATCTCTCCACTCGGATATTAGAGTCTTTCACTCGGATCATCCGACTAGAATTCTTCACTCGGATGGCAATATTTCACTTGGACGGCAAACTTTTATCTGAACGTCAAGCTTTCACTTGGATCACAATGTTTCATTCGGATTTGTAATATTTTCACTCGGATGGTAATCCTTTCACTCGGATTTCCAGACTGAAAACATAGCCTGATCTTGTTTTGCCTCTCCAGGTTGCATGCTAACTCGGATTGAGAAAATTTATATATGAAAATCAATCGGCTTGACGAGACAAAAAACTTGATTGTTCAACACTTTTTGATCTGAGGTCGTATTCAATGGATAATTGCTCACGCATTGTATCAGACATCCATCAACTTGTGTCTGATGGCCAGCGTAATATTTGGATCCCTAGCCGGTCCGCACCGTGTTGACTGTAACTTTTGCATACGAACTCGTACTAAGATGATTTATATATGAAAATCGATTGCCTCGATGAGACGAAGTCAATCCATGTAGAGTGTTCCTTCATCCGAGGTTGTCTTGAAGGCGTAGTCGGCCAAAAAGCACTTGGAACAATAAATTCTGCCACTCGGAGTACAGTTTCGGCCCCTAGGATGTCGATGACCTAAACATCAAAGTTGTTCCACTCGGCGATGTGAAACTTTTCATGCTGAAAACCTTTTCACTTGAAGCCATCTATTTTTCCTTTTATGCCGTGCCAAAAAGTGATGTCAACACACACCAAATACAATGGTAAATTGTATAGGTGCACTAGTTCGGCGATGAGATGGTGATACAAGTGTAGTAATGATAGTAGATATTGATTTTTGTAATAGGAACAATAAAAAACAGCAAGGTAGCAAGTAACAAAAGTGAGCACAAACGGTATTGCAATGCTTGAAAATGAGGCTTAGAATCCATTCTTTCGCTAGTGCAATCTCGGAACAATGCTAATATAATTGGATCACATAACCATCCCTCAACGTGCAACAAAGAATCACTCCAATGTTCTTATCTAGTGGAGAACATAAGAAGAAATTGTTTCTAGGGTACGAAACCACCTTAAAGTTATTCTTTCCGATTGATCTATTCAAGAGTTCGTACTAAAATAACACAAAGTTATAGTCACCTACTACGTGTTATGATCCGGCAACCCCGGAGTGATAATAGTCGGGACACTTCCCGGTGATGACGTAGTTTTAGGAGTTCATGTATTCACTATGTGTTAATGCTTTTTCCGGTTCTCTATTAAAAGGAGGCCTTAATATCCCTTAGTTTCCAATAGGACCCCGCTGCCACGGGAGGGTAGGACAAAAGATGTCATGCAAGTTCTTTTCATAAGCACGTATGACTATTTACGGAATACATGCCTACATTATATTTATGAACTGGAGCTAGTGCCGTATTGCCCTAGGTTAGGACTGTTATATGATGAATATCATCCAACGAATTCATCGATCCAATGCCTATGAATTTCTCTCATATTGTTCTTGCTAAGTTACTACTGCTATTGTTACTCTTGCACTTGCTACAAAATCATTGCTATCACTGTTAACGTTACTATTGCTGTTGCTACTACTATCAAAACTATCATACTACTTTGCTACTGATCACTTTGCTGCAGATAATTAATCTCCAGGTGTGGTTGAATTGACAACTCAACTGCTAATACTTGCAAATATTCTTTAGCTCCCCTTGTGTCGAATCAATAAATTTGGGTTGAATACTCTACCCTCGAAAACTGTTGCGATCCCATATACTTGTGGGTTATCAAGGCCTTTTTCTGGCGCCATTGCTGGGGAGCTTAGCTATATTTGTTGAGTCACTTGGGATTATTATTATCAAATTATCACTATGAAGAATCTGAAGGATGCTAAGACTAAGATTTTTCCCTCTAAGACGAGGGGAGGTAAGGAACTGCCATCCAGCTCCGCTTTAGATTCACCTTCTGTTATAAGTAGACTTGCAACACCACCACATGCTATCAATTCTGATATGTCGCAAGTTATTGATGATGCTACTTTTGCTATGAATGCTACTCATGATAATGCTAGTACCTTGCTTGATGATAATGTGCCACTAGGTGAATTTCTTGATGAACAACTTGCTAGAACTAAGGCTTTTGAGAATGTTGAAACTGATGAAGAGCTTGAAATTGAAAATCTTGAAACACCTATTAGACCTAGTTCTCCTAGATATGAATTGCCAAAGGTACCGGAAGGTTATGTTATGGATGAGGAGACAACTAGAGACATTCTTGCTTGTAAGGATAGAGATGATCTGGAAAAATTATTATGCAAGTATAAAGAAAAGACTTTGAATGCTAGAATGAAATGTGATCCTAAGTTTGCTACTTCACCTATCTTTGTTGATGATAAGGATTATGAGTTCTCTATCGACCCAGAGTTAATTACTTTGGTTGAATCTGATCCTTTCCATGGTTATGAAACTGAAACTGTTGTGGCACATCTAACTAAGTTAAATGACATAGCCACCCTATTTGCTCATGATGAGAAAATTTGCTACTATTATATTCTCAAACTATTTCTGTTCTCATTAAAGGGTGATGCTAAGGCTTGGTACAATAGTCTTGCTCCTGGTTGTGTGCGTAGTCCCTAGGATATGATTTATTACTTCCCTGAAAAATATTTTCCTGCTCATAAGAAACAAGCTGCTATACAGGAAATATTTAACTTTGCGCAAATTGAAGAAGAGAGTCTCCCACAAGCTTGGGGGAGGCTTCTCCAATTGCTTAATGCTTTGCCTGATCATCCTCTTAAGAAAAATGAAATACTTGATATCTTCTATAATGGACTAACCGATGCTTCTAGGGATTTCCTAGATAGTTGTGCTAGTTGTGTTTTCAGGGAGCGAACTATTGAACAAGTTAAAGAATTATTGAATAACATATTGAAAAATTATGATGATTGGACTCTTCCCGAACCACCACTCAAACCTACTCTGAAGAAGAGGGGTTTCTTATATCTCAGTCCTAAAGATATGCAAGAGGCAAAGAAATCCATGAAGGAAAAAGGTATTAAAGCAGAGGATGTTAAAAATTTACCACCTATCGAAGAAATACATGGGCTTGAAACACCACCACCACCTAATAATAAATATCCTAGTCAATGCCTTTATGAGTTTGATAATTACATTAGAAATAAAGATCACTTCAATGCAAATGTCATGAAACAATTGAAATACAATTCTGATATGATTGCTCGCTTGAGTGACTTGTTATTTAGAATCTCAAATGATGTTAGAGGTGTGAGAAAACATGCTTCTATGGTTCAAACTCAATTAGAACAAGTTGCTAAATCTCAAAGAGAGTTGCTTGATGAAATGAATAGTAATATCAATGATCTTGCTGTTAGAGTAATGACTAGAAGAGGTAGAATGACTCAGGAACCACTTTATCCTGACGGACACCCAATAAGAATTGAACAAGACTCTCAAAGAGTTGACACTAATGTACCTAGTCCTTTTAAAAAGAAAAAGAAGAAGAAAAATGATTGGACTTTGCATGCCTCTAGTGAACCTGAAGTTGAAAAACCTCCTGATAATGAAAATGAAGTCTCTATCTCTGATGCTGAAACTCAATCTGGGAGTGAACACCCACCTTCTGAAAATGAAAAAGACAATTATGAGGTTCATGAAGATACTCAATCTAATAATAAAGAACCAGATAATAATGTTGAGATAGAACCAGCAGCTGATCTTGATAACCCACAAACGAAGAATAAAAGATATGATAAACGGGACTTTGTTGCTAGAAAACACGGTAAGGAAAGAGAACCGTGGGTTCAAAAACCTATGCCCTTTCCACCTAAGTCAACCAAAAAGAAAGATGATGAAGAATTTGAACGCTTTGCTGAAATGCCGAGGCCAGTCTTTTTGCGTACTCGCTTGACTGATATCTTAAAAATGCCTCCTTATGCAAAGTACATGAAAGACATCATCACCAATAAGAGAAAAATACCGGAAGCTGAAATTTCCACCATGCTTGCTAATTATACTTTTCAGGATGGAGTACCTAAAAAACTTGGAGATCCGGGAATACCAACTATACCTTGCTCCATCAAAAGAAATTATGTGAAAACTGCTGTATGTGATTTAGGAGCTGGTGTTAGTGTTATGCCCTTCTCTTTATATAAAATACTTGATTTGATTAAACTCACATCTACTGAAATATTTTTGCAAATGGCTAACAAATCAAATGCCATAACTATCGGTATTTGTGAGGATGTGCCCGTTGTTATAGCTAATATTACTATCTTGACTGACTTTGTTATACTTGAGATGCCCGAGGACGACAACATGTCGATTATCATCGGTAGACCCTTCTTGAATACTGCAGGGACTGTTATTGATTGCAATAAAAGCAAGGTCACTTTTCATATCAATGGTAATGAACATACGGTGCACTTTCCGAAGAAACAATTCCAAGTGAATGGTATTAATGTTATTGAAAAATCTCCGACAATCACTATTGGAAGTTTTCAACTACCTCTACCTACTGCCAAAAAGAAATATGAAATGCTTATTGTTGGGGACATTCACATCCCCATTGAGGTAACTTAGTGTTTTACAAAAGTTCTTCGGTTTCATGCTAATCGGATGTGGTTGTTAATAAGACTTGATCAACCTTATTAATGAATCATTTTTGAGAGGTATGAAGTTGATGAATTTAGTGAGCACTACTTTCTGTCCCTACCTTTTGTTTTCTGTTTTTATTAGTTAAATAAAATAAAATGCCATGCCTTGCCTGTTTCCTGAGTTTTCTGTGCAATAAACAAATGACCCAAAAATAAAAGTTCTCAGAATGCTCTGAAAATTTAATACGATTTTTTTCTGAATATTTAAGAATTTTTGGTGCAAATAACATCAGAGGGAGGTGCTCCAGGTGGGCACAACCCACCTGGGCGTGCCAGTACCCCCAGGCGCGCCCTGGTGGGTTGTGGTCCCCATGTGGGCCCCCTCACTTATCCCTTCACTCCATATCATCACCTACCTCCAGAAAAAAATCACCATTGCTCTCTCTCTCTCGTGTTCTTGCTCTCAAACCCACAGATTTTGATCTCTTTGCTCGAAGCTCCGTTTCCGAAACTGTTTCGTGGGATTGTTCCTTGTCATGTGCCTCCTCCATTCATCCAATTAGTTTTTGCTTTAGTGGTTTATATTTAGAATAATTAGTGACTCTTGGTGCTACTGTAGATGAGCTTGCATGTTGAATTCTTAGAGTTCTAAGTAGCTTGAATGCTTGATATCGCCTCTATGCATCCCTATGAGTAGTTGCTATCAATCTTGTAAAGTTTTGTTGAGAAAAAATTTGTGGACTAAAAATTTCAGAATTTTGTTCATAGGAAAAAGATGAGTATCTTTAGGAAGATTGCTTCCAAGAAGAACTCCAAGGGTGTTATTGGGGAGTCGTCTGACAGTGATCTCCGCACCCGGAGAATGGCGGAGGTACGGCCGTGCGAGTGGCCGCATAACTTATTCATGGAGGGAGCCGGAATCCGTCAAGAGTTTGCACAGTATGCTGCTAATGCCGGCCTCACCAACTTCATCACAGCTGAATGTGAACAGTATCATCTCCTCACAAATTCCTTTGTGCAAAGTTTTCATTTCTTGAGTAGGAATAATCCTCCTGAGGTGCAGTTTGACTTATATGTTGAACCCCATCAGATACCACTTTCTGAGTTTTGTGACATATGCATGATCCCTTCTGACGGGGATTTAGTAAAGCCTAGGCCCGCAGAGTTTCATGGTTTTTACCGCACTCTGACTATGGGGGATGAGAGAGGGGTATCGGCTGTCACTGCCACTAGCTTACACTTTCCGGCTGTGCATTATTTTGCTCTATTCATTGCGATGTGTTTGCTTGCTAGAGAGAAGGTAGGTGCACTCAGTGCGCCTGACTTTGCTGTTTTACGTCGTGCACTTTACGGCCACAACACTTATAGCTTGGGAGCTATTGTGGCACGTCGCCTACACATTAACAGATCCAAGGGTAAGATACATGGTGGTATTTATGCTACTCGCTTGGCGAGTCACTTTAACATTCAGATATGCCAGCATGATTATCCTTTACCCAAGGTTTATCTAGATCGCTCTGCTATGGCACACCACCAATTTATTGATGGCGAGAACACCACTAGTGATTTTCCTTATAACCTTGTTTTTGGTGAGGACACTTGTGATATTGTTCCGTTGCCTGCACCTGCTTTGTTTGATCCTATTGCCAGGGGCGGATACAGGATTATGCCTGAGGACATTGTCGCCTACCGAAACAACCTGGCTACGGCACAGGTGGAGCCTCAGGAATGGGACCCTCAGGTGCCCGCTCCCCAGCACTTCAACATAGGACCCCATGGCTTCTTCGAGTGGTGATTACCAAGTTAGGGCAAAAGCCTAAGCTTGGGGGAGTATGTATTTCCACCGACATTACATTCATGTTCACACATTTCATTCCAGTTGTCGGTGTCCACACTTTTTCATTGTATTATCCAAGCTAGATCTATTTTTTCACCTTCTTCTTGTGTGTTTAAAAAACTTTGAGAAAATACAAAAATATTTCCTGCTTCTTTCTAGTATAACTAGCTGTAGTATTTAAAAAGAAAACCCAAAAAGATTTCCTTGTTCTTCTTTTTGGTTGGTTGGAGCTCTCCCGTGTAAATAGTTTTTCTCATTTTTTTTCTTAAATTTGCTTTCTTTCAGAAAACCAAAAACTCCAAAAATATTTCAGTGTGTTTCTCTGAATTTCTTTTTATTGAGGCATACCAAGGAGAAGACCACGATGAAAATGTTGAGTGGCTCCCATATGCCTTGTTGTTGATCTAACAGAGAGCCCGCATTACCTTGTTTTCCTCTTTTTGAATAAAATGTTTGCATATTCCGGCTTAGTCCACGTCACTCTTGCACTATTATTATTTTCATATTGTTCGGTCGTGCAAGTGAAAGGCAATGATGACGATATTTGATGAACTGGCTGTGTGTGACGCCCCCGGCTCAATCGTGCACTAATCATACACGCAAATGCACACGATCAAGCCTAAGGACTCACGGGAAGATATCACAACAAAACTCTAAAACATAAATAAAGTCATACAAGCTTTATATTACAAGCCAGGGGCCTCGAGGGCTCGAATACATAAGCTCGCATACAAGCGTCAGCGAAAGCATCAGATATCTGAGTACAGATATAAAAGAAAACACAGATAGACCCTTAGAAGGCGGGGCAAAAGAAAACACTACGATCGAAAGGCGCAGGCCTCCTGCCTAGGACCCTCCGATCCTACTCCTGGTCATCGGCCAGCTCGTAGAAGTATCCACCCTCGGGTTGTAGTAGTGATCGTCGGCGTGGGCAGCTGTATCTGGGGCTCCGTCTTCTGGTTGCACAAAAAGGATATGGGGGAAAAAGAAAGCAAAGCAACCGTGAGTACTCATCCGAAGTACTCAGCAAGCAAGGATCTACACTACATATGCAACATTATCAAAGGGAGGCTGTATATGTGGACAGGGCTGCAGAAATGCCAGAATAGAGGGAAGGCCTAGTCCTATCAAATACTAGCATCTTCAGCGGTCTTGCAGCATTAGAAGAGTGTAGATTAGTAGCGTATAGAATAGTAGTATCATTAAGTCTCAACCTCACCCAGAGATCCTTTCTCGACTCCCTGCGAGAAAGCAATCCCAGAGCCATGCAGTCATCAACCTCGTCCTGAGATCCCTTCTCAACTCCCTGCGAGAAGCAATCCCAGAGCCATATATCCAGGTATCATCTCAAGTTCTAGTTGTATCGATCGGGATACAACTCCGAGTGTCCTTTACCATAGGACCGGTAATCGATAGATGTGTTCTTCCCTGCAGGGGTGCACCAACTTACCCACCACGCTCGCTTCACTCCGGCCGGACACACTTTCCTGGGTCATGCCCAGCCTTGGCCAAACGAGACACCGCAACCCTACCTACAGCTCAGCAGAGAGGTCCCCGTCGGTCTATATACTAAGCGCTCAGGGGTCTTGGGCCATCGGCCTGTGCACTCCGGGTCGGTGTGTGCAGGGTCGGGACGAGCACCACCTCAGTCCGGTATGGCATTGGCCCGGCCCGGCCACGAGGCGGAACTGGACGTCTGACAGAGCTTTCGGCTGATGCGATGATGCAGAGTGCCCATAACTCTTCCCATGTGACTGTTAGTGCTATCAGGCCAGAGGCCTGCTCGGATCAAATATGTAAATCGTTAGTGGACTAGGGGCTTGCGGTAACGAGCAGAGACTCATGATCGATGTGACCCCGTCGCCCCGTCTCGAGGACTTGCGGCAAGGGCCAAGAATGCCCGGCCATGCCTCGTATTCATCTCTCGGGCACCATCCAGGCAACCCGTCTTCACATCACATGCGGGTACCCCTCAGGGTCGACCCGCCTTTCTAAGTAACAGTGTAAAGTCCAAGTATCCGTGTGTCCATAACATCAAGGGAATTCGAGGTATCACCCTCGATGGATACCCACTCGATGTAACTGTCAAGGTGAACATATGAGGATTCACCCTCGATGGGTTCACACTTGATGTGTTGCACGACAGGGTCGTATCGGAAGTGGAGAAGGAGGAATCACCCTCGATGACCATGACCAAATAGCTACTCTACAGAGTTAACATCTGAAGTGCTACACGAGGTATCACCCTCGGCACTCGATAGTAAAGCTGCAGTGTCGTTACAACTAAGGAGGTGAAGTGCGGTGCTGGGGCCTGTCTTCGATCCCGTCGATCGGGTCTTCTGATAATCCAGCAGGGCAGTCGGGACAAGTGGGGTCACTGATAGGTCTCTACCAAGTCTATGGTAGCCAGTTTAGGATAAGCAGGTAAGGTTTCAATAGCAGGTTACAATAAATAGGCTATGCATCAGAATAGGTAAAGCAGTAGCAGCAGCAATTCTAATACACAGCATCGGGGTCTAACGAGAGAGAAGAGGGGGAGGAAACAGTATAAATACACAGCAAACATGAGCAACACAATGTATGACATGACAATATGCAGTGCCGGGTGTGTCCTAACATATCGTTGCACGTCACCGAGGAAGGGGGAATCCATCCAGGAATATTTTCCCGGTTCCGGACATTTGTCAGACAGATGATTTGAGGGGAATGGTAGGGACGTGTGACAGACGAACAGACCGCAAAATCAGACTCGACTCAAAATTCTGAGCAACTTTCATGTACAAAGTTTTTCGATCTGAGCTACGGATTATTTTATATTAAATCCTGAAGTTTTATTAATCATTTTGAATTATTTAATTAATTAAATCAGAATTATGAGAAACAGTGTATGCTGACATCATCATGACGTCAGCATGACATCAGCAGTCTGTTAAGATTAATTAGGGTTTAATTACACTAATTATCGATTAATTAGACTAACTATTTAATTAGTTTTAACTAAAAAGAATTAATTAAGTTGATTAATTAATCATTTATTATTATTATTATTATTATTATTATTAAAAGGGGTTGGGCCCCGTTCGTTAGTGGCACAGCCGGACATGTCCGAGCTGTGCCCGTTCGGGCGCTGGACACGTCCGGTGCCCAAATGCACGCGCGTGCATATGGGCGCACGGGCGCGGCGAATGGGCGAGCCGGGGCGAGGAGGCGATGAGCACCTGTGTGCGCGGGGCCGCGCGCGGGTGGGGCAGGGGTGGCCGGGCGCGGTGGCCAGTTGAACGGCGAGCGGCGGCGCGGGCAACAGGCAAGGCTAGGCGGGGTGAAGCAGCGGGCTCGTGCGGCTGCGGAGGCGGCAGCGCAGTCAGGGGCGTGCGCGGGAGCGCGAAGTGGCGCAGCGAGCGCGGCCATGGGCGTGGGCGGGTAAGGCAGGGCGCGGCCGGATCGCGACGACCGAGACGGGTGACGGGGACGAGGAGAGAGAGGGAGGCGGCGGCGGGGCTCACCCCCGTTTGTACTCGAACGGGGCTGGCGAGGCTCGACAGAGCCGACGAGGGAGAGGTGAGGAAGCAAGGCGACGGCGGCGGGGCGGCGCCGGGGATGGGCGCTGGCGTCGGGGGGGGGGGCACGGAGCGACGCGGGATCGAGCCCCTCCATGATCCAGAGCCAGGCGAGTGGGGGTCCGGGGAGTTGGACGAGGCGTCCGGCGAGGGGGGGGGGGTCTCCGGGCGGCGGCGGCGATCGACGGGGTCGGGCGAAGGCGGCGGCGCGGCGTGAGAGGAAGAGACGAGGAGGAGTGGGGGGAATGGGTTAGGGTTCGGGTGAGCGAGGGAAGACGAGGCCAAATAGGCCAGGCGCTCGGGGTGGGCCGGCTGGACCTGGTGGCCTGCCTCGGCCATTCTGGCCAAGTGGCCCAGGGGGTCTTTTCCTTTATTTTTATTTTGTTTTGTGTTTTGACTTTTGTTTTTTTAATTTCAAACAACTTTTGTAAAATATGAGACTAGCCCAAATAAATATGGTGCATTATATGCCACTGCAATAAAATGGTTTTGAGTACAAAGGTTTTCATTTGGGATTTTATTTAATTAAAAAGGTATTAAATAGTGTTGTTTTACTGCTGTTTGAGTCAGTTAATTAATTTAGTGAATGTTGGTTATGATTTTAGAATTGTCTCTGGAATATTTGCCATTTAATGAACATTTTAGTTTCTGGGTTTGGACAACTTTTATTTTCACTTTAAGTTTGAATTTCCATTTGAACTTGAATTTTGAAATGAGATATGTTACTAATGATGATTAAGCACTGTTGATCATGCTGACATGGCATAATCAAAAGGGTGATCACTGTAGCTTAATACATGGGGTGTTACAAATCTCCTCCACTAACAAGAATTCTCGTCCCGAGAATTAAGAGGTAGAAGGAAAAAGTTCGGGGTATTCCGCACGAAGATTATCCTCGCGTTCCCAAGTGGCTTCATCTTGAGTATGGTTTAACCACTGTACTTTGAGGAACTTGGTAACTTTCTGACGGGTCCGTCGTTCAGCTTAATCGAGAATGCGGATCGAATGCTCCTTATAAGAAAGATCATCTTGCAATTCGAACATTTCGTGATCCACTGCTCAGTGCGGAGACTCCTTGAAGCATTTACGAAGTTGCAAAACATGGAAGACGTCGTGGATATGAGGGAATTGCGGCGGCAACTCCAATTTATACGCCACCTGACCACGTCTTGCAACAATGCAGAAGGGACCAATGTAGCGTGGAGCTAACTTGCCCTTGATTCCGAAACGGTGAGCGCCCTTCATAAGAGTGACACGAAGATAAGCTTGATCACCGGGTTGATAAGTCAAACCCCATCGTTGGCGATCGTAGTTGCTCTTCTGGCGGTCCTGAGCCGCCTTGAGATTTTCTCGGACAATTCGGACTTGTTCTTCGGCGTGTTGAATAATATCTGGACCCCCGAGCGGTCGTTCCCCAGTTTCTGACCAATTCAGAGGGGTCCGACACTTATGTCCATATAGAACTTCGAAGGGAGCCATTTTCAAGCTGGCTTGATAGCTGTTGTTATAAGAGAACTCGGCATACGGAAGAGATTCTTCCCACTTCTTGCCGAAAGAAATGACACAAGCTCGAAGCATGTCTTCAAGCACTTGATTGACTCGCTCAACTTGACCTTTGGATTGGGGATGATAAGCTAAACTCCAGGTAATATGAGTTCCCATAGCTTCTTGGAAACTTTCCCAGAACTTTGAGGTGAAAAGACCGCCATGGTCTGAACTGATCTCCTTCGGAATACCGTGGAGTGATACAATTCTGGAGATATATAATTCTGCTAGCTGACTAGCAGTGATAGTTTCCTTGACGGGCAGAAAGTGTGCAACTTTAGAGAGTTGGTCGACGACAACAAGAATAGCATCGTGACCCTTCTGTGACCTGGGAAGTCCTGTAATGAAATCCATCTGAACCTTATCCCATTTCCACAATGGAATAGGAAGTGGTTGCAGAATTCCGGCAGGCTTCTGATGTTCTGCTTTAATGCGACGACACACATCACATTTAGCAACATATCGAGCAATATCTTGCTTCATTCTAGACCACCAGTACCTTTGACGGAGATCACGATACATCTTGGTGCTACCCGGATGAATAGACAATGGTGTGTCATGTGCCTCCTTCATGACCTTGTCAGTCATAAGCTCGAAGCGAGGTACGACAATGCGGCCTCTGAAGTACAAGGTTCCATCTTCAGACATCGAGAAATCCCTGTACTTTTCAAGGTGAAGATCTTTCTTCATCAGATCTATTTCAGCATCCTTAGCTTGCGCATTCTTAACAGCTTTCTCAAGATCTGGTTGTATCACAAGGTTATTAAGAGAACCCTGTGGAACAATACACAGATTCAGCTTGCGTAGTTCTTCAAAAAGACGCGGTTGAGCTCACCTAACCATGAGGTTGTCACAATAGGACTTGCGGCTTAAGGCATCAGCCATCATGTTAGCCTTGCCAGGGGTATAGGAAATACCCAAATCATAGTCCGCAATGGCCTCCATCCATCTTTGCTGACGGAGGTTTAGAGATGGTTGAGTGAACAAGTACGTCAGACTTTTATGATCCGTGTATATCTCGCAACGATTACCGAGAAGGTAATGTCGCCACAACTGCAGTGCATAGATGACAGCAGCTAGTTCTAGATCATGTACCGGATAATTCTCTTCATGTGGGCGCAACTCACGAGAGCCATAAGCAATCACTTTACCCTCTGGCATTAGGACATAGCCTAATCCTTCATGGGATGCGTCACAATAAATCACGAAGTCTTTTTGAGAATCTAGAGGAGCAAGCACTAGGGCAGATGTCAGCTTGTCTTTGAGTGTTTGGAAACTTTCCTGAAATTTTTCTGTCCATTCAAACTTAACGCCCTTGTGAAGCAGATCAGTCAAAGGCTTAGCAATCTTAGAAAAATTCTCAACAAACCGACGGCAATAGCTTGCAAGGCCAAGAAAACTTCTCACTTGCTTGACGTTCTTCGGAGGAGTCCAGTCAAGAATAGCCTGAACCCGCTCCGGGTTAACAGCAATTCCATCCTTGGAAATCACATGACCAAGGTAGATTACTTCAGAAAGCCAGAATTCGCATTTGGAATACTTGGCATACAACTGGTGTTCTCGGAGCCTTTCCAGTACAAGACGGAGGTGTTCAACATGTTCTTCTTTATTCTTAGAATAGACCAGAATATCATCTAGATATACCACGACGAACTTGTCGAGGTAATCCATGAAGATGTAATTCATCAGGCGGGAGAACGTAGCTGGAGCATTTGTTAAGCCAAATGACATGACAGTGTACTCGTAAGAGCCATAGCGAGTAATAAATGCAGTCTTCGGAATATCCTCTTCACGAACTCGGATCTGGTGGTATCCCAATCTCAAATCAAGCTTAGAGAATACTGAGGAACCAGCAAGTTGATCATACAGATCATTGATTCTAGGAAGCGGATACTTGTTCTGGATTGTGGCTTGGTTAATGGGCCGATAATCCTGAACCAATCGTTTATTTCCATCCTTCTTCTTAACGATGAGTGAAGGTGCTCCCCAAGTAGAGGAACTGGGGCGGATGAAACCCTTCTTAAGTGACTTGTCGATTTCCTCCTTAAGTTCAAGAAGGAGGTGAGGAGGCATTTTATAAGGACGCTTCCCAATAGGAGTTGTGCCTGGTTTCAAGTCGATGACAAACTCGACAGCTCTAGCAGGAGGTATTCCTGGAAGTTCTTCTGGAAATACATCTTGAAAATCACGAACAACTGGAACGTTCTCGATGCCTTCAAGAGGTGAGGCATTCAATGCATTCAGAGCATATATCTGGCTCTCTGCATTCTGTATTATCTTGGCTGAGTAGTTGATCACCTAACCAGAAGGGTGTGTGAGCTGGACTGTCTTAGTAGCACAGTCAATCAAAGCATTATGGGCTATCAACCAGTCCATACCGAGAATGATGTCTACGTTGGAAGGTCCAAGAGCAATAAGGGAAGCAGAGATCATCAACCCTTCAATTTTGATCTGATTGTTGTGACTTGCCATCTTTGTTTGCCACCTGGAACGGGGAGTGATAATCTCTAATGGTGTGGGTAACAACTCTAGATGTAGTTCATGCAGCTGAGCAAATTGTTGAGACACAAAGGAATGTGATGCTCCAGAGTTGAAAAGGACAGAAGCTGCAACTGAATTAATTGGGAGGGTACCCATCACAATGGTTGGTTCTTTCTGAGCCTCTTCTGCATTGACATGGTTGGCATGGCCCAGTACAATAGCAGACGGTCTGGCATTGGGATTCCTGGGCTGACGAGCCCGGGCATTTTGATTTTGGTTTGGGCGGCAATTGGTAGCATGGTGCCCTGGTTGACCACACTTGAAGCAATTCCCATCATTATGGGGAGGAGCTACAACATTGGACTGTCCACCCTGAGTCATTAGTTGTCTCGGCGGCGGAGGCAGACAAGGTGCAACATAAGACGGCCTTGGTGTTGGAGCAGGTCGGTGATGAACGTTGTGTGGGATCCAGACTCGACGTTTCTGTGCTGACTGACTCGAAGATGGACCAACATCTCGGGTACGCTTGAGCGACTCCTGGCATTTAGTCAGTGCAATTTCAACTCGGAAAGATTGGCTGACAAGCATTGCGAAATCTGTGCAATCATGGACATCAAGTGCTAGGTTTATATCAGTACGCAGTCCTTCACGGAATTTCTCCTGCTTGCGTGCATCAGTGCAGACATCATCTTCAGCATAGCAGGACAATTCAAGAAATTTCCTCTGATATTCATCCACAGTCTTTTTACCCTAAGAGAGTTTGCGGAACTCCTGCTTCTTCTGGTCGATCAGACCTTGAGGAATGTACCATGCACGAAAAGCTGACTGAAATTCCTGCCAAGTGGTTATTGTTTCAGTAGGCAACAAACCCTTGTGGCTTTCCCACCATTGAGCAGCTGAACCCCTCAGGTGATATGTCGCATAGGTGACGTAACTGTCAGGGATAACATTGGCCGACTTCATCTGGAAGGCAATGTCACGGAGCCAATCATCAGCATCCATTGGATCAGTCGAGCTGTGAAAAGTGGACGGATTGAGGCGCACGAATTTCGGCAGAGTTATTGGAGCAGACTATTGCTGAGTATTCTGGTTTGGGAACTGAGCCAATAGTCCGGTCATAAACTGCTGCATCATTGCGGAAATATAATTTGGAGGTGGGGGATCGTCAGCCATCTTGCCAATTCAACAGGGGCAGTTTAGCAAGAAAAACTGCAAGTGAATGGAGTTATTCATGATGTAACATGAGTAATGAATAAGAAGGCCTCAGGTGCATATTAGTAGTCATTAAAGACATAAAGAACGATGCATGGAATTGAACACAAATGGCGGTAGGAGTTCGGAAATGCACGCGGCTAGACAAGCTAGGCGGCGCGCAGGCACGCGGCAAGGAAGTACACAACGAGACATAGCAAAGGCTACATCAACGTCGGAGAAAACTGCTGGGGCAAGGAATCTGCAAGTGACAACACAGATTGCCCTCGATAAGAGGATCCTGCAAGCAGAACCTGGCCCGCAATCTTGAAGAAAGGGGGAAATTTTTTCAGAACACCGGGTGGATGTGATCACGAGAACCTAATGTTGGAGTTAGTAAAATTTTAACCCGAATAAGAGAGAGATCTGAGTCCCAGAGTAAAGATGAGGAATAAAAGATCCTAATACCACCCAGTTGGCCACGTGGGCCCGTAAGCCACACAGCCAAGTTAGCAAATTAGTTTTTTGATGTCTAGAATCAACTTTGGCTAAGGAGTTGGAAAGGGGGTTCCTACAGGTAGTCGGCTCTGATGCCAACTTGTGACGCCCCCGGCTCAATCGTGCACTAATCATACACGCAAATGCACACGATCAAGCCTAAGGACTCACGGGAAGATATCACAACACAATTCTAAAACATAAATAAAGTCATACAATCTTTATATTACAAGCCAGGGGCCTCGAGGGCTCGAATACATAAGCTCGCATACAAGCATCAGCGGAAGCATCAGATATCTGAGTACATATATAAAAGAAAACACAGATAGGACCTTAGAAGGCGGGGCAAAAGAAAACACTACGATCGAAAGGCGCAGGCCTCCTGCCTGGGACCCTCCGATCCTACTCCTGGTCATCAGCCAGCTCGTATAAGTATCCACCCTCGGGGTAGTAGTAGCGATCATCGGCGTGGGCAGCTGTATCCGGGGCTCCGTCTTCTGGTTGCACCAAAAGGATATGGGGGAAAAAGAAAGCAAAGCAACCATGAGTACTCATCTGAAGTACTCAGCAAGCAAGGATCTACACTACATATGCAACATTATCAAAGGGAGGCTGTATATGTGGACTGGGCTGCAGAAATGCCAGAATAGAGGGAAGGCCTAGTCCTATCAAAGACTAGCATATTCAGCGGTCTTGCAGCATTAGAAGAGTGTAGATTAGTACCGTATAGAATAGTAGTATCATTAAGTCTCAACCTCACCCAGAGAACCTTTCTCGACTCCCTGCGAGAAAGCAATCCCAGAGCCATGCAGTCATCAACCTCGTCCTGAGATCCCTTCTCAACTCCCTGCGAGAAGAAATCCATGAGCATATATCCAGGTATCATCTCAAGTTCTAGTTGTATCGATCGAAATACAACTCCGAGTGTCCTTTAACGTAGGACCAGCTATCGATAGATGTGTTCTTCCCTGCAGGGGTGCACCAACTTACCCACCACGCTCGCTTCACTCCGGCCGGACACACTTTCCTGGGTCATGCCCGGCCTCGGCCAAACGATACACCGCAACCCTACCTACAGCTCAGCAGAGAGGTCCCCGTCGGTCAATATCCTAAGCGCTCAGGGGTCTTGGGCCATCGCCCTGTGCACTCCGGGTCGGTGTGTGCAGGGTCGGGACGATCACCACCTCAGTCCTGGATGGCACTGGCCCGGCCCGGCCACGAGGCTGAACTGGACGTCTGACAGAGCTTTCGGCTGATGCGACGATGCAGAGTGCCCATAACTCTTCCCACGTGATGGTTAGTGCTATCAGGCCAGAGGCCTGCTCGGATCAAATATCCAAATCGTTAGTGGACTAGGGGCTTGCGGTAACGAGCAGAGACTCACGATCGATGTGACCCCGTCGCCCCATCTCGAGGACTTGCGGCAAGGGCCAAGAATGCCCGGCCACGCCTCGTATTCATCTCTCGGGCACCATCCAGGCAACCTGTCTTCACATCACACGCGGGTACCCCTTAGGGTCGACCCGCCTTTCGATGTAACAGTGTAAAGTCCAAGTATCCGTGTGTCCATAACATCAAGGGAATTCGACGTATCACCCTCGATGGATACCCACTCGATGTAACTGTCAAGGTGAACATAGGAGGATTCACCCTCGATGGGTTCACACTTGATGTGTTGCACGACAGGGTCGTATCGGAAGTGGAGAAGGAGGAATCACCCTCGATGACCACGACCAAATAGCTACTCTACCGAGTTAACATCTGAAGTGCTACATGAGGTATCACCCTCGGCACTCGATAGTAACGCTGCAGTGTCGTTACAACTAAGGTGTTGAAGTGCGGTGCTGGGGCCTGTCTTCGAACCCGTCGTTCGGGTCTTCTGATAATCCAGCAGGGCAGTCGGGACAAGTGGGGTCACTGATAGGTCTCTACCAAGCCTATGCTAGATAGTTTAGGATAAGCAGGTAAGGTTTCAATAGCAGGTTACAATAAATAGGCTATGCATCAGAATAGGTAAAGCAGTAGCAGCAGCAATTCTAATGCAAGCATGAGAGAGAAAGAATAGGCGATATCGGTATGCTCAAGGGGGGGTGCTTGCCTGGTTGCTCAGCGGCAAAGGCAAGGTCGTCAATAGTGGCGTCAGGCTCCTGAGTTGCGTCGGTACCGGGAACTGCGTCGGGGTCTAACGAGAGAGAAGAGGGGGAGGAAACAGTATAAATACACAGCAAACATGAGCAACACAATGTACGACATGACAATATGCAGTGCCGGGTGTGTCCTAACGTATGGTTGCACGTCACCGAGGAAGGGGGAGTCCATCCGGGAATGTTTTCCCGGTTCCGGACATTTGTCAGACAGATGACCAGAGGGGAACGGTTCCATGTTCGGGTAGTTAGGGACGTGTGACGGACGAACGGACCGAATAATCAGACTCGACTCGAAATTCTGAGTAACTTTCATGTACAAAGTTTTTCGATCTGAGCTACGGATTATTTTATATTAAATCCTGAAGTTTTATTAATCATTTTGAATTATTTAATTAATTAAATCAGAATTATCCGAAACAGTGTATGCTGACATCATCATGATGTCAGCATGACATCAGCAGTCTGTTAAGATTAATTAGGGTTTAATTAGACTAATTATCGATTAATTAGACTAACTATTTAATTAGTTTTAACTAAAATGAATTAATTAAGTTGATTAATTAATTAATTAATCATTTATTATTATTATTATTATTATTATTAAAAGGGTCTGGGCCCCGTTCGTTAGTGGCACAGCCGGACATGTCCGAGCTGTGCCCGTTCGGGCGCTGGACACGTCCGGTGCCCAAATGCACGCGTGCGCATACGGGCGCTCGGGCGCGGCGAGCGGGCGAGCCGGGGCGAGGCGGCGATGAGCGCCTGCGTGCTCGGGGCCATGCGCGGGCGGGAGGCGAGCGTGGGTGGGGCAGGGGTGGCCGGGCGCGGTGGCCAGTCGAACGGCGAGCGGCGGCGCGGGCAACAGGCGAGGCCAGGCGGGGTGAAGCAGCGGGCTCGTGCGGCTGCGGAGGCGGCAGTGCAGTCAGGGGCGTGCGTGGGAGCGCGAAGTGGCGCAGCAAGCGTGGCCATCGGCGTGGGCGGGCGAGGCAGGGCGCGGCCGGAGCGCGACGACCGGGACGGGCGACTGGGACGGGGAGAGAGAGGGAGGCGGCGGTGGGGCTCACCCCTGTTTGTAGTCGAACGGGTCCGGCGAGGCTCGACGGAGCCGACGAGGGAGAGGTGAGGAAGCGAGGCGACAGCGGCGGGGCGGCGCCGGGGATGGGCGCCGGCGTCGGGGGGGGGGCGGAGCGATGCTAGATCGAGCCCCTCCCCGATCCAGAGCCAGGCGAGGGGGTCCGGGAGTAGGACGTTCGTCGCGAGGGGGGGGTGGCGGGGCGTCTCAGGGCCGGCGGGCGGAGATCGACGGGGGGTCGGGCGAAGGCGGTGGCGCGGCGTGAGAGGAAGAGACGAGGAGGAGTGGGGGGGGGGGAATGGGTTAGGGTGCGGGTGAGCGAGGGGAGACGAGGCCAAATAGGCCAGGCGCTCGGGGTGGGCCGGCTGGACCAGGTGGCCTGCCTCGGCCATTCGGGCCAAGTGGCCCAGGGGGTCTTTTCCTTTATTTTTATTTTGTTTTGTGTTTTGACTTTTGTTTTTTTTAATTTCAAACAACTTTTGTAAAATGTGAGACTAGCCCAAATAAATATGGTGCATTATATGCCACTGCAATAAAATGGTTTTGAGTACAAAGGTTTTCATTTGGGATTTTATTTAATTAAAAAGGTATTAAATAGTGCTGTTTTACTGCTGTTTGAGTCAGTTAATTAATTTAGTGAATGTTGGTTATGATTTTAGAACTGTCTCTGGAATATTTGCCATTTAATGAACATTTTAGTTTCTGGGTTTGGACAACTTTTATTTTCACTTTAAGATTGAATTTCCATTTGAATTTGAATTTTGAAATGAGATATGTTACTAATGATAATTAAGCACTGTTGATCATGATGACATGGCATAATCAAAAGGGTGATCACTATAGCTTAATACATGGGGTGTTACACTGTGGCAGAGAGAAACGGGTATGAACTCAATTTGTTCTATTTTTGTAAATATGTTTAACCTAGTATCCATGATTCAACTCATTATGATCAAACATGTTTGCAATGACGCTTAGAGATTATAGTTTCTCATGTCAAGCTTAAGTAGCTAGGAGTGGATAATGATTTATCTTGGATCTCAACATTGCGTTAAAATAATTGTGATGTAGTATGATGATATGGTATCCTCCACTGAATGTTCGGGTGGCTTGATTTGGCACATGTTCATGAATGTAGTTGAATCAAAACCAACATAGCCTCTATGATATTTAAGTTCATGGTGTTCATATCCTACTCATGCTAGTATCCAATTTTACTTATGCATAATGCATGTTCATGACCGTTTTCGCTCTTTAGCTGGCCGCTTCTCAACCTAATTGCTAGCCTTCGCCTGTACTAAGTGGGAATTCTGCTTGTGCATCAAAACCCTGAAACCCAAGTTATTCCAGATGAGTCCACCATACCTACCTATATGCGGTATTACCCTGCCGTCCTAAGTAAATTTGCATGTGACACCTCTAAAAAACTTCAAATAAATATCCTTTTTTGTGTGCCTGGATTGTTCATAGAGTGATAGGAGGTAGTCAGTATCTTCCATGTTAAGCGAGTTATTCTCATGATGAGTGTTTATTCGCTCGTCCTTGCACGAGTGGGGCGGTAATAGGGATTCCCAGTCCTGAATTCAAATTGCAAATAATTAAACAAAACTCCCCCAGAAATGTTGTTGGTATGGATGACACCCGTTGTTTCGGACAAGCCGTGGAGTGTGATTGTTGGTGGAGGGGGAGTAAACCTTTACTTTTATCGCTTGGGAATCGCCACTAATGTGTTTAGCATGGAAGATACCGATAACTAATGGTCGCGAAGTAAATAAGAAGGGTGCATTTCTCAAAATTTCATTTACCTCTTTTTTAAAACTTGAGCTCTGGAACCTCTGCAAATCACTGTTTCCCTCTGCGAAGGGACTATCTATTTACTTTTATGTTGTCTCATCACCTTCTCAAATAAGCGCCAGAACCTGGGAGCACTATTGTCATCCTCATGCATTGTGTATAGCTAATGTTGGGTGCATCATGACTAGATCTTTTCTACCATGAATTACAATGTTTAGTCGCTGCTTGAACTTTGGAGGTGCTCTGCATTTATGTTTTGCGGTCTCAGAAAGGGCTAGCGAGATACCTCTATTGTCATATTATATCATGGTTGCTTTGACAAAGTGTTGATTGTTTGAGATATCTTATTATTGCTCGCTAGTTGATTATGCAATTGTTATGAGTTAATATAATTTTGAAGAGCTATTGTCGACATGATTAGTTATAATCTTTGCTGAAAACCTAGGTGCTACTTAAGCTTATTTATGTAAACAAGAGCAAAAGAGTTCGTAAAAGTTTTTCTTTTTCACTTTCAGTTTATCAACTGAATTGCTTGAGGACAAGCAAAGGTTTAAGCTTGGGGGAGTTGATACGTCTCCTCGTATCTACTTTTCCTAACGCTTTTCCTCTTGTTTTGGACTCTAATTTGCACGATTTGAATGAAACTAACCCGGACTGACGCTGTTTTCAGCAGAACTACCATGGTGTTGTTTTTGTGCAGAAATAAAAGTTCTCGGATTGGAACGAAACTTTGCGAGGTTTTTTTATTCTGTAAATAAGAATTTCTGGAGCCAAGAACCACCGGAGGGGGGCACCTGGGTGGGCACAATCCACCAGGGCGTGCCCCCCTCCAGGCACGCCTAGGTGGGTTGTCCCCACCTAGTGGCCCCACAGACTTCAACCCTGATACTATAAAATCACATATTTGGAGAAAAAAAATCGAGGAGGAAGAATTATCGCGTTTCGCGAGACGAAGCCGCCGCCACCTCCTGTTCTTCATCGGGAGGCCAGATCTGGAGTCCGTTTGGGGCTCCGGAGAGGGGGACCTTCGATCTTTGTCATCATCAACCCTTCTCCATCGCCAATTCCATGATGCTCCCCACCGGGAGTGAGTAATTCCTTCGTAGTCTCGCTGGTCGGTGAGGAGTTGGATGAGATTCATCATGTAATCGAGTTAGTTTTGTTAGGGCTTGAACCATAGTACCCATTATGTTCTGAGATTGATGTTGCTATGACTTTGCCATGCTTAATGCTTGTCACTTCATGCCCGGGTGCCATGATTTCAGATCTGAACCGTTTATGTTATCACCATTATATCTATGTTCTAGATCCGATCTTGGAAGTTATAGTCACCTACTACGTGTTATGATCCGGCAACCCCGGAGTGACAATAGTCGGGACACTTCCCGGTGATGACCGTACTTTGAGTAGTTCATGTATTCACTATGTGTTAATGCTTTGTTCCAGTTCTCTATTAAAAGGAGGCCTTAATATCGCTTAGTTTCCAATAGGACCCCGCTGCCACGGGAGGGTAGGACAAAAGATGTCATGCAAGTTCTATACATAAGCACGTATGACTATTTACGAAATACATGCCTACATTATATTTATGAACTGGAGCTAGTGCCGTATCGCCCTAGGTTATGACTGTTATATGATGAATATCATCCAACGAATTCACCGATCAAATGCCTACGAATTTCTCTCATATTGTTCTTGCTAAGTTACTACTGCTATTGTTACTCTTGCACTTGCTATAAAATCATTGCTATCACTATTACCGTTACTATTGCTATTGCTACTACTATCAAAACTATCATACTACTTTGCTACTGTTCACTTTGCTACTGATTACTTTGCTGCAGATAATTAATCTCCAGGTGTGGTTGAATTAACAACTCAGCTGCTAATACTTGCAAATATTCTTTGGCTCCCCTTGTGTCGAATCAATAAATTTGGGTTGAATACTCTACCCTCGAAAACTATTGCGATCCCATGTACTTGTGGGTTATCAAACATGTATATCAAATATACCTTTGTTCACTTTGCCATCCTTCTTATCGTCCTAATACTCGGGGCAATTCAGCTTCCAGTGACCAGTCCCTTTGCAGTAGAAGCACTCAGTTTCAGGCTTGGGTCCAGCTTTGGGTTTCTTCCCGGGAGTGGCAACTTGCTTGCCATTCTTCTTGAAGTTCCCTTTCTTTCCCTTGCCCTTTTTCTTGAAACTAGTGGTCTTGTTAACCATCAACACTTGATGCTCGTTCTTGATTTCTACCTCCACAGCCTTAAGCATTGCGAAGAGCTCGGGAACTGTTTTGTTCATCCCTTGCATATTATAGTTCATCAAGAAGCCTTTGTAGCTTAGTGGCAGTGATTGAAGAACTTTGTCAATGACACAATCAACTGGAAGATCAACTCCCAACTGAGTCAAGTGATTATAATACCCAGACATTTTGAGTATGTGTTCACTGACAGAACTGTTCTCCTCCATCTTGCAGCTATAGAACTTGTTGGAGACTTCATATCTCTCAACCCGGGCATTTGCTTGAAATATTAACTTCAACTCTTGGAACATCTCATCTGCTCCATGATGTTCAAAACGTCTTTGAAGTCCCAGTTCTAAGCCGTAAAGAATGGCACACTAAACTATAGAGTAGTCATCAGACCGTGTCTGCCAGACGTTCAAATCGTCTACACTAGCGGGAGGGGGCTTGTCACATAGCGGTGCATCAAGGACATAATTCTTCTGTGCAGCAATGAGGATAATCCTCAAGTTATGGACCCAGTCCGTGTAGTTGCTACCATCATCTTTCAGCTTAGCTTTCTCTAGGAACGCATTAAAATTCAGGGGAACGGTAGCACGGGCCATTGATCTACAACATAGATATGCAAATACTATCAGGACTAAGTTCATGATAAATTAAGTTCAATTAATCAAATTACTTAAGAACTCCCACTTAAATAGACATCCCTCAAATCATCTAAGTGATACGTGATCCAAATCAACTAACCCATGTCCAATCATCACGTGAGATGGGGTAGTCATCAATGGTGAACATCTCTATGTTGATCATATCTACTATATGATTCACGTTCGACCTTTCGGTCTCCAGTGTTCCCAGGCCATGTCTGTACATGCTAGGCTCGTCAAGTTTAACCCAAGTATCCGCATGTGCAAAACTGTCTTGCACCCGTTGTATGTGAATGTTGAGTCTATCACACCTGATCATCACGTGGTGTCTCAACACGACGAACTCTAGCAATGGTGTATACTCAGGGAGAACACTTTTATCTTGAAATTAAGTGAAGGGATCATCTTATAATGCTACCATCGTTCTAAGCAAAATAAGATGCATAAAGGATAAACATCACATGCAATCAAAATATGTGACATGATATGGCCATCATCTTGTGCTTTTGATCGTCATCTCCAAAGCATCGTCATGATCTCCATTGTCACCGGCCCGACACCTTGATCTCCATCGTTGCGTCGTGGTCGTCTCGCCAACTATTGCTTCTACAACTATTGCTAACACATAGTGATAAAGTAAAGCAATTACATGGCGCTTGCATTTCATACAATAAAGCAACAACCATAAAGCTCCTGCCAGTTGCCGATAACTTACAAAACATGATCATCTCATACAACAACATATATCACATCATGTCTTGACCATATCACATCACAACATACCCTGCAAAAACAAGTTAGACGTCCTCTACTTTGTTGTTGCAAGTTTTACGTGGCTGCTACGGGCTTCTAGCAAGAACCGTTCTTACCTACGGAAAAAACCACAATGGTGATTCATCAAGTTTGCTGTTTTAACCTTCTTCAAGGACCGGCCGCAGTCAAATTAAATTCAACTAAAGTAGGAGAAACAAACACCCGCCAGCCACCTTTATGCAAAGCTAGTTGCATTCTATCGGTGGAACCGGTCTCATGTACGTGGACATGTAAGGTTGGTCCGGGCCGCTTCATCCCACAATACCGCAGAATCAAAATAAGACATTGGTGGTAAGCAGTATGACTATCACCGCCCACAACTCTTTGTGTTCTACTCGTGCATATCATCTACGCATAGACCTGGCTCATGATGCCACTGTTGGGAATCGTTGCATGGAAAACAAAAAAATGTCTACGCACACACAATGATCTATCCAAGGAGATGCATAGCAATGAGGGGGAGAGTGTGTCTACGTACCCTCGTAGACCATAAGCGGAAGCATTTCACAACGCGGTTGATGTAGTCGAACTTCTTCTCACGTCAACCGATCAAGTACCGAACGTACGGCACCTCCGCGTTGTGCACACGTTCAGCTCGGTGACGTCCCTCGCCTTCTTGATCCAGCAAGTTGTCGAGGTAGTAGATGAGTTATGTCAGGACGATGGTGTGGTGACGGTGATGGTGAAGTGATCCTCGCAGGGCTTTGCCTAAGCACTACGAAGTTATGACCGGGGGTGTAAACGGTGGATGGGGGGGCGCCGCACACGGCTAACAATTGATCTGGTGTCTGCTAGGCGCCCCCCTCCCACATATATATAGGTGGCAGGGGGAGGGGAGAGGCCAGGAGGAGCCCCAAGTAGGACCGAATCCAACTAGGGCTCCTCCCTAGCCCCCCCCCCTTGCCATATCTGCCGGAGGGGGAAGGAAAGAGGAGGGGGGAGAAGGAAGGGGGAGGCCGAATCCCCTCTTTCCTTTCCCTTCCCCTCTTTCCTTCTCCTCCTGGTTCGGCCCATATGGGGGGCGCACCAGCCCCTTTTGGCTGGTGCATTTCCCCTCTTGGCCCATAAGGCCCATATCTTTTGCCGGGGGTGCCCGGAACCCCTTCCGGTGACCCGATAAGTACCCGGTACCTCCGAAACACTTCCGGTGTCCGAATAATATCGTCTTATATATGAATCTTTACCTCTCAACCATTTCGAGACTACTCGTCATGTCCGTGATCTCATCCGGGACTCCGAACAACATTCGGTCACCAAATCACATAACTCATATAATACAATATCGTCATCGAACGTTAAGCATGTGGACCCTACGGGTTCGAGAACTATGTAGACATGACTGAGACACCTCTCCGGTCAATAACCAATAGCGGAACCTGGATGCCCATATTGGCTCTTACCTATATCGGTCGAACCGTTATGACAACATACGTAGTTCCGTTTGTCTATCGGTATGTTACTTGCCCGAGATTCGATCGTCGGTATCTTCATTCCTAGTTCATACTCGTTACTGGCAAGTCTCTTTACTTGTTTTGTAATACATCACCTCGTGACCAACTCCCTAGTCGTTTGCTTGCAAGCTTACCATGTGTATTACCGAGAGGGCCCAGAGATACCTCTCCGAAACTCGGAGTGACAAATCCTAATCTCGATCTATGCCAACTCAACAATCACCTTCGGAGATACCTGTAGAGCATCTTTATAATCACCCAGTTACATTGTGATGTTTGATAGCACACAAGGCATTCCTCCGGTATCTGGGAGTTACATAATCTCATAGTCGAAGGAATATGTATTTGACATGAAGATAGCAATAGCAATAAAACTGAACGATCATTATGTTAAGCTAACGGGTGGGTCTTGTCCATCACATCATTCTCCTAATGATGTGATCCCGTTATCAAATGACAACTCATGTCCATGGTCAGGAAACCTTAACCATCTTTGATCAATGAGCTAGTCTAGTAGAGGCTTACTAGGGACACGGTGTTTTGTCTATGTATTCAGAAATGTATTATGGTTTCCGATTAATACAATTCTAGCATGAATAATTAAACCTTTATCATGAATAAGGAAATATAAAATAACAACTTTATTATTGCCTCTAGGGCATATTTCCTTCAGGCTCGAGATATGTTTCGGCCTGGTAATGACCCGTCATAAAACTGGGCCAATAATGGCCCGAGGATAATATATTTCAGCCTGCTAAAGGCCCGTGGACGACTATTAAAAATAGAGGCCCAACATGCATTTCGGCCTGCTAAAGGCTCATGGTGTCTTTTGGGCCGTAATAGGCTAGCAGAATATTCAGCATGTTAATGGCCCGAAGCTACATGAGCCCAACTAAATGTTGGGTCCACTAAAGGCCCAACTAAACATTGGGCCCAACGAAGGCCCACGTGAGTTATGGGCCTGGCGCACCATGCCCATGAAGGGCCCAAATAGCCGGTGAGCGCAGGCCCAAGTAAGTTGCCGGCCGGCCCAATTGTTGCCCGCTAAAATGCAGGCCCGTTAGAGGCGAATGTTTCGGTCAGTCGCCTCCATCAGATTTTTGCCGTTTCTTTCAAATAGCGAATGTTGGCATATACAGTAGCTAGGAATTAAGAACAAACCTACGATATACAATAAATAAATTATGACATTGTAACTTCGAATAAACCTACACTATACAATAAAGGATTTATGGTATATTACATCCACTGGGCATCAAAGTTCGCCACCAGTGATCATAAAGAGCAACAAAGAAGCAGATTACAAAAACTGGGCATCAAAGGTCCTGCCATTGTAGCGTAACAAAATGATATTGAACCAAGACCACTTCCAAGACAGTTCAAAAAATGATAGCGTTTCGCAGGAGCTGCTGTGCAAGCAGCTGAGCAAGGCTGTGAGACTGGCCTAGCATATCGTTCATATCTTCCAGCTGTAGCTGTTTTGTAATGAGGTTCTCATTGGAGTTCTCCATGATCTTCCTTAGAGATTGGACTTCAAGTAGAAGTTGAGTTATAGAATGCCTTTCTGCTTGAAGTTGAGACTGAAGAAGTCGAACTGATTCAGGCAGCGAATTCTGTGAGCTTGTGTGACTGGTAGTCTCAAATAACTTTAACACTACATCAAGACATGACTTTGGGGTTGTCTCGCTATCTTCAAGATGTTTTGCCTTCTTTGCTGCAATATATGTTGGGTTTGTCTCACGGCCTTCAGCAGACTTGTGCATGCCATCAGGCATATCACCGTGAAACAAGCAGAGAGATGACATGTTTTGCACATATATAAACAAAGATGGTAACTGTGCTGTCAATCCATCCAATTTCAATTTAGAAAATAAAGATATAGTTCAAAATGTCAATAACATAATTTGGCATTGTTCATAATGCGGGGAGCTTCACCACACTACTAGATTAGCATATCAACAAACAAGCATAGATGCAGGGCAATAGACAATCATTGTATCTCTTTTGGTTAATGTGCATGGCATGTTGTTCATGTCATTAGCTAGATCAGTAAGATAAAGCAAGAAATGACAAGGCGCAAATGTGGGCTACTTCAACACACACTGGATTATAGATCAACAAAAACAAGCATACATGCAGGGCTAAATAAAATCATTGGATCCATATTGAGTAATGTGCATGGTATGAATAAGGAATTTGGTTTTACGACTAAAACTTGGAACTTACAGTTGTTGCGAACATGCATTTTTATAGAAACAGCAAACTAAACAGCAGTTGACGATAGGGAGTATGAGAAAATTAAACAACAATTGAGTATAAAGGCTTTAGAAGGAGTGACTTACATTAACAGTTAACACCAACTCTATAATGCCCTTCTCCATGTGAAGGGAAGGATAACTCAAGAATTTCTGCACGGAATCTTCTTCATAAGCATTGCATGTACTCTACATTTTGTAGAGAGTAATTATAGATATGATAATACTGGAAGGGATAGGATAATGAAGATAAGATGCAGATTGATGCTACATAATCAACTACCTATCCATGTAAGTACAAGCGTTATAGTACAAAATGTACTGACAAGAGCAATGGGCTACACTTCTGCACTATCATTGTCTGTGTATTCAACTTTTTGGTAAGATTAAATATAGATATGATATTTTTTAGTAAATGGTGGGCGAGGGAGATAAGATGGAGAGTAATGCTACACAATGAACCAATCCCTCCTTCCCATAATATAAGAGTGTTTTGTACACTGGTGTACTGTACAAAACACTCTTATATTATGGGACAGAGGGCGTAGCTGTTAATGTAAGTACAGTGATACAAGACATTCTGTCCTTACTAGAGGACTGCAGAGCTAAACCTCTTTAAAAGCATTGGGTTGATTCTAGATTTATGTAAGAGTCAATACGGATCTTATAATGTCCACCAAATGGAGGACAAGGAGGCTAAAATGTGCAGTGATGCTACATAATCAACCAGCTATGAAAGTAAGTATGGTGATACAAGGCAAGAGGTACTCATAAGAGTAATGCAGTGTGTAGTATAGTTGCGAGATTCTGTGGTCCCTTGAGAATGAATATTCTTCTACAAACAGTTTTCATACAGGTGAGATGGTAAGGCACATGTAGAAATGTAGTTCAAATTGTGATGTGATATCATAGACAGTACCTTACGCTGCAGATGAGACCAATGTGTAACAAGATTATTCCACTCACTGTCTACTAAATGTAGCACCGGAGACTTTACAAAAAAATTTACTTATAGGTTTGCCATCGAAGTGCGCTTGCCTCAAGTAGCAACGATACTTCATCAACGTGTGCTTGAAAAGTGCAACCAAGCCTTGCTTGTCTTGACTATCCAGTTTGGTCCTCGCCTATTTAAAATAATGAAATCTTTTGTCTTCTGTCAGCAGAAAAACATAGGCACTAATTACCATGATTAACATTAGTACAATACTTACACGTAAGTTGTGGAGGAAGATTGGAAATTGTTCTTTGTCTGTGGTATAATCTTTCCATGAAGGAAAGATGCGCACAAAGTTCCAGACAACAATAAAAGCTTCATCTTCTAAACTGGGAAGAAGTGGAATAGGGGTCCTATTTGCTGCAATTGGGGCTCTCTCTCGTTCAAAAAGGGATTTGCCAACTGGATTTGGTGTACTCTTTGCTGGAATGAGGGTTTTGTGCCATAGAGCTGGTGCTATAACAACTGGCATCGTCATACTATTTGTTGCAGTTGGGGTCTGCTGAGTTGGGGCATCAGAGATGGTCAGTTTTGTAGGGCTAGAGTCTGCTAGAGTTGGGGATGTGTTTTGTGGGTCTGGTGATATTGCCACTACACCTAATGGGCTATTTGATTTATCAGGTGTCACTACCTTTTCCAAATACTTTGCTCATGCTCCTTTGCAGTCAGCAATCGCCCTCTTCCTTTTGAACGTCTGCTACACAAGAACAACATTTGAATGGAGAAATATGGTATGATGACAAATGGAATATGTACTGAAAATGGATAGGCAGGGCATATTCACATAGACGATGTGTAAACTAAGCAAATGGCAGTGCAACAAAGTAGAAGCAATACAAAGCATCATTTGCAAGATATGTGCGACCAATATGACATTGCAAAATTAGAGCAAGCACCTTGATGGGTGAATAAGATTGGGCATTTGCCTCTGACTCCTCCACTAGGGAGCTACATTGACTTAGGTCTCCCTCAAGCTTAGAATCATTGTTAGGATCATATTTTGAGCATGAATCTGTAGGTGGAGAGCGTGTGCTTTGCATTACATCCAGACTGGATCTCAGTCCCTTAATGCCAAGTTTGACAGCCATGGCATTGTTCTGCTTTATTATTTTCATGCGCACAAGCTCATAATCATTATGATGATGTTCACTATCTTAGATTCATGAAAATATAAAAAGTAGTCAGATTATCTATGGAATGCATGGCGGATTCTACTCGAATAGTGTCTCCCTACTAACCCCTGCGTATACAAAGTTCATCCCCCAACCGTGCTGACTAGACCACACATAGAAACACAAACCTCTTATGTCTCTATAAGGGGCGGACACACATTTCAAAACTAAAGTAGGAACATTAGAATCATATCAAATTCATATTTGAATAAATAAACTTCGGAATTATGAGTGGCATAATGTTTAGCTTCACGGGTGCAGTGCTGGTAGTGCGAAACAAAGCAAGTAGGCAGATTGTATTCCATGTAAAAGATCATAGTCTATGTAAAATGTGGATATGACACTTTTCTTTTCTATACAATGCAGTGTTTGTTGCCCACACATGATGGAAGAGATCACACAGAGAAATACTATGCACTCATGTCTGCGGTTCCAGTATTTTGAAACAGGGTGGTCCACCCTAAAAAATATTAACAACAAATATGACAAGACAAGCATAGATCTAGTGAATCAATCATTACTTGTGAGCGTACTAGGACAAGTATGCAGAATCGTAACTGCAGTAAGAGACCATCCAAAATCTGAATCAAGAAGTTGGTCTAGCACTTATTGTTTGCAACTAATCGAAGTGAATAATTGGATATCATATCGAATGAGTAAGAAAGACAAGTAAAATTGTCAACAAACCTGGCCTGCAGTAGTAATCTGGGTCAATGTCACTATGACCAACAATCCAACATGACTAGTGTCTGTTCCTAGGCCAGGAATTTTGAAACCCTGTGAACTTTACAGGTACTAAAGATTACTGAAACATTTAAACCATTAAGTGTAGGTAGCACCCAGTACACAACAAACCCTAATGGCAGTCCTACCTAATGAGTAATGAATCAATCAGAAAATGGGTGATGGGGAGTGGATGCTGAGTGTTGAGGACGTATCTCAGGATAAATCGGGTTGGCTGGGTGGGTGCTGCACGCCTGAGCCCTGAACGAACTGGGAAGGTAGGCACGCCAGCGCGCCCGGTCAGCGGTGACGCTGTTGGGTGAGCAGCTCCTGACCTCCTGTTAGTTCGGCGTCTCCTCCTAAAGTCATGCCGTCTGGGGATGACAAGTCGCCGGTGAGGCAGGCGGCTGGGGGCGAGTAGAGATCGGAAGCGTAGCAGAACAGAGGGGAATCGGGGTCTGGGCCGACCCATAATTCCAGGGTGGCCCACGGCCCACTGTGGCCACTCTGTAGATCTGCCCTAGCGGCGTACATGCATTTCGAAACTAAATTAGGAACATTTAGCTGACCAATTAAACAACTCCGTTTTAATAATATCAGCATCATATCAGATTCGTATTTGAACAACTAAGCTTGTTTAGCTTGATGGGTGGAGCAGTGCTATTATGACACGAAGCACGTAGGCTGATCGTATAGTGATCATAGAAGTGGGGAAACCCAAACAATGATCAATTAAACTCTATTATGACTGTGCCATGGCAGATTTGAAGATGCAAACCGCACAAAGGCTACTTAGCAACCATTGTTTGCTTTGAACTAATAACTAAAATTCTAAGAGCTGAAAAGAAAGTACAGTAACCAAGTTACGATCTATTTTCTGGTTGAGATCAAAAAGTTGAGCAGATATGAAGGAGTACCACTGATACGTCTCCAACGTCTATACCTATACTAATTAGGGACTCTCCAGAAATTACCACATTAATCAGTAATTAGGAGCCATTAATCTGGTGGGACCGAATTATAACGGTGTAGATTCATACTTATAATTCTAGGCAAAAAATAAAAAAATACCTCCAAAAACTAGCACGTAATCAAATCTCACGTATCTCTCTCCAATGAGAGAAAAAATTGTATCTCTCTCCAACGAGAGAAAAAAACTCCCACATATCTCACCCAAGACCCAACTGTCTCCACCTTTCACGTATCTTCATCTCAAAAAAAGAAAAGTTCACGTATCTCTTAAAAAATCCCTCCCAATCTATCTCTCCAATAAGGAAAAAAAATACATCTAAAAAATCTCTCACGCATCTCTCTCTCCAATGAGAAAAAAATACTCTCCGTACATATCTCTCCCACAACTCAACTCTTGCAATCTCTCACGAGAGATCTCCCATATTCGACGCGAAAATAATAATCTCTCACAAGAAATCTCCCATATTCGATGCAAAAAAAAATCTCTCACGAGAGGAAGTCTCTGACGCAGAAACGATCCATCCAACCTCTCTCTTATCCCCTTCCTTGAAGCTTGAACCCGTGCCCTAACGATGATGAAGTAGGGGATTAGAGACTTCCATAACCCGATCATACTACAATCAAGGATGAGGGATGCAGTGGAGAAGGAGGTGCTGAGTCTGATCAAATTGCCGCCATTGTTAGCGATGCTGCAGGGTGAAGGAAGTACATGAGATCAGAGGAAAAAGAACTACCCTCGGCGTCACGCTATCTCCGCCATGGACTTCTCCCGAAGACTTTGCCGCCTCCAACATGCTCCGCTTCCTCACCCCGGCACTGCCTCCTCCATATCCACATCGAATCCAACTTCGGCCAGCACATCACTAGCGTCAAGGCCTGTCCTCTCATGGCCAAGATCTCCACTGCCTTATTTGTGCTAAGATCGGCCATGGTGTTGCCGGTGGTTTATTCTCCAATATGGCTTACAATCCTATCTCAACAAATTCGAGATCCCAGGTTCCTTCTGCCAAAAGCTCGATTCAATCCTAACCAATTGCAGATCTATATATTTTTATGTCTGAAACTTATTAAATATGTTGGCGAGCACACGTTTGAGGCTACATGACAGCGTTAGATCAGTTTAGTTCAATTCAACCTACCCAAATGCTATTGTATGCAGCTAGGGGGGATTGGTTGCAGAGGGGGCAGTGAAAGGAGGATGACCATGCTATGTTACGGGAGAGTGAATAGGGGTGTCTTCCTGCGCTATGAGACAATAGTTTCTCCCTCTCCGATCTGACCAGGTACTTCTTTCTACCTCTTCATAGTCAAATCTGACTGCTTATGAACTCCTCGATTGTACACAGTTGTGTTGCAATAGCTGTTTATTTGATGGAAGATTGGAGCGGGCAGTTGTCATGAATCATATGGTTTGATTCTATTCAAACTTACTGAGAAGTATGATATATTTTCCTTTTCGTTCTCATTAGAGGGAACTAAGTCAGACATGAAGAGAGTATCAGTTTGTGGCTATAAGCCTATAATCATGTGATTTATAACACAAGGTGTGTGTATTTAGTTGAGTGGGATGTGCTAATTATCTGGCATCTATTTTTTTGGTTCTAAGATAATTAGTATAATCGGTTGACATATGAGATGCCTTAGGCCGCCTGACACTCACACTGACACTGACACTGACATTATACTACAACATACTAGCAGTATAAGAAATTACAAGAAGTAAATACCATTGAAACGATTGTTGCTTTTTTTGGGCTGGAAATACGTGAGATATATTAAGCAATAAGAGGGTAAGGAATGATGGTTGCTGATAACTATACATTTTTATGGATATTCATCTACCTGGATGACCTTCAACCATGAATGATAGATACCTTCAAGCACAAATAGTTGAATTCTTACCATAGTATAAAATCGTGGGCGAACAGAAATTGCGGCAGAGATTTTAGCCGCGATGAGTAAGGAAGGAATGGCGCAATCTCCGGCGATAGCGCCACGATCTCCGGCGATTTCCCATGCCATGCAGATCGCGCATCCGTTTTAGATCCGTGATAGCGTCGCATTAGAGGCAGTTTCACCCGAGATTTTAAACTATGATTCTTATAGTACATAAATGATATTGTTTGCCAATGATTATTTCTTATGTAGTTTTCCTTTCCTGAATCTGTATCTTTGTGTCATAGTATATCTGTCCATGAGAATGATACTCAGAAAATCCATCTGTAACATGCATGGCATAATCTTATCATTGTATCCTAACACACGACAGTTAAACTGTAGCAACATAGAAACAGGGATGGGCAAATCAGCTTAATTACAGTGGATGGACAAAAGAGCATTGGATTATTGTTGCAGAGAGCTAGCTCTTGCCGCACTATCATCTATCTCTATAGCTTTCAAGGAACAGTAATTGTACGATTGTATGTGATTGGTACAACATAATTGACAATCTTTGTTTATCACCATCTTAATTTCAGGATGAATTGGAGAAGGCAGTCTGTACTATGTTTTCTAATCTGTCACAGCCAATGTATATTTCTGGTATTGACGTACAGTTATTAAGGATGTTTTATTTTCCAGATATTCTGCTAATGATAGGAAGCATGGTTGAAAATTGCTCTAACTGGAGTTGTATGCTTTGTAACTGAAGACTAGAGACTGATGGTCCTACTACCCAGCTTCCACTCTCTCGAGTTTTGTTATTTTCATATTAACACTGCCATTGGGGTCAATCTATGTTGTTTACTGATCTGATCAAGTTGTTGCTAGGATTCCATGTTTCCTACATTGTATTATACTGATCATTAGTAATTCTACATACATTGTATTATATTGATCATTAGTTGAATGTTTTTTTGAAGCTCTGATTAGATGAATGTTCATTCTCTGATAATCTTAATACATCCATGGCTATTGACGAAATAGGAAAAATATATAAATAGTAGAAATATCACACGGCATTCTCCTCTTAGATCTGAGTTAAGATCATATGGGTTGGACCGTGCGTGTCCGTACACAGTGCATGGGGTTAATGGGTTAATGTGCCTCAATCATAAGGACTCATGACAAATTAACAAAGTGTACATGATGAGTTAAAAAGTGTGTACATATATATGTTTTTCTATTACGGAACATGTGATGATGGTTCGTTTTGAGCATAATCAAAATGCTACAGAAATGCAAGTCAAGTTTATACAGAAATGCATGTTGAGACAGAAGGAATGATCCGCTGCATGTCTGTTTGTACTAGAAACAGATCCGTCTCCAGGTTGTGATCAAGCTTGAAGTGGCTAGATCTTCCTTTTTCATCTCTCAATATATTTGGATGATGATGTCAGTAGTGATCCCAGTGGACATGATTTGGTTTCTTTACTAATATGACAAAATTAATTCCATCCATGGAGATTCATGCCGTGATGTTAAGCATGTAGCGTCTGGAAGTCCTTTCTATTCCCGCCTTATATGCCTCATCCTTAGGATCTGCTTCCTCTCACCCTCCAAAGGAAAAAAACTACACGATTGATTCAGGTGTCCAGCTTCTCCCAGTCCCAGAACCCTGCCTTGTGATGGAGGAACTTCGCCATCCACAGCTCCGACGTGGATGGAATAAACCTCCAGCTATGTTACTCCTCCCAGCACAATGGAATAAGTCTTTGCAGTATCCTCCTGTCCTTTAGGCAGTTCTAACTATCACTCATTCATCTATTCTTGGACCTGCTCGCTGTGTATGAGGTATTGTGGGAACAAAACAACCATTGTGGTGGTCAAGACACTCGAGGCGTCCAACAGGAAGTGTGTAAAGAAATGTAATTAGCATTTTTAAATCAGACCATGCTACGCATACGATGCATTATCCTTCACCGGCGAGGGGTCGGCCATACTGAGGTTTTTCAAGTCTCACATATATTTTCTCTGATATTGGCTCTTTCCAGCACGTCATTAGTATCTGACCCTGTATAATATCGGTCAGCATATATGTGCGATTGGTTGGACAAAGCTTTTACTCTGGCTACCCCATGGACAAGGATCAACCCACAATATGGTGAGTATCAATTCTTGATATGGTGCATGTTCGTACTTAATATTGGATAGGAAAATTAAAATTTTGTGTTTTAGTAAGTCTGCTTTGACTATTAAATAAGGAATTGTCTGTAGAAGAATTTCTCGGATTGGAATTGTTTTTAACAATGTATGCCTGCAACTATCAATACTCACCCAATATTCAAGACTTTTATTTGCATTTGAATTACGGACTGCTACAAAATTCATGATTGGAATGACTGGGTACTCTTAAAGTTCCCCTGTTAACTAAGCGATGGTGGTTTGTTTGTCCAATAATCACAAAATATTTTGCCATGTAGTTCGTATGGAGATAGAAGTAAATTTGTAACCTAAGTCCATGATCGTTGTAGTACATATATGGTATCTACGACCCAACTTTTCAGTTTATAGATATTCCATGTGATTCATGTGCCTGTAATAGTTATATGTAAGGTTCATTGCTATTCAACAAAAGCTCTTTCCATGTTGTGGCTTTCTTCAAATTCCAACCATATCAAGTTGTCGGTTTGTTTAATCCAAACTTATTGGTTCTATAATTGCCTGATTTTGTAGCTCACAACATTCCATGCGAGGTTTCAAGCATATCAAATATCTAAGAGTACTCTTATTGTTTTAACTAGACTGAGTTAATTTACAGGAAAAATAGTTTCTATAGATAAGGAAAACATATTAGCTTCGCACTCCTTAGTTCATGTAATTTAATGTTTTCAGAGATGACTATAGTATGTAAAAATCCTAATATTTCCAGATAGTACACATATAAAATACCAAGCATATACATATACAGAGTAGACCTAAGAAAGTAAGCAATATATATTAGGCTACTCTGCATGCTTTTGAAATAACATAAAAAATTAATTTTGAATATCCTCAAATATATAAAGGATAAAATCATATAAAGATTTAATATCAAGTTAAAGGATAAAATCATATAAAGATTTAATATCAAGTTAAAGGATAAAATCATATAAAGATTTAATATCAAGTTATCCCAGCACAAACCACTTTTGGGTGTCACCTAATAACTATTGTATTTCTAGCCAACTAACTCCTATGTGGAAATACATTCTCCTATCAATCCCCATGTTGAAAATCCTTTACTACTTACTAGAAAGAAAAATAGTAGATGGCACGTCCCAATGTAAATGTACACAACACAAGGCTTTATGTTATATAGATTATAATGTAATATTAAATAACTAGGCCGTGCGAATGCACGGGTTGGCGACTAGTATCTATATTTTTTTATTGTTCCATGCTGTTATATTATTATTCTTGGATGTTTTACATTCATTTTATAGCAAATTTATATCATTTTTGGGACTAACCTATTGACAGAGTACCCAGTGCCAGTTGCTGTTTTTTAGTTGGCAGAATATCAGTACCAAACGAAGTCCAAATGCCACAAAACATTTTGGAGATTTTTTTGGACCAGAAGACAACTTGGGAGCCAAGGAAGCATGAGAGGGGAGGCCCATGGGGCTCACAACCCACCAGGGCGCGCCAGAGGCCCCTAACGCACCCAGGTGGGTGGTGGGGCCCACGGGAGTCCTTTCCACCGCCCCTCAGCTCTATAAATCCCCAAATATTCCAGAAACCCCAGGGGAGTCGATGAAACACAATTCCAGCCGCCGCAAGTTCCAGAACCACGAGATCCAATCAAGAACCCTATTCCGGCACCTTGCCGGGGGGAACACGATCACGGATGGGTTCATCATCCTCATTGGTGCTCCTCCGATGATGCGTGAGTAGTTCAGCACAGACCTATGGGTCCGTAGGCAGTAGCTAGATGGCTTCTTCTCTCTTTTCGGTTCTCAATACAATGTTCTCCTCGATGTTCTTGGAGGTCTATTTGATGTAATGACTTTTTTTGGTGTGTTTGTTGGGATCCGATGAATTGTGAGTTTATGATCAGATCTATCCATGAATATTATTTGAGTCTTCTTTGATCTCTTATATGCATGATTATTATAGCCTCGTATTTCTTCTCCGAAATTTTGGTTTGGTTTGGCCAACTAGATTGATTTTTCTTGCAATGGGAAGAGGTGCTTTGTGATGGGTTCGATCTTGCAGTGTTCTCACCTAGTGACAGAAGTAGTAGCGAGGCACGCATGTATCATTGCTATTAAGGATAAAAAGATAGGGTCTATTCCTATATGAATATATCTTGTCTACATCATGTCATCGTTCTTATTACATTACTTCGTTTCTCCATGAATTTAATACACTAGATGCATGCTGGATAGCGGTCGATGTGTGGAGTAATAGTAGTAAATGCAGGTAGGAGTTGGTCTACTAATCTTGGACGTGGTGCCTATATACATGATCATTGCATTGGATATCGTCATAATTATTTGCTTTTCTATCAATTGCCCAACTGTAATTTGTTTACCCACCGTATGCTATTTTCTCGAGAGAAGCCACTAGTGAAATCTACGGCCCCCGGGACTATTTTCTATCACATTGTTTTCAGATCTATTATTCCAAAAATCCAAAAATACCTTGCCGCACTTTTTCTTTATTTGTTTTATTTTGTGTTTTTGCAAGATCTATTTATCCAATCTCATACTATTTAATCTATCTTTTTACCGTGGAGGGATTGACAACCCCTTATACGCGTTGGGTTGCAAGTATTTGTTCTTTGTGTGCAGGTACCGTTTACATAGTGTTTCTTGGTTCTCCTACTGGATTCATAACCTTGGTTTCATAACTGAGGGAAATACTTACCATTGCTGTGCTGCATCACCCTTTCCTCTTCAAGGGAAAAACCAACGCATATACAAGCAATCAGGAAGAATTTCTGGCGCCGTTGCCGGGGAGACATCATCAACATCTATCAGGTTCCTAATCACAAATCTCATCTCCTTGCAATTTACATTATTTTCCATTTGCCTCTTGTTTTCATCTCCCCCACTTCTAAAAAGTTTTTACAAAAACACAAAAATATTTGCCTTTTTTCTGTTTGCCTTTTTGTTCGATTGCTATCATTGCTTGTGTGCCATGTGTCTTCTACTTGCTTTCATCTTCTCTTGCTAAAAATTTATTGATATGGATCCTCATCTACTTGCTAATCTTTTCAAAAGATCTAATTATGTTGTACCAATTGCTAGTGAGTTGAGTGCACTTGATTATCTCTATGAAGTCTTGCTTGAAATTCATGAATCTGAAATTTGTGATGAAGTGTTGCAAGAAGAAATTGATGAAGTTATTCATGATAGCTCCTTTAATGAAAAGCATGATTGCAGTGATGTTATTATAAATTCTATTAATGTCAATTGTGCTAATAATATGCAAAACCCCAAGCTTGGGGATGCTAATTTTGCTATGTCCACTACTTATTGTAATCATGATTGGGGAGATTCTTCTTATGATCTTGAAAATTTATTCAAGCCTCATGATGAATATGATATTGATAATAGTATTTGCAATAATATTGAAAGTGGGTTTGGAAGAGTGTCAACTCTAGGTAATAATGATCCCACTACTTTGAAGAATGATCAATCTTATGAAATTTTTGATAAAAGTGGGCTTGGCGAGGTCTTGACTTTATTTGATGATAATCCCACTATTTTGGAAGAGTGTCAACTTTGCATGCATGTGGATCACGAAGAGAATATTTTATGTGATAGTTATATTGTTGAATTTGATTATGATCCTACATGTAATTATTATGAGAGTGGAAAATATGGTTGTAGAAATTTTCATGTTACTAAATTACCTCTCGTTATGTTGAGATTGCCAATGTTTTATTCTTCTCCTTTGCATATGCTAGATAATTCTTTTCTTGATAATTATTTGCTTATAGAATTCCTATGCATAGGAACTATGTTAGACTTAAATGTGTTTGTCACATGTTTTATGATGCTCTCTTTGTATTTCAGTTATTATCTTTCATGTGAGCATCATTGAAATATCAAGCCCATCTTAATGACTATAAAGAAAGAGCTTGTTGGGTGGCAACCCAATGAATAAAATTTATTTTTCACTTTTTCTTTCTGTTCTTGTGTGTTTGCACAATTATGCTACTGTTATGATTGTGATTTTTATGTTTTAATTAGTGTTTGTGCCAAGTAAAGCCTTTGGGATCATGTTGGGTGATAGTTGATTTGATCTTGTTGGAAAACAGAAACTTTTGCGAAAAGTAGCAGAATTGTTAAAATTCACAGAAGCGACGAAAACTTCTGAATTGTTTTACACAAGGTTGATATATCCATTTCCTACGTTGTTCTAATGTTTCACAATTTTTGGACTTACAGAAGTATGAGTAAAATTCGTGTCTTTACATACTATTCTGTTTTTGACAGATTCTGTTTTCGTTGCATTGTGCGCTTATTTTGATGATTCTATGGATTGTATCGGGGGGTATAAGCCATGGTAAAGTTAGAATACAGTAGGTATAATGCAATACCAAAATATGAATGGGTTTGCAACAGTACTTAAAGTGCAGATTGGTTTTCTTATACTAACGGATCTCACGAAGGTTTTGTTAAGTTTTGTGTGATTGAAGTTTTCATGTTTTGAGTGAGATCACGATGGATGAAGAAATAAGGAGTGAAAAGAGCCTAACCTTGGGGATGCCCCATGGCACCCCAAGGTAATATTCAAGTAGAACCAAGCAACTAAGCTTGGAGATGCCCCGAAAGGCATCCCCTCTTTCTTCTAACGACCATCGGTAATTTTACTTGGAGCTATATTTTTATTCGTCACATATCATGAGTTTTGCTTGGAGCGTCTTGTATTATACGAGTCTTTGCTTGTTTTGCTTTTTAGTTTGTCACAATCATCTTTGCTGGACACTCCTACTTGAGAAAGCCATAATGATGCTATGGTTTGTTAGAATTGCTCTATGTGCTTCACTTAAATTTTTTGAGCTATGGAATTGCTCTAGTACTTCACTTATATCTTTTTGAGCACGGTGGTGCTTTAAATCTTTTAAAGAAGTACTCTCATGCTTCACTTAGATTAATTTGAGAGTTATTAAATTTTTTAAGAAATTCTCTCATGCTTCACTTATATTATTTTGAGAGATGAAAATTTTTCTGCTCATGTTCTTCACTTAAATTTGTTTGAGCTTGTTATAAGCAATGGTGATATATGAAATTAGTCCCAAAGTGATAGATATTCAAGATGGATATAATAAAAACTTTCATGAAAGATCATTGGACAAAATAAACTTGATTCTTTGTAATAGTTTTGAGATATGATGATAGTAATATATGAGTCATGTTGGCGAGTAATTATGCCTTAGTAAGAATATTGGTGTTAAGGTTTGTGATTCTCTATGTGGTGTCTACTAGGCAACTTTATTCTTGTAGACTCGTGTTGGGCCTCCAAGTGCAGAGTTTTGTAGGACAGTAGGAATTTTCCCTCAAGTGGATGACCTAAGGTTTATCAATCCGTGGGAGGCGTAGGATGAAGATGGTCTCTCTCAAACAATCCTACAACCAAATAACAATGAGTCTCTTGTTTTCCCAACACACTGTTGACACACGAACACATCACGTGTACCCTCAACATCGGGGGTGATGCACCGCAGCTCACATAGAAGGAGACCCGACCGACAGCGTGATACGCAAGACAGTTGGCGGGTGCTTTTGCAGACCCGAAACCCGACACACCCGGGAGGGACCACGTAAGGGAGTGCGGCGGCAATGGGTTGCCCTAGGTCGATTCGCTTGCCCCTAGAGAATCAGGATTTGTAGCTCTCAAACTCGAGGAACAGCGAAGAATGAGAGAGAAAAACAGTGGAGAGATAAAACGTAGATGAAAAAGTAGTATATTGATATGTCGATTGTGTGTTGTTCAATCGGCCGTCACCCCCAACATATATAAGAGGCGGCTGGACTTCCCGTACAAGCAAAGGATTCATCTAGGCTTTCCTTACACGAAAAATCTATCTATCTATCTATACCTATACTAATTATAGACTCTCAAGAAATTACCACGTTAATTAGTAATTAGGAGCCGTTTATCTGGTGTGGGACCGAATTATTACGGTGTAGATATTCCGAGAACTCTCTAATATAACCAGGCACGGCCGAAAAAAACACAACCTCCCGATCTCATTGAAAAAAATAAAAGATCGACTCATTGATGTCAGAAAAAATATGAGTCTTTCATCTCGTGGGACCGAGTAATTACAATATAAATTGGCCCGTCTAATTCTCTGTTGAAATTTTCCTTAATTAAGTGATTAAATTTGCTTCCAAAAATAAACCTTCTCCCATATATGCCGCAGAGATTGGATCTTTTTAGAGTATTAAATGAGATCGGATCCTATAATCTCATTACGTGTATTACTCGTGTATCCCTATTCTCTCCATATTCCACCGTGCCTTCCTCCCTAATCTCTCTCTCTCTCTCCCTGGTAGAAGTTAGCATACGGTTGGAGTTGGCACCACCGGCCCGTTCCAATCATTGCCTTCAATCTACATGGTGGCGAACAGTTTGATCTGGCAACCAACCATGTGTGCCTCACGAATCCTCCTCCAATTGATCTGGTAGCCGAACAACAAGGCTGAGAAACCACCTGTGTTTCCCATTGGTGTTGGCGTCCCCCGTATGTGTTGATTTGATCTTGAAAAAAGCAGGGCTGAGATGAATGTGAAGAACCCTACCGATTGAGTTCCATTGGCGTTGGATCACCGCTTCCTCTCGATTCGATCTGCCATGGACGAGTTTGACACCACGCCATCTGCCCTCTTGAACCGCCTCCACGACATTTGTTTCAAGATACGTTATTTCACTAATATTATGTCTGCCAATCTGCATCATGCAGGTAATTCAGAATCCAATTTTTTAGCTATACGCAACATCGAGTTAGCCAAGCCATCTAGCGCAACATTGACATGTCGCCTTCTATTCTTTGCTTCACCCGATCCTGCCCCAGCCTCATGTGCTTCTTGAGCAATACATACTGATGATGTCACCTGCTGCCTCCACCAATCTGACAACCTCACAAGGTAAATCCACATGCACTGTAAGTTCTTTGGTCATCCAGTGATAAATTTTCCACATTACCTCTGATTACATCTTTTATGACAGAATTATGGCAGTATGTAGTATTAATAGTTTAGTCTGTGTATTCATATACGTGAGCATATATAGGACATGCGAAAAATAGTGGACGAGCTTGATCACTAATTTTAGGATGATGAGGATGTTTGGATGTTCATAAAGTATCAATTCATGGTCCTTGGTCTTGGTCTCAATTAACTCGGAAGCTAACATAGATATCATATTCATGTTGAGTAATTCTGTCGGATACATTGAAGCTGGACGTATGAACAAAAACAGAATCTTGGCACCCTACAGAATAGGACATTATGCCACGAATAAATAAAAAAGGACCACCCCGTTGAATTTAAGCACACTGTAAAATTGGAGATTATGCTACGAGTAAAAAAAATGAACACCACGTTTAAAGTCACCTCTCATGTTACCATTGTAATGCTTCAACCATAGAGAGTGCCATCATATTTTTGCCGCTTGAGAAGCCTTGGTTATCCACCAATTTTATTTTGATTTGCTTCACCATAATGACTCTGACTTTAATTGGATATAAATATTTTTTCAAAGTTTTGTACTGCTTTTTATTACTGTCTGTCTAGCTCTAACTACGATTTGCAGTGCAGCATCCTGGGTTATCCTGGGATTGGTCCCCCATTTAAACATATGGTGACATAACTAGCTTTGCTATTTCCACGTCTTCCTCATTAGCTAAGCTTATGCATTGTCCTCGACCCATACAAGTATTTATAGTGCATGTTGCAGGTAGGATTAGTACTATTCAGCTTCATAAAATAAATGAATTGCTCAATAGTATATGGGCTCCCAGTCCACTTACCGAGAGTGCCTGATCATGTGGGTTCCTTCTGTTAACTTTGAGTATTCAATGCAAATGATTTCCTTCTTCTTTAGGGTTTGGTTCATCCATAACATACCTCAAACTTGAATTGTGTAATAACTCACAAAGATCTGGTACATGTCCACTTGTGAGGTCGTTTGGAAAACTTCATAATATCATGTACATGTACATATCTTCATATAGAAGAAATTACTCACTTTATTCCACAAATACTCTGATTGGATAGTTCCTTTTCGTCTTTCTTGAAATCACTGTTATCTCCTTTTCTATGGCGATTTTGTTTTGCAGGTTCAAGTAGATATTGGTTAATTTATATCGATGCTGATATTTGATATTGCTAATTCCCGAAAATAAATATGTGTGCGTACCAATGATCTTTCGATCAAACCAGTAGGGTCTGTTTGTTTATCAAATACACTAAAGCTGGCTAGATAAGTCAAGTATTCCTTAGTATTTACAGTCAAAATGTTTACCATAATCACTAAAGCTGATTTACATTGTTGTCACCCATATGCTTAGATCATAGTTTATAGCTGATACATCAATATATTCTTATGATGGTTCCGTAGCATATTGCCTAAACTTAGTTTCTTTACCCTCCAATTGACTCCATATTGTCTGCAGTCCTGGAGATCATACTAAATATGATTAGAAAATAAACACCTTCCCTATGCAGGCTTCTATTCATATGTATTATTGAACTTCTCTTTGTCCTCCAATTGACTCCATGTTGTCTGTAGTCCTGAAGATGGAAGATGTTTCATTTTATTGTGTGTGTTACGGGTCTCCGTTGTTATACACATTTTTACCCCCAATATCATAGTGTATTTTGTTAGAGTTATATTAGTACCTAGAAACCTACAAATTAAGCTTATCTTTCTTATTTCTTTTTGTTCAATTCTCTGAACATACACTATTTTCATTTTGTTAACATTTGTCAGTGATACGCCGTCTTCAATTGTAAGGAGAATCTCAAGTTGCTACAGACTTGCTGCTAAGATTTTGAAAAGGTAGCTTCTGAAGTGCTGGACATGGGATGGTGCTTTAAGTCAGGTGTTACTAGAATGTACATTACTACAAAATTTTCTTATATAATTATAAAAATAGACAGAATGTATCATGTCCACTATCATATGTTTTAATGCTCATATTTCTTAGTTTTGATGACAACAAGAGATCAGTTAGCTTTTGAGGATTCTGTTAACTCTTCATCTTCTAAAACAAATATCTTACTGCACATTGCTGTTTGAGGAATGTAACTTTACTAAAATCTATTGTAGAAAATGATTATTGGAGCAAAAGGAGATCTTACTACCTTTCTTTAAATGCATTTTTTATGTTCTAAATTATAATTGAATTAACTACAAAATTGGAAAACTTTGCATGTCTTCTTTTAAATTACAATCTGAAACTATCATGTTAGATCTCACATGCATATGCGATCATGTACCAATGATTACAGTCAAGCATGTCGTGTAAGTATCCATAAAAAAACATAAGCTAAAAAAATATATAAAGAAACACATCTGGATAAACTTCAAATAAGTTTATACAAAACTATGGAACTATATATGTACATTCAAGGATTCTAATTGATTCCTAATTTTCACCCAACATAAATCCCATTTTCCATGTAGTTTAGTGGGTAAGCGTGAGAATATCTCCAAGAGAAAACAACTTTCTAACCATTTATATGATGTTCTTTGTCTGAGGTTAAGCTGAGAAACCACTTGAAACAATATCTCCAAGAGCAAACAAGTTTCTAATAATCTATATGTTATTAGCTATCTGAGATTAAGCTTCAACGAATTTAGCCCCCATTTTGCATGTAGTTTGGTGGGTAACTATGAGAAACCATAACAAATAATATCTCCAAGCACAAATAACTTTTCATTAATTTTATGCCATCTTCCTTTTGACATGAAGCTAGCCCGTGCGCCTGCACGGGTTGGCGACTAGTTACATTAATTCACGTCCTAGAGTTCTAGTTCCAGTCCAACTCGGATTCAGTCTGAATCTAGCCCAAACTTCTATCTTCCTCCTTGCGCGAGCCGTCGAGTTTGCATATGACCTCCGATCAAGTTGGCCCAAATATCAAATTTGTGCGTCTCGACGAGACGAACAACCCTCATGTTGAAAACTTTTTCAAACAAGGCCATCTTAAATTCTCCACGGGACCATCTTTAACCTCCAGTCTGTCGGTGTACTAAATATTGGGTCTTTAGTACCCCATACTTGTGCACGGGCAATTGTAGCCATACCTGCGGCAAGGCTTGTCGGGGGAACAGCTGAAGATCAGTCCAAGGTTGTCAAAGATACATCCATGCCAAGGATCAGAAGATTAGGAGAACTGAAGACCAAGGGCTCGGCCCCGGCAAGCCCGGCAAGATTCGCACCCGGCAAGGTTCTGCCACTGTGCCACCGCTCCAGTGCAGCGGCCGACCTGGCATTTTGGGTCCCATCCCTGGATGCGTGGCAAGGCACTAGTGGAGGCGAGCTTAAGCGGTGCTGATGGGATGGCCCCTTTTTCCATCCCCAAGAAAGTAGGGACACCTAAACGGACACCTCACGATGCATTAAATGCATTTGTCCTAAACCGCCAGTGGTTAGGTATGGTAACCACTCTAGTTACTTTACACCTCGCATATGAGCAGTTTGCCACTGTGGTGACCCCTTGGAGCATATAAAAGGAGGCCCAAGGCAACTGCTACAGAGGAGGATGACTCTCAGCCCATTCTGCATGCGTAGCTGCTGCTTGAACGTACTGTTCATCGCAAGCGCTCCAAGAACTGAGACGAATCACTGATAATAAACTAAAGCAGGAGTAGGGTTTTACGCTGATTAGCGGCCCGAACCTGGGTAAAAATCCCCCCACGTTGATCTTCGGTTCTGCTCTTTGTGCATACCTCTCCCCTTGCCGAACCGTAAAGGGGTCCCTCGGATCCCATATGTGTCGTACGCCGACATCTTTGGCGCGCCAGGTAGGGGGATCGAGGTTGCGCGAACCTGATCTGGTGATCAGCGTGTCAGTTTCTTCGTCATCTTTGTCACCATGCCGCCCAAGAAGAAGGGTGCAGCGGCGGTTGGTCCGTCTACGTCCGTCTTGCCCGCGCCTACTCGGACGGGCGACGACGTGGACGCAGGAGGTGGAGGTTTGGAGCCTCCACGACGTTCTGGTGATCCGAGCCAGGCGAGCAGTGTCGTTCGCAGTGGCGACGGCAACCCGCACGCCGCTAGATCCAGGGACGGAGCCGTGCTACCTACGGGCGGCACAGCGAACTCCGGAGATCGGAGGACGACTTCTAGGGCTCCCGCGGCGGCGCAAGCATCGCGGCCTTCCCAGGTTGCACGCGACGAGCAGCGCCGTGCCGCTGGTGGTCCTGAACGTCCCCATGGAAACACTTCTGCGCACAGATCCCAAGGTGCGCAGGCCTAGCATGCACCCCAAACCGTCGGTGAGGGTGGCGCGCGGTCGTGTGGTCGTGACGATGCTCCTTCTAACACTGTTAGGAGTCAGAGCACCTCACATACCTTGCACCTGTCGCCGCCACCTACGCCAGCAGAAGCTTTGGCACATGCGCAGTTGTTCCTCGATTTTCCTCCTACTCCGAAGAAGATGGAGGAGTGGCGATCTACTATCCAGAGCGTCATCGGCTTCGTCAACAATGATAGGCCGCAGCAAGCGGGGCCCTCGCGGCAGCGGTCTATCGTTCCGCCGCGAGCCGATGGTGAGAAGACCGGAGGCGGTGCGACCACTGTGCACTCCACTCCATGATAGCAGCAGCGGTCGTCAACCCGGCGGACTGACGGCCGTGATGACGATTCCACGGCGTCGTCCGATCCGCGGATGCGCCGTGATCAGCGTCAAGTTCTCCAGGAATGAAGGAAAGAAGACGCACCAACTACCATCGAGCGGCGACGGGAGGCACGTCGTCAGTTCGATAAGCGCGCAGGGCCTACTGTCGACAAGCCTACGCCAGGGGACGCAGGCGACTTGCCCTATGAGGTAGGTTGTCCAGCGTTTACCCGTGAGCTGTGGCGAGTCCAGTGGCCCAACTCCCGAACGTTCAAACCAAAGGTCCCGGAGAAATATGACGGCAAGACTCACCCTCGAAGTTCCTGAGCATCTACACCATTGCGGTGCAGGCTGCCGGAGGCCGAGATGACAAGATACTCGCCAACTACTTCCCGTTGGTGCTCAAACCCAACGTCAGGTCGTGGTTGATGCATCTGCCGGAGAATTCCATTTCTTCCTGGTCAGATCTGTGCCATCAGTTTGTTGGCGCCTTTGTTGGAGGCCACCAAGCTCCTGGCTAAGAAAGTGATTTCCATCTCCTCCCTCAAAAGGAGGGCGAGCCCCTGCGCAAGTTCTTCCAGAGCTTTAGCCGGGTACAGTACAATATTCCAGACGTTCATCCTGCCGCTGTTGTTAGCACATTTCATCAGAACATGCGTAACCGCAAGATCTGCGAAGAGCTGGCGATGAACAAGGTCAGGAGTATTGCCGAGCTTTCTGCTTTGGCCAACAAGTGCGATTGAGCTGAAGAAGGGAGAAAACTCCCCGGCGAGGGTGTTGGCGCAGGGGGCGAATCCGAGGATGAAGATGTTGCCACCCGGTCGAAGAAAGGCCGGCGGCGGAATAAGAATTGTAAAGGCAAGGCCGTGCTTGCTGTCGAGGAATCCGGCAACCCCGGCACCGCCAAGAAGGCCAAGGTTGATGACCCCGGCAAGGAAGTTGCCGGGTGCGCTTACTGTCAGGCCTTAGCGGCTGCCGACAAGTCAGAAGGCTCCGGCAAACAATATTGCAAGATCATTCGCACCAAGGGCCACGATCTCCAAAACTGCCGGCAAGTTGAGCAACTTGTGGAGAAGCAGAGAGCTGAGTACGAAACATGAGATAGGGAGAAGGCCCAGGACGGTGCTGAGGGATCCGGCAAGAAACATGGTGGTCGAGGGGGCCGCCGCTGCAAGGCTAAGCAACAGAAGGAGAGGCCCGCCCGAGGCCGCGACAAGGACGAGGGAGGCGATGATGATGATGAAGACGACGAATCCAGCGAGCACGAGTTTCAGAAAGCCATGGAGGCCATGTGTATTGACGGGGGCGCCTCGTTGCATTCTTCTCACCGCCGACTTAAACAGTGGGTGCGTGAGGTTAATGCAACGGAGCCGTCGCTTGATGCACGGAAACCTCTAAAGTGGTCCCACACGCCCATCATTTTTGACGCCGAGGATCACCCTGATCGCACAACTGTGGTCGGGTGCTTGCCCTTGTTGGTCTCACCAACAATCCACAACCTCAAGGTGACAAAAATGTTGGTTGAATGTGGGGCCGGGCTGAACTTAATCTCGCCGGACGTGCTCAGCAAGCTGCAAATTCCTGATGAAGATCTCGAGGAAACGGGCACGTTTCAAGGGATCAATCCAGTAAGGACCCAGCCAAAAGGCAAAATTATGCTACCAGTAACATTTGGTAGAGAGCTCAACTACAGGACGGAGAAAGTAGTGTTCGATGTCGCCAAGATCCCCATGTCGTACAATGGGATCCTTGGCCGCCCAGCGCTGGCCAAGTTCATGGCGGCGTCACACTACGCCTATAATGTGTTGAAGATGCCCGGGCCGATTGGTGTCATCACTGTCCACTCCGACAAGAAGGATGCGCTGATCTGCACCGACCAACTCTACCGGGAGGCAGCCGCAGCACCTGCCGTCAAGGCACTTGCTCCTGCCGCTGGAACTCTCGGGGGGAAGCAGAACAAGACCGGCAAGATCTCTGGCCCAAACTCCGGCAAGCGCACCTCTTCGGAGTGCTGCACTACCATTGAGGACACACCAGGGAGTTCCACTGGCAAAAATGAGAAGTCTAAGGCTGCTCCACCAGAGACCAAGAAGGTGCCCGTCAAGGAGGACGGAACGGGAGGAACTTTCACCATAAGTTCCACCCTAGATGACAAATAGGAAAGCGCGCTCGTTGCTTTCCTGCGGGCGAATGTCGATGTGTTTACGTGGCAACCATCTGACATCCCCAGTGTTCCCAGGAAGGTAATTGAGTACCACCTTGCTGTGTGTCCTCATGCGCGGCCCGTCAAGAAGAGGGTGAGGAAGCAAGCATTGGAGCGGCAAGAATTCATTGCCGAGGAAATCAGGAAATTAGAAGCGGCAGGTTTGGTCAGAGGGGTGCTTCACCCAATGTGGTTGGCCAATCCGGTTGTAGTGCGCAAGGCGAATGAGAAATGGAGGCTGTGTATTGATTATACAGACATCAATAAAGCCTGCCCAAAAGATCCTTTCCCCTTGCCGCGCATCGACCAGATTGTAGACTCCTCTGCTGGATGTGACCTTCTGTCGTTCCGTGATGCCTATTCGGGGTATCATCAGATCTTCATGGCTAAAGAAGATGAGGAAAAGACCGCATTTATCACCCCATGTGGTACGTATTGCTTTTTACGAATGCCTTTCGGGTTGAAAAGTGCTGGTTCTACATTTGCGAGAGCGGTCCAAATTGGTTTTGAGCCTCAGCTACATAGAAATATGGAAGCATACATGGATGACATAGTGGTCAAAACCAAGGATAAAGCGACGCTCATACAAGATCTAGAAGAAACATTTGCAAATATGCGCAAGATCAATTTAAAGCTCAACCCTGAGAAGTGTGTGTTTGGCGACCCTTCCGGCAAGCTTCTCGGGTTCTTTGTATCTCAGCATGGGATCAAAGCGAACCCCGACAAGATCAAAGCTGTTGAGCAGATTCAAGCGCCAAGATGCGTCAAGGATGTACGTCGCCTTGCCGGCTGCGTTGCTGCCTTAAGCAGGTTTATCTCCAAATCTGCTGAGCGCGCCCTGCCCTTTTTCAAATTTTTGAAGAAGGCGGGTCCAATGAGATGGACTCCGGAAGCGGAGGCAGCGCTGCAAGATTTGAAGAGGTACCTCTCCTCTCCGCCGACGCTAGTCGCACCTAAATCGCAAGAGCCGTTGCTGCTGTACCTAGCGGCAACAAATCAAGTGGTTAGCGCTGCGCTAGTGGCGTAGAGAGAAGTTGACGAGGGGGCAACGGCAGTGGCAGGGCCGTTAAGTGACGCGCCGGGATCTTCCCCGGCAAGGTCTGGCGCCGACAAGACAGGATCTGCGCAGTCAGAGGAATTAGTACAAAAGAGGAAGATGGTGCAGCGTCCAGTTTATTTTGTCAGTTCCCTTTTACAGGGAGCTAGGTCAAGATACTCTGGTGTGCAAAAATTGCACTTCGGCCTTCTAATGGCCTCGAGGAAGCTGCGCCATTACTTCCAAGCACATGAGATTACTGTTGTCACTCGCTTCCCATTGCAGCGGATTTTGCAAAACCCGGAGGCAACTGGCAGGATTGTGGAGTGGGCGTTGGAACTGTCGAGCTTGGTTCTCGAATTTGAAAGTACTTCAACAATTCAGAGCAGAGCCTTGGCGGAGTTCATTGCGGAATGGACCCCATTGATAGACGAGCAAGTTCAAGAAACGACTCTTCCCGGCAAGGAAACAGATCGAGAATGGGTTATGTACTTTGACGGTGCTTTTACGCTACAAGGCGCCGGTGCCGGCGTGCTGCTTGTCGCACCCACTGGAGAGCACCTCAAGTATGTAATTCAGATGCATTTTCCCCAGGAGAGCTCGACAAACAACACTGCGGAGTACGAAGGCCTGCTTGCCGGTCTCAGGATCACGGCGGACCTTGGTATCAAGAAGCTCATCATCAGAGGCGATTCGCAGCTTGTTGTCAGGCAAGTCAACAAAAGTTATCAGAGTCCATTGATGCAAGCCTATGTCGATGAAGTGAGAAAAATGGAAGAGCGCTTTGACGGTCTGCAAACAAAGCACATTTCTCGTGCTGGGAACAGTATTGCCGATGACCTGTCAAAGCGCGCTGCCCTTAAGTTACCTGTGGAACCAGGAACTTTTGTGCTCCGTTTAACTCATCCATCTGTAGCGCCATCAATGAGGCAAGAAAAGAGAAGGAAGTTCATTTCTGTTCAGTATTTTCCAGCAGAGCTCCCAGGAGCCGCCGGCAAGGAAGTCGCCGGGATCAGCGGCAAGCCTGCCGGGGAACAACAGGCTCCGGCACGAGCGCAGGCCCCTGCCGTCGAGACAAACGTTCCCCCGGCAGAACAGATGCCTTTAGTCCTAGTTGTCGAGCCTCAGGCTCCAGCTTGGGCACAACCCATTGTCCATTTCCTTCAGACAGGAGAACTCCCTGAGGAGCAGGAAGAAGCGGAAAAAGTAGCCCGTCAGTCTAGTATGTACTAGTTCGTCGATGGCGTTCTGTACATAAAGAGACTGAACAGTGTGAAATTGAAGTGTATTCCTCGGGAGGATGGACATGGGCTGTTGGCGGAGATACATGGAGGCATATGTGTCTCTCACATAGGGTCAAGAGTGCTTGTCGGAAAGGCATTCCGACAAGGTTTCTTTTGGCCCACTGCCCTCCAGGATGCAACTGTACTAGTAACCAAGTGTGAAGCGTGCCAGTTTCCTTCAAAGAAATCACATCAGCCAGCTCAAGCTCTTCAGACAATCCCTCTCTCCTGGCCATTTTCGGTCTGGGGGCTCGACATACTGGGCTCTTTTCCCCGTGCTACCGGGGGCTTTGAGTACTTGTACGTTGCAATTGACAAGTTCACAAAGTGGCCGGAGGTGGAAGCGGTGAGGAAGGTGACAGCACAATCAGCCGTCAAGTTCTTTAAAGGAATAGTTTACCGTTTCGGTGTGCCCAACAGGATCATCACCGACAATGGCACATAGTTCACAAGTCGTACCTTCATGCAGTACGTCCAAGACCTTGGTGGCAAAATTTGTTTTGCCTCTGCTGCTCACCCGAGAAGCAATGGCCAAGCAGAGAGGGCTAATGCTGAAGTGCTGCGCAGTCTCAGGACCAGAACTTTTGAAAAGCTGAAAAAGTGCGAAAGGCGCTGGATTGATGAGTTGCCGGCGGTTCTTTGGTCAATCAGAACGACACCAAATCGAGCCACTGGCCAGACACCATTCGCTCTGGTTTACGGAGTGGAAGCAGATCTCCCCACGGAACTCATATACAGGTCACCTCGAGTGCTCGTTTATGATGAGCTTGAGCAAGAGCAACTGCGGCAAGATGACGCTGTGCTCCTTGAGGAGGATCGTCTTCAGGCTGCTGTGCGAGCTGCATGCTACCAGCAAGCTTTGCGTCGCTACCATAGCCGCAAAGTTCATGCCCGAAGCCTTGAGGAAGGTGACCTTGTTCTTCGGCGGATTCAGTCCGCCAAGAATTCAAACAAGTTGACGCCGAAGTGGGAAGGCCCTTATCAGGTAGTACGAGTCACCAGGCCTAGCGCTGTCCGCCTGGAGACCGAGGATGGCGTTCCAGTGAGCAACTCTTGGAATATCGAACATCTTCGCAGGTTTTACCCATAAGGCGCGGTTGCCGGGTGCCCCCGGCAACCTCCTTTTGTAGAAGTCTTGCTGGCAAGGCATGTAATCCTTTGTACAAAGCCAGGCATAGACCCCGTGCACAGTTGAATAAGCTTAAGTGTTGTACATTTCTTGTTGATTTCCATGTTTATATATATGCATGCTTGTCTGAGATATTGTATAACACTTGTTCCCGGTAAGACTAATGAACTGCCAAGGTTCCATATCTTTATTTTCTCTTCTTTCTTTTTCTCAAAGGATAGAAGGTTCCCTCGCGTGCAAGTTTACCAGGGGGGAAGGAAGGTATCGATACCAATGGGCGATGTTCAGAGTCGGCATCTTGCCGGAAGAAGTACAGCGACAGAAAGCTAAGTTGCGAAACTTTGAGCAAGTTTTTCAATTTTTATTATCAGGCTATTTTCCTTAGACGATTTCGGCCTTGTATGGAAAACCTGCACGCGAAGGAACTCTTGTCGTAATTGGCTGCACCCTTATTTTGTTTCGAGTCTGCTCAACAGTATAAGTGGTTGCGCCAAGGACACCAAGGTGTCTTGCCGGTTGCTGCACCTCCAGCAGGCTGCTGAAGTCCCGCACCCAGCGCTCGCAGCAGGTTGTGCACCGGCAAGTTTTCCAGTAAGCGTAGGGTGTACATCATACAGAAAGAAATTGGACAAGGGAGATAGCATGCATGTACTCAATCATAGCAAGTTGTATTACATAGATAATCGCCATAGTTCTAACTTAAGACTAAATTGTCTTTGGCATGGAATGGCGGCAAGAAAAAGTGAGATGGCTAGTCCCTGCGCTGGCCTTCAACCCTTTTGATTGAATCTACCTTCTCGAGGATGGGCGCGACAAGCTTCTCAAGTGCCTGAAGATCTGCATCCTTCGGCAAGCGGTCAAGCACGTTGGTGAGGTCGATGCCAGGGTTCTTGTGCATCACCTTGACGAGCACCTTGTGGAGGACGGCCCGGCAAAGCTTGCGGGATTCGTTGGCCAGTTGGGTCACTCGATTGGACTGAAGCAGCTTCAGGGCATCAATGATGCTTTCAAAGAACATGGTCAACCTGGCCCTCGGGGATATTCTGTCTTCAGAGGAATACCTGAAGTTTTGCAGACCCTCCCAGCCCATGGTTGATAGCTGTGCAGTGAGCTTCTCTGCGGTGTCGACAAGGCGGTCAGTCCAGATTTGTACGCCTTTCTCATAGTCAACTTGAGTGGCGGCAGCGCTTTTGAGCAAGTTCCTCACTTCTTGGAGATCTTTGCTCAAGGCCCTCTCACGGGCCCTGCCGTCCTTAAGAGACTTCTCCAGCGTGGTCAGCTTCAGCCTCAGATCGGCAATGGCATCGTTTGCTGAAGAGAGCTGCTTGGTCTTGTCGGATATGGCAACTTGCATCTCCGCTAGGCTCTGGAGAGTTTTCTCCCTGTCGTCTTTGAGCGTCGAGAGCTCCTTGCCGTGTTCCTCAAGATCCGCTTCCAGCTTCTCCACCTTGTTGCTCAGCTCAGCCTCGGCGGCCTCTGTGGCCTGATGGCTTCCTTGAGCTTGTTGGCGTGATCTACAGTTGCAGCTTCGAACGCCTCCTTGTGCTTCTGCTCCAGCTCCTGGGTCCGCTGCGTGACAAGCTTTTCAATTTCCTCGTCCTTGCCGCGGAGTTTGGCGACGAGTGCCTGCTCACGCGCGGCAAGATCTTCTTCTTGAGCGTCAAGCCCAATGCGGAGCTGCGTCAAGAGAGCTTCTTCAGCAGCAACCTTTTGCGCAGCTTCCTCTTGCGCCCTCTCGATGTCAGACTGCCTCAGGTGGAGCTCTGTCCAGCTTTGGCTCACTTGCTCCCATCCGACAGTCAGCTCCTGAAAGGCCTCAGTGTACCAGATTTGCATTTGCTCAACGCGCTTCTGGAAATCCGCCTCGGCTGCTTCGACAACCGCAGCTCTGGCGTCTACCTTCTCTTTTCGAGCACGATGGAGCGCTTGGAGCTTGCGGAAATTATCGCCCCTTGCCTGGAAGAGCTGATCCTCTTCAGATTTGCCGCTGCTGGCGCTTGGTCCATTGACGATCCTGAGCCTGGCGGTGGTGATGACTTCTTCATCGAAAGTTTCCCCTTCGGTCGGCGCTCCGGTGCTTGCCGTCCCCGGCAAGTTGATGAATAGGTTGTCGCCAACATTGAGATATTTGCTTGATGAGGGAGCCTCGGATGTCGATGGTTGATCTTCGGCAATCGCCTCACCGGTGGCTAGGGGCTCTGTGGCCGGTGTAGCGCCGGGCGCTCCTGCGGCAGGAATGCCGTCAATATGGTCATCAGTCTCCTCGCCGGCCCTCTCGGCAAGTTTCTTGGCGGCTTCCTCGGCAGCAGCCTTGCTGACCTCGACGGTGGCGTCTTTGATGGCCTCGCTAGTGGCGATCTCGTCAGCCTCGGCGGCGGCATCCCTGGCGGTCTCCTCGATGACCACGTCGATGTCCATATGTTCCATCACAGGGAATTCTGAAGGACGAAGGAGGGGAACAAAATCGAATCAAGGTCAAAGTTCAGAAACATAAAGGAAAGAATCACAAGCATTCTGAGGCAAGCAGTCACCTACGTCGAGCTGATGAGGGGTAGCTTCATCCCTCCCGGCAACATTGGTTGCCGGGGAAAGGTTGCCGGTGCCCATGTTTGCCGACTCCTCCTCTTCCAAGATAGGCTCGTCGGTGGGAGCTCTTGCCGGAGATCCGCTTGTGGGCGGCGTGGTTGACGGAGGCGGCACAATGGGGGCGTCCTCCAATGACTCTCCCTGTTGTCGTTCTTCTCCTGCAAGCCCAAAGATGTAAGCGGCAAGGATAGAAACCTCAGCGCCCGCCAGAGGAAATGAGTAGTGAACTCACGCTGGGGGCTGCGCTGGGGGCTGCGTCGAGGGCTGAGCTCCGGGCTGATGGTGACAGTTTCTGGCGCGCTTGTAGAGCTTGTCGGGGGCTCATCGCCCAGGAAGTCTTCGCCCTCTTCGTCATCCTTTCCGCCAAGGTTTCTGCCTCACTGCAGAGACAAGACAAATCAAGACAATAAGATCAATCAATTTCAGAAATTGGGAGATAGAAGCCGTGACAGGATACTTACTCTTCCTCTTCTCGTTCCGGGCTGAAACCGGAGATGTCGAAATCGACCTCCGTTGAGATGTCCATATGAGGAGGCGGAGGAGGGGTCCTAGGTCGATTGGCTGCGGCAGGTGCAGGGGGTTGGCGTGGCTCTTCCGCCTCAGCTTCCGGTGCTGTTGTGTGAGGCGCCCCTGTGGTTGCCGCAGGCATGTGCCTCGCACGCCGCACGTGTTGCTGTCGAACTCCTTGCCGCGGTGCAGCCTTGCCGGCCGCCTTTTTGCCGGGAGCTTCGCTGCTCGAAGAAGGTTGGCTTGTTGGGACGCCAGAGGCGGCTTTCGGAAGAACGCGCTTTGCCTTCTTTGGAGTTGGGAGCTCCTCCTGCGGCTGTCCTTCGGCTGCATCCTCGTCAGATGAGCTCTCGGCAGCTGTGCCGCTCTGCTCCCCTGCAGCCTTATCCTCTCCGGCAGGTTTCTCTTCCAGCACGACTTCTGCGTCGCTGGTTTCCCATTCTGTGAAGCCGACGTTGCCGGCCTTTGCCGCAAGATTCGCCTCTTCCACTCTACTGGCGATATACGCCACCTCTTCATCAGTGGTGGGGCGGATGAGGTTAGTCTCTTCCCGGACGGCCCTTTCCGACAAGTTGTCGAAGAACTTTTGTGCTTCCTTCACAGATGGCTCGACCCAGGTCGCGTCAAGGCCATGGGCATTGAACATTGGCATTGCGGCAATGATTGACCCCAGGGCAGAATTGTTGCACAAAGGAATAATCCTTGCTGGCAATTTGTGCTTGTCCTCGCGCTGAAATAGTCTATGGCGGAGAGCGCCAAGCTGCATAATTGTTAGGTTATTGTTCAGCCCGGGGCGCAGCCTCATGACGTCTGCCGCGTTCTGGTATTCCCAAGCTGGTCTCCCCTTATTTTGCAGAGGGGCAATGCGGCGGCGAAGGAAGTCAGAGCCAATCATCTCTACTGTGAGCCCGGCAGCTTTCAGGCGGAGGATCCTGGTGGTGGCGATTATGAGCTTGTCATCTTGAGCATCGAGATCGCTTCAGTCCTCGCCACGGATCGCTTTCTGTTGCCGGGGCGAACAAAATGGATGGGGATCTGCTTCCTTGATCCAGCACCACTCTGACCGCCATTCTTCCCACTTCTCGCGATAAACTCCCTCTGGATATATATCTTTGTTCCATGCTCTTGGGATCCAGGCGATAGAACCAGCAAGGGCTTCTCCTTTTTGGACGCGAGGAATGAAGTAATGGCGGAAGAGGGCGGTGTTGGGGACTACCCCGGCAAAGTTTTCGCAAAGATGAGAAAAGATGGACATGCATGTTACGGTATTCGGCGTGAAATCCAGGAGACGGAGGCCGTATGTGTACATGATGTCGATGAAGAAATCAGAGAATGGAGGGCAGAGCCCGCAGTAAAAGTAAGCGGCGAAGAAGGGATATTTATCAGGTCCGCGTTTGGAAGAAGAACCTGGGGCCATGCGAGTCGCGGGGTGAGCCTTCGTCTCCCTCGCCCACATGCATTGGTACCGGTTCTTCAAGGCTTCCGCGTCGAGCGTCGGAGCGAAGACGATGTACTTCTTCCGCATGTTCACCAGCTTGCTCTCTGGGACATCGGCTTTCGTGTCCTTGCCCGTGCTCTTGCTAGCTTTGGGCGACATGGTGGCTGCGATGGCGAAAGCCTAGGATGGAGCGGGTGCGGAGGCGATGAGCGGAAGAGGGGAAGTTCTGTTCTGGGCTCGGAAGAGGGAAGGTAATGGCGGATTCCAGATCGGAAAGAAGAAGGGGTAAATAGGCAGCGCCTCTACGGATTCCTTTTTATGGGGAAGGAGCGAGGCTGCCTCTTTTACTGCCCAATGTGAACACGCCTATGCGTGCGCGCTGCGGCCGTGGCCGTTCGGCGCACGCTTCCCATGTCGCGCATTCACGCGTAGTGGGGAGCGCAGAAAGCGGAATGATTACAAGCAGTTAACCCCTGCCATGTGTGGCCGTGCACTATTTGGGCCTAGCCCAACAACGCCTCGCACTCGTGTATGGCCTAGGCCCGGGGGCTCCTGTCGGTGTACTAAATATTGGGTCTTTAGTACCCCATACTTGTGCACGGGCGGTTGTAGCCATACCTGCGACAAGGCTTGTCGGGGGAATAGCTGAAGATCAGTCCACGGTTGTCAAAGATACATCCACACCAAGGATCAGAAGATAAGGAGAACTGAAGACCAAGGGCTCGGCCCCCGGCAAGATCTTGTCGGGGTAGCCCGGCAAGCCCGTCAAGATTCGCACCCGGCAAGGTTCTGCCACTGTGCCACCGCTCCATTGCAGCGGCCGACCTGGCATTTTGGGTCCCATCCCTGGATGCGTGGCAAGGCACTAGTGGAGGCGAGCTTAAGCGGTGCTGATGGGATGGCCCCTTTTTCCATCCCCAAGAAAGTAGGGACACCTAAATGGACACCTCACAGTGCATTAAATGCATTTGTCCTAAACCGCTAGTGGTTAGGTATGGTAACCACTGTAGTTACTTTACACCTCGCATATGAGCAGTTCGCCACTGTGGTGACCCCTTGGAGCATATAAAAGGAGGCCCAAGGCAACTGCTACAGAGGAGGATGACTCTCAGCCCATTCTGCATGCGTATATAGCTGCTGCTTGAACGTACTGTTCATCACAAGCGCTCCAAGAACTGAGACGACTCACTGATAATAAACTAAAGCAGGAGTAGGGTTTTACGCTGATTAGCGGCCCGAACCTGGGTAAAAATCCCCCCGCGTTGATCTTCGGTTCTGCTCTTTGTGCATACCTCTCCCCTTGCCGAACCGTAAAGGGGTCCCTCGGATCCCATAGGTGTCGTACTCCGACACAGTCGGACTCGGTCATGTAGCTGACTGGATTGTTTGAGTCTTGTAGCGACGTTGCAGGCCGTATACTATCTCAGATGATGATGAACCCAAGACCAAAGTTGACCGTTTCGATGATACGCACAACTTCTGTGCTGAACACTTTCTCATCCGAGCCAATATAGATAACCTTTCGGGCACATCTTCAGCTTCTGGTCGGAGCACTCGGATCTGAATCTCTCCACTCGGATATTAGAGTCTTTCACTCGGATCACCCGACTAGAATTTTTCACTCGGATGGCAATATTTCACTTGGACGGCAAACTTTTATCCAAACGTCAAGCTTTCACTCGAATCACAATGTTTCATTCGGATTTGTAATATTTTCACTCGGATGGTAATCTTTTCACTCGGATTTCCCGACTGAAAACACAGCCTGATCTTGTTTTGCCTCCCCAAGTTGCATGCTAACTCGGATTGAGACAGTTTATATATGAAAATCATTTGGCTTGACGAGACGAAAAGCTTTCATGCTGAACACTTTTCAATATGAGGTCGGCTTGAATGAATAATTGCTCACGCATTGTATCAGACATCCATCAACATGTGTCTGATGACTAGCGTAATATTTGGATCCCTAGCCGGTCCGCATCGTGTTGACTGTAACTTGTGCATACGAACTCGAATTAAGATTATTTATATATGAAAATCGATTGCCTCGACGAGACAAAGTCAATCCATGTAGAGTGTTCCTTCATCCGAGGTTGGCTTGAAGGCGTAATCGGCCGAAAAGCACTTGGAACACTAAATTCTACCACTCGAAGTACAGTTTCAGCCCCTAAGATGAGGTCGTATGTCGATGACCTAAACATCAAAGTTGTTCCACTCGGCAAGGTGAAACTTTTCATGCTGAAAACCCTTTCACTTGAAGCCATCTTTTTTGCCTTTTATGCCGTGCCAAAAAGTGATGTCAACACATGCCCCCCTGTTTTTCGGCAAAGCTTGCATGCCGAAAAATAATATGCACAGTGTTTGTTCTAAGGACGATGTCAACACTCCATCGACCATTTATATCTCTCAGGGTGATAATTATGTATCGGCCATGTTTGTGCTAAGGGCAATAATCGTATATCGGCCATTGCCTACTTAGGCTTCTTGCCACACACTTGGGAGGTACTTCTTCAAGTACTTGCCATTGAGAGCTCGAGGTAACAATGCACCTTGTACGGATTCCACCAAATATGAGTTTCCAGGAACTACTCTTGTAATCCCAAAAGGACCTTCCCAACTCAGAGACCACTTCCCGAATTTTCTATCTCTTGAACCAATCGGCAGAATCACCATCCAGACGAGATCGCCAACTTAAAAATTCTTCAACTTAACTTTTTTAATATAAGCTCTCACCATCCTCAACTTGTCTCTCTCTATGGCCTTCAAAGCAGCCAAACGTTTATCGACAACCTCATCAATATTGTCCATCATCAAGTTATAAAAGTCTATTGCCGATAAATCATTTTGTTTGGCTATTCTCAAAGCATTCAAATTACTTCCACTGGTAAAACGGCCTCTTGACCATATACTAGCTCATATGGAGTCACCTTCGTAGCACCATGCCTTGAGATCCTATGCGCCCACAAAGCTTCAGACAACAACTGATGCCATCTTCTCAGATTATCCTCAATCTTCTTCTTGATAAGCTTGATTAAAATTTTATTGCTAGACTCAGCTTGTCCATTAGCTTGGGCATAATACGGAGAGGAATTTAGCAACTTTATGTTATAAGATTCGGTAAATTCTCTGACTTGATGTGACTTGAATTATGAACCTTGATTTGTAGTTAACGTTTGAGGAATGCCAAATCTATGAATAAAGTGCTCAGTTATGAATTGAATTACCTCCGTATGTGTCATGTTCTTGAGAGGTACTGCCTCAGACCATTTAGTGAAATAATCGGTTGCCACCAACACGAACCGATGCCCCTTTGAGGAAGATGGATGAATTCCTCCAATAAAGTCTAAACCCCATCCTCTAAAAGGCAACGACTTGATAATAGGAGGTAACATAGCAGTATGAGACAATTGAATATCACAAAATTTTTGACAAGCTTCACATCCTTTATAATAACTGAAGCAATCATTAATCATAGTCGGCCAATAAAACCCAGCACGTCGCAATAACCACTTCTTCTTGGGAGCCGACTGATGAGTGCCACAAATGCCTTCATGTACCTCTCCCATAGCAACTCTTGCTTGGTCCTCGTCCAAGCACTTTAAAAGAACATCATCAACTGTTCGGCGATAAAGGTCGTCATGCCTTATCGTATATTTAAAAGCCATACGCCGAACAGCCATGTCCACCCTTTCACTCGGATTGTGCAAGTAATCAATAATGGGCTTCCTCTAGTCGGGATTGTCATCTGCACTAGGATTTTTGTTAATGGCTGAAACAGTGGGCTCTGGTTCGGCCTCTACATTGACAAGGGTAGACATCGGCCTTTGAGAAATATGAAACATGCCATGATCAACATGATAGCCAGATGCTTGCTGTGCCAACTCATTTGCTCTCCAGTTGTCATGCCTAGATATATGAGCAATGCTAAAACAATGCAAAGTAGAAATTATATCTAGACATTTATCAAGATAAACATTAAGTGATTCGTCCAAACACTGAAAAACTTTGGATATCTGCTGTACTACTAGTAACAAATCACCAAAAGCCTCAATATGTGTAGCACCTATAGCAAGCAACATCTCTAGGCCAAATAACAATGGTTCGTATTCGGCTTGATTATTTGTGAGAAAATATTCTAAGCGGCATGAGGCTTCAAAAAAAACACCATGAGGAGATATGTAAACAATACCAGCACCTTGGCCATTGCTACAAACTGAACCATCAAAATATAATCTCCACGGTACTAATGAGACAAGGTTTATATCAACATCATGCTTGTCATCAATTCGATGTTCAACAATAAAATTAGCAATGATTTGGCCTTTCATGGAATTTAGAGATTCATAGGCCAAATCATATTCAATTAAAGCATAAGCCCACTTGCCAACCCTACCACTAAGAATTGGTCGATGCAACATGTACTTAATGACATCGGTCTGACAAGCCACTATGCAAGCACTCGGCACTAGGTAATATCTCAATTTTGTGCAAGCATAATATAAGCATAGACATAACTTTTCAATAAATGTATACCTTGTCTCGGCGTCCAATAAGCGCCTGCTCAAATATGTAATAGCATGCTCTTTTCCTTCAGTTTCTTGAGTCAAAACAACACCAATAACACCTTTCTCTGCTGCAATTTAAAGCTTGAAAGGATCCCTATGCTTGGGTGCTTTTATCATCATAGGAGTGCACAAATAATTCTTGATCATATCAAATGCTTCTTGCTGTTTTGCCCCCCAAGTAAAATCAACATCATTCTTTAACCGAAGGATAGGAGTAAACGCATCAACTTTTCCTAACAGATTAGCTATGAACCTTCTCAAATAATTGACCTTGCCAAGGAACTTTTGCATATCTCTCTTGCATGTTCGAGCCTCCACTTTCTGTATGGCCTCTATCTTTTTAGGATCAATCTCTACGCCATCATCCTAAATAATGAAACCAAACAACTTGCTAGCCGACACGCCGAATGCACACTTCAAAGGATTCATCTTGAGTCCATACTTTTTCATTCTTTCAAAAGCTAAATGCAAATCGGCCAAGTGAGATTCAAAAGCGTCCGATTTGACAACAATATCATCAATATAACCTTCAAGTATGATGCTGAGTAAATCATGAAAAATCAAATTCATAGCCCTTTGATATGTGGCTACAGCATTTTTTAATCCGAATGTCATCACTGTCCACTCGAATAAACCAAGGAAACTAGGGCATCAAAATGCCTTTTTGGACATGTCCTCTTCGGCCATAAAAATTTGGTTATACCCGGCATTACCATCAAGAAAGCTAATAACCTTGTGTCCAGAGGCATCATTAATAAGCATATCTGCTATTAGCATAGGATAGCCATCTTTGGGTGTAGCCCTATTCAAATCTCTGAAATCAATGCACACCCTCAACTTGTCAGATCCTTTCTTCTCCACCGGGACAATGTTAGAAATCCACTCGGCATACCTGCAGGGTCTAATAAAATTAGCTTTAAGCAAGCGACCGATCTCTTCCTTGATCCGGTCATATGTTTTTGGATTAAATTTTCTTGCCGATTGTTTGTAAGGTCTAAAACTGGCCTTTATAGGTAACCGATGTTCTACTAGATCCTGGCTTAAACCTGGCATCTCATGATATTCCCATGCAAAGCAACAAACATATTCTTTCAATAGCTCGATTAACTTAGCTTTACAATCGGCTTTCAAATTTTTGTTTACAAACGTCGGCCGAGTGACTGAACCTTCTCCAATATCTATTTCTTCGAATGGATCGGCTGATGTAAAACCTTGTCCAAGTTTATCCTTGTCATCCAACTCCTCTATAGACTCATACATATCGTTCTCACTGGACCAATATTTTACAAGAAATTTTCGTAACCACTCGAAATTAGAACCCATTTAAACATATCATACCTTGGAGTTGATTGCACTCTGTCGGCTTTAAAGAGACGGGCACAAAACCATTCTTGGTCACACTAAGAAAATCAAACTCTGACAAGTCGCATCCCGTCAAGCAAGTAGCATTGGGGTGTTGCCAATCAACCAATGCATCGGCCAAAGCAACACAGGCCGAGTTATCCGCATGAATGATTTCCACTTCATCATCAACCCACTGGATCAAAAACGGGTGCATAGTGGATGGCATGCACTGGTTTGCATGAACCCAATCACGGACTAGTATGACGTTGTAGTTACCTTGCACCTCGGCGATAAAGAATGATGTAGCCAAAGTTTTGCTTCCGACTGCAAGTTCCACATACATCACAGCTTTGGCTTCAGTTTTTTCTTTGCCTTCAAATCCATTAAGCACCATATTCATCTTTATCAACTCTTCATCGGGCAAACCCAATTTCTTGAAGACCGAATAAGGCATAAGATTTAGCACAGCACCATCATCAACAAGCATCCGAGTGAGCGGCGACCCATTAATATGTCCTCTGAGATACAATGGTTTTAGATGCGTTACTGGTTCTTTTGGCTTCTCGAATATTGCATTTTTAGGGCCAAAATCCAGCTGAGCCACTTCCCCTTCTTCATCTACAATGCGAAATTCAGCGGGTAAGTAATACAACATATTGATATCCATACCTTCATCAAAAGGTGTAGACTCGTGGTCCAACATATCATCCTCTTCCCCTAGTGTATCCACCGATTCTGAAATCTATCCGAGTGAAGAGGAAGCAATAAGTAACATAGACGATGCAATGATTGCATCATCCTCTTTTGGTGGTGTAGGTGCTGCTATGATAGGTGTAGAAGCCACTGCATCTTGTATTTGTTAAGGCCTCCACACTTGTTTTGTTGGTACCATGGGCCGAGTGTCATTGAATAACTTGTCCCTTTGCTTCTCGGCCTCTAGCTCTGCCATCTCTTGACTCCTTAACCTCTATAGTTTCCTCTTCTGTGTTTATGTTAGCCCTGGAGGACACCACTTTGGCTGAGTGTATTTAGGGTCTCTCAGCTTCACTTGGCTGGTGCTTGCTTCATGGTCATTAGCCGAGTGCTTTGGCGCGATAGCAACTATCAACTTAGTCAGGTTGTTATGAACAATCGGCTACTGTATGGGGAATATTTTGGTTCCCAAGATAAGAGAGTCGACATTGATTTTTTCCTTTCCTTTTCCTGACTCGACTCCTGCAACACTTGGTGACTTAACACGCCATTCTTTTTGACTTTCCAGATGTATGAAATTTCCACTCGGGCGCACCTTTTTACTCGGATGGAATCCACTCGGATGGATGTCACTCGGATGGAACTCACTCGGATGGAATCTACCCAGCCATATTTTTTCACTCAGAGGGCTTCCACCTGGGTGCATTCTCACACTTGGATAATTTCCACTTGTTCGCATATTTTGACCAGCCGACTGATAATCACCAATGTTCAGTCGACCCTTAAGTGAGTAATCAAGTCGATCCCAAACAGATTGTCGTTGTTCTTCTGGAAACGGCGCCATTGGTCCAGTCGGTTTTACATACCGACTGAACATATCAGCTGATGGTGACCTTGGTTGCCTCAGATGAGACGGCCAATTAGAGCTAGAACCGGCCGACTGGTTGGCGTACTTGGACAGCAACATGTCAAAAGATGGCTTGATTCGTTTGCGCTGCACTTTAGCTTCGTTCATCTTCCACTTGCCAATTTCAGGACTCTTGGGCTTAACAAATTTAGCTCGAGTGTCTTGTTGCACCCGTGCTTGCCCCCCGAGTGCAGAAATCTTGATGGTGATTTTGATTACCTCCTTGCCATCGGGTTGCTTATCAAGCACAACCTATCTCCCCAAGACCTTGTCACCCTCCTTGTCTTTCCTGGGCTCACCAACAATGACATTAGCTTTATTAGCAGATTCGGCTACCTCCGGCCGAATGAGCATCTTTTTCCCCTCCAAGCACATGGTGTTCATTGGGAAGGGCTGTTTATAAACTTGCATCTCAGCAAAATTCAATCGTCCATCATTAATGGCCGATTGTATCTGTCGTCGAAAAACATTGCAATCGTTAGTAGCATGAGAAAAAGAATTATGATATTTCCAATAGGCACACCATTTTAGCTCTTCATACGGCGGTGGACTATGAGATATCCTAATAATCTTAGCCTGTAGCAAAGCATCAAATGTTTTATCACACTTAGCAATGTTAAAAGTAAACTTCAACTCTTCATCATGATTCTTATGAATCGGTTTCAGATCATTGCAAGTAAAGGGTTTGGCCTTAGATGGCCAAACAAATTCAGTAGCATAAATATCACCCTCATCGTCTGAGTGATCACTATCATATTCAACCATATTCACCTTTGGACGATCGGCTTTATATCTATGCACTTCTTGGAGATCTTTGCTTCGGCTTTCCTGAGCCAAAGCCCTTTGTAAGACTTGGTTGATATTTAAGAACTCATAGCCTTCTAGCTTTTCTCTAATGGGAGTTCTCAAACCAGTAAGCGCGAGGTCTGCCAAGTCTCTCTCGGTTATCACCAAACTATAACACCAGTTTTTTATTTCTCTGAATCTCTTGATGTAATCGGAGACCGATTCATCATGCTTCTGTTTAACCGATGTTAGATGTGAAAACTTTAGTTCATTGTCACCGCTATAAAAGTGATCATGAAATTCTGCTCTAGCTGTGACCAAACCCGAATGGAACCATGTGGTAAAGAAGAAAACCATGAAAATGCGGTACCAGTTAATGATAAAGGAAGCAAACGCACTTTCAATTTATTTAGCGAGCCTGCCTCACCCAATTGTGCTAAATATTGACTAACATGCTCCCATGTGGTTTTCGTGCCTTCTCCATTAAACTTAACAAAATCTGGAATTTTATATCCCGGAGGCCACTGGATGGCATCAAAGTACTCGGGATACGGTTTTTGGTAAATCCGATTCTGAGGTAACTCAACTCCAAAATTCTCTCGAAGCATCTTAGCCATCTCCTCTCTAAAATTAGCTAGGGCATCATCTGTAGTAGACGATGAAGCTTGTTGCAGTGGCATAGAGGAGTAGGACTACTAGCTGTAGGTAGGAACTATGGCATGTATGCCGAACCATAGTTCGGTAGTGGCCGCGAGTGGTTGTACCTGTAGGTAGGGTTTGGTTCGGCGTTGCCACCGAACCTGGTATGCTCATGATAGGATTGATGGGTGCAGCCACAATCTGATTTGTTTGGGTAGGATAATAAGTCATCGGCATGGGAGGCACCGATGAAATAGGAAAAGCAAGATTAGAATTTTGCACACTAGCAGCTACACCACCATTACCACTAGATGATTGAGATATATTCTTCTGAGCATTAGTATTTTCTATGAAATTTTGGTAGACCAGATTGTTACCATCAGCAATACGACTCTCAATCTTAGCCCACTGCTTAGGAGAAAAGGTAGTACTCATAGAGGGTTTAACCAGCTCGGCTTGAAGAGGAGGGAACTTGATTTCTTCAATTGAAGTGATGTTGCCTTGCCGATCCTTCTTGAATTTTGCAAGGAACTCCTGTAAATCCTTCTCTTCATGCGCCTTCTTGTACTCCTCATAGATTTGGCGATGATCGGCCGATATCTCATCAAGATTGGGCTTAATGATGTTACCGGCGTCTATCTCAGATGGCTTGGGAAGATCGGACATGGTGGATGATGACGGTTGATCTTTAGTCCCCAGCGGAGTCGCCAAAAAGTGTGTTGACACACGAACATGTCACGTGTACCCTCAATGGCGGGGGTGATGCACCACAGCTCATGTCGAAGGAGACCCGACCGACAGCGCGATACGCAAGACAGTCGGTGGGTGCTTTTGCAGACCCGAAACCCCACACTCCCGGGAGGGACCCCGTGTGGCGCCCCTGACTCAATCGTACACTAATCATACACGCAAATGTGTACGATCAAGCACAGGGACTCACGGGAAGATATCACAACACAACTCTAACACAATTTAAACTGAGGTCCACAATATTACAGACCAGGGATCCGAAGATCCGAATACATAAGTCAGTCATACAAATATTATCTGAGTACAGACATAGTTAGACAAGTTTTGCCTTAAGAAGGCTAGCACAAACAGCGACACTAGATCGAAAGGCGTTGGCCTCCTGCCTAGGAGCCTCCGATCCTACTCCTGGTCATCTGGCTCGATCCAGTAGTAAGTACCCTCTGGACCCTCCTGGTAGTAAGCTCCGGTGGGGGCATATGGCTCCTGGACTCCATCGTCTGATGTATCATCAAGGTGGGGTATATGGGGAAAAGAGAAAGTAAAGCAACCGTGAGTACTCATCCGAAGTACTCAGCAAGCAAGGATCTATACTACATATGCAACATTATCAATGGAGAAAGGCTGTATATGTGGACTGGGCTGCAGAAATGCCAGAATAGAGAGAAGGCCTAGTCCTATCGAAGACTAGCATCTTCAAACATCTTCACAAGCCATCATCTTGCAGCAGTAGAAGAGAGTAGAATAGCATTTTATTTAGCAAACATGTTGAAGTACAGCTTAAAGATCCTTCCTCGACTCCCAAGCGAGAAAGCGATCCCGAAGCTTCAATTAAGTAACAAGTATCCAATTTAAGTAGTAGATCGGGATACACAAACTGAGCGTCCTTTACCGTAGGACCGGCTATCGATAGAAGATTCATCCCTGCAGGGGTGCACTACTGTTACCCAACACGCTCGATCAACTCTGGCCGGACACACTTGCTGGGTAATGCCCGTCCTCGGAAGATCAACACAAAGCAGCGCTCTACCTAGGCTCAGCAGAGAGGTCAGCACGCCGGACTAACCTATGCACCCAGAGGTCTCGGGCCATCGCCCTGGGCACCCTGCGCGTTGCGAGACTGGCCGGGGTGCAGGCGCGACACTGAACTCGTCAGTGAAGTATCTAGCCCAATCCCGACAATCAGCCCGCACGGTGAATTGTGACGTCAGACGAGCTTTCGAAGAAACGTACTTCGCAGAGGGTCCCATAACCATTATCCCGCGTGGTGGTAGTGCGTATAGGGCACGTCGACCCACTCAGATCACACACCCAAATCCAATAGGCTCAATTAGTATCACGCGGAGACAATCAGAGTCTCTGATGCTCCGCCACAATGTCACACTCGAGTGCCCTTCCGGCACACCCGAAAATCATAGATCCCCAGCGGGTACCCATCAGGGTGGACCCGCCTGTAACAAGGTCAAGTAATCGTGTGGTCATAACATCAAGGGGGAAACCCGAGGAATCACCCTCGGCGGATTCCACTCGACGAAAACATCAGGGTGAACGTATGAGGTATCACCCTCGAGGTTCACACTGAGGGTTGCATGACAGAGTCGTATCGGAAGTGGAGAAGGAGGAATCACCCTCGATGACCACGACCGAACAGCTACACTGCAGAGTATTCATTGGGAGTGCGTTACGAGGTATCACCCTCGGCACTCGATAGTTACTACGCAGAGTCGTACAACTAAGGGGGTGTGAAGTGGGGTGTCGGTCTCTGGTCGACGATCACGTTGATCGAGTCGTCGATGATCAAGTAGGGGCAACAAAGGTAAGGTGGTGGGGTCACTGATGGTTCATTCCAACCTATACTAAACATTTTATCATAGGCAGGTAAGGTAGCAATGAACAGGTTACAACAGCAGGCTATGCATCAGAATAGGAGCATACATTAACAGTAGCAAAATCTAATGCAAGCAGGAGAATAGAATGGGAAATATCTGGAATGCTCAAGGGGGGGGGGGGCTTGCCTGGTTGCTCTGGCAAGAGAGAGTGGGGGGGGGGGGGGGGGGGGTCGTCAACGGGCTGCTCGTCGGTAGTGTAGTCGTATCCTGGGGCAGCGTCGTCGGTCTCAGCGTCTATCGAAGGAGAAGGGGGGGGAGAGAAACAATAAATTCACGGCAATAATGCAAACAATATGTATGACATGCGTAAATGATATGCTGGGGTGTTCTACTGCCTAACTAAATGATTTAGTTAATTTAGGAATTTATTCGGATTTATTTAATTAAAGTTGGACACTATTCATTTACTGAAATCGGTCTAAAAGTTCAACGTTCTTATAGCTGCGGGCGTCTGATGGGAATACGGAGGGCGTATACGGGTTCGTATCGTCGTTCTGAGCAAGTTTCATGTATAAAGTATTTTCATCGGAGTTACGGATTATTTAATATGATTTTCTAAAGTTTTTATTAATTTCTGGAATTTATTTAATTATTTAATTCAACATTATCCAAAACAGTGTTGCGATGACATCAGCATGACATCATGCTGACGTCAGCAGGCGTCCTGACAGGGTGGGTCCCACCTGTCATAGACTGTTAGGCTAATTAGGATTAACTAATTAAATTACTGTTTAATCAACACTAACTACTTAATTAGATTAACCTAATCAGGATTAACTAATTAATTAATTAATTTAATTATTTTTATTTTTATTTTCTTTTTTTTTATAAAAAACGTTCTGGGGGGGTGGGCCCCCACTGTCATAGGACCAGGGGCGGACATGTCCAGGGCGTGCCCATTTGGGACCGGACATGTCCGGTGCCCATAGGGCACGCACGGGCGGACGGGGGCGCGGGCGGGGCCGAGCGGTGGCCGGCGTCGGGCGCAGACCCGGCGAGGCCACAGGCGGGCGCGCGAGCACGGGGTAGCCACGGTGGCTGCGGGCGACGGCGGCCACAGAGCAGGCAGCGGGCGCGGACGAGCGGCGAGTGGAGGCGAGCGCAGCGGTGGGTGGCGGGGCCGCGCGGCTGGAGCGGGCGGATGCGAGAGCAGCGCACGGGGGGGCTACGGGCGAGGCCAGGGGCCGAGCAGGAGCGCGGCGAGGGGCGACGCCGTGGCAGACGGGGCCGTGGCGAGCGCGAGCGGGCGCGGTGGCGATGCGGGCAGACGCAGGCGAGGCGAGGGCGCGCGCGGGCGCGAGGCCAGGCGCGGCCAGCTGCAGCGGTGAGCGCGTGCGGGACGGCGCGGGCGCGCGGTGACCAGGGGCATAGGGAGCAGAGGGGGAGGAGAGCGGCGAGGCTCACGGGCGATGCAGGGGATCGGGCGGCGAGGCTCGACGAAGACCCTTGGGGAGGAGGTCGGGGAGGCGAACGACGGCGACGGGCGGGGATGGTGATGGCGGGGTCCGGCGTCGGCGCGGGCGCAGGGCGTCGATGGGCGGCGTCTGGCGCTGGGGGATAGGGGGGGGGGGGGATGTGGATCGGGAGGGGGGCTAGGGTTCGGCCTATGGCCATATAGCATGGGGGTGGGAAGTGGGCCGGCCCAGTTGGGCCGGGGGGGTTAGTTTCTTTTTTTTTGTTCTTTTGATTCTTTTCTTTTTCTTTAATCGTTTTCTGTTTTGACAAAATGATTGGGCACCAAATGAATTTTGTAAAATGCGAGAGCTGGCCCACAATTCACCGTGCTATATACCCAACCACCGAAAACTAGTTCGGGGTGGACATCATTTCATAATTATTTCAGATTAATGAAAAGGTTATTATTTAATGTTTCCATCCACTGTTACAGGTTGTTTGAGTCACTTATCAAATTTCAATAATGTTGTTTTCAATTTTTTCATAGCCTCTGATTTATCTACTATTCATCGAACATTTTAGTTTCTGGTTTAATCAACTTTTATATTTCACCTTGAATTTAATTGAAGTTTGAATTGTGAGTTTAAAATGCAATATGATGCAAATGATGATCAGGCACTGTTAATCATGCTAGCTTGTCATTAACAAAAGTGATTACTGTAGCAAATGACAGGGGTTTTACACCCCTTCAGGGAGTGCAGTGACTATGGGTTGCACTAGGTCGATTCGCTCGCCCCTAGAGCCTCGGGATTCGCAGCTCTCAAACTCGAGGAACAGCGAAGTACGAGAGAGAAAAACTGTGGAGAGATAAAACATAGATGAAAAAGTAGTATATTGATATGTCGATTGTGTGTTGTTCAATCAGCCGTCACCCCAACATATATATGAGGCGGCTGGACTTCCCGTACAAGCAAAAGATTCATCTAGGCTTTCCTTACACGAAAAATTACATTAATTCACGTCCTAGAGTCCTAGTTCCAGTCCAACTCGGATTCAGTCTGAATCTGGCCCAAACTTCTGTCTTCCTCCTTGCGCAGGCCGTCGAGTTCGCATATGACCTCAGATCAAGATGGCCCAAGTAACAAATTTGTGCGTATTGACGAGACGAACAACTCTCATGTTGATCACTTTTTCAAACAAGGCCATCTTAAATTCTCCAAAGGACCATCTTTAACCTCCTGTCAGACTCGGTCATGTAGCTGACTGGGCTGTCCGAGTCTTGTAGCGACGTTGCAGGCCGTATACTATCTAGGATGATGATTACCCCAAAACTAAAGTTGACCGTTTCGACGATACGCACAACTTCCGTGCTGAACTCTTTTTCATCTGAGCCAATCTAGATAACCTTGCGGGTACATCTTCAGCTTATGGTCGGAGCACTCGGATCTGAATCTCTCCACTCGGATATTAGAGTCTTTCACTCGGATCACCCAACTAGAATTCTTCACTCGGATGGCAATATTTCACTTGGATGGCAAACTTTTATCCGAACATCAAGCTTTCACTCAGATTTGTAATATTTTCACTCGGATGGTAATCTTTTCACTCGGATTTCCCGACTGAAAACACAGCCTGATCTTGTTTTGCCTCCCCAGGTTGCATGCTAACTCGGATTGAGACAATTTATATATGAAAATCAATCGGCTTGACGAGACAAAAAACTTTCATGTTCAACACTTTTCGAGCTAAGGTCGTATAGAATGGAGAATTGATCATGCATTGTATCAGACATCCATCAACATGTGTCTGATGGCGACCCCCGCGTCGCCTCCCCCGGCGGCGGCGGGGGAACCCTCGCCGCGCCACCAAGGCCCCCTCCCCACCTCACCCCACCTCCTCGCCACCGCCTGAGGCAGCCGCCGGGCAAGCCCGGGGCGCCAAGGACAGTAGCGGCGGGGCCTCGGCTGCCCTGCCTCTTCGTGGGGAGTCCCGGATCTGGAGCGGCGGCTCCTTTGGCGAGGTACGGCAGGCTCCGGTGAGCAGCAGTGCGGGTGGTGGATCTGGCCTCCTGGCCGCGCGGGCGGCGGGATCCCGGTGGTCCTTGGCGGCTGGCGGCGGTCGGTGCGCGTGATCTGGCACCTCCCCTGTTCGGCGTGCGGGCCAGCCTGGTCGGGTCGCGCTTCCCTTGGTCACCGGTTCTGTACAGGAGGCGCTGCTGGTGGCGGGGATCTAGTTCGGACGAAATCCCTGGTCGGCCATGACCGGCCGCGCCGAAGAGGACGCCTGAGGGCGCCGTTGCCCTCCTTGGAGGTGTCGGTATGGACTGATCTCCTCACTTCCCCTTCCCCTAGGTCTGCCGGGTGAAAGCCCTAACTTTGTTGGGCGGCAGCGGTGCTCACGGCGCCGTTCCCTTCTTGAAGACGCCTCTTTGGGAACCTTGGGGTTGGGTGGCGCTTGTGGGTGGTGGGCGACGGCGGTGGTGCGGACCTATCGTAGCATGGATCTACGTCCGTTGCTGGGAGATGGACTCGCGTAGGTGGAGGTCGTCGTTTGGCGTCGTGGTGACATCGATGGCGGACGACCTGCCAAGGCTCGCGTAGGTGGAGGTCCTCGTCTAGCGTCGTGGTGGTGTCGATGGCGGAGGACCTGCAAGGTTGACACCTCAATCTGCTCTGAAGATGGACCAGTGGAAGATGGCGGCGACGACACATGTGAGTGCGTCGGACCGGTTTGTGCCCCGTACCCGGTAGATGGCTCGGTTGGGGCCTCCGACTTTAGATGTTAGGCTTAGGTGAGAGGTCTGGGTATGTGGCCCAGCTTGCACCCCTTCATCATATGGATAGGAGTAGCGGCAGATGTTGCCAAGATGGTGGTTTCAGGCATATTGTTGGTCTACTTTGTAAGGTCCTCGAGAATAATCAATAAAATGGCCGCATGCATCTCCCAGATGCAGAGGCCGGGGGTCATCCTCCTTTTCTAAAAAAAAATCAACATGTGTCTGATGACCAGCGTAATATTTGGATCCCTAGCCGGTCCACACCGTGTTGACTGTAACTTTTGCATACGAACTCGGATTAAGATGATTTATATATGAAAATCGATTGCCTCAACGAGATGAAGTCAATCCATGTAGAGTTTTCCTTCATCCGAGGTTGTCTTGAAGGCGTAATCGGCCAAAAAGCACTTGGAACACTAAATTCTGCCACTCGGAGTACAGTTTCGGCCCCTAAGATGAGGTCGAATGTCGATGACCTAAACATCAAAATTGTTCCACTTGGCGACGTTATAGTTTTCATGCTGAAAACCCTTTCACTCAAAGCCATCTTTTTTGCCTTTTATGCCGTGCCAAAAAGTGATGTCAACACACACCAAATACAATGGTAAATTGTATAGGTGCACTAGTTCGGCGATGAGATGGTGATACAAGTGTAGTAATGATAGTAGATATTGATTTTCGTAATAGGAACAATAAAAAACAGCAAGGTAGCAAGTAACAAAAGTGAGCACAAACGGTATTGCAATGCTTGAAAATGAGGCCTAGGGTCCGTTCTTTCGCTAGTGCAATCTCTGAACAATGCTAATATAATTGGATCACATAACCATCCCTCAACGTGCAACAAAGAATCACTCCAATGTTCTTATCTAGCGGAGAACATAAGAAGAAATTGTTTGTAGGGTACGAAACCACCTTAAAATTATTCTTTCCGATCGATCTATTCAAGAGTTCATACTAAAATAACACAAAGTTATCCTTTCCGATCAATCTATCCAAGAGTTCGTACTAAAATAACACCATATGATACACATCAACCAACTCTAATGTCACCTAGCTAGATACTCCAATGTCACCACAAATATCCATGAGTTAATTATACGATACGCATCAAACAATTTCAGATTCATAATACTCAATCCAACACAAAGAACCTCAAAGAGTGCCCCAAGATTTCGACTGGAGAAAGTAGGACGAAAATGTGCATCAACCCCTATGCATAGATTACCCCAATGTTACCTCGGGAATCTGCGAGTTGAGTGCCAAAACATATATCAAGTGAATCAATATAATACCCCATTGTTACCATGGGTATTCATATGCAAGACATTATCAAGTGCTCTCAAATCCATAAAAATATTCAATCCGATAAAACGAAATCTCAAAGGGAAAACTCAATTCATCACAACAAGATAGAGAGGGGAAACACCATATGATCCAACTATATTAACAAAGCCCGCGATACATCAAGATCGTGCCAAATCTAGAACACGAGAGAGGGAGATTAAACACATAGCTACTAGTACAAACCCTCATCCCCGAGGGTGGACTACTCCCTCCTCATCATGGAGACCTTAGGGATGATGAAGATGGCCTCCGGTGATGATTTCCCCCTCGGGCAGGGTGCCGGAACAGGCTCCTGATTGGTTTTTTGTGGCTACAGAGGCTTGCAGTGGCGGAACTTCTGATCTAGGGTTATTTTTGGGGGTTTAAGTATTTATAGGATTTTTTGGGGTCGGTTCCACGTGAAGATGGGCCTCAGGGAGCCCACGAGACACCAGCACACGGGCAAGGCACCAGGCGTGCCCTGGTGTCTCGTGTTCGCCTCCTTCACCTTCTGGTCCTCCCACGAAGCTTCTAGTGCCTCTTTTGTTCCAAAAAAAAATCATTAAAAAGTTTCGTTGCATTTGGAGAACTTTTATTTCTGCACAAAAAACAACACCATGGGAGTTCTGCTGAAAACAGCGTCAGTCCGGGTTAGTTCCATCCAAATCATACCAAAACCATATAGAATTGTTGTAAACATGGCATGAATACTTCATAAATTATAGATACGTTGGAGACATATCAACACCCCAAGCTTAATTCCTACTCGTCCACGAGTAGGTAAATGATAAAAGAAATAATTTATGAAGTGTGAATGCTAGCATAGTGCATAAGTTTGATCAATGATAATTTCAATCACTTTTCCTAGCATCATAACAACAACTCTTTCTTGTAAAACTCATCATGATAAAGTAGCAATTGGAAACATAATTTTTGATGTGGAATGCTACCTATCATATTCATCATATACTCTTTTCTTTTGTAGCACGGACATTTGGACTCGCATGATTCAAAGCAATAGTCTACAATTTGACATGAGTACATCAATACTCAAGCATATCAACAAGCAACCATGTTTTTCAAAATATCAACACTAAAGAAAGATATCCCTAGCCCATTATTCTCAGTCATTGATCCATTCATGAAACACACTCGAATATTAGCTACATCCAATGCGCAAGCATGATCATAGTGCTCCCTAGTTGGTGCTTTATAAGAGAATATGGAGACTCGAATATTAGCTACATCCAACGTATCTATAATTTTTGATTGTTCCATGCTATTATATTATCATTCTTGGATGTTTTACATTTATTTTATCGCAACTTTATATCATTTTTTGGGACTAAGCTATTGACATAGTGCCCAGTGCGAGTTGCTATATTTTTCTTGTTTTTTACTTCACAGAATATCAGTACCAAACAAATTCAAAATGCCACAAAAGTTTTTGGAGATTTTTTTGGACCAGAAGACAACTTGGGTGCCAAGGAAGCACCAGAGGGGAAGCCCATGGGGCCCACAACTCACCAGGGCACGCCAGAGGCCCTTGGCGCGCCCAGGTGGGTGGTGTGGCCCACGAGAGTCCTTTCCACTACCTCTCAGCTTTATAAATCCCCAAATATTCCAGAAACTCTAGGGGAGTCGACGAAACACAATTCCGGTCGTCGCAAGTTCTAGAACCATGAGATCCAATCTAGAACCCTATTCCAGCACCTTGCCGAAGGGGAACACGATCACGGAGGGGTTCATCATCCTCATTGGTGCTCCTCTGGTGATGCGTCAGTAGTTCACCATAGACATACGGGTCCGTAGGCAGTAGCTAGATCGCTTCTTCTCTCTTTTTGATTCACAATACAATGTTCTCCTCGATGTTCTTGGAGATCTATTTGATGTAATGACTTTTTGCGTTGTGTTTGTTGGGATCCAATGAATTGTGAGTTTATGATAAGATCTATCCATGAATATTATTTGAGTCTTCTTTGATCTCTTATATGCATGATTATTATAGCCTCATATTTCTTCTCCGAAATTTTGATTTGGTTTGGCCAACTAGATTGATTTTTCTTGCAATGGGAAGAGGTGCTTTGTTCTAGCGCCGATGGTGTATGAATACTTTCCGCAGTTTACATAGTGTTGCTTGGTTCTCCTACTGGATTGATAACCTTGGTTTCATAACTGAGGGAAATACTTACTGCAGTTGTGCTGCATCACCCTTTCCTCTTCAAGGGAGAAACCAACGCAGATACAAGCAATCAACCACCTCTCTTGCGGCGCTGTGTAGGCATCGGTGGCGTGGAAGCAGATATGCGATGGTAGATGGAGGCATCGGGGGATAAGTCATGTTGCGGTGGACAATAAGGTCATCGGAGCGGCCCCGGCAAGCTGGACGATGGCGTGGATAAAGTGAGAGGATGTGATGCAAGGCTCCTGCTCCAGCATCATGGATAAGAAACGTCGATCTCTAGCAGTGGACGACGCGGTCTTGGTAGGCGCTCCGGCATGGTGGAGGACGGCGGTGATGGATGGGGTGGCGGATGAAGGATGCTGGTGTGAGGATGGTCTTCTAGTGCCGATGGTGTATGAATGTGAAAATGGAGGGAGATTTACGAGGAACCATGTCTATGGGACACACTTGTCTGAAATATTGGAAATTTACGAACTTAGCCCGCGTTTAAAATTTGGACGTCTCGTCGGTTGGGGATAGGATGGTAATCTCGCATCTCCACAATATTTACCCTGAGTGATTTCGGGCGAGGAGAGGGTGTTTTGGCGCCCACGGTGGGTGCCCACGGTGTATGAATGGGGCTGATAGGTAGGGCGGTTGTGTCACGTATGAGTGAAGTTAAAAACTTGCCCCTATTTAAAATATTTGCCTACATCGATTTCAGCTGAGGAGAGTTTGTTTTGCCGCCTACCGTGTATGAATGGGGAAATGGAGCGAGAGAGAAAGAGGTCTTTCGGACGAGCTTGAATCAAATGTGTTTTGCCGCCCACGTTTGGTGCCCATCGTGTCTGAATGGGGTGAGAGGCGGTCATGTCACGTCTGATTGAAGTTACTAACCTACCCCAATGGGTCGTCCGTGTCAGGGGTAGACAGTAATTTTCATCTCACAAACACTGGTTTCGGGCAGCTGACGTGGGAGTGGATGTTTTGCCGCTTCTTTCATATTTTGGGAGAATAAGCATTCACGTTTACCCTGGCAACTAAATTCGAATCCATTTTGTATTCTTATACGAATCTTTATAAATCATTCTATGTTTTTTATATATCTTCAAAAGCACTACAAAGATGTATTGCACTTTCATATATGAATATGATTTACAAATGCCGATACTCGAATCTAGAAGGTAGAATCCAGTTTAAGGTGAATTCGAAATTTTGAAACCACTTTATGTCCAACTCAAGTGTAACATTTATGACACTCGCAACATATAGTGTACTCCCATTTAGGTATATACACAAGCGATGTCTAAAGATTCACAATACTGAGCCAATCAACCAATAATATAGAAATCTAACAGATATATAAACACTTATAGAGTATATGGATCAATAATATCAACTAACATACATAAGCCAGACCGCCGTACTTTTTTTTTCTAGAAGAGCATAATTTTTAGCAAAGTTAGTGTAGTATCTTTGCCCTTTCAGAAGCGTGCCACTTAGGGACCATCTGTGCTACTATTATTGCTGAATGCACATTCAGCTCGATTGGCGTATTTGTAGGTCTGGCATAGCAAACAAAATGAAATATCTTTTCCTAAAAAAAATGAAATGTCTCAGTCTTATTAATTAATATAGACTCGGGCTCAAAAAAATTTACAGACAAAAAAAAACAATTATTACATGATCTCTAAAACAAATGGTTCAATCAATTACATGAACAAACAACATAAAGGTTATTCAATGATGGAAAAAACATTTCACCTATGATTTACCAAGTGGGATTTTAATTTCCTTTTTTCCTCCAGGACCTTAAAATGCGGTCAGTCTCATCTTGCTTCATTTTGAAATCCACCAAATATTTAATGGTTGTCTTGAGTACTGCTTGTGATTGTGCTGTTTACTTCCTCAACATGTCAACTTCATCTCTAAGTGCAAAAGCAAACTCTCTTTCTGCCAATAGTTTAGCCTCTAGAGCATCAGCAATTGGCAATTCATTATGCACGGTTGGGCCGGTGCCACTTCTCTGGGATGATCCAACGTCCATGGGGACCTCACTCTTAGATCTTGGGCTAACTTGTTTTGCCATTACAGTTCCGGTTGGATTCAGAATAGTTGAAGTTAGCAAAACATCTCAACTGGGAGTTAGAACAGCAACCCAGTTAAACAAATAAGGAATTAAAGAGTTTCGATTGGATGCTGAAAAGTATATGTTATTAACATCATTGCAACCGGTTACAACAGCAAAGCAGTTAAACAACAAGTTTTGCAAAAGGCACCTGTTGTGGCATTGGAGTTTCTCTTGGATCCTGAAAAGTTGAGTAGCCAGTAACTTGATTAGAGCAATCCGTTGCAGCAGCAAAGTAGTTAAACAAACAAGTTTTGCAAAAGGCACCTGTTATGGCAATGTAGTTTCTCTTGGATCCTGAAAAGTTGAGTAGTCAGTAACTTGATTAGAGCAACTAGTTACAACAACAAACCTGCTACACAAATAAGTTTTTGAAAATGTACCTGTTGTGCAATTGGAGGTTCCAATTGGATCCTGAAAAGTTGAAGTTGGTAACATGATTACAGCAACAAGTTACATCAGCAAACCAGGTAAACAAGGAAGTTTTGGCAACGTATTTAATTGCACATTGATTGCTGTGAACTGCGTTGGTATTTCCCCGAAGAGGAGAGGATGTTGCAGCACATCAACAGTAAGTATTTCCCTCAGTTATGAAACCAAGGTATCAATCCAGTAGGAGGATCGACCAAACTATGTAAGCAGTACCTTCACACAAATAACAAAAACTTGCAACCCAACGTGTAAGAGGGGTTGTCAATCCCTACTCGGTATTGAGATAGATTAAATTGTATGAGATTGCATAAATAGATCTATCAAAAACACAAAATAAAATAAGTAAAGAAAAAGTGCAGCAACGTTGAAAGGATCGAGATGGACCTAGAGGGGGGGGGGTGCATGGGTACAATTACAAATTTTAATTCTTACTTAGCAATTTTAAGCAATAATGCGGAATATGAAAGGTGAGCCTAACAATTGCAAGTATGACACTAAGAGCTAAGCAAGGTAAACAAGTACCACAAGTGTATGAGTGAACAAGCACAATATGAGACAAGTAAAGACTAGGAGACAAGTAACCACAAGTAGGGAGCTAGGGTTAGGAATAACCGCAACTCCGAGAGACGAGGACGTTTGCCGATGTTCACTTCCTTGGAGGGAAGCTACATCACCGTTTAGAGAGGTGCGTGTTACCACGAAGGCACACCAACTGCACAAAGGCTCACCCTATTCTCTCTTTGAGATATCACCACGAAGGCGATTCCCAACCACTGGTGGTAGACCTTGGGGTGGTCTCCATACACTCACAAACTTTCCGGGGGTAATCACAATGGTCGATTCCTCGCCGGAGTACTCCTACCGCCTAGGAGTCTCCAACCTCCAAGAGTAACAAGAACGATGGGGAAAAGCTCAAGACTTGCTCAAATCACGAGTTCCTTTGGTGTGAAGAAGGGGAAGAAGTGGATCTATCACTTGATTGGACAACATCTCACAAATGCACTCAAATCCCTTCGGGACCTAAGATTTGGTGTATGAGTGTGAATGGTCAACCCTCTCCCATGGAGGAAGAAGGCTATATATAGTATTGGAGCAAATATGGCCGTTGTAGTGTAAGTGATAGGGGTAAGCCGGACAACCGGGCCAGGGGCCGGACATCTGGCACAATGTAACGCATGTATAATAAAACAGAGAGTAGTGAATAAAACAGAGAGGCCGGACATCCGGGGTTGGACCCAGACATCCGACGGACCAGTGAGGAGCTAGACATCAGGCAGCGAGCCGGACATCCGGCCAGTGTAGACCAAAGGAACGAAGAAGCTCCTGTAAAAAGTGTCGGATTTCCGGGGAGCCCCAGGACATCCGGGGCTAGGAGGGCAGCCCGGACATCCGACAGCCCAGACACAGCATAAGAGTACCCACTGTGATTGGGGCCGGATTTCCGGCAAGGACCCCGGACATCCGGCAAGCCAAAGGCGAGAAACACATGAAAGACGGATAGAGTGAGTATATGAGGTGATAGTTGATCCTACCAGTGATCCCAACTACTTGGGCATATTCAGAAGGTGTAGGAAGAAAAGGAAACATAATGACTTGAGCAAATCTTGTGCTAGCCCTATTGAACCTATCTTAATAGTGCGGGGTCCTATACTCAAGAATAAACCAACAAAACGAGTCGTTGATGTAATGTTCCTTCTTCCTTGAGTTGCATCAATCTCATACGTCCATGATCCACACACATGTATCATCCGGGGGCTAACACCTGAGATTTACTTGATACACATAGTTAGTCCCCTACATGTATAGTGTCATCAACATCAAAATATGATGTAAGGGCATGATTGCACTTTCAGTCTCCCCCTTTTTTTTGTTGAAGACAATCATACATGTAGTACCAAAAGAAAGTATTTGCAATGTAATACACATGTCATATAGGATTGAGCTCCCACTTGATGTGTGCATAGGAGACTAAACAATAATTCAAAGCACATTTTCTATGTATGCGAATGGGCGCGAGTAAAATATCAAAACAACAACCCATGCTATAGTCAACCCATACGGAGCAATGAAACTTGTGATGAGCAACGATGGTAGAATTTTTTTAGCAAAAATATGATATACACCATCAACTCAAGGTTTCATAGATAATAGGATAGAGTCTCATAATTTAGTACCACACATAGCATACATAAAAAGTATGAAGATAACAATGCAAACATAGAGCTCGGCATCAAGGTAATACAACTACAACTCCCCCTTTGACAGCAACATGCAAAAAGGGACCAAGATAATAGAGTAATGAAAGCGAGATCACTCCCGACGGATGTCAACATCATCGACCACCCCATCAAAGAACTCGGCGTACGCGTCACAAGACGCGAAACCGAAGGAAGAAATGGACGGAGCAGTCGGAATGGGATCATCCTCGCTCACCGGACTGCCATGATCATGAAGCCGCTGCTTGAGCTGATTCTTGGAGAGGATGAGACGCTTCTGAACATCATGGTTTTGCTTGCAGTTGAACGTGATAGCCTTCATGATGGCAGACCGAGCTTTCCCCATAAATGAGGCAAGGCGACCAAAAGGATCACTTGAGGAGGAGGAAGCACCAGAGAAGTTCTTGGGCTTGGCAGGAGTCTTGCCCTTGGTAGAGGCCTTGGTGGTGGCGGTCTTGGACATATGAATGGTGGGTCTCCACAGAACATGCTCAGCAGTTTTGACAACCTCAAACAGAGCAGTGTGATCAATGAGATCCTGAATGAATGGGGCATGAGGGAACTGACCCCATTTTTGGATTTTTGGATGAATAGATCTAAAAATAATATGGTAGGAAATAGACCAGTGGGCGTAGATTTCACCAGAGGCTTCTCTCAAGAAAATAGCATACGGTGGGTGAACAAATTACTGTTGGGCAATTGATAAAAGAGCAAATAATTATGACGATATCCAAAGCAATGATCATGTATATAGGAATCGCGTCCAAGATTAGTAGACCGACTCCTGCCTGCATCTACTACTATTACTCCACACATCGACCGCTATCCAGCATGCATCTAGTGTATTAAGTTCATGGAGAAACGGAGTAATGCAATAAGAACGATGACATGATGTAGACAAGATCTATTCATGTAGGAATACACCCCATCTTTTTATCCTTAATGGAAATGATACATGCGTGCCTCGCTACCCCTTCTTTCACTGGGTGAGGACACCACAAGATCGAACCCATCACAAAGCACCTCTTCCCATTCGAAGAAAAATCAATCTAGTTGGCCAAACCAAACCAAAGTTTCGGAGAAGAAATACGAGGCTATAATAATCATGCATAAGATAGTTCAACAAAGACTCAAATAATATTCATAGATAGATCTGATCATAAACTCACAATTCATCGGATCCCAACAAACACATCGCAAAAAAGAGTTACATCAAATGCACTTCCAAGAACATCGAGGAGAACATTGTATTGCAGATCAAAAATAGAGAAGGAGTCATCTAGCTACTGCGTACGGACCCGTAGGTCTGTGGTAAACTACTCACGCATCATCGGAGGGCCAAGGGTGTTGATGAAGAACCCCTCTGTGATCATTGACCGGCAAGGTGCCGGAAAAGGCCTCTAGAATAGATCTCGTCATTCTGGAACTTGCGGCGGTGTAAACTCTGATTTCTCTGCTCCCCTAGGGTTTTTGGGATTTAAGAGTATTTATAGAGCTGATAAGCGGTGGAGAGGGGGCCTATGGGCCCCCCTACCCACCAGGGCGCGCCAGGGGCCTCTAGCGCGCCCTTGTGCCTTGTCGGCCCCATGGGCCTCCCCTCGGGCACTTCCTTGGCATCCAAGTAGTCTTCTGTCTAGAAAAAAATCACCAAAAAGTTTCATGGCATTTGGACTTCATTTGGTACTGATATTCTACCAAGTAAAAAACAAGCAAAAAACAACAACTGGCACTGGGCACTATGTCAATAGGTTAGTCCCTAAAAATGATATAAAATTGCTATAAAATGAATATAAAACATCCAAGATTGATAATATAACAACATGGAACAATAAAAAATTATAGATACGTTGGAGACGTATCAGCATCCCCAAGCTTAATTCCTGCTCATCCTCGAGTACGTAAATGATAAAAACAGAATTTTTGATATGGAATGCTGCCTAACATGTTCATATCATAAACTTTTCTTTTGTAGCATGGACATTTGGACTTTTAGATGATTCAAAGCAATACTCTATATTTGACATGAAGACATCAATACTCAAGCATATCTACAAGCAACCATGTCATCCAAAATATCAATGCTAAAGAAAGCTATCCCTAGCCCATCATGCTCAATCATTGATCCATTCATGAAACACACTCAAATATTAACTATGCTTAATGCACAAGCATGATAATAGTGTTCCCTAGTTGGTGCTTTATGAGAGAAGATGGAGACTCAATAAAGATAAAAATTGCATAAAGTAAATAGATAGGCCCTTTGTAGAGGGAAGAAGAGATTTGTAGAGGTGCCATAGCTCAAATCTTAAATTGAGAGATAAAATTATTTTGAGTGGCATGCTTTTCCCTTCAGCGATAAGGATCGAGAATTGCCAATACTTTCCATGCTAGATAGATCATAGGCGGTTCCCAAACAGAAAATAAAGTTTATTCCTTTTTCCACCATTCTTTCACAATCCATGGCTAGCCGTATCCATGGGTGCCTTCCATACCAACACATTCGAAGGAATTTATTATTGAACAAAATAAATTTTTGTTTTTGCATTACGGGCCTGGGCATCCCTATTACCTTTGCCACACTCTCGTGCAATGACAAGTGAATAAACACTCATCTTGAGAATAAAATATCTAGCATGGAAAATTTTGGCCACCCCTGCCGCTTCATGAGCGGTACGAGCACACAAAAGGGAAATTTATTTTGAACATTAGAGTTGGCACATACAAATTTTCTTGGAACGGCACAGAAATACCGCATATCGGTAGGTATGGTGGACTCATTTGGTACAACTTTGGGTTTAAGGATTTGGATGCACAAGTAGTATTCCAACTTAGTACAAATGAAGGCTAGCAAATAGATTGAGAAGCGACCAACCAAGAAACAAAAACTATCATAAAAGAGCATTAAACATAACTAACACCGAATAATTCACCATAAGTAGGATGTAACTTCATCGCATAACTATTGACTTTCGTGCTTGCATAGGGAATCACAAACCTTAACACCAATATTCTTACTAAGGCATAATTACTCATTAACATGACTCACATATTATTATCATCATATCTCAAAACTATTACAAGGAATCAAGTATTTAATATCCAATGATCTTCATGAAAGTTTTTATTATATCCCCCTTGAATATCTATCACTTTGGGACTAATTTCATATATTGCTACTAACAAAGCTCTCAAATAAATTTAAGTGAAGAACAAGAGCACAAATATTTCTTAAAAATAATTTTCCTCTCTCAAAATAATATAAGTGAAGCAATGAGAGGATATTTCTTTAAAATTAAAGCACCACCATGCTCAGAAAGATATAAGTGAAGTACTAGAGTAATTCCATAGATAAAAAATTTAAGTGAAGCACATAGAGCAAATCATAGCATAATTATGGCTCTCTCAAATAGGTGTGTCCAGAAAGGATTATTGTGACAAACTAAAAAACAAAACAAGCAAAGATTCATATAATTCAAGACGCTCCAAGCAAAACTCATGATATGTGATGAATAAAAATATAGCTCCAAGTAAAATTACCGATGGTCGTTAGAAGAAAGAGGGGATGCCTTCCGGGGCATCCCCAAGCTTAGTTGCTTGGTACTTCTTGAATATTACCTTGGGGTGCCATGGGGCAGACCCAAGCTTAGGCTCTTGACACTCCTTATTCCTTCATCCATCGTGATCTCACGCAAAACTTGAAAACTTCAATCACACAAAACTCAACAAAAACCTTAGTGAGATCCGTTAGTATAAGAAAGCCAATCTTTACTTTAATTACTGTTGTAAACCCATTCATATTTTGTTATTGCATTATAACTACTGTATTCTAACTTTACGATTGCTTATACCCCCCGATACAATCCATAGATTCATCAAAATAAGCACACAATGCAACGAAAACAGAATCTGTCAAAAACAGAATAGTCTGCAAAGACGCGAATTTTACTCATACTTCTGTAACTCCAAAAATTCTAAAAAATTAGGACAACGTAGGCAATTTGTATATCAATCTTGTGTCAAAAATTCAAAAGCTTTTCGTCACTTCTGTGAATTTTAACAATTCTTCTACTGGATGCAAAAGTTTCTGTTTTCCAACAAGATCAAATCAACTATCACCCAACATGATCCTAAAGGCTTTACTTGGCCCAAACACTAATTAAAACATAAAAAACAATGATAATAGTAGCATAATTGTGTAAACCCTCAAGAACAGAAAGAAAAAGTGAGAAATTAATTTTATTCATTGGGTTGTTTCCCAACAAGCGCTATTGTTTTATGCCCCTAGTTAGGCATAATGCATAGATTCAAGTATTATCATCTTTGGTTCCCAACTCCTCAATCACACATCCATCATTCTTCTTAGATCTAACATGCATATTTTCAATAATCAAGCTCCAAGGAATAAAATTAAAGAGTTCATTTTTGAAAGTAGGGTTTTTTAGCACTTCAACAAAATTGGGATGAAGACCAATCATTTTAAGATCTTCATTGTTACTACTAGAGGGTGCACCCTTGTTCTTAGGAACATGTGGAGACTTGCAAGTTTTTATAGGAGTTTTTTCAATAGTTTTAATGGAAGAAAAATCTGAGCTCAAGTTACTAAAAATTTCTTCCAATTTATCAATCCGAGCAGGATTCTCTTCTACCCTTTCGGTAACTACGGGTTTTTTCTCTTTTAGAATTTTAAGGTTATCTCCTACCTTTGACCCAATTTTATTAGCAAGATTATGAATCCTGTTATCCAAATTTTCAACATGTTCTTCAGTGAGCATTTTCTTTTCAATAGCATCTAACCTTTGCATAACATGCTCAAGAGTTAAAACTGTTTTCATTGATAATGATAGGAGGTGATCCCACTAAATTTCCCATAGAATTAAAAGCATCCAAAGGAGGGCACATCAAGAAATTCCCTCCGATGATAGGATTAAGAACAAATCTATACCAAGTAGTAATGCCCACATAGAAATTTTGAAGAAGAATAGTGGTAGATTGCTTTCGAATAGATCTATTATGAGCATCACAAATTCTATACCAAGCATCTTTTAAATTCTCTCCTCCCCTTTGCTTAAAATTGAGAACTTCATTCTTAGGGGTACGTGTAGTAGAAGAAGAACTAGCCATAGAAATTAGGTAGGAAAGCAAGATCACAACCAAACAAAATATCGGATGAGGAAAGGGCAAACAAAAAGGAGTCTAATAAAACGGCAAATATTTTTGTTTTTTTTTGTAAAAATGTTTTAGAAGTGGGGGAGATGAAAATGAGAGGCAAATAGCAAATAAAGTAAATTGCAAAGAGATGAGATTTGTGATTGTGTACCTGATAGATCTAGACTTGATCCTCCCCGGCAACGACACTAGAAATTCTTCTTTGATTGCTGCAAACTGCGTTGGTATTTCCCCGAAGAGGAGAGGATGATGCAGCACAACAACAGTAAGTATTTCCCTCAGTTATGAAACCAAGGTATCAATCCAGTAGGAGGATCCACCAAACTATGTAAGCAATACCTTCACACAAATAACAAAAACTTGCAACACATCACGTAAGAGGGGTTGTCAATCTCTCCTTGGTATTGAGATAGATTAAATTGTATGAGATTGGATAAATAGATCTAGCAAAAACACAAAATAAAAGAAGTAAAGAAAAAGTGCAGCAAGGTATTTTTGGATTTTTGGATTAATAGATCTGAAAATAATATGGTAGGAAATAGACTCGGGGGTCATAGATTTCACTAGAGGCTTCTCTCAAGAAAATAGAATATGGTGGGTGAACAAATTTCTGTTGGCAATTGATAGAAGAGCAAATAATTATGACAATATCCAAGGCAATGATCATGTATATAGGCTTCACGTCCAAGATTAGTAGACCGACTCCTGCCTGCATCTACTACTATTACTCCACACATCGACCGCTATCCAGCATGCATCTAGTGTATTAAGTTGATGGAGAAATGAAGTAATGCAATAAGAACGATGACATGATGTAGACAAGATCTACTCATGTAGGAATAGACCCCATATTTTTATCCTTAATGGCAGCGATATATGTGTGCCACGCTACCCCTTCTGTCACTAGGTGAGGACACCGCAAGATCGAACCCATCACAAAGCACCTCTTCCCTTGCAAGAAAAATCAATCTAGTTGGCCAAATGAAACCAAAGTTTCAGAGAAGAAGTACGAGGCTATAATAATCATGCATAAGAGTTCAACAAAGACTCAAATAATATTCATAGATAGCTTTGATCATAAACTTGCAATTCATCGGATCCCAACAAACACACCGCAAAAAAGAGTTACATCAAATAGATCTCCAAGAACATCGAGGAGAACATTGTATTGAAGATCAAAAAGAGAGAATGAGCCATCTAGCTACTACCAACGGACCCGCGCGTAGGTCTGTGGTAAACTACTCACGTATCACGGAGGGGCAAGGGTGTTGATGAAGAACCCATCCGTGATCGTTGACCCTTCGACAAGGTGCCAAAAAAGGCCTCTAGATTGGATCTCATGGTTCAGGAACTTTCGGCGTTGGAAACTCTGATCTCTCTGCTCCCCTTGGCCTTTTGGAATTTTAGAGTATTTATAGTGCTAATAGGTGGTGGAGAGGGGCCTGTGGGCCCCACTATCCACCAGGGCGCTAGGGGCCTCTAGCGCGCCCTAGTACTTTGTGGGCCCCATGGGCCTCCCCTCGGGTACTTCCTTGGCTTCCAAGTTGTCTTCTGTCCAGAAAAAATCACCAAAAAGTTTCTTGGCATTTGGACTTCGTTTGGTACTGATATTCCGCAAAGTAAAAAACAAGCAAAAAACAAGAACTGGCACTGGGCACTATGTCAATAGGTCAGTCCCAAAAATGATATAAAGTTGCTATAAAATGAATATAAAACATCCAAGATTGATATATAACAGCATGGAACAATAAAAAATTATAGATACGTTGGAGACGTATCACACATCAACTAGTAAAACTAACGAGTTATTGGCAACGTATTAAAGTAACAAGCCGGTACCGTTTACTAGCAACACAGACATCTGTAAATTTCTTTGATGTAAGCAAAATGATTCTGACACATATATATAAGTTAAAAAGACGTTGTCCCTCATATAAACCTGACAGTTGTCTGTCGATGAACATGCAAATATTAGTAGTGCTAGAAGTCATAACAGCAAACCATTTAAACAAATAGGGTATCAGAAGGTAAATTACACATGAATTTTGCTGCACCATAGAAGTAGATATGACCAGCTATGTACGTGCTTAAGTACCTATTTAAGTTCAGGCAAACCGACAATTCTATAAAAAGTAGGTACAAAACACATAGATAGGCGCAGTCTATAATAGGATTAACAGGCTATGCTATTATGTAATCGGTAGCAAACTGAATTAAGCCAAGCAAGGTAATTGAACAATTTTGTAATCAGTGGCTAACTAAAATTCCGAGAAGCAGGTAACTGAACTTACGCTAGCTCTTTGTACAGGCACACTGCAACTTGTTTTTCGCTTACAAGGTTCTACGAAGGAGTCCATGTCATCACTTGCTTGGATACGCAGTCCCAATACTTTTTTCTTCCCACAAAGCATTGGTAAGTTTAATGGTTAATCTGGTAAGATGGTGCGTCCTTGATATGTTATAAGAGGACGAGTTGTCAGACTAGTTGTAGCAACACACATCACACTGGCTTTTACTATATATTTCATGCGATTATATTAGGCATATCGAGATCTAAGCAATCTATAATAGGATGAAAAGACTGGCATCCTTCTCATTATTGAACTACTCAGTTCACAGAAACAAGAAATTCAACCATTCAAAAGCGCCACCAAAATACATTTCACTAGCCCAATCATACACGCAAAAGGGGCAACACCACCGTAGGGGCTGGTATGGGCGGCCGCCTCGGGTGGCTGGAAAGTGCACACCTAGTTGGAGGCGTCCAGGTTGGCCCTGGCTAGTTTTGTTCGTCCTAGCACACGATCATGCATTGTAAAAAAAATGAAGAAAAACGTTTCAATTTGGATGGGCCAATAACGTAAGTGCAAGGCAGGCCCAATAGCAGGCTTGCGGCCCAAACAAGCGCCTCCCTTATCGATTGACAGAGTAGGAAAAATCCCCGGTTTGTTTGCTCCAGCCTCCACTCTGGTTCGCTCCTAACCTAGCCGCCGCTGGACAGACCGATAGAGCGCTTCCTCGTGCCCTTTTTGGACACCGGTCGCCGGGCTTCAAGCGAATGGAAGGACAAGAAGATGAAGACCCAACCCTGGGTGTAGCCTGCATGGGAGGCAGCGGCGGCAGCATGGGCATGGCATCAAGCTTGCACAAACAGACAGTCACAGCTTGCAAGAGCAGCATGTGCAACAAGCAGGTACATCACATCCCTAATTATATCTAATTCAACTATTCAACTTCTGGCTAATAGTTAAACCTGATGGTGTTGTAAAAGTGCTTGTATGTAGGGAATCTATAAGAAAATGAAACCAATTTCTGCTTATTTTATAACTCTCCCAACCAATACTGAACTGACTGAACCTCATGTGTCTAATCAAGTTTCCGGTGCAAACACATAAGCTCATGTTGTTCTTGAGTCTGAAGTGTCTAATGAACAGACTGCTAATGAAGGATTTGATGCAAACAATTTGCATGCTCCTGGTGATGAACATATAGTGTCTAATGAGGCATCTAATGCAAGCATTTTGCAAGCTCCCATTGAAGGATTTAGTGTCTAATGATGATCTGCTATGTTGAGAGAGAGATATTTGCTAGAATTGATGACAAGAAAATTATAGTACATTTTCATGGCTTGAGGAAACGTCGAGGCCATCTACCACAACGTCCCCGTATCATGACAACCTAGCATAAATACTTTTCTTATCTATTGTTTCAAACTATTGGCATACTTGTGCAAGATAGATATATTGATATGCAGTTTGCGCACTAGTTATAGGTGCAATTAGACTTGGATATTTTCGACTAGAGAACGAATAGTTCAAGTAGCTACAGTCCATGTGACGCCCCCGATTCAATCGTACACTAATCATACACGCAAACGTGTACGATCAAGATCAGGGACTCACGAGAAGATATCACAACACAACTCTAAAAGTAAAATAAGTCATACAAGCATCATAATACAAGCCAGGGGCCTCGAGGGCTCGAATACAAGTGCTCGATCATAGACGAGTCAGCAGAAGCAACAATATTTGAGTACAGACATAAGTTAAACAAGGTGCCATAAGATGGCTAGCACAAACTGGGATACATATCGAAAGAGGCGCAGGCCTCCTGCCTGGGATCCTCCTAAACTACTCCTGGTCGTCGTCGATAGCCTGCACGTAGTAGTAGGCACCTCCAGAGTAGTAAGGGTCGTCGTCGACGGTGGCGCCTGGCTCCTGCACTCCAGCATCTGGTTGTGACAACCAGAAAGAAAAGAAAGGGGGAAAGGGGGGGAGCAAAGCAACCGTGAGTACTCATCCAAAGTACTCGCAAGCAAGGAGCTACACTACATATGCATGGGTATATGTGCAAAGGGCCATATCAGTGGACTGAACTGCAGAAAGCCAGAATAAGAGGGGGGATATCTAATCCTGTCGAAGACTACGCTTCTGGCAGCCTCCATCTTGCAGCATGTAGAAGAGAGTAGATGGTAAGTTCACCAAGTAGCATCGCATAGCATAATCCTACCTGACGATCCTCTCCTCGTCGCCTTGTGAGAGAGCGATCACCGGGTTGTATCTGGCACTTGAAAGGGTGTGTTTTATTAAGTATCCGGTTCTAGTTGTCATAAGGTCGAGGTACAACTCCGGGTCGTCCTTTTACCAAGGGACACGGCTATTCGAATAGATAAACTTCCCTGCAGGGGTGCACCACATTACCCAACACGCTCGATCCCTCTGGCCGGGCACACTTTCCTGGGTCATACCCGGCCTCGGAAGATCAACACGTCGCATCCCTACCTAGGCCTAACAGAGAGGTCAGCACGCCGGTCTAAATCCTATGCGCGCAGGTGTCTGGGCCCATCGCCCATTGCACACCTGCACGTTGCGTGGGCGGCCGGAGAGCAGACCTAGCAACCTCCATTACAAAGGAAGTTGCGTTACGCGGTCCAACCCGGCGCGCGCCGCTCAGTCGCTGATGTCTAGGAGGCTTCGGCTGATACCATCACGTCGAGTACCCATAACTGTTGCCGCGTGGTGGTTAGCGCGTATAGGCTCGTAGCCAGACTCAGATCAAATACCCAATCTCGTTAAGCGTGTTAATTTGAAGTAACCGCGGACACCGACCAGGGCCAGGCCCACCTGTCTCCTAGGTGGTCACAACCTGCCCTGTCGCTCCGCCACAAAGTAACACTCGGGGGCCGTCGGGAACCTTGGCCCACCTCTGCCTGGATGGAACCACCTGCCCCTTCAGCCCCCATCTCCGAACAGTAACATAAGTATGTAATAGTATATAGTATATGTACCCGTGATCACCTCCCGAAGTGATCACGGCCCAGTAGTATAGCATGGCAGACGGACAAGAGTGTAGGGCCACTGATGTAAATCTAGCAACCTATACTAAGCATTTAGGATTGCAGGTAAGGTATCAACAGTAGTAGCAAAGACAGGCTATGCAGCAGAATAGGATTAACCGAAAGCAGTAACATGCTACACTACCCTAATGCAAGCAGTAGAGAGAAGGAATAGGAGATATCGGGTTGATCAAGGGGGGGGGGGCTTGCCTAGAAGCTGTGTCGAGAGAGATGGGTCGTCGACGTAGTAGTCGTTCACGGCAGCATCGTCAGCGGTCTCAGCATCTATCGAGATAGAAGGAGGGGGAAGGAAACAGTAAATACAAAGCAAACAATGCTACACAAGGTATGACATGACAATATGCAGTGCCGGGGTGTTCTACTGCCTAACTAAATGATTTAGTTAATTTAGGAATGTATTCGTATTTATTTAATTAAAGTTGGGCACTATTCATTTATTGAAATCGGTCTAACAGTTTGATGTTTTTATAGCTAGAGGCATCTGACGGGAATACGGAGGGCGTATTTGGGTTTGTAATGAAATTCTGAGCAAGTTTCATGTATAAAGTATTTTCATCGGAGTTACGGATTATTTAATATGATTTTCTAAAGTTTTTATTAATTTCTGGAATTTAATTAATTATGTAAATTAACATTATCCGAAACAGTGTTATGCTGACGTCAGCATGACATCAACAGGCGTCCTGACACGTGGGTCCCACATGTTATAGACTGGTTAGGTTAGCAGGTTAATTAAACAGAGTTAATTAGGTTACCTAATGATTAGGTTAGTCTAAACATAATTAAATAAGTTAATTAACTAATTAATTAATTAATTAATATTATATATATATATTTTTAAAGAAACGTTCTGGGATGGGGCCCCCTTGTCATAGGCACCTGGGGGCCTTAGCGGGTTTCGGGCGCCAACGGGTGCGTGGGCGCAGGGGCGCAACCCGCCCGGTGCGGGGCGAGGTTGCCGGCGACGGGGAGGCGGCGTGCGGGGCCGGCGACGAGCGGGCGCGCGGGCGGCAGAGGAGCAGCTGCAGGGGAGCTGGGGCGCAGCGGCGCACCAGCAGCAGGGGGACGGCACCGCGGCAACGGCAGCACAGCAGCGAAGCGGTGAGGCGTGGGCGCGCGCCGGCAAGCCGTGGCACGGCCAAGCGCGGACGCGCGCGCTCGCGGGCGCGCACAGCGGCGTCGAGCGGCCAAGGGGGGCGGATGCGGACGGTAGCCAGCGAGCGCAGGCGCGGAACGGGCGCGGTCGGCGCGGCGCAGCGAACAGGGGAAGGCCCGGGGCGCGAGGCGTCGAGACGAGCAAGGGAAAGGGGCGGTGGCCAGCAGGCGGTGACGGGGCGATGCAGAGCGTGGCCGATGTGGCCGTGACGAGCGGGGGCGGGCGCGATGGCGCCGCAGCAAGGCCACGGCGACGTGTGGTCGCAGCCCATGGCGGGTGCGCGCGTGCACGACTGCGGGGCGGCGCGAGGAGCAGAGAGGAAGAGAGGCGGGCTCACTGGGGCCGTAGGGAATGGGCAGTGGGCGCGGGGAGGAGGTCGGGGACGACGGCGACGACGGAGTGGAGAAGAGGACGACGGGGCGACGGGCGATCCGAAGAAGTCGGTGAGGGGCTCCGGCGGCGCGGTCCTCGTGCAGCGGCGGTGGGCGGCGGCGTCGGGGTCGAACGCCCCCGATCCCGACTGGATCGGGAAGGGAGGTAGTGGAGGGGAGAGGCGGATCGAGGGAGTGGGGGAGAGTAGGGATCGGGTGAGGGTTAGGGTTCGGGGAGGTGGCCTTGTAGGCCAGAGAGGAGGGCCGGCTGGGCCGGTTGGCCCAGCGTGGGAGGGGGGGGGTTGTGTATTTTCTTTTTCTTTTATTTAATATTATTTCCCTGTTTAGTAAAAAGTTAGGCCTCAAAATGATTTTTGTAGAACATGGCAATTGTTCCAATAAATACTAGGCATCCTCTACCACTGTCAAAAATTGGTTTGGAGTGAAATGGATCTCACACCACTTTTATAATAATTAAAATGCATTAATCCTAGCTGCTTTGGTAAAGTTTGAGCCACCTAATTAATTTATTTATTGTTGGTTACAATTTTAGAATGGTCTCTGCAATATTTGCTATTTATTGAACATTTTAGTTTCTATGTTGGATAACTTTTATTTTCCACTTTCATTTAAATTTGAATTTGAGTTAGGAGTTGAAATGCAATATGATGTTAATGATGATTATGCACTGTTAAACATGTTGACTTGTCATTATCAAAAGTGATTACTGTGGCTAATGACATGGGGTGTTACAATTCTCCTCATCTATCAAGAATTCTCGTCCCGAAAATTAAGAGGAAGACTGAAAGAAAGTGGGGTATTCTTCATGAAGACGATCCTCGCATTCCCAAGTGGCCTCATCTTCAGAATGATTTGACCACTGAACCTTGAGGAACTTGATTGCCTTCTGACGTGTGCGGCGTTCAGCTTGGTCGAGAATGCGGACCGGATGCTCTTTATAGGAGAGGTCCTGTTGCAATTCGAGCACTTCATGATCCACTGCTCGGATTGGGTCCTTGAAGCAGCGGCGGAGTTGTGACACGTGGAACACATCGTGAACCTGAGAAAGGTTCGGCTGAAGCTCCAGTTGATATGCCACTTTTCCACGCTTTTGGAGAATAGTGAACGGACCAATATAGCGAGGAGCTAGCTTGTCCTTGATCCCGAAGCGGTGAGCACCCCTCATTGGTGTAACTCGAAGATAAGCCTTTTCGCCAGGTTGATAGACCATGTCTTTATGATGACGGTCATACTGACTCTTCTGACGTGACTGGGCAGTCTTGAGATTCTCACGAATGATGCGGACTTGTTCTTCGGCGTGTTGGATAATATCCGGACCGAAAAGTGGACGTTCCCCAGTTTCTGACCAGTTTAGAGGGGTTCGGCACTTTCGTCCATATAACACTTCAAAGGGGGCCATCTTCAGACTAGCTTGATCGCTATTATTATAAGAGAACTCCGCATACGGGAGAGATTCCTCCCATTTCTTGCCAAAAGAGATAACACAAGCTCGAAGCATGTCTTCGAGAACTTGGTTGACACATTCCACTTGCCCTTGCGACTGAGGATGAAATGCAGTACTGAATGACAGATGAGTACCCATAGCTTCTTGGAAACTTGCCCAGAATTTCGAAGTGAATAAGCTGCCACGGTCCGAACTGATTACCAGTGGAATACCGTGCAGTGAAACAATTCTGGACATGTAGAGAGTTGCAAGCTGACTAGCTGTGATCGTTTCTTTGACTGCCAGAAAATGTGCAACTTTAGAGAGTCGATCTATGATGACAAGGATAGCATCATTACCTTTCTGCGATTTGGGAAAACCAGTGACGAAGTCCATTTCAACATGGTCCCATTTCCATTCAGGAATAGAGATAGGTTGTAGAGTTCCAGCAGGTCTTTGATGTTCTGCTTTGATTCGACAACAAACGTCACATTCAGCAACATAACGAGCAATGTCTTGCTTCATATTAGACTACTAGAATTTTCGACGGACATCTTGGTACATCTTGGTGCTACCGGGATGAATAGACAGAGGCGTTTCATGAGCTTCTTTCATAACCTTCTAAGTCATATCCAGGTTGTCTTCCGTAGGGACCACTATTCGACCTTTAAAGAACAAGATGTCATCATCTCCTAGGGTGAAGCACGAGGGCCTTCCTGCCGCGAGGTAGCGCTTAATCTTGTGGGCTTGAGAGTCATACTTTTGCAGTGTCTTGATGCTGCCCAAGAGATCTGGTTCGACAGCCAGGGTATTAAGGGAACCCTGGGGAACAACACGGAGGTTCATCTTGCGGAACTCTAGAGGAGGGGGAGCGAGTGCTCCAGGAGGAACAATATGGAGGTTCAGCTTTCTGAATTCCTCAATAAGCGATGTTTGAACTTTGTGAACCTGGAGGTGGTTGCAATATGACTTACGGCTCAAGGCATTAGCGATTAGATTAGCCTTGCCTGGTGTATAGGAAATACCCAAGTCAAAGTCTGCAACAGTCTCCATCCATCTCTGCTGACGGAGGTTTAGGTCTGGCTTAGTAAACAAATACTTTAGACTTTGGTGGTCGGTGAAGATCTCGCAACGATTACCGAGAAGGTAATGTCGCCACTGTTTCGGTGCATGTATGACAATAGCAAGCTCGAGGTCGTGAACTGGGTAGTTCTCTTCGTGAGGGCGCAATTGACGGGATGCATAAGCAATCACTTTGCGCTCTTGCATTAGGACACAGCCTAATCCTTGACGGGAAGCATCACAGTAAATGACGAAGTCCTTCTTGGTATCAGGTGGAGCAAGCACTGGGGCAGAAGTCAACTTGTCCTTGAGTGCCTGGAAACTTTCCTGACATTTGTCCGTCCATTGGTACTTGACGCCCTTATGCAACAGGTTAGTCAGAGGCCTGGCGATCTTGGAGAAATTCTCGACGAATCGACGGCAATAGCTGGCGAGACCGAGAAAACTTCTGACTTGCTTGACGTTCTTCGGAGGAGTCCAATCGAGAATAGCCTAAACTCGCTCGGGGTTGACGGCAATACCATCCTTGGAGATGACATGCCCAAGATAAGTTACTTCGGTAAGCCAGAATTCACACTTGGAATACTTAGCATAGAGTTGATGCTCTCGAAGCTTCTCCAGGACAAGACGGAGATGTTCAGCATGCTCTTCTTTATTCTTGGAGTACACAAGGATATCATCCAGATAAACCACGACGAACTTGTCGAGGTATTCCATGAAGATATAGTTCATCAGACGAGAGAAGGTGGCTGGAGCATTGGTTAAGCCGAATGACATGACAGTGTACTCATATGAACCATATCGAGTCACGAATGCGGTCTTTGGGATATCATCTTCACAAACACGGATCTGGTGATATCCCAACCTTAAGTCAAGTTTGGAGAACACTGATGAGCCAGCTAGTTGATCATACAGATCATTGATCCGAGGAAGAGGATATTTGTTCTGAATGGTAGCTTGGTTAATAGGACGGTAGTCTTGGACCAATCGGTTTGTCCCATCCTTCTTCTTGACAAAGAGGGAAGGTTCTCCCCAAGGAGAGCAACTGGGGCGAATGAAACCACTGCGAAGAGATGTGTCGATTTCCTCCTTAAGCGCAATGAGTTCATGTGGCGGCATCTTGTAAGGTCGTTTGGCTATAGGGGTGGTGCCTGGTTTCAAGTCGATGATGAATTCAACAGCTCTAGCAGGGGGAATCCCTGGAAGTTCTTCAGGAAAGACATCTTGGAATTCACAAACAATGGGAATATTTTCAATGCCCTCGAGTGGTGCGGCGTTCAATGCGTTCAACGCATAAAGCCTTGCCTCGGCATTCTGAACCAGACGAGCGTTGTAGCTTATTATTTCATCGGAAGGGTGTAGCAGATGGACGGTCTTAGTGGCGCAAACTATAGAAGCAGTATGCGCTTTCAACCATTCCATTCCCAGAATGAGATCAATGCTACAGGACTTCAGTGCGATAGGAGAGACAAGGAATTCCAGTCCTTCGATTTCAACGGGGACGTCCTTGCAAAACATGGAGGTTCGACATTGGCCCGCAGGGGTGTGTACTAATAGCGAAGCATTCATGTCCTCACATTTAATGTCGTGCAAGCATGCAAAATCTTCCGACATGAATGAATGCGATGCACCTGTATCAAATAAAACGGATGCTGGTACTGAATTTACGAGGAGTGTACCCATCACAGTAGCAGGCTGGTCTCGAGCTTCATTGAGATCAACGTGGTAGGCATGAACACGACCATAAGACTTGGCATTGTTGTTGCGGGGCTGGTTGCTTCCACGGCCAGCTGCAGGAAGGGCCAGTTGATTCTGGTTCTGATAGCAGTTCCTGGCAAGGTGACCTAGTTGACCACACTTGTAGCACAGACCATTATTGGGGGTGGGAGCAGGAGCTTGGGGTGGTGCAGCTGGAAGTCTTGGCTGCCTGGGCGGTGGAGGAGGCAGACGCGGTGCAGCATAAGACTGCCTTGGAGCAGGTGCATTTGGATGGTACATGCTATTCGGGATCCAGATCTTACGCTTCTGCGAGGGCGGGCCCGAAGATGAGCCCGTGTCACGGTTGCGTCTGTGAGAGCTCTGGTGTTCCTACAGACCAGTTTCAACATTGATGGCCTTGTTCACCAAGGTGGAGAAATCGGGAAAGTCATGCACTAGCAGTGCAAGCTTGATGTCAGCTTGAAGGCCATCACGGAACTTCTCCTGTCTGCGTGCATCAGTTGCAATGTCTTCTTCAGCATAGCGGGATAAGTCCAGAAACTCCCGCTGATAAGCTTCCACAGTTTTGTTGCCTTGGGTGAGGTTGCGGAATTCGCGCTTCTTCCAGTCCATGATTCCCTGTGGGATGAAGCGGGCACGGAAAGCAGCTTGAAAGTCTAGCCAGGTGATGATCGCTCCAACCGGCAGAGTACGCCTGTGGCTGTCCCACCATTGAGCAGCAGGTCCCTTCTGAAAGAAGGAAGCAAAGGTGACATAGCTGGCAGGGGCTACATCAGCAGACTCCATCTCATAGGTGATGTCACGGAGCCAGTCATCAACATCCAGAGGCTGAGTTGAGCTGCGGTACATGGTTGGGTTGAGGCGTATGAAATCCTGCAGAGTTATTTGGGCTGGCTGCTGGTTCATATTGGGGCGCGGGAACTGAGCCATCATATTCTCCATGAACTGGCGGTTCAGCTCGAACTTTTGGATCATACCAGCCATATACTCAGGCGGTGGTGGGGCGTTGCCACCAAGACCACGACCACCTGGTCTAACCATCCTGCTAATATATAACAGGGGTAGTTCAGCATTGAGAAATTTGCAAAGACAAGAATCATTCTTGGTGAAACATGCATAATGAAAGGAGCACGATAGATACTACATAGTAGTTGGCATATCTCACAAAAGGGATCATGCATAGAGTTTAGTACATAAGACTAAAGACATCATAGGCGGCACGCAGGCTCGCAGCGAATGCATCTAATGCTAATAAGCAAGACTACATCAGTCCCAGGAGGAACTGTGGAGGTAGGTGTAGCCTGACAGCTGGTAGTGACGCGACGGGAAGTCCTCCATGTCAGTAGCCTGCGGTCCGTGAACACTCTGGTGTAGAACCCGACGTCCAAGTGGCAAAAGAGGACCAAGTGCGGGAGTGTAGCCTCCCACATCTGGCCAACCGACACCCTGGGGCATCACGGTCCTGACTGGGTAGATCGCAGATCGCGGCAGCTCACCAGATCGGACAAAGGGGTGCAACAGCGTCAAAGCACTGTAAAGGTGCTGACGGGTGGTGTACAACTCGTGGTGAAGAGCTCGGTTAGCTCGATCCAGCCCATCAGCATGCAGAACCAGGTTCTGATGGTGGAAGGGCTCTCGGGTGACGGTGGAGTAGGCAGCAGTGTAATATCCCTCCGCACCATCGTCAGATGCGATAGCAACGTGCCTGAATGGGGAGGTGTCCAACGCCCGATACTCTCCACGAAGACGTGTTAGAGCTGCATAAGCAGCATCGTGGACTGCCATATCGATGGTCACTCCAACACCATGAGCCGTGTGCAGCACAGTAGTGGAGTCATACTCCCGAGAGTAGAGGTGGACGATGGCATGGTACTGCTCCTGGTTAAAGTCCTGGTACTGCTCGTACACGGTGTACTCAGGGTGCCAGCGATAACCCAGATTGGTCATTATCTCAGCTAACACAGCAGGTGAACCCTGGACACCAATGGCCACCGTGGGGCGCACGACCTACCTCGTGGGTTCCATCTGAAAACAAAGATGTTTCAAAGGAGTCATATGACAGTGTGGATATTGTCCAAAATACTATTCTAAGGAATAACTATGGCTTATCCAACTTTGGGGTGAATGTGGTCACGGGATCCTATTATTAGTGTTAGTAAATTTGTTTAACCCGAGTAGAAGAGAGTTCAGAGTCTCGGAGTAAAGAACGAGGAGTAAAAGATCCTAATACCACCCAATTGGCGATGTGGGCCTGTAAGACACACAACCATGTTAGTAAAACAATTTTCTTTGTCTAGACTCAACTTCGGCCAAGGAGTGTGGAAGGGGGGTTCCTACAGGCAGTCGGCTCTGATACCAACTTGTGACGCCCCCGATTCAATCGTACACTAATCATACACGCAAACATGTACTATCAAGATCAGGGACTCACGGGAAGATATCACAACACAACTCTAAAAGTAAAATAAGTCATACAAGCATCATAATACAAGCCAGGGGCCTCAAGGGCTCGAATACAAGTGCTCGATCATAGACGAGTCAGCGGAAGCAACAATATCTGAGTACAGACATAAGTTAAACAAGGTGCCATAAGATGGCTAGCACAAACTGGGATACATATCGAAAGAGGCGCATGCCTCCTGCCTCGGATCCTCCTAAACTACTCCTGGTCGTCGTCGACAGCCTACACGTAGTAGTAGGCACCTCCAGAGTAGTAGGGGTCGTCGTCGACGGTGGCGCCTGGCTCCTGAACTCCAGCATCTGGTTGTGACAACCAGAAAGAAAAGAAAGGGGGAAAAGGGGGGAGCAAAGCAACCGTGAGTACTCATCCAAAGTACTCGCAAACAAGGAGCTACACTACATATGCATGGGTATATGTGCAAAGGGCCATATCAGTGGACTGAACTGCAGAAAGCCAGAATAAGAGGGGGGTATCTAATCCTGTCGAAGACTACGCTTCTGGCAGCCTCCATCTTGCAGCATGTAGAAGAGAGTAGATGGTAAGTTCACCAAGTAGCATCGCATAGCATAATCCTACCCGACGATCCTCTCCTCGTCGCCCTGTGAGAGAGCGATCACCGGGTTGTATCTGGCACTTGAAAGGGTGTGTTTTATTAAGTATCCGGTTCTAGTTTTCATAAGGACGAGGTACAACTCCGGGTCGTCCTTTTACCGAGGGACACGGCTATTCGAATAGATAAACTTCCCTGCAGGGGTGCACCACATTACCCAACATGCTCGATCCCTCTGGCCGGGCACACTTTCCTGGGTCATACCCGGCCTCGGAAGATCAACACGTCGCAGCCCTACCTAGGCCTAACAGAGAGGCCAGCACGCCGGTCTAAATCCTATGCGCGCAGGGGTCTGGGCCCATTGCCCATTGCACACCTGCACGTTGCGTGGGCGGCCGGAGAGCAGACCTAGCAACCTCCATTACAAAGGAAGTTGCGTTACGCGGTCCAACCCGGCGCGCGCCGCTCAGTCGCTGACGTCTAGGAGGCTTCGGCCGATACCATGACGTCGAGTACCCATAACTGTTCCCGCGTGGTGGTTAGCGCGTATAGGCTCGTAGCCAGACTCAGATCAAATACCCAATCTCGTTAAGCGTGTTAATTTGAAGTAACCGCGGACGCCGACAAGGGCCAGGCCCACCTGTCTCCTAGGTGGTCACAACCTGCCCTGTCGCTCCGCCACAAAGTAACACTCGGGGGCCGTCGGGAACCTAGGCCCACCTCTGCCTGGATGGAACCACCTGCCCCTTCAGCCCCCATCTCCGAACAGTAACATAAGTATGTAATAGTATATAGTATATGTACCGTGATCACCTCCCGAAGTGATCACGGCCCAGTAGTATAGCATGGCAGACAAACAAGAGTGTAGGGCCACTGATGTAATTCTAGCAACCTATACTAAGCATTTAGGATTGCAGGTAAGGTATCAACAGTAGTAGCAAAGACAGGCTATGCAGCAGAATAGGATTAACCAAAAGCAGTAACATGCTACACTACCCTAATGCAAGCAGTAGAGAGAAGGAATAGGCGATATCGGGTTGATCAAGGGGGGGGGGGCTTGCATAGAAGCTGTGTCGAGAGAGATGGGTCGTCGACGTAGTAGTCGTTCACGGCAGCGTCGTCATCGGTCTCAGCGTCTATCGAGAGAGAAGGAGGGGGGAGGAAACAGTAAATACAAAGCAAACAATGCTACACAAGGTATGACATGACAATATGAAGTGCCGGGGTGTTCTACTGCCTAACTAAATGATTTAGTTAATTTAGGAATTTATTCGGATTTATTTAATTAAAGTTGGGCACTATTCATTTATTGAAATCGGTCTAAAAGTTTGATGTTTTAATAGCTAGAGGCATCTGACGGGAATACGGAGGGCGTATTCGGGTTCGTAACGAAATTCTGAGCAAGTTTCATGTATAAAGTATTTTCATCGGAGTTACGGATTATTTAATATGATTTTCTAAAGTTTTTATTAATTTTTGGAATTTAATTAATTATTTAAATTAACATTATCCGAAACAGTGTTATGCTGATGTCAGCATGACATCAGCAGGCGTCCTGACATGTGGGTCCCACATGTCATAGACTGGTTAGGTTAGCAGGTTAATTAAACAGAGTTAATTAGTTTACCTAATGATTACGTTAGTATAAACATAATTAATTAAGTTAATTAACTAATTAATTAATATTATATATATATATTTTTAAAAGAAACGTTCTGGGACGGGGCCCCCTTGTCATCGGCCCTTGGGCGCCTTAGCGGGTTTCGGGCGCCAACGGGTGCGTGGGCGCAAGGGCGCAACCCGCCCGGTGCGGGGCGAGGTTGCCGGCGACGGGGAGTCGGAGTGCGGGGCCCGCGACGAGCGGGCGCGCGGGCGGCAGAGGAGCAGCTGCAGGGGAGCCGGGGCGCGGCGGCGCACCAGCAGCAGGGGGATGGCACCGCGGCAACGGCAGCACAGCAGCGCAGCGGTGGGGCGTGGGCGCGCGCCGGCGAGCCGTGGCGCGGCCAAGCGCGGACGCGCGCACTCGTGGGCGCGCACAGCGGCGTCGAGCGGCCAAGGGGGGCGGATGCGGATGATAGCGAGCGAGCGCAGGTGCGGAACGGGCGCGGTCGGCGCGGCGCAGCGAACAGGGGAAGGCCCGGGGCGCGAGGCGTCGAGACGAGCAGGGGAAAGAGGCGGTGGCGAGCAGGCGGTGACGGGGCAATGCAGAGCATGGCCGATGTGGCCGTGACGAGCGGGGGCGGGCGCGGTGGCGCCGCAGCAAGGCCACGGCGACGTGTGGTCGCAGCCCATGGCGGGTGCGCGCGTGCACGACTGCGGGGCGGCGCGAGGTGCAGAGAGGAAGAGAGGCGGGGCTCACTGGAGCCATAGGGAATGGGCAGTGGGCGCGGGGAGGAGGTCGGGGACGACGGCGACGACGGAGTGGAGAAGAGGAGGACGGGGCGACGGGCGATCCGAAGAAGTCGGTGAGGGGCTCCGGCGGCGCGGTCCTCGTGCGACGGCGGTGTGCGGCGGCGTCGGGGTCGAACGCCCCCGATCCCGACTGGATCGGGAAGGGAGGCAGTGGAGGGGAGAGGCAGATCGAGGGAGTGGGGGAGAGTGGGGATCGGGTGAGGGTTAGGGTTCGGGGAGGTGGCCTTGTAGGCCAGAGAGGAGGGCCGGCTGGGCCGGTTGGCCCAGCGTGGGGGGTATTGTGTATTTTCTTTTTCTTTTATTTATTCTTATTTCCCTGTTTAGTAAAAAGTTAGGCCTCAAAATGATTTTTGTAGAACATGGCAATTGTTCCAATAAATACTAGGCATCCTCTACCACTGTCAAAAATTGGTTTGGAGTGAAATGGATCTCACACCACTTTTATAATAATTAAAATGCATTAATCCTAGCTGCTTTGGTAAAGTTTGAGCCACCTAATTAATTTATTTATTGTTGGTTACAATTTTAGAATGGTCTCTGCAATATTTGCTATTTATTAAACATTTTAGTTTCTATGTTGGATAACTTTTATTTTCCACTTTCATTTAAATTTGAATTTGAGTTAGGAGTTGAAATGCAATATGATGCTAATGATGATTATGCACTGTTAAACATGCTGACTTGTCATTATCAAAAGTGATTACTGTGGCTAATGACATGGGGTGTTACAGTTCATGCTAGTAGTCCTTGTCCACCATGTTGTATTTTGTGTTTTTTGGTGCTTACATCATGGAGTTGTTTATAATCTGGAACTACTTTGGATCATTAGCTGGTTTACAAAGTGCATGTAGCTTCACATTTCTCAAGTTATGTTGATTTCCGGAGTGCAAGTGCCTTCATATTTTTTAAGTTAAATTTTCGCCCCTGGTAACTTGAATTCGTGGATCCGCCACTGCACACAAATCATACACGCAGGCTAGTACGAATTAAATGAAATGCAGGGACTTATGCTAGCTCATTGCACAGGCTCACTGCAGCTCTACTGGGATGTTCCATGTACAAGTCCATGTTACCACTTGCTTGGATGTGCATGCCCAGTGCTCCTTCCATCCCCTTCTACATTTTTGGCACGACGAATGGTTGATCAAATGAGAGGAATCGACCTTGATGTTGTACCGGAGGACAGGTACTTACAAGGTTATACCAGCATGCATGATGTATACTAGATCCCGTAGCACCGTCATGCTTCGTTAAAAAATGGTTTTGCTTGATTCAGACGATATCTCCAGAAGAAATAAGAGTTAAAGTCAGAGTTGCATAGGCGTGCAAGCTAAGAGAGCAGTAAAAGGATATCCAAACATCATCGGAATAGTGCACATGGGAGTGATATGTGGATACCTAGTTCGGGTCGGTGTTTGGGCATGCTAGCCTAGAGTGCAGGTCATTTCAGAGCCGTTCAGCATGATGTGCTGGCGTTGGCTCGCTGCTTACGGATGCAGATCTTGAGTGGCAGTGGAGCGCTACTACGCGGTGGACGAGGCCGTTGGTGAAACACCAACAGGCTTAGGGGGTGGAGGTGCGATGATGTGCTCGGTGAAGTAGCCTCGGTGAGGTGGCAGACGACGTCGGTGAAGCACACCTGATGCGGCAGAAGTCGGTGTCTGTGATGCACGTCGGCTGCGGTGGCCGACGTTGTCGGTGGACCACCCGGTGAGGTGGACGAGGGCGTAGAAGAGGTAGCTCCGGTGCAGTGGAGAAGCACGACCGTCGGCTTCGTCGGTTTGAGATGACATGGTGCTAGTGAATATGTTGATGAATATTGGTCCTCCCACAATGAGAGGATCGCTGGTGACGACGATGGCTTCGATTTCCCCCTCCTGGAGGGAAGTTTCCCCGGCGGAATCGCTCCGCTAGAGAGAAAAAGTGCTCCTACCCAGGTTCCGCCTCGAGATGGTGGCGCCTAATCCTGAAACCTTCCTTCTAATTTTTTCTAGGGAAAATGGCTTTATATAGGAGAAGATGGGTCCCGGAGGCCTGCCAGGGGAGCCACAAGCTCGAGGGGCACGCCTAAAGGGGTAGGGCGCGCCCCTAGGCTTGTCGCTTCCTTGTGGGTCCCCTGGTGGTATTTCTTCCGCCAATATTTTGTTATGTATTCCAAAATAATTCTCCATGAATTTTCAGGTCATTTGGAGTTGTGTAGAATAGCTATCTCTGCTGTAGCCCTTTCTGGTCCAGAATTCCAACTGCCGGCAATCTCCTTCTTCATGTGAAACTTGCAAAATAATGAACCAAAACATAATAAATAATAGTAGGAAAACATGATGCAAAATGGATGTATCAATGGGCAATTGATAGAAAAGCGCATAGTTATGATGTTATTCATGGCAATGATCACATATATAGACATCACGTCCATGACAAGTAGACCGACTCCCGCCTGCATCTACTAATATTACTCCACAAATCGACCGATATCCAGCATGCATCTATGGTATTAAGTTCATAACAAACGGAGCAACACCTTATGCTAGATGACATGATGTAGACTAAGTAAACTCAATCAATATGAACAAACCCCATCGTTTTACCCTTAATGGCAACAATACAAATACGTGCCTTGCTACCCTTTCTTTCACTGGGTGAGGACACCACAAGATCGAACACATTACAAAGCACCTCTTCCACTGAAGATAAATCAATCTAGTTGGCCAAACTAAACAGATAGATCGGAGAGAAATACAAAGCTATCACAATCATGCGTAATAAAGTTCAGAAAAGACTCAATTACTTTCAATGAATAATCTGCTCATAAACCCATAATTTATCAGATCCCAACACACACACCACAAAAGAATATTACATCGGATAGAACTCCAAGAAAATCGAGGAGAACTTGGTACTGAAGACCAAAGATAGAGAAGAGGCCATCTAGATACTAGGTTTGGACCCGTAGGTCGGCCGTGAACTACTTACGCATCATTGGCAGTACAATAAGGTTGATGTAGAAGCCCTCCGTGACCGATTCCACCTTCGACAGAGTACCGGAAAACGCCTCCAGATGGGATCACAAAAGAACAGAATCTTGCGGCGGTGGAAAAAGTGTTTCGGGTGGCTCTCTGTTGGTTTGGGAATATTTGGGCATTAATAGAGGTGGAATTAGGTCAAACGGAGTTAGCGTGGGAGTCACAAGCTTAGAGGTCGCACCCCCTAGGGCGCGCCCTGTGAGCTCATGGCTCTCCCGTACATCTTATGGTCTCCTCCCGAACCTTCTAGGGTCCTTTCTGGGCACTAGGTTAATAGGTTAACTCCCAAAAATGATAAAAAATAGCATATAAAGGCATATAAAGCATCCAAGATAGATAATACAATAGCATGAAACAATAAAAAATTATACATACATTGGAGACGTATCACTCTGGCAGTGTAACAGAATGTGCAATGGTCTAGCGTAACATGTATAATAATGATGAACGGTGGCGTTGCCACAAATACCATGTCAGCTCTATATGATGATGCAAAGCAATATGATGATGAACACACATGTCATGAGACGGAACGGTGGAAGTTCCATGGCAATATATCTCAGAATGCCTATGGAAATGCCATGATAGGTAGGTATGGTGGCTGTTTTGAGGAACATATAAGGAGGTTTATGTGTGATAGAGTGTATCATATCATGATATTTGGATACACCAACTCTCGAGGTGAGAAAGGGCAATGCAATGTACCAAAGAGGCTAGCAAATTGCGGAAAGGTGGGAGTGCGTAATTGTCCATGAACTCACATTAGTCATAAAGAACTCATATACTTATTGTGAAAGTTTTATGAGCCCTCAAAGCAAAGTACTACTCGCATGCCCTTAGGGAGGAGGTTGGTAGGAGTTAACCATCGCGCACCCTCGATTATGACAGCACTCAAGGATTTCAATCAGACATAAAAATGCTCAAACCTCCCCACCATGCCATGTCAGGCACTTAAATGAGTAGTTAATAACAAGCTTTAATATTGGCATTTCTACTAACCAATGATCATGAACCAATACCCTTTCATATTAAGACATCAATATAATTAAAACATAAGTTTCATATTTTTTGATCTGTATGAAAGTTTTTTTTATACCACTCTTAAATACCTATCCTTTTTGGACTAGTCTGTATAACATGTGCTCATTACCACATCCTATTTATAGACTCTCAAAAACATTTAAGTGAAGCATGAGAGTGCAATCATTTCTATAAAATATAACCACCGTCATGCTCTAACAGATATAAGTGAAGCGCTAGAGCAACTGCCTAGCTCAAAATATATAAGTGAAGCTCATAGAGTATTCTAACAAATCTAGATAAATGTGTGTCCCTCTCAAAAGGTGTGTCCAACAAACAATGATTGTGGCAAACTAAAAATCATACAAAGCAAAAACTATGGCACAAGACGCTCCAAGCAAAACTCATATCATGTGATGAATTAAAATATAGCTCCAAGTAATATACCGATAGATTGTAGATGAAAGAGGCGATGTCATTCGGGGCATCCCCTAGCCTAGACACTTGGGCCTTCCTTGAATTTTACCTTGGGGTGACCTGGGCATCCCCAAGCTTAGTGTCTTGCTGCTCCTTATTCCTTAATCCATCATGATCTCACACAAAACTAGAAAACTTCATGTAGGATCGAAAGTAGGTCTAGAGGGGGGTGATTAGACTACTTGACCAAATAAAAATCTAACATTTTCCCAATTTTAGTTGTGGGCAGATTTTAGCAACTAGCACAATTCAAGCAATCAACCTACACATGCAATTCTAAGAGTGTAGCAGCGGATTGTAAAACATTGCAAATGAAGGTAAAGGGAAGGGTTTGGAAAAGGCAAACGCAATGTAGACACGAAGATTTTTTTATCATGGTTCCGATAGGTGGTGCTATCGTACATCCACGTTGATGGAGACTTCAACCCACGAAGGGTAACAGCTGCGCGAGTCCACGGAGGGCTACACACATGAAGGGTCCACAAAGAAGCAACCTTGTCTATCCCACCATGGCCATCGCCCATGAAGGACTTGCCTCACTCAGGTAGATCTTCACGAAGTAGGCGATCTCCTTGCCCTTACAAACTTCTTGGTTCAACTCCACATCCTGTCGGAGGCTCCCAAGCGACACCTAACCAATCTAGGAGACACCACTCTCCAAAAGGTAATAGATGGTTTGTTGATGATGAACTCCTTTCTCTCGTGCTTCAAATGATAGTCTCCCCAACACTCAACTCTCTCTCACAGATTTGGATATGGTGGAAAGATGATTTGTGTGGAAAGCAACTTGGGGAAGTCTAGAAATCATGGTTCTTTTGGTAGGATTGGTATATCTTGATCTCAACACATGAGTAGGTGGTTCTCTCTCAGAAAATGTATGCTGGAAGTGTAGGCACGTTCTGATGGCTCTCTCACAAATGGAGAAGGGGACGGAGTGGTATATATAGCCTCCACGCAAAATCCAACTGCTACACACATTTTACCCAACTCGGTCAGACCGAATAGAAGAACTCGGTGAGACCGATTCAGTTCAAAATGTGAATGTTAGGAATCTTGGTGGGACCGACTGGAACAATTCGGTGGGACCGATGTGCTAAGGCTTAGGGCAAACATCAACTCAGTGGCGCCGATTGCATAAACTCGGTGAGACCGAAGTGAAGCAAAAGACAACAGAGCGAATGTCAAGTCAACTCGGTGTGACCGATTGCACTGACTCGGTGAGACCAAAAGGGTGCAACAAGTCACAGGGCATTGGCAAGGCCATCTCGGTGAGACCGAGATCCGTATCGGTGTGACTGTACTGTTAGGGTTTCTGGCTGTGGCTATGGCATATGAACTCGGTGGCTCTGGGTAGAAAGAATCGGTGGGGCCGAGTTTGACCTTGAGTTTTAGACATATTTGGAATGAGAAAGTGGTTGAGGGTTTTGGAGCAATACGACTAAGCACTTTGAGCAAGTAGACCATTAAGCAACACCTCATCCCCTTTTAATAGTATTGGCTTTCCTATGGACTCAATGTGATCTTGGATCACAAAAATATAAAGAGGAGTCTTGAGCTTTTGCCAATATGTGTCCTTAGCATTTTGAGGGGTCCACATTCCTAGTCCATGCCATGCCATTCATTGAACTTTATGAAATATTTAACTTGAAAGATCATTAGTTCAATGAGCTATATGTTGTTATAAATTACCAAAACCACCTGGGAATTAGTTGCACTTTCAATCTCCCCCTTTTTGGTAATTGATGACAACATATAGATCAAAGCTTCGACAAATGATAATATGAATGAAATACATCGTCACTTTGAGAAGTATGTGATAAGCAAGAGCTCCCCCTAAATTTGTGCATTATTTAAAATTTGCGTTTGAATGCAAATGCACAATCGATTAGGATCATGGGTTACTCTTCCATGTCACATACATCTTGGTGGAGCGCATAAAATGATAAGAATTAAATAACATGCACTCATCACCAAAGATACAAGTGATTGATCATACACAATTAATCATAGAGATAAACATGCAGGCACACATTAAGCATAGTATGATCAAACACATGACCACATAAAGTATCTCATGAGCATAACACAAGTAGTAGCAACAACTGAACAACCAAAGTGGCAAGTAGCAAGGCAAATAAAACCAAGAAAAGCAAAAGACATGACACTCTCTCTCAAAGCCTATGATCTATACACTTTCTCCCCCTTTGGCAACAAGTTACCAAAAAGTTTGAAAACGTATAGTGCTATGCAGCACTCTAGGCACGATCTCCGGGAGCTCCTGAAGGGTTCTTCTGGCTTGTCACTCCGGTGTGCGTGGACGGCGTGGAGAGGAGTCCATCTGCAAATGCCTCTGCTGAAGTCTATGGAGCTGGAGGAGTTGACTCTGGAGGGGCAACTGTGGTAGTGGCTGCAGGTGCTGAAAGAGTACTCCTGGAGTCTGCAACTGGCACAGCTGATGATCTTTGTGCCCTTGGCACTCTCTGGAATGTATCTGTTGTGGGTCTATCATCACTGTCCTCAGCATCGTCCCTTAACTTCTCCACAATTGTTTCAACCTCTGTGACGTTCACATCAAGGTCATGCATCTTTGTCTCAATGATCCTTTCAAGACTCTCCTGATTCTGAAACAAGGTGGCCAAGCTTTTCCCAATCCTCATGGTAGCCTCAAGCAGATAACTGAGTTGATCTTGCTTGGTCTTAAGATTCACCACTGAAGCATCTGGTGCACTTGCTGCCTTTGCTGCTTTTGTAGTCTTTGCTCTCTCAATCTTCTCTTGGGCCTCAACACAAGTAGGATGTGAAGCATCCATGACAACCTCGTTGTCCTCAAAATCTGGCCTCAGGGGTAGATGCTCTCTGTCAAGAAGATATGTCCCAGTTCCAACCTTGGAGTTAATCAACATCTGGTTGTGTGGGGCATATCCAGAAGACCTCTTCTGGTTGGCTGCTGTCCTCTTAACTGTCTCAATGATCAAGCTCATGACTTTGAATTTCTGGGGCACATCAAACAAATGTAGCAAGTTGATGGAGTGACCACGTATCATCCTATGATCTCCAGGCTTGGGCAACAGAGTGTGCCTCAAGATAGTGTTTATGGTGATCAAACCAGCAAGCAGATACTAGATAGATCCTAGCTTGTGTGTCTCCAAAGCATCATCTGGAATGGTCTTGTACATGTTGGCTATTGAGTTGTGATCTTTCCTAGGTTTGCCATACACATCAAAATCATCCTCACTTTCCTTGGGAGCATTGATAAGCTTGGCCCACTCAGAGATTGATGACTGGTATTTGGTGCCCTCAGTCATCCACACTATCTTACCATCAGGGTAAAAGTGGGCAGTAAAGTAGAATTGCATGATCATCTCATTGTTCCATTTTGTCAATTTCTGTCCAACAAACTTATCAACTCCATTGAGCCTGAAGCTCTCATGTACATGGGGAAAATAATCTTCATTATTATCAATGTATTCCCAATCAACCCATTTCATGTCACAAACTATGGGCTTCTTGTCCAACAAGACATTCTCATAGAAGTCCTGCTGTTCTCTGGTTCGAAAATGATAGTCCACAGCAGTCCTTCTCCTTATAGCATATGGATCATTCTGCCTCCATAGTCTCAGACCATGATCCTTCCTCAACTTCATGTTTTCAGCCACTGGATGATCATCATTATGATTTGGGATCTTGGGCTTCAATTTCCTGAGCACTAGTGGCTCATCATCTTCTTGAACTTCTGGCACTGGGGCCTTGTTCTTCTCTGCAGCAGGGATGTTCCTAGTAGATCTCTTTGGAACAGAAGGCTGGGGTGCTTGAGCTGGAGCTTTAGGTTTGGGTGCAGCAGGTTTAGGAGTAGACTTGGGCTTGGAAGGAGCAGCACCAGTCTTGATGGCATCTGCCATCAACTTTTGTGACATGGCAGGAGGTGCAACAGGCTCTTCTTCCTCTTCCTCATCATCACTTCTTCTCATGGAAGGTTTTCCATCACTCTGGCAATAGTAGTTCTGGCTCTCTTATTTTTCTTTCCATCTCCAGCAGCCTCATCATCATCAGATTGTTCAAGAGTAAACTGCATAGTTACTTGAGTTGGAACTTTTCTGTGTTTTGACATTGGATTTCTCATTGGAGGTGCTTTCTTTTGCAGTCCAGGCCTAGTAGCAGCAGCAGCACCAACATATTCCTTATTCACAACTTTCTTCTTGGAGGTCACTTCCTCCTCAACCACAAAGTCTTCATCTTCACTCTCAGAAGCTCTTTTCTTTCTTTGTCTGGTAGCTGCCTTAGGCAAGTTTCTGGGAGTGCTCCTGCTTCCCTCATCATAGCTACTATTGGGACTAGTGCCCTCACTGAGGTTTACATCCTCCTCAGACTTGTTCTGACTATCACTGGCTGCAGACATCTCTGTAGCTGACCCTGTGAATATATGTATGTAGGTAGAGTAGATGAGCATCACAAAATACAGCTGGTTTTTGCAAAAATTGAAACAAAATCTTAACTTTAGTTTTCTGCAGAAAGCATTTCGGAGCTACCGATTTGACAATCTCGGTGACACCGAAGCACAAGCAGAGTGTAAACATGCAGTTTCGGTCAGACCGAGACATAGTTCAGTGACTCTGAGATGCTAGGGTTTCACTGAGAAAGTGCTTTTGGTCTCACCGATCAGTACACTTCGGTCAGACCGAGTTATACTTAGTGCAATGGCCAGGGCCAATCGGTGTGACCGAAATCTTCAGATCGGCTGGTCAGAGATGGGTTCGGCGGGAACCTAACCCTAAGATTTTGCATTAAATCTATTCTTGAGGATTTGTTTGCTGGATAGAATGATTTCATACGTGTGAAGAATACAGGCATTTTACTTCGTGCAAAGAATCGGACTGAGGAATAAGCACAAAGTGGTCGAATCCGTACCCTAACTTGGTGATGGTTCGCTACGGCGGCAACGGCGGTGAAGAAATCCGTTGAGGGCGGCAGAGACCAGCGGCGGAGGCACACTGGTGAAGACGGTGATGATCCGGAGACCAAGGGGCAGCAGTGCTGGGGCGCGACCTCGTGCGGTTTGAAGAAGTTTTCAACCGTACGGGTACGCGAGATATATATAACCAGGCGCTGTCGGTGGCACCGAATGGATCTAATCGGTGGCACTGAGATGCGAAACTGTAGACAGTTACAGCAACTCGGTGAGACCAAGTGGATCTAATTGGTAGCACCGAGATAGAAAACCTAGATCAGTCTATTGCATTCGGTGAGACCGAGTTGGAATGGTTGGTCAGGCCGAAATGCATTAGAAGGTTTTGGAAGTCAGCCCTTGACGGATCGGTGGCTCCGAGTGCTCCTCACCCGGAGGGTCCGAAAGTGACTTGTTAAAATTTTGTGATGTAGCATGAATAGAGTTTGAGACGAGAAAAAGCAAAGATAGCTAGAGAAGGTTCTTAGGCATTCTTGTCCATCCATTTGGCAAATAAAGACTAAACAAACAAAACAACAAATGGATGTCCTCGAATGGAGAAAATTATGCAACCAACATGCTCACACAATAAGATAGCAAATAAAACATGTGACAAAGCATGCACAAACACTCTAGCATCTATCAAGCAATTGGCGATGACTAGGTCATCTATATATGAGTATATTGACTTAGGAGTCAAATGAGAACATTTGATCGTAGGTCATACTCATCGTTTAAGCACAAGTGGGGTTACCACATTTACATAAAGCATTAATGTGTTCACACCATTAGAGTAGCTTTAGCTCAATTCTTAGAGCAAAGCTACCCCTAGATGTGATATCCCCCCTAAGAGGGATGAACTAGCCTTGGGTTTTGTCGATGATGACTTCATGTAGATAGTGAAGATGTGGATGCTCAATGTTGATGTAGATATTTTGGAGCAATCCATTGGAGTGTGTTGCACTTTCAATACCTACATGGGTTAGTCCCACAAGGAACATGCAAGGATATCCATAGACATAGAGTGAATTACACATATGATGATGTCCATGAAAACATTAGTTTACTTGTCCCTTGTCTTACCAACAAGAGGGTTTGTGACTCCATGAACTAGTGTAAGATATGAAAGTTGATTGCACATGTTCTTCCCAAAATAAATATGAGTGAAATATGTTGGCGAAGTCATCCTCAAGAACACTCTAGTTCTTATTCTTTGGGATCCACATCAACTTTATGGGAATCCTTGGAGTTGTAGTCGTACTTGATGTAGTCTTGGGAACCCACTTGACCATGGCCTTAGGAGCTTCTCAAATGAATAAATCTCTTCTTGAAGCTTGTCCTTGCCTTTTAGCTTGTGGTCTTGTGGTGGAAGATCATCTTGAGCTTGTGTTCCCTTGAAAGAAGTGGGGTCATACTTCTCTTGTTGAGGAACAAAATTCATCTTGGCATATTGATCTTCTTCCCACTCAACTCCATTGGCATTGAACTTTCGTTCAAAACCAACACCTTGATTCTTCCGGTGCCTTCCTTGCTTGCGGACAATTTCCTCAAATTGCTTACTTCCGGCAAGGCTCTTGTAAACACCTTTCTCTATAATTCCCATCAATAAGCTATTTTCTTGCTCAAGTGTAACTTGGCTAAGAGAATCATTAGTGGAATCAAGAGAACTACTAGAAGCAACAATATTGGATTTAACATTGTTATTGTTACTACTAGAAGAAGTATCTTTCATGCTCTTATTGTTAGATTTTACTTGTGGCATATAAGTAGACAAGTGTAAATGCTTGGCAATATAAGAAGAACTCTTCTTTCGAAGATCATCATTGATAGCTTTTAGGAACCCATGCTCTTGCTCTAAATTTAGCTTCTCGAAGCGTAGCTTCTCATGAGTTCTTAGGAGCTCTCTATGATTCTCTAGAGTTGTTTCATGAGCTAACTTAACAGTGTTTAGTTCTTTAGTTAGATGCTCAATCTCCTTCTTATCATTTTCATTCGTTTCATCTTGATTAGCATGATTACTAGCAAGTTCATCATAGTTTTCATCACTAGTGTTATCAACAAATAAATCATCATCACCTAGCAAATCATCTTCATCACTATTGAAATCAACATACTCGAGGTGTGATACCTTAGGGCCTTTAGCCATGAAGCATCTTCCAATTCCTTCATTTGGTGAGTCAAATATGTCTTAGGAGTTGGATGACACAAGTGCAAGACCGGCAACACATTCATCTTGAGTATATTCGGAGTCGGAGTGATAGCTTCTCTCGGAGTAGTTGTCGGAGTCAGAACCAGATACCCATTCACCAACATGATCTTGATGTCTTCATCTTGTGTAGCTCTTTGATGACTTGTTCTTCCTTTCTGAATCCTTGCTTCTACGAGAGGGTCTTCGTTCATAACGATCATCTCTACTCCTTCTCTCTCTTGGAGGTGATTCATCTCTTTTACTTCTCCTTTTTGGTGAAGCTTATCTTTTCTTGTAGGGAGCCATACACTCATTGGAGTAGTGTCTGGGTCTTCTACAATTGTAGCAATTTCGATCACGACTAGAAGATCTTTTGTCATTGTAGGACCTTGACTTGGAGGTTCTCTCCTTGCTTCTATTCTTGTAGAACTTGTTGAAGTTCTTCACCATTAAGCTCAATTCCTCATTGAAAACTTGTTTTTCGCTTGATGTTGTGGGAGCATCACATGAAGCTTTGTAAGCACTACTTGAATTGTTGTGGAGCTCTTCCTTATCCTTGAGTGACATCTCATGAGCAACAATTCTTCCAATGACTTCCATGGGCTTGAGATCTTTGTAGTTGGGCATCATTTGGATCAATGTCCACACGGTATCATATTTTCCATCCAAGGCTCTTAGGATCTTCTTGATGATGAATTTGTCGGTCATCTCTTCGCTTCCTAAGCCGGCAATCTCATTTGTGATGAGAGCAAGCCTAGAGTACATCTCGGCGACTCCTTCACCATCCTTCATTTTGAACTTGTCAAGTTGACTTTGAAGCACATCCAATTTGGATTCCTTGATGGACTCGATACCTTCGTGCATATCAACCAATGTATCCCAAATTTCCTTTGCATTCTCAAGGCGGCTAATTTTGTTGAATTCTTCGGGGCATAATCCATTGAAGAGAATATCACAAGCTTGAGCATTGTATTGTAACATCCTCATTTCTTCCGCTGTCGCTTCACGATCCGGTTCTCTTCCATCCTCAAAGAAATCACCTTGCAAGCCAATACGCACAACAGCCCAAACGGCGGTGCTATGACCAAACATATGCATTTTCATCTTATGCTTCCAACTTGCAAAATTAGTACCATCAAAGTAAGGACCTCTACGGTGGTAATTTCTCTTGCTAGACGCCATACTCTTCTAGGTTATGAAACCAAGGCTATGATCCCCAAAGCTATGGAAATCAAGGCAAATGGAGACCAAAGCTCTGATACCACTTGTAGGATCGAAAGTAGGTCTAGAGGGGTGTGATTAGACTACTTGACCAAATAAAAATCTAACCTTTTCCCAATTTTAGTTGTGGGCAGATTTTAGCAACTAGCACAAGTCAAGCAATCAACCTACACATGCAATTCTAAGAGTGTAGCAGCGGATTGGAAAACATTACATATGAAGGTAAAGGGAATGGTTTGGAGAAGGCAAACGCAACATAGACACGGAGATTTTTGGCGTGGTTCCGATAGGTGGTGCTATCGTACATCCACGTTGATGGAGACTTCAACCCACAAAGGGTAACGGCTACGCGAGTCCACAGAGGGGTCCACCCACGAAGGGTCCACGAAGAAGCAACCTTGTCTATCCCACCATGGCCATCGCCCATGAAGGACTTGCCTCACTTGGGTAGATCTTCACGAAGTAGGTGATCTCCTTGCCCTTACAAACTTCTTGGTTCAACTCCACATCTTGTCGGAGGCTCCCAAGCGACACCTAACCAATCTAGGAGACACCACACTCCAAAAGGTAATAGATGGTGTGTTGATGATGAACTCCTTGCTCTTGTGCTTCAAATGATAGTCTCCCCAACACTCAACTCTCTCTCATAGATTTGGATATGGTGAAAAGATGATTTGAATGGAATGCAACTTGGGGAGGGCTAGAAATCAAGATTCTTGTGATAGGATTGGTATATCTTGATCTCAACACATGAGTAGGTGGTTCTCTCTCAGAAAATGTATGCTGGAAGTGTAGGCACGTTCTGATGGCTCTCTCACAAATGGAGAAGGGGGTGGAGGGGTATATATAGCCTCCACGCAAAATCCAACCGTTACACACATTTGACCCAACTCGGTCAGAGCGAATAGAAGAACTCGGTGAGACTGATTCAGTTCAAAATGTGAACGTTAGGAATCTCGTTGGGACCTACTGGAACAACTCGGTGGGACCGATGTGCTAGGGCTTAGGGAAAGCATCAACTCGGTGGCACCGATTGCATACACTCGGTGAGACCAAAGTGAAGCAAAAGACAACAGAGCGAATGTCAAGTCAACTCGGTGTGACCGATTGCACTAACTCGGTGAGACCGAAAGAGTGCAACAAGTCACAGGGCGTTGGCAAGGCCATCTCGGTGAGACCGAGATCCGTCTTGGTTTGACCGAACTGTTAGGGTTTCTGGCTGTGGCTATGTCATATGAACTCGGTGGCTCTGGGTAGAAAGAATTAGTGGGGCCGAGTTTGACTTTGAGTTTTGGACATATTTGGAATGAGAAAGTGGTTGAGGGTTTTGGAGCAATATCACTATGCACTTTGAGCAAGTAGACCATTAAGCAACACCTCATCCCCTTTTAATAGTATTGGCTTTCCTATGGACTCAATGTGATCTTGGATCACTAAAATATAAAGAGGTGTCTTGAGCTTTTGCCAATATGTGTCCTTAGCGTTTTGAGGGGTCCACATTCCTAGTCCATGCCATGCCATTCATTGAACTTTCTGAAATATTTAAGTTGAAAGATCATTAGTTCAATGAGCTATATGTTGTTATAAATTACCAAAACCACCCGGGGATTAGTTGCACTTTCACTTCATCACACAAAACTCAACAGAAACCTCGTGAGATCCGTTAGTATAATCGACAAATCATAAACTTTAGGTACTATTGTGAACTCATTCATAATTATTCATGCACAATACCTACTGTATTGTAACTTCTCAATGACTTATACCCCCCGATATAATCCATAACATCATAAAAATAAGCACACTATGCAATAAAAAAACAGAACCTGTCTAAAAAAGAACAGTCTATAATTACAAATCATACATCTGTAACTCCAATTTTTTTGAGAAAAGTGGAAAACGTGAGCAATTTTTATAGCAATCATGTGTAAAACTTTTAGATCAAAACTTCATTCAGTGAATTATAGTAATTCCTCGACTGAGAAAAAGTTTCTGTTTTTCATAGAATCAAGTCAACTATCATCCAACTCATCCCATAGGCTTTACTTGGCACAAACACAAATTAAAAGATAAAAAAACAATCATTACAGTAGCAATAATCATGTCATCACACAAAACAGAAAATGCATAACTATTGAGTTGTCTCCCAACAAGCTCTTTCTTTATAGACATTAAGATAGGCTTTGATATTTTAATGATGGTCACTATGAAAGACAAGAATTGAAGCGCAAAGAGAGCATCATAAAACATATGATGAACATATTTAAGTCTAACATACTTCCTATGCATAGGAATTTTACAAGCAAACAAATTATGAAGACAAGAAATATCTAGCATATAGAAGGAAGAAGAATAAAACATTGACAATCTCAACATAACGAGAAGTAATTTACTAACATGAAAATTTCTACAACCATATTTTTCTCTCTCATAATAATTACATGTAGGATCATAATCAAATTCAATAATATAGCTATCATAAAAATATTCTCTTCATGACCCGGATGTATAAAAGTTTTATAGTCTTCCAAGATGGTGGGATTAACAAGAACTAAAGTCATGACCTCTCCAAACCCACTTTTATCAAAAATTTCATAAGATTGAACACTCTTCGAATGTGTAGGATTATTTTTTTCTAAATTTGACACTCTTCCAAATCCACTCTCGATATTATTACAAACATTATTATCAATAACATATTCACCATGAGGCTTAATTTTTTTTTCAAGATCATAGCAAGCATTACCACACCAATCATGATCATTGCAATATGTAGTGGACATAACAAAATGGGAAACGCTTCCTCTCAGAAGTCTGATGGGTTGTTTCCATCAGACTATTCCATCTCTGTTCATTTGTATTCCCATCCAACGGGTGCATGTGTCGTCCATCTCCAACTGATCCCACAAATCATGCTGATTGTCATTTATTGCTAGCCGAGACCATATGTACATCGTACAACCAAATTGAAACTGCCTCCTCCATCCATTTCACCGGCATCAGGTAACACGCATGGATGTTCGCGGCTGCATTGAAACTGCCTCTCTCTCTCTCTCTCTCTCTCTCTCTCGATCCGGGCAAGAGTTCCAGTGCCAACCAAAACCACGAGCACCAAGCTGGCCGGTTGCCATTGGTTTGACTACTTCGACTCCATCTCCTGATCGCCGGTGGCGTCATCGTCCCGCTTGGTTATCTTGTTGGTGATTTCGTTGATCTACGGCGGCAAGGAACACGATGGAAAGGCGGCACTATCTTCTTCCTCCACCACACCAGTGGCTCCCTCAGCACCTCCAGCGGTTCACCCTTCCTCCTGTCGGACTTACCATCTCCCATTGACGACTACCTCCACGGCGATGCTCGAGTGTTGAAGCAATATTGATACAGATAAGAAGCAAATAACATGTATATGTGCATATGTATTGGTCTACCTTTGAACTAGGAAATGGAAGAAACATGTTCTATTTATTTTAGTTTTTGATGCCGAAGCACAAAGTGATGAATTACGAAGCTTGACCTAATTATGCAGGAAGCAAGAAAATAGGATATACATGCAAAAACAAGGAAACATCTATGACGCTTAACAAAGCATGCTTCTTATATAATGGAAACAAATATTAGAAGGAAGGAAGCATGCGTGATTACGAGTCAATTTTAAAGATGGAAATGTACGTGATTATCAGAAGCATTGTTTGTAAGCATCGGCGATCACATGATTAAATGAAGTAAATATTATGCTTCCATGCATCATTTAGAATGCTTCCGCGATATAAAAATTGAGTTGCCATATGTAAAGTAATACGTCCCAAAATATCACAACTAATTGTGAATTTAATTGTGAAATAATCATAATTTACCAAAATTATTTAGACAAGAAATATTGTGTCACGCTCATGTCGTTCTTAGAAACTATTTTAGGAAGCAATTAGTAGCCGAAAAAAACTTGAAAACCTAAGTACTAACCCAGCGTGATTCTTGGATCCCCTTGGTTATAGGAAGCAAAATACTCGGAAACTACCTACTGGAGACCCCACGTTCCACCACTCATCTAACGAACCGAAGCACCCTAATCCAACGGCGCCGCACTAGTCTGATCAAACGCTAGGAATCAGTAGTCTGATCCCTAGTGCTTCCCTAACAAAATTATCATCCCCAATCTTGTAGCTTTGCATATCATTAGCACAATTGACATTAATATAATTTATAATAACATCATTTCAATCATGCTTTTCATTCAAGGAGCTATCACGAATTACTTTATAAATTTCTTCTTTTAACACTTCATCACAATTTTTAGATTCACGATTTTCATGCAAAACATCATAAATATAATCAAGTACACTTGGTGTTGGGGATATAACCCGCCCTGAAAGGGCCGGGTTAGGCCGTTGGCGACTCACGAAGCTAGGCCTCAGACAGGCCCAAGTGATCAAGACGCAGGGCCGGAGGGGCGGTTCACAAGATGGGGCGGCTTAAGGCCCAAAGCCAGAAGATGACGCGTGGTCCGGAGGTGTAAGCCGCCTGATGATGACTTGTCATAAAAGGCAAGGCGACTTAGAGTTAGGATCGGTCACGAAACATGACCCGACCCGGACTCTTGTAAGCCGGAGGCCTCGACCTATATATAAAGGCGAGTCCCCGACATAGAATATGGGAGGAAACAATCAATCTATAGCTAGGTTAAGCGATTCTGCTTCCATGTAATTGATATCAAGCAATAAGCAACAAGAGCAGGAGTAGGCTGTTACCTCCGCCGTGAGGGGCCGAACCTGGGTAAATCGTGTCTCTCTGTAACACCCTGGTAGTTCAGCTACAGTAACCACACACTAATAGTGCCATGTCATCACAAATAATTTTCTAAACCTCATTGTGATCCAAACCGAATTCAAATTCAAATTTGAAATAAAGTCAAATAAATTATTTATTCAGACATGAAAACTAAAATGTTCAAAGTAATGCAAATATCCACTAGATAATTGTCATGATGGAACCAACCTCTTTTGGATTCCTAAAGTGCCCCTGGAAATTATTTATTGGTCCAGCAACATTTAAAATTGGCATTTTCAATTTCTAAAAATGGTTAGACAACTCCTGTTGGTCTCAAACTTGTAGTGACACCTGGAAATAATGTGCTTGATTTATTTGACAAGTCTCATGTCTAACAAATATCATATACTTTCAGAATTAACTAGAAAACATTAGCTAAAATTGAAAAACAGAAAATAAAATGAGAAAAAAAGGAAAAACATACCTTTCGGCTGGCTCTCGTCCACAGGAGCCAGCCCAGCCCGACTCCCCCTTTTGTCTTCCTCCCCTGTTCACACAAGCGCCGTGGACGCTCGTGCCGCGTCCATGGCGAGGATCGCCACGTGCCGACCATCACCGGCCCTCCCGTGCTCCATAAGGACCCCACGCACTCCCCGTGCTAACCCTAGCCCCGTTCCCCTTCCTCCCTCACATCACTCCTCTCTCCACGGTCGTAGCCGAGCGACGCCGTCGTCGCACCGCCTTCGTAGCCGCAGCCATTAGCCTCCCCTCGCCGTCCCTTCATGTCCAGGAGCCACCTCTACCTCAACTACGCCGTCTGCGTGAAGCAGGTCAAGCTGGAAGCCCCCGCATCGCCGCCATCGACCCGTCGTTCTCCACCTCGGCCACGGCACCTTACCGCTCGATTCGCCACCTACAGCAAGTTCCGGCTCCCTCGACCGCGTCCCCGAGATCCTCTATGAGCTACTTCATCTGCTCAACCTCTTTCCCCCTTCGTCCCCACGTCGTAGTCACCGAGCATCGCCGCCGGACCGAGGACGCCGCCGCATCGGGTGGTCGCCGCCGTGCGCCCCGCGCACGTCCACACTCTGCTCACGCGCTCGCATGGCTGCACCTGCCTTCGCCTGCTGCCGTCCGTAGCTACCTCCGCCCGCCCGCACAGCCTGCGCCCTCTGCCCGCCTCGCGCTCGCCCCATCATGCCTGTCCGGCCACCGCCTGCCATCGCCGTTACGGGCCACATCGGCAGCCCCCACACGCGCTGTTGCCACCGCCCGACGCGCTGTTTCATTGCCGAACCATAGCCGCCACTCCGGGGCCAAATGATGGCCCGGAGCGCCATCCCCGTGCGCCACCGCCGCTCGGGTGGGTCGCCGAAGCTACGCTGGCACGCGCAACTCATTTCAACGTCGGCCGTCCCACTGCCATGCGGGCCCAGATGGATTAGATTAGGGAACTAACCCCTGTTTAACAACTAACCCAGTCCCTAACACCCCCACAGACTGCTGGGCCCCTGCTAACAAAATGATTAACCCACTGATTTTATATAATGTCTCAATGACAAGTGGGGCCCCTGCCCAGTTTGACAAGTCAAACTGCTGACTAGGTTTGACCCAGCCACTGACTAGTGGGTCCCGTTGACTCTGTTGACCAGTTGTGGCACCCCGGCTTAGAGGAACCGAAACGCCCCGTATTCCAGCCCAGAGACAAGTCTTCTGGAATACGACACTGTTGGCATAGAACAAATTAGCTCTTTATTACTATGGATAAGTTTACAAGGGTACAAAGATTACATCGGCATGGCAAGTCTACGGCTGCCTAGGATAGCTCTATGCTAACAGCGGAACAACCCAAGGAAGCGGAGTACCCTGGGCAGCGTAACAACGACGGCGGTGATGGACTCCACTTCACAGGGACTCTGGCTGGAACGCTTATCCTAGCTCGCAAACTCGGAACCCTCGACAAGCAAGCAATCATGGCATGACCTGCAAACTGGCATTACACGCCAGGTGAGTACTTTGAATGTACTCACAAGCTCACAGCAACCAAAGCAATCAAGACAAGCAACAGCATGGCATTAACAGGTTAAACAGGTGTAATCATGATGATGCTAGAAAAAAATGGCATATGAACAGGATGTCACTACATGCATCTGGTTGAAACTATCATGATGCAACTTACTCTGTCCGGGGTTACCTCGTAACCACCACATGTAAGAACTTACCATCGAGTGTGCCACATGATAACCTCCGGACCAACCAAACTTGGTATTACAATACCGTAGTGATAACATGATCACAAGGAGCTTGATCTTCACCAGAGATCACCACATAACACTATCAACCAAATCCTGTATCCATGATACCACGGTGATCCTCTCATGATCCCGATCAACCAATGTCGGTATCCTTGATACCCCGGTGATCCTCTCGCGATCACATAAAGATCAACCAACTTCTTTCTCATCGAACCGGGTTGTTATAAGCAAGATTATTATACTGTTGACCCATAGTGTGTCCTACTATGAACTGTGCCCGTAACCGAGGATGCGGCTATCGATAGATCATACACTCTACAGAGGTTAGTACATTGTACCCACACCACGGAATGCATGGCCTCATGCTCCCATTCGGGTGGACCAACGACATTCCGACAAAACCTAGTCTATTGCATGGCACTCTCCCGGCCACTCCGACACACTTCCCTTTGGGCTATGTCATGGGTGACCCCTGTGTCCTTCCGACACCTGCCACCGTTGTGGCCAAACAAAACTGTCCCAAACGGGGACCTGAGCTCAATACCAAAACTGGGTTCACATGGTTATAGCCGCCTACCGGGCCAGGGTAGCACGCGCTCATAACCTTCCCTGGTTGGAGGTACCGGCGAGAGGCATGACAATAGACCAAATTAGGGCTGCCCCATCCCAGCAAGTGTGGTTGCACTGGTGAGCTCGATTCGGTGGCGCACTATGACTCAGCCAACAGGTGTTCAAGTTCGATTAACATCCGATTAAATTTGAATGATGATGTGCTGAGCCATGATAACAGGATGAACCATAACAACAGATAAAGAAACATGCATACATGTCACCATCTTAGCATGAACTACTGCAAGTATTAACCATGAGCATAATGCTACCAACGACTACTTGATAACTAGCAAGATGCACAAGGACAGAATGTGGAGATAAGCATGAAACATGAGCATATACAGTATTTCGCAAACAGAATAACATGTACATGTTAAATTTCTATTCAAGTAGGAACCACAGCCACTGCAAATCCATCATGCAAGTGGCTATCATGGCTTGCCTGGGTATGAAGATACCACCAAGGGGAAGTGCGGAGAGTCCGCGGAAACAATTGCCGGAAATAGTTCTCTCTCGGAGGGGGCTGTTTGCGGGCAAGGGCAAAATGGTCATTTTCACAGTGTCAAAACATTATGAAAATGATACCAACATGACGGCCTCGAAGAGACGAAGTGGGCTTTGGAATCACCTTGTTTGGAGTTGTGCGTAAAAAGATGTGATGGTTTTTCTACAAGGGGCCTATTTGTAAATAAAATATTCACAACGGGGTCCCTGACAGCTCGGCGGGTCGCGCACTGCAGCAGAATACGCTTTCCCACGGGGAAAACGTCAAGCGCTGAATGCGCTTCCACTTTATCCCGCATGGCAGGTGCGGAGCCGGGCTCTGTCCCGCTGACGAGCGGGTCCCATCTCTCACTCTCCTCCCTCTCCTTCTTCCTCCTCCAGCGCCCGATGGGGTAGAGCAGGGGCGTGACTCCGGCGGTGAGCTCCGGCGACTCCGGCCACCATTGCTAGCGTTCCAGGCACCGGCGGGCTCGGGAAAGAGGGCCGCATCCATCCCCGCATCACACGGACTTCGAGGAGCATCGAGATGAGCAGGGCGACGACCGTGGCGGACGGCAGCTCCGGCGAGATTGGGCGCGGGCGCCACGGTGGTGGAGAGGAGGGGTTGAGGCTACGCAGAGGTTCTGCGGGCTCCAGGTGGTCCTCTGGTGGTGGTTAGAGGGAGAAGGGGTGCTCGGCTCGCCGGAATTGCAGAGGGCAGGGGCGGCGGCCATGGCGGTGGTGATGGTTGGGGAGGGGCTCCGGCGCCAGGAGAGGAGGCTAGGGAGGGGTAGTGGAGGGCGGTGGAGCTGGTGGTGAGCTTGGAGACCACGGGGAGGGCCTATAAATAGCCGGGTGACGGCGAGGTGATAAGGACGGCCACGGTAGCGATCTTATCGGCGCACTGGAGCGCGGGGTGGCGTGGCTGTCTGTTTTCGGTGTCGAGTGGCTTCGCGGAGCGGTGGAGAGGCTCGTAGGAGCTTCAGGAGGACTCGAGAAGGAGGGGACAGGGGAAAATGACGACGGCAGTCACGGGCAGAATAGTGACAGCGATCGCCGTGGCGTGAGGAAAAGGAAAGAGGAGGGGGAGAGGCTTCTAGGAGGAGGGCGACGACGAGACGAAGCTCTTGGACATAGCTAGGTGGCGGGGACGCGAGGAAACGGATGACACCAAGGGGTTCCATCGCCAGAGCGTGCTGGCTGGTATGCCAGCCGCGTGGTCACCACGTGAACTGGCTCACGCGGTGCACCCTGGCATGCAGCGTGTTGTCTAGTAGAGAGTCCTTTCAAGGAACAGTCTCAGGGAGGTGATGGATCAGCAAAAGAGACCAAGGGTGGATGTGAGTCTTCACTGGAAGTTTGTTGTAGCAAACTTGACTGAACAACTATGATTAACAGGGAGGTGATAAGAGCTAAATATGATGTCTGGGAGGTTTAGATTAAGAGGGACCACATTCCTGTGAATTTTGGTATGATTTGAGCCAGGATTTGCCATAGTTGCCTGCCCAAACTGGCCCAGAAAATGAATCATGAAGTGCCACTCTAATGGATGCTTGGATTGAGCTGAAATTTGGTGGCTCGGGTTATTTGGATACATGAACACACTGTAAAAATTTCATACCATTTGGACATGCCAAAATAGTACTTCCTTCAAAGTGGTCCTCTCTGGACAGAATCTTAGAAAAATTCTAGTGAGTTCTAGAGTAGATGAAATGAGCCCAAATTTAGTGGAGAGGTGACATATAGGTAGAAGCATGTTCTGCAATTTATTCATGAATTATGGAGCAATAAAAATTATAGTTGCTTCACAACCCAAAATAATTAACAGAAACAAAGATTTGATGCTGAGCTCACATGGATTAATGAATGAAGCTAAAAATTTGTGGAGAGTCATTATTTAGGCAAATGAAGGATCTTGGAAAATTTCAACTCATTTGGATGTGCCTAGGTTGCACTTCCTTCACAAGGCCTCTGTTTGAACAGAAACTTTGAAAAATTGCTCAGGAATATTTACTAGGCAAATGAAGTTGAAATTTGGCATGTGGCAATTATATGGATGGGAAAGAGTGCACAAAAAGTTTGAGAGCCAGAAAGCAAAGATAATGGGTACTTGCTTCACAAGCTGTCAGCTAGGGCAGAATCAGAAAAGAAATATTGGTGAAATATTTCTGGACATGGCGAGGAAGGATTTTGACATATCTGATGAATATATGACTCAAATAATTTATGGGAATTATTTGGGAATCTTTGGAACGATGGAAGTGTGGGTTGCTTCACAACCCAGGGCAGATAGGGTTATTCTTTTAATAGGAAAAAAAGGAATATTCCCAAGAAAAGAATATTGGGATTGGTCCAAGATGGAAATGGCAAGGGCTTGGGATGGTTTTGAGATTGACAAGCCACTTGGGAGAGGAATCGAGGGTGATCTCTCCAGGTTTCAAGACCACTAAGCCACCGAAGGGCAAATCCAAACCAAAATCAAAAGAAAAAGATAAAGGGCAAAATCCAGGGTGTTACACCAGTCAACAGTTGACCCTGTTGACTGGACCCCCCTGGCCCACTATAAGCCATAGGTGCACTCTGGCTGGGTAAACTTTTTGGTTCCCATAGCATTAATGCTATTTAATTTTTGAATTAATATAACTCCAGTAATTCCAGAAAAATCACTAAAACTTTGGAAATTCATATAAAATAATCTGTAATTTGGATGAAAATAATTTATATATGAAAATCGATCAGAAAAATATGACGAATCCGAATATGCTATCCACATACCTGCCACATGCCTCTAACATTGCACACATGGAACCTTCCCCTTCGGATCGTTTGTCCGATAATTGCCTCGAGCCAAAAAAATATTCTTGGATATTTTCCCGCTCCGATTGTAACGCGTAGGACTGCGTTAGGTTACCCCGAGCATAGCGTTCTGCCATATCATGCTTTGTGATGCTTTTGATTGCTCTACTATTTATTGTGTTTCCCCTGAGTTACTTCTTTCTGGTAGACCCCGAGACCGCGGTTGGGCGAGTGTTCGACTACTTCACCGTCGAGGGTCCATATTTGTCTGCAGAGCTTCCAGACACGCAAACCCCCCTTGATAATTCCGATATCTCCCATTCCATTCTCTCTCATGCTTGCATTAGATTTTCCTACTGTACTTGATTGCTCCTATTCTGATGCATAGCCTGCTGTTGTGACCTGCTCTTGTACTTTGCCTGCGTATCCTAAACTACTTAGTATAGGTTGGTTAGTGATCCTTTAGTGGCCCCTCACCTTGTCCCTGTTGCCCCGGCTTTATGACTGATGACTCGACCAACGTGATCGACGTCCAGAGCCTGACACATCACATCACCCCCCTTAGTTGTACGACTCTGCAAAGCTACTATCGAGTGCTGAGGGTGATACCCCGTATAGCGCTTCTGATGTTAACTCTGTAGTGTAGCTAATTGGTCGTGGTCTTCGAGGGTGATTCCTCCTTCACCACTCCCGATAATGACTCTGTCGTGCAACGCCTCAAGTGTGGACCATCGAGGGTGATTCCTCCAAGTCCACCTTGACGGTTACATCGAATGGGAATCCATCGAGGGTGATTCCTCGGGTTTCCCCCTTGCTGTTTTGGACACACAATTACTTTGACGTTACCACAGCACCATGTTGAAGTCGGGTCGGCCATGAGGGGTACCCGCGAGTTGATGTGTAGTCGGGTTGACCTGGAGGGTACTCGTGAGTTTTCTACGTCGCACGGCTGAGCATTTTGGGCCCTTGGCGTAAGTCCATGAGAAGGGGCAATGGGGTCACATGATCGTGAGTCTCTGCTCGCTACCACGCGCTCCCAAGACACTAACGATTTGGGTATTTGATATGAGTTGGCCACTGGCCTATACGCACTAACCGCCACGTGGGACAAGATATGGGCAACCGGCATCGTAGTATCAGCCGAAGCTATCCAGACATCAGCGACTGAGCGGCGCGCATCGGGTTGGACCGCGTAAAGCAACCACCTTTGTAATGGAGGTTGCTATGTCTGCTCACCGGCCGCGTACGCAACATGTAGGAGTGCAACGGGCGATGGGCCCAAGACCCCTGCACGCTTAGGATTTAGACCGGCGTGCTGACCTCTCTCTTGGGCCTAGGTAGGGTTGCGACATGTTGATCTTCCAAGGCCGGACATGACCCAGGAAAGTGTGCCCGGCTAGAGGGATCGAGCGTGTCGGGTAATGTGGTGCACCCCTGCAGGGAAGTTTAATCTATTCGAATAGTCGTGTCCACGGTAATAGGACGACTTGGAGTTGTATCCCGATCTATAAAACTGGGACTGGTTACTGAGATGTGTTTTGGATATGATGCCTCTGGGATTGCTTTCTCGCAGGGAGTCGAGAAAGGATCTCTGGGAGTTAATGCTACAACATGCTTGTTAAAAATAATATGCTATTATGTACTCTTCTAAATGCTGCAAGATCCTTGAAGATGCTAGTCTTCGATAGGCTAGGCTTTCCCTCTCTTCTGGCATTCTGCAGTTCAGTCCACAGATACTACCCATTTCATTGATACCGATGCATATGTAGTGTAGATCCTTGCTTGCGAGTACTTTGGATGAGTACTCACGGTTGCTTTGCTCCCTCTTTTCCCCCTTTTCCATTTTTCTCGGATGTCGCAACTAGATGGTGGAGCCCAAGAGCCAGACGCCACTGTCGACGACGACTGCTACTACCCCGAGGGTGCCTGCTACTATGTACAAGCCGCCGACGACCAGGAGTAGTTTAGGAGGATCCCAGGTAGGAGGCCTGCGCCTCTTCGATCTGTATCCATGTTTGTGCTAGCCATCATGTGGCAACTTGTTTAACTTAAGTCTGTACTTAGATATTGTTGCTTTCGCTGACTCGTTTGTATTCGAGCTTATGTATTCGAGCCCTCGAGGCCCTTGGCTTGTAATATAAAGCTTTTATTATTTTAATTTGTGTCTAGAGTTGTGTTGTGATATCTTTCCATGAGTCCCTGATCTTGATCGTACACATTTGCGTGTATGATTAGTGTACGATTGAATCGGGGGCGTCACACTCTCGTCCCGCTCAACCCCGTCAAGCCAATTATCATTGCGATGGCTCTACGCGTAAGTCCTTTCACTAGGACATCTGCCGTGAAAAAACCACGACAGTTGGCGCCCACCGTGGGGCCACCGCATGGTGGTTTCGAGTTCTTGAAGGGCTCCTTCCCAGGGATCGAGGGATACACCATTGGCAGGATGACCAAGAGTCATCGCGGCAAGCTCTACATCAACGCTGGCTGGGGCCCCGAGGCCGACTCAATCGAGTACGGGTACCGGGTCCCCTTCGGCGGAATTCACATCTTCATTGGCAAGACCGGTGGATTTGAGCCTAAGCCGGACACCTGCACCGAGCTCCTCGAGCCGGCTCAGCATGCGCAACCCGCCCGGATTCAAGCCGGCCGCAAGCATGTCTTCGTTGGCTTCATGCAAGGAGTGGAACTTGCGGAAAACTCTGCCTCCGGGGGAGAGACTCTCATCTACTCAGTTGATGAGTCCTCGACTAGTGAGACAGAGTCAATCTACCAACTTCAAGACGGCGGGTTTGGGGGCTATTCCGATGGCGACATGATTCCGGACCCCTACGAGCCGCCGTGCTGATCCACCATCTTTATGGCTGGGACGGTGCTGGCTCTCAATTCTTCAACGGCTACGGCTGTAACATCTGATCGGCTACCGCAGCGGCTGGTGCTGCTGGCTCAGTCAGGCCGCCGGCTCAAGTCTTATCTAAGTTGATGAATGAGTTGACGACCCTGCTAGCGACGGAGGTCATGGCTGCAAATCAAGCAAAGCGCAACGCGGAGATTGCAAAAATCCACGAGCAGATGACCAAGGCCCAGGAGGATATCAATGCTGAGAACATCCAGACAGCCGCACTGAGGGCTCAAGTTGACGTAGAGGCAGAGCGCTTGAAGGCAGAGGCTTGGCGTTTGAATCTGGACCAGAACGCATCTAATGTAGTGTTCTAGAGAAGGCACCAGAGTCGTTTGCCGTTAACATATGACCCGAGGCGCTTATTTGACACTCCCGGAGCAAGGCCATGTACTCCAGATGCCCGGGCGATCCCCTAGTCAAACCCTGAAATGCCAGGAAATCGGGCAGCTCAACCTTGTCAGCCTGAGCCGGTACAGAGGGAAGAGCCGGCGCCCAACCCAACCCCCCAATCAGACACCGCCACATCGCTTCCAGACGCCGCCTGGGCACTTTTCTAACCCGGTGGATAACATGGTAGTAGTAGCGACCCGGCTTGCAGCAATTCCTATTTCCGGTGAGTCACCAGATGCGGTGGAAACCCGGAACGCAGTCCAGCTCCTGCAAATAGCCATTGCACAGCAGACTGCCTATTCATACAGTCATGATCGTCTGCACTCAACTCCTCTCCCGAGCCGTAGTTACAGCCGGTGTCATGGGGTTAACATGGCAGATGTCCTATTGAAAGGACTTAAGCATGGAGCCATCGCAACGTAGGTTAGCTTAAAGGGGTTGAGCGGGACGAGAGACACGAGTTTAGCCAGGTTCGACCCCTCATGATCAAGGTAAAAGCCTACGTCCTGCTTTGAGTTGTATTGCTTGAGTATCGATTACAAGGGAGCGAAATCGCTTGACCTAGCTATCGATTGATTGTAACTTAGGTTTACTCGCCACAGGGACTCGCGTTTATATACACAGGTCGAGGCCCTGGGCTTACAAGAGTCCGGGTCGGGTCATACTCCGTGACCGACCCCGGTTCTAAGTCGCCCTGCCTTATTAGGCAAGTCACCGTTGGGCGGCTTACACCGCCAGTTCTCGCGCCGTCTTCTGGGCTTGGGCCCCGTCCGGCTCACCGCGTAAGTTGCCTCCCGGGCTCAGGGTCTCTTGGGCCTATCTAAGGCCCTTCTCTTTAAGTCACAAACATTCTAACCTGGCACTTCTAGGGCGGGTTACACCGTGGGGTTATATCCCCAACATTAGGCCCCAGATTGATTTGAACTTGTTCATGTCAATCTTCAACGCCTCTGGTTGGCGAGTCTTCTTTGATTCTTCTCAAATATTTACCTCTGGAACAGATCTTCTTAACCCTCCAGATGACATCATCTTCATAAATTCAGAAAAAACCCTATGACGCCACAACGGATCTTTAGCATTAATCATCCATTCCGAGAATTGAGGCGTCTCCTTTGGCATAATAGTTATTATGTCTCCTCGATTTTCGCACTGGCCTATTACTGTTCCCTCCTTTTTCCTTATAAATAGGCACGGGGGTCTGCCTTTTCACTTTTTACCCCCATCACCTCTACCTCTTCTTCTTTCTCGCAACGTCAGCCGCGACTGGAGCTCCGCCAGATCAGCCGAACCACGCTGACCACTCCGTCGAGGCCTCTGCATCAACCTATCGGGACTAGAATCTAGCGGTGCACGTCCGCTCTTCACCAACACCGTCAGGTATCATTCTTCTCCTTTCTCAGACCCACATTAGGGCACCCGAGTTCATACAGTTCATCCAAGTTCATCTCATCTCCGAACAGACTTGTATTTCAATCCGAAACCGATATAGAAGTAAATGGGTAGCAGTTTAGCCTTCATCTTGTATCTTGGGTAGATTGCTTCCTTTTTAGAATCAATACATAACCTGTTAGTTTTTTCGTCACTGCCTATTTTAGATCTAGTAATTTTTTTCCTTTTTTGCACCGCTCATAGATCCGCAAATATAGCTGTGAACTGTGAAACCTGTTTGCCCCATACTTAGCAAAATTCAGTAATCTTGGATCCATAGATAATTGACCCGCCCTTCACTTTTCGGGCGGCTTAACAATGAACTTGTAACCCGCCGACATGCTGCCGGCTTATACTTTCATACTTAACCTGGCATATTCTCATAGCCTGATAGTCACTTCACTCCATGGTAGGGCGGCTTACTATTGCAATTTTAACCCGCCATACCTTTATTCCTTGGTCGCAGTTTTTTAACCCGGCCAATCATGACTAAGACTCCCACTTCTTGCGACTGGGTTGCTTCCAGAGTCTCCGAGCTCACACTAAACGAGTATCTGGACATGGGGGTTTTGCCAGCTAAAGAGGCTATTCACTGGCGGGTTCCCGACCCTGAAACTACTCCTCAACCCGGAGAGGGTGAAGTTGTTATTTTTTCGGATCACCTCCTCCGTGGCTTTTCAGCACCCGGGTCAAAATTCTTATGGGACGCTCTGCATTTTTACCATCTTCATCCTCAAGACATTGGTCCCAACTCTGTCTCCAACCTATGTCACTTTCAAGTATTCTACGAAATGTATCTTCAAGAAGAGCCCACTATTGATTTCTTCGAGGATTTCGTTTATATCAACCACCAAACTGAAATGACAGATGGCCCTAGTCTGGAACTTGGAGGTGTTTCCATCCAGAGGCAGAGAGATGTAACCTTTCCCTCAGCTGCACTGCCCAGCCACCCCAAGGACTAGAACTATACCTGGTTTTATTGCAGAGACACCTCTCCAGCTGGAGAAAATCCCTTGCCGGGTTATCACCCCTACCGGCTCAGCACCAGCAGTGAGGTTCCGGTCGATTGACTGCCACAGAACGCACCCAGTATGCTCGCACATTTTCAAAGATAAGGGCTTTAATAGCCAACGGCTTGACTGGAGTTGATCTGACCCGCTGCTGGGTCGCATGGAGGATTTTCCCACTGAGCCGGCATGACGGCTTAATGTGCCAATACACTGGTGATACGCAGGACCCACAGCATTACAATCAAACACGCCTGACTGATAAAGATATCAATGACACAGTTAAGACGCTGCTTGGGGAATCTCTAGAAAACTGCAGTAAAGTGGGACTGAATCCTTTCTGCACTCTTAACTCGGCTCCTGCTGTAAGTATTTTGAACAAATCTTCATCTTGTTTATCTATCTCTTGGACTTCATATCCTTCAAACTATTGCTCATGCATGTATATAGGCCGACTCTTATTTCTGGAAAAAGAAACTAACAGCCACCCCGCCCACTAAGAAGACTAAAGCAGGGAAGTCTCGTGGCATGGGTCGCCACAAGAAACAAACAGTAGAAGAGCTTCTCGAACTAGATGAGTCGGAGGTAGAACATGACTCCCTTGGTCTTCTTTTTATGCAACTTATTGATGCTGATTCCTCTCAGGAATAAGTGGAAACGAGCCATGCCGACGCTGCAGAGGTAATTACTGTCTCCTCCAACTCAGAACCCTTGCCACGAAAGAAAACACGGCGGGTCATCCGGAAAGTAAGATTTTCTCACCCTCTTGCTTATTTGTACCCCAACTTTCTTTTGAAGAAGCAACAACTCGAGTCCAGGTGTGTGACCCAGAGCGGCGGCACTGAAGATCTTATGACCGGCTTATCCAACACACCAGCTCCTCGGAAACGTCGCAGTGAGGTGCCTCTTAGCCCAACTCTATCTCTTCCATGAGCTGGTCTGATGCGGCAACCTCTTAACTCTTCTAACTCCAACTATCAGGGAACACCTCCGTCCTCCGGCGAATCAACTGGAACACAACTGCCTCCCTTCATTATCGCCGTAGGGTAAATATTTCCATTTATTAAAAGACTTGTTATCATATACTCATAAGCTCTTTGCTCTTGTCACAGGGCCAAAGCAAAAACTGGCAAGAAACAGAAAGTGGGTGGCTCTTCCAAAGCCCCCGAAACCTCTGAGCCGGAGAAGCAGGTGTTGGAGACCCCTGAGGTCCCAATCCAGAACCCTGAAGATCCTATTAATCAACAAGATGACCCGCCTCCAGAGACTGACGTTGCAGCTTTTGAGCCCATCGACACTGATGTTAACCCGGCGCCCAACCATGACCCGCCAAGTCCTAAGCCTACCTCTCCTACCAAATCAACTGACAAGAGCCCGGCTGATGACAATGTTGATGATATTGCTATTACCGGGTCAGCTTTTAAGGCGCCCAAAGTCTCCAGAGTGCTAGACAAGCACTCAGCTAAGGAAGAAACACCTTCATTGGAGAAGGGCAAGGCTAAACTAGATTTGCAGAGTTATGTGCAATTTAGCGCGGGCGAGTTGCACGCGGGTTACTTAAGCCGCCGTCATTCAAGCCGGGATATGGAGGCCAGCTTAGTCAACCTGATGAGGCAAAAGTATGAGGTATGAATTCATTTAACCACTGTTAGCAGTACATATATATATCCATATAGCCCCCAACTCTGAAGTATAGGAAGAATGTTGAGTATGCTTGAGACTTGTGAAAATTTCCAAAGTGTAGCCCCCAAGGGCCGGCTTATATTAATAAGATGAGCTGGGTCTTCAAATTATGCACTTTAAAAGAACTGAGCGGAGCCCCCAAGGGCCGGGTTATCTGGAAAAGATAATGCGGGTCTCGCGATTACCCACTATAAAAGAATGTAGCCACCAAGGGCTGGCTTATTACTGAGCCGGGTCAAAATATAATTTGAAATGACCTACATTAGCCCCCAAGTGCCAAGTATATTGCTTGCAATGTGCTTGGGACTTGAACAATGGTATTAGAATAAATCTGACCCATACTGAATTGCAAATATGGCTTCAAATCCTTCTTGCAGGAAGCATTAAATCTGAAAGAGTCGCAAGTTGGTGACTTAAAGAAAAATGTGGAGTTGCAGCAGGCTGAGACAATCAAAGCCGAGTTAAAATTGAAATCATCATTGGAAGATATTGAAAAGCTCAAGGCAAGCTTTGATGCAGAAAGAACCGGCTGGGAAACCGAAAAGGCCGCACTGCTGAAAAGAACGGAAGAGGCTGAGAAGCAACTTAAACCAGTCACTAATGAGCTTGCCGGCTTAAAACAACATATATCCCAAATGATAGTCGCCATCTTTGGTAAGTTGAAACCTGTACTCAATTGAAGCAAGTCATAAACCAATGCAAGTGTCGTAACCCGCCTGGCGACTCAAAATACTTGATTGCTAATTCAACTGACTTGTTTTGCAATAGTATGACAGGTGCCAGGAGTGCCAACCTTGACCAAAACATACTGTTGAAGCTTAAAGCTGTTTACTCATTAACGGATCAACTTTATGCTGGGAACCTGCGAACCCTTGTGGCCATATCAAGCTGTAAAAAACCTCCAACTGCTATCAAGACTGTGCTGGAACATCTGTCAACTGTGCCATCTGAGATTGAAGAAATAAAGCTATCAGCCGCCCGCACAGGAGCCCTTACTGCTTTAAGCCGGGCTAAAGCTTGGCAATCAGAGCTAGACCCAGCAGAAATGGCTGGCGGGTGTCCAGAGTTCAATGACGATGGCTCGGTCTTCAAAGAAGCAGACTTCGCAAGGTGTGCTAGGGAGATGCTACCTCTGGCATGTCAACTTGCACAAGAGGTGCATCTGTCCAAATATCAGCCGACCTATGATAGCCACAATGCCCGTATCAAGCTGCCTTCACATGAGATTGTGGATTTAACTCCTCCTAGGCGTACGCATGTCTTTGCCCTTGACCTTGACCCTTCTCTTACACTTAACGATGAAGCTACCTTTGAGGCATTAACCGGCATCGACTGGACATCGGCTACTCTCCAGATGGCACACGGGGAAGAGCCGGCACGGGATGGCCCGGAGGCCTCCACCTCAAGGCGCCATGATGATAGTAACCCGCCTGGTCAGAACACGAATGGCGCTGAGGCCGGCTCAAAGGAGTGATGTGACTCCAGAAACGCTTAAACACTTTTGGGCTCATCTGTAGCCATGTAATAGCTTTAGTGGAAAACAAATAACTGCCCTGCCATGCCTTCACGCATGTTCTTATCAACTTATGCTCCAGCTGGTTTAACCTTTGTGATCTTCTCACATATATGCATATCTGGTGTTGTCATATTTCTGAAATTTCCTGTGGTCTTGATACAACTTGTGAAGGATCCATCAACTCTTGGTCTGACAATTTGCAAAAAACTCCAGGGCGGGTTAAAAGCCCAATGACTCATGGTCTGAAAAGACTTGAACAATCCCCTTGGCGGATCACAATAGCCACAAACTCAAGCTATGAGTAATGCTAACCCGGATCTTCTGTGATCCAAGAGCTTACAGTTTTCGTATGACAAGAATTCCTGTAAAAACAAGAAACAGAGAATATATACATGTATATGTCAAATATTTGTAAGTCGGCTTTGAAGGCACGACCAAAAGAGACCAGCTTTTGTTTTATGTTTTGAAAAATTCAGTTTTTGCGCCTCAAAGAAGCTTGGCTTGAAAGCCGTTCATCCCGTAAGCTGGCTCTCACATGACATAAATCCGTCATTTAAACCTTAACTAGTTTAGGGTATTATTGAAAAGATTGACTGTTAAGAGTATGAACAGGCCACATAGCGGAGAGACTACAGCAGACATGTGAGTTTATCCTAGCTCTCTGTAAGCTGGCTCTCACATGACATAAACCGCCATTTTAACCTTGACAAGTTTAGGGTCTTATTTAAAAGATTGACTGCCAAGAGTACGGCGGGTCACCTGGCGGAGTAGCAAGTTGCAAACAGGCAGGTTTAACTCAGATATGGCATGGAAGCCGGTCAAGTGGGTATGAAAGCTATACTCATTGAGTAGGAAGCCCCCAAGCGACCTCTAGCATGGAAGCCGATCAAGAGGGTAAGAATAGCTATGCTCATTGAGCAGGAAGCCCCCAAGTGACCTATAATATGGCATGGAAGCCGATCAAGAGGGTAAGAAATAGCTATGCTCATTGAGCAGGAAGCCCCCAAGTGACCTATAATATGGCATGGAAGCCGATCAAGAGGGTAAGATAGCTATGCTCATTGAGCAGGAAGCCCCCAAATGACCTTATGATCAACCAATAAAGACTCATGCACAGAATATGTGAGATAAAACGACAGAGGCCCCAATTTTTTTTGGGGGTGCCGGGTTTATTAAATTGACTATGAAAACATATGTACATCAATGAAGGTATATACAATGATGAGGGCCAATGACTCAAGTGTAGTAAGGCCGAAGGTGAGCAATGTTCCATGGCCTGTTGGTCTCTTGCTCAGAAGTATGTGATTTCTTGTGCTCACATATATCAATGAGATGATATGAGCCATTGTTGAGATTCTTGCTAACCACAAAAGTTCCTTCCCAAGGCGGGGACAGCTTATGCATGCCTATCTGGTCTTGAATCAGTCGGAGCACTAAGTCGCCCTCTTGAAACGCCCGAGTTTTGACTCTGCGTCTATGATAGCGACGCAGGTCTTGTTGATAAATCGCCGATCGGGCTGTTGCAAGATCACGCTCTTCATCCAAAGCATCAAGTGTGGTATGACATGCTGTCTCATTATCAGCTTCAACATAAGGCGCCACTCTGGGCGAGTCATGACGGATATCACTGGGGAGAACCGCCTCTGCACCATAAACCATGAAGAAAGGTGTATAACCTGTTGATCTATTCGGGGTGGTTCTGATACTCCAAAGGACAGAAGGAAGCTCTTACACCCAACAACCCAGCATTCGTTCCAAAGGAACCATAAGCCGGGGCTTGATACCTCTCAAAATTTTCTGGTTAGCCCATTCTGATTGACCATTGGACTGTGGATGAGCCACTGATGACACATCAAGGCGGATGTGCTCTCTTTGACAGAACTCCTTCATAGCACCTTTAGACAGATTTGTGCCATTATCAGTGATGATACTATGAGGATAACCAAAGCGAAAGATCAGCTTTTTAACCAACTGCAGTCACCGCGTCACACTTGCTAAGTGGCTCTGCCTCAACCCACTTGGTAAACTTGTCAACCACCACCAAAAGGTGGGTCTTCTTATCCTTAGACCTCTTGAACGGTCGAGCCATATCAAGCCCCCAGACCGCAAACGGCTAAGTTATTGGGATCATCCGCAATTCCTGAGCCGGCACATGAGCTTGTCTGGAGAATTTCTAACACCCATCACACTTGCTAACAATATCCTCTGCATCAGCATGAGTCGTTAACCAGTAAAACCCATGACGAAAAGCCTTAGTCACCTAAGATTTTGAACCGGCATGATGACCACAATCGCCTTCATGAATCTCTCGTAAAATTTCAAGGCCCTCCTCAGGAGAAACACCGCGTTGGAACACGCCTATCACACTGCATCGGTGTAACTCGCCGTTGATAATAGTCATAGACTTAGAACTCCTGGTGATCTGTCATGCTAAAGTTTCATCCTCGGGTAACTCGCCCCGAGTCATATAAGCCAGATAAGGCAATGTCCCGTCAGGAATAGCGTGAAGAGCCACCACCAACTGCGCCTCCAGGTCAGAGATAGCAAGATCTTCCTCAGACGGTAAGTTGAACGAAGGATTGTGTAACACATCGAGGAATATATTAGGGGGCACCGGCTTACGTTGAGACCCAAGCCGGGACAGTGCATTAGCCGCCTCGTTTTTCGGCCGATCAAGGTGATCCACCTGATAGCCTTTAAAGTGACCAGCACTATTATCAACCGCCCGGCGAGAAGCCACCATGAGTGGATCTTTAGTGTCCCACTTGCCTGAGACTTGCTGGGCCACGAGGTCTGAGACACCCAGGCACCTGACCAAGCTTAAATTCATTTCCTTAGCCATACAAAGGCCATGGAGCAAAGCTTCATACTCTGCTGCATTGTTAGTACAAGGAAACATTAATCTTAAAACATAATAGAATTTGTCACCTCGTGGGGTAGTCAAAATAACTGCAGCCACCGAGCCCTCCCACTGCCTGGACCCATCAAAGTGGATTGTCCAATATGTGTTGTCAGGCTTCTCCTTAGGTGTTTGCAACTCCGTCCAATCATTTATGAAATACACCAAAGCTTGAGACTTGATGGCTGTTCTGGGCACATACTTCAAATTATGAGGTCCAAGTTCAATTGCCCACTTAGCAACCCGGCCCGTGGCTTCTCTGCTTTGAATAATATCGCCAAAAGGAGCAGAGCTGACCACAATAATAGGATGTCCAAGAAAATAATGCTTCAACTTGCGACTCGCCATGAACACCCCAAACACCAGTTTCTGCCAATGTGGATATCGTTGCTTGGACTCAGTCAATACCTCACTGATATAATAAGCCGGCCGCTGAACTGGGTACTCCTTACCCGCCTCCTTGCGCTCCACAACAACTGCTACGCTGACTGCCTTATTATTAGCCGCCACGTACAGGAGCAAAGGCTCTTTTTCAATGGGAGCAGCGAGGATGGGCGGCTCAGCTGACTGTTTCTTGAGCGCCTCAAACGCCTCATTGGCAGCATCACCCCAGACAAAGTGATCTGTCTTCTTCATCATCTGATATAAAGGAATTGCCTTCTCTCCCAGGTGACTTATGAACCGGCTTAAAGCCGCAATGTGACCCGCCAAACACTAGATGTCATTGACACACGCCGGCTTACAAAGCGAAGTGATGGCCTTTATCTTCTCCGGGTTAGCTTCAATGCCCCGTTCTAAGACGAAAAACCCCAACAGTTTACCTGCAGGCACACCAAAGACACACTTGGCCGGGTTAAGAATCATTTTATAGACCCAGAGATTGTCAAAAGTTTCCTTTAAATCATCAAGGAGAGTCTCCTTCTTCCTTGACTTGACCACAATATCATCCACATAAGCATGAATGTTGCGCCCAATCTGACTGTGAAAACAATTTTGAACACAGCGCTGATAAGTTACCTGAGCACTCTTAACTCCAAAAGGCATAGAAACATAGCAGAAAGCCCCAAAAGGTGTAATAAAAGATGTCTTCTCTTGGTCTTTGACTGCCATCTTGATCTGATGATAACCAGAATAAGCATCCAGGAAGCATAAGCTCTCACAACCCGCCATTGCATCAATGATTTGGTCGATACGGGGGAGAGCAAACGGATCAGCTGGACATGCCTTGTTAAGATCTGTGTAGTCAACACACATTCGCCATGTGCCGTTTTTCTTAAGTACAAGCACAGGGTTAGCCAACCACTGAGGGTGAAAAACTTCCACGATAAACCCAGCCGCCAAGAGCCGGGCTACCTCTTCTCCAATAGCCTTCCGTCGTTCTTCGTTGAAACGACAGAGGAACTGTTTGACCGACTTAAACTTGGGATCCACATTAAGGTTGTGCTCAGCGAATTCTCTCGATACACCCAACATGTCAGAAGGTTACCATGCAAAGATGTCCCGATTCTCACGGATGAACTCGATGAGCGCGCTTTCCTATTTGGGATCCATATTAGCCCCCACTGTGAACTGCTGAGATGAGTCGCCAAGAATAAAATCCACTTGCTTGGTATCATCAGCCGACTTAAACTTCAACAGAGGGTCCTGCTCAGTAGTGGGCTTCTTCAGAGGGGTCATATTAGCCATGTCAACATTATCTTTGTAGAACTTAAGCTCCTCAGTAGCACAAGCTGACTCTGCGTAAGCTGCATCTCCTTCCTCACATTACAAGGCGACTTTCCGATCACCATGGACCGTAATTGTCCCTTTTCGCCCTGGCATCTTGAGCTGTAAATAGACATAACGAGGGCGAGCCATGAACTTAGCATAAGCCGATCGTCCGAATAAAGCATGATACGGACTCTTGATTTTGACCAGTTCAAACCACAGCGTCTCTACTGTGTAATCATAGTCATCACCAAAGGTACTTCTAGGGCAATTTTTCCCACAGGATACGCCGACTTACCAGACACCACACCTTGGAAGACTGTGGAAGATGGCTTAAGATCCTTGTTAGTTAAATTCATCCGGTGAAAAGTGTCATAATACAAGATGTTGATACTGCAGCCACCATCCATAAGCACATTAGTGAATTTATAGCCACCAACTTGAGGGGCCACCACAAGGGCTAAGTGACCCGGTTTATCAACCCGTGGCGGGTGATCTGCCCTGCTCCACGATATTGTGTGCTCAGACCATCTCAAATACTGCGGAACAGCCGGCTCTACCGCATGAACCGCCCGCTTGTGAACCTTCTGATCTCGTTTGCAAAGACTTGTGGTGGAAACATGGTATTGGCCACCATTGAGCTGCTTTGGATTACTCTGATATCCTGACTGATTACCTTGCTGCTGGTTACCTTGACCAGACTGTTAATTATGACCACCCTGGTTACCTTGACCTTGATAGTCAGAATTTGAGCTGCCGCCACCATAGCCGGACCCCTGAGAGCCGGAACCTGACCCGCTGGGCGGCCCATTGTTAATGCCATGATTCTGACTGAGGCTGTAATTCCAGAACTCTTGCATAACCCAACAATCCTTCCAGGCATGAGTGGATGGCCTATTGGGAAGACTGTGCTTTGGGCAAGGTTCGGTAAGCATCGCCTCAAGGTTGAAAGGCTTTGCTCCGCCAAAGGGCGGCTTACCATTACCGTTGCAGCGTTGGTTTTTATACCCAGTATTGGTGTTAGCCACTAAATCTGACCCGCCATCGGGGTGCCTCCGCTTACCACCATTACCAGGGTTGTTGACATTATTCCCTGCTACGTTCTGATGCTGATTTTTACCATTGCCATTCTTCTTACCCTTGCTGGATTTATCCTCATCATCAGAACCAGGATCATTTGTGCTATCAGGGTCTGCATACTTAGTGAGATCCGCCATGAGCTCAGCCATGTCCTAGGAAGTACGCTTGAGCCGCCCAAGCTTCTTCTTGAGAGGCAAAAAATGACAATTCTTCTCCAAGATCAAGATTGCCTGAGCCGCCGCGATGTTATTAGATGAATGAATAATGGTCAAGACCCACCGGACCCAATGGTGGGCTGACTCATCCTCACGCTGCACGCAGTGATCCAAATCAACAATCGTCAGAGGCTGCTTGCACGTTCCTTGGAAATTCTTGATAAAACGTGCCTTCAACTCTGCCCATGAACTGATAGAATTAGGAGGCAAGCCTCTTAACCACGTACGAGCCGGCCCCTCCAACATCATAGTGAAATACTTGGCACAGACAGCATCATTGATGTCCAACATCTCCATGGCTAACTCATAACTCTCAATCCAAGCCTCAGGAGGGAGATCAGCTGTATAATTGGGAACCTTGCAAGGACCCTTGAAATCTTTGGGCAGACGTTCATTACGCAAAGCCGGTACTAAACATGACACTCCCACCGCCCTGGAAGTTGTCCCAGCTCCCACCAAGGTTGAAGGGGTCACCGGAGGCTGCTGATAAGCCCCCAGTTGAGCCGCCGCCACTGCCTCCGCCTCTCGGCGAGCTCTAGCCTCGTCAACGATCGCCTGAGCATGAGTAAGGGGCAGATTATTCCCACGGGGCAGGTCATCCTGGGGCGGTCAACGAAGTCGTTCACTGCTGGAAACCGCGGGCGACTCAATACGCCGGCTGTAACTACGGTTGGGAGGGGAGTTGAGTGCACCCGATCCCGACTATACGAATATTTCTCCTGCTGTGCAACCGCTGTTTGCAAGAGCTCAATTGCATTCCACGCCTCTACTGCTAAGGGCGTCTCATCAGTAAGAGGGAGCGCATTGAGCCTGGTAGCCGCCACTACGATGTTATCCAGCGGGTTAGAGTAATGACCGGGTGGTGTCGAGAAATGATGAGGTGGGGTCTGACCCCTATGGGGCGGGTCTGGTAGTCGAGGCTGAGCCACCGCCCCACTCTCTGGCGCCTCTGCAGCCTGGGTTGTGCCTGGCGGATTACATGGTCCTGCCCTGGGCATGTTAAAAAGGTTCCGCGCCTCATACTGCAAAGGCAGGCGGGTTTGGTGTCTCCTTCGAAGAACATCATTGGATGCGTTCTGATCCAGACTTAAGCGAAAAGCCTCCGCCCTTAGAAGTTGTGACTCAGCATCCATCTGGGCCCGTACCATTTCCATCCTGGCATTCTCTGCGTTAAGATCCTCCTGGGCTTTGGCTACCTCATCTCGCACCTTTGCAATCTCTGCATTATGCTTTGCTTGATTCGCCGATGTAACCTCTGTTGCTAACAAGGTTGTCAAAGTGCGCAAGAGATCTGACAAAACCTGAGCCGGCGGCCTCCCTGAGCCACCAGCACTGGCAACCGCAGCAGCGGTTGAGCCAGACGTCATAGCCATAGCCGTTGATGAGTTGAGAGCCGGCCCTGTGCCATCCATGAAAATAGCAGCCCTGCACGGCGGCTCATAGGGGTCCGGAATACTGTTGCCATCGGAATAGTCCCCAAGCTCGCCATCTTGAAGCTGGTAAATTGACTCTGTCTCTCCGGTCGAGGAGTCATCACCTGAGTAGATGACAGTCTCTCCTCCAAATACAGAATCCTCCGCAAGATTCGTGCCATGCGCGAAACCAACGAAAACACGCTTCCGGCCGGGTTGAACCCGGGCGGGTTGCGTGCACCAAGCTGACTCAATGAGGTCGGTGGAGGTGTCTGGCTCAGGCTCAGATTCGCCGATCTTTCTGATGAAGACATGAATTCCGCCGAAGGGGACCCGGTACCCGTACTCGATTGAGTCGGCCTCGGGGCCCCAGCTGGCGTCATCAATGTAGAGCTTGCCGCGACGACTCTTGGTCATCCTGCCAATGTCGTATCCCTCTATCCCTGGGAAAGAGCCCTTCAAGAACTCGAAACCACTGTGCGCTGGCCCCATGGTGGGCGCCAACTGTCATGGGGTTAACACGGCAGATGTCCTAGTGAAAGGACTTAAGCGTGGAGCCATCGCAACGTAGTTTAGCTTAAAGGGGTTGAGTGGGATGAGAGACACAAGTTTACCCAGATTCAGCCCCTCACGATCGAGGTAAAAGCCTACGTCCTGCTTTGAGTTGTATTACTTGAGTATCGATTACAAGGGAGCGGAATCGCTTGACCTAGCTATCGATTGATTGTAACTTAGGTTTACCCGCCGCAGGGGCTTGCCTTTATATACATAGGTCGAGGCCCTGGCCTTACAAGAGTCTGGGTCTGGTCTTACTCCGTGACCGACCCCTGTTCTAAGTCGCCCTGCCTTATTAGGCAAGTCACCATTGGGTGGCTTACACCACCGGGTCTCGCGCCGTCTTCTGGGCATGGGCCCCGTCCGGCTCACCGCGTAAGTCACCTCCCGGGCTCAGGGTCTCTTGGGCCTGTCTAAGGCCCTTCTCTTTAAGTCGCCAACATTCTAACCTGGCCCTTCTAGGGCGGGTTACACCATGGGTTATATCCCCAACAGCTGGCGTATTGAGTCGCCCGCGGTCTCCAGCAGTGAGTAGCGCCGAGACCCGGCCCATGTTAACCCGCCCCCTAATCCGCGGGCCGCTGCTCCAGCACTTGTGGACGGTGCGAGGGCCCGTCGAGAGGTGGAAGCAGCAAACCAGGGGCTTATGAGCCACCCCTTATGGCTCCTTCAGCTTCAATAGAAGCCAGGTTAAGTACCAGAAGCATTGGAGTACTGTGTTTAGTACCGGCTTTATGTAATGAGCGCATGCCTAAGGATTTCAAAGGTCCCCATAAGGAACCCAATTACACAGCGGATCTGGAGCCTGCAGGTTGGATCAAGAGCTATGAGCTAGCCATGGATATGTTGGATGTTAACGATGCTGTGTGTGCCAAGTACTTCACTATGATGTTGGAAGGACCGGCTCGCACATGGTTAAAGTGCCTACCCCCTAATTCTATCAACTCATGGGCAGAATTTAAAGCGCGTTTCTTCAAGAATTTTCAAGGGACATGCAAGCAGCCAATGACGATTGTTGATTTGGATCACTGTGTGCAGTGGGAGGATGAGTCGGCCCATCATTGGGTTCGACGGGTCTCAGCTATCATCCACTCGTCAGACAACATTACGGTGGCTTAGGCTGTTCTGATTTTGGAGAAGAACTGTCACTTCCTGCCTCTTAAGAAGAAGCTCGGGCGGCTCAAGTGTAAGTGCCAGGACATGGGTGACCTCATGGGTTCTCTCACCAAGTACACGGGCTCTGATAATACAAAGGACCCAAGTTCGGATGATGATAAATCCAACAAGGGCAAGAAAAGCGGTGGTGGCAAGGGCCAACAGTAGAACGTGGCAGGGCACAATGGCAATAATCAGGGAAATAGTAGTAAACGCAAACACCCTGATAGCAGGTCAGATCTCGTGGCTAACACCAATGCTGGGTACAAGGGTAAATGTCATAATGGCACTGGCAAGCCGGTCTTCAATGCAGGAAGGTCACAGAATATTGAGGAAATGCTCAATGGCCCTTGTCCCAAGCACAGATATTAAAACAAACCATCTAAACACGCTTGGAAGGATTATTATATCATGCGGGAATTCAGGAACCAGGGGTTTCAATAGCATCACGGCAATGGTAATGGGCTGCCCGGCGGGTCAGGCTTCGGATCTCAGGGAGCCGGCTTTGGTGGTGGCGGCTCAAGCTCCAGTTATCAGAACCAAGGAAATAAGCACTCTGGTCATGGGAATCAACAACAGGGTAATCAGTCTAGGTATCAGAGTAACCCTAAGCAGCTCAATGGTGGTCAATACCACGTCTTCACTACAAGCCTTTGCAAGCGCGATCAGAAGGTTCGTAAGCGGGCTGTTCTTGTAGTAGAGCTGGCCGTTCCACATTATTTAAAATGGTCAGAATACACGATAATGTGGAGCAGGGTGGATCACCCGCCCTGGGTTGATAACCCGGGTCATCTGGCCCTTGTGGTGGCCCCCCAGGTGGGTGGTTACAAATTCACCAAGGTGCTTATGGATGGTGGTAGCAGTATCAACATCTTGTATTATGACACTTTTCGACGGATGAATCTCACGGAGAAACATCTTAAACCGTCATCTACAGTCTTTCATGGCGTAGTGCCTGGCAAGTCGGCTTATCCTGTTGGGAAGATTGCCCTTGATGTAGCTTTCGGTGATGAATACAACTATAGAGCAGAAACTTTGTGGTTTTAGGTGTTCAAAATTAAGAGTCCGTACCATGCCTTGTTTGGACGGCCGTCTTATGCTCGATTTATGGCCCGCCCTTGTTATATCTACTTGCACCTTAAGATGCCAGGGCCAAAAGGGACAATTACGGTTCATGGTGATCGAAAAGTCGCCTTGGAATGTGAGGACGGTGATGCCGCTTATGCAGAGGCGGCTTGTGCCACGGAGGAGCTCATGTATTATAAGGATAATATTGACGCGACTGATATGACACCTCTGAAGAATCCCACCACAGAGTCAGACCCGCTGCTTAAGTTTTAGTCGGCGAAGGATACACAGCAAGTTGACTTTGTCCTTGGTGATTCTTCTCAACAGTTCACCGTTGGGATAGGGATGGATCCTAAATAGGAAAGCGCGCTCATCTAATTCATCCATGAGAATTGGGACATCTTTGCATGGAAGCCTTCTGACATGCCAGGTGTATCGAGAGAGTTCGCTGAGCACCGACTTAATATTGATCCTAAGATGAAACCTGTTCACCAATTCCTTCGATGTTTTAATGAGGAGAGACATAAGGACATTGGAGAAGAAGTGGCCTGGCTCCTAGCTGCCGGGTTCATAATTGAGGTGTTCCACCCTCAGTGGCTGGCTAACCCTATGCTTGTGCTTAAGAAGAACGTCACTTGGCGTATGTGTGTTGATTACACAGATCTTAACAAGGCGTGTCCGGCTGATCCAATTTCTCTCCCTCGCATTGACCAAATCATTGATGCCACAGCGGGTTGTGAGAGTTTGTGCTTCCTGGATGCATACTCTGGTTATCATCAGATCAAGATGGCAGTGGAAGATCAGGAGAAAACCGCCTTCATCACCCCCTTTGGGGCTTTCTGTTATGTTTCTATGCCTTTTGGGCTCAAGAGTGCTCAGGCGACTTACCAACGTTGCGTTCAGAATTGCTTTCATAAGCAGATTCGGCGTAACGTTCATGCTTATGTGGATGACATTGTGGTTATGTCAAGGTAGAAAGAAACCTTGCTTGAGGATCTGAAGGTAACCTTTGACAATCTCCGGGTCTACAAGATGATGCTTAACCCGGCCAAGTGTGTCTTTGGTGTGCCAGCAGGCAAATTACTAGGTTTTATGGTCTCAAAATGGGGCATCGAGGCTAACCCGGAGAAGATTGCGGCTATTACCTCTCTTTCTAAGCCGGCATGTATCAATGACGTTCAGCGCCTGGCGGGTCGAATCGCAGCTCTGAGCCAGTTTATAAGTCGCCTTGGGGAGAAGGCAATTCCTTTGTATCAAATGACGAAGAAGACTGATCACTTCGTCTGGAGCGATGCTGCTAATGAGGCATTTAAGGCACTTAAAAAGCAGTTGGCTGAGCCGCCCATCTTGGTTGCTCCCATAGAAAAAGAGCCTTTGCTCCTGTACGTGGCAACTCATAATAAAGATGTCAGTGTGATAGTTGTCGTAGAGCGCAAGGAGGCGGGTAAAGAGTATCCAGTGCAGCGGCCGGCTTATTATGTCAGTGAAGTTTTGACAGAATCAAAGCAGCGATACCCGCATTGGCAGAAGCTGGTGTTTGGGGTGTTCATGGCCAGCCGTAAACTTAAGCATTATTTCCTTGGACATCCAATCACGATGGTTAGTTCTGCTTCGCTTGGTGATATAATTCAGAATAGAGAGCCTACAGGCCGGGTTGCTAAGTGGGCAATTGAGCTTGGGCCACACCATCTAAAGTATGTGCCCAGAACAGCCATCAAGTCTCAAGCTTTAGTGGATTTTATAAATGATTGGATAGAGCTGCAAACACCTGAAGAGAAGCCTGACAATACATATTGGACCATACACTTTGATGGGTCCAGGCAGTTGGAAGGCTCAGGGGCTGGAATCATCTTGGAATCTCCACGAGGTGATAAATTTTGTTATGTCTTAAGGCTCATGTTCCCTTGTACTAAAATGTAGCTGAGTATGAAGCTTTGGTCCGTGGACTCCGAATGGCCAAGGAGATGAACTTGAACCAGGTTAGGTGTTTGGGCGACTTAGATTTAGTGGCACAGCAGGTTTCAGGAAAGTGGGATTTTAAGGACCCGCTCATGGCGGCTTATCGTCAAGCAGTAGATAATATTGCTGGTCATTTTATGGGTTATCAGGTGGATCACATAGACCGGAGGAAAAATGAGGCAACTGATGCACTGTCCCGGCTTGGGTCTCAACACAAGCCGGTTCCCCCCAATGTGTTCCTTGATGTGCTGCACAATCCTTCTGTTAAATTGCCTTCGGAGGAAGATCTTGCTATTCCTGACCGGGAGGGATAGTTGGTGGCGGCTCTTCGTGCCATCCCTGACTGGACGATGCCTTATCTGGCTTACCTGACTTCAGGCGAGTTACCTCAAGATGGAAATCTGGCTCGACAGATTACAAGGCGGTCTATATCCATGACTATTGTCAATGGCGAGTTACACAGATGTAGTGTGACTGGCGTGTTCCAACGCTGGGTTTCCCCTGAAGAAGGCCATGAGATCCTACAGGAAATTCATGCAGGTGATTGTGGTCATCATGCTGGGTCATGATCTTTGGTGGCCAAGGCTTTTCTTCACGGATTTTTCTGGTTGATGGCTCATGCTGATGAAGAGGACATTGTTAGTAATTGCGATGGTTGTCAGATATTTGCACGACAAGCTCATGTGCCGGCTCAGGAGTTGCGGATGATTCCAATCACTTGGCCATTTGCGGTCTGGGGGCTTGATATGGTTGGGCCATTCAAACGATCTAAAGACAAGAAAACCCATCTGCTGGTAGTTGTTGATAAATTCACAAAGTGGGTTGAAGCAGAGCCTATAAGCAATTGTGAGGCAGCGACTGTAGTTCAGTTCATGAAAAAGTTGATCTTCCTCTTTGGATATCCTCACAGTATAATCACCGATAATGGGACAAATTTATCTAAGGGTGCTATGAAAGAGTTCTGTCAGAGAGAGCATATCCGGCTTGATGTGTCATCAGTAGCTTATCCACAGTCTAATGGCCAAGCTGAGCGTGCTAACTAGGAGATACTAAAAGGAATTAAACCCCGACTCATAGTGCCCTTGGAGCGTACTCCGGGTTGTTCGGTTGAAGAGCTTCCTGCAGTCCTTTGGAGCATCAGGACCACCACCAGCAGATCAACATGCTACACGCCCTTCTTCATGGTTTATGGTGCAGAGGCGGTTCTTCCAAGAAATATTCCTCATGACTCGCCTAGGGTGGCGGCTTACGTTGAAACACATAATGAGAAGGCGCGTCAAGATGCCTTGGACGCTTTAGAAGAATAACGTGATCTTGCGGCGGCTCGCTCTGCGATTTATCAACAAGACCTGCGTCGCTATCAGAGCTCTAGAGTTCGAAAACGGACGTTCCAGGAGGGCGACTTAGTGCTCCATTTGATTCAAGATCAGACAGGCATGCATAAGCTTTCCCCTCCTTGGGAAGGACCTTTTGTGGTTAGCAAGAACCTTAACAATGGGTCATATTATCTCATTGACATATGTGAGCACAACAAATCACCTACCTCTGAAGAGGAGACCAACAGGCCTTGGAACATTGCTCATCTTCGGCCGTACTACACTTGAGCCACCGGCTCTCATCATTGTACATACCTTTTTCAATGCATATATCTTTTTATGATCAACATAATAAAGCCGACATCCCCAAATTTTGGGGCCTCTGTGATTGTGGGTAGAACTACGTCGGTATTTCCCCAAAGAGGAAGGGATGATGCAGCACAGCTACGGTAGGTATTTCCCTCAGTGATGAGACCAAGGTTATCGAACCAGTAGGAGAACCATGCAACACTATGTGAATGGCACCTGCACACAAAGATAAAATACTTGCAACCCGACGTGTAAAAGGGGTTGTCAATCCCTTTCGGGTAGCGGCGCCCGAAATTGGCCAACGGACGTGAGAAAGTTGTAATAGATTGATAGATGCAAATAAAAGCAAATAAAATTCAGTGAGGTATTTTTGGGTTTTTGATAATATAGATCAGAAAATAAAAGATGCAAACAAATAAAAAGGCAAATAGCAATATAGATCTGAAAGTATATAATGGGAAAATAGACCCGGGGGCCGTAGATTTCACTAGTGGCCTCTCTCGAGAAAAATAGCATACGGTGGGTAAACAAATTACTGTTGGGCAATTGATAGAACTTCAAATAATCATGACGATATCCAGGCAATGATCATTATATAGGCATCACATCCAAGATTAGTAGACCGACTCCTGCCTTCATCTACTACTATTACTCCACACATCGACCGCTATCCAGCATGCATCTAGTGTATTAAGTTCATGGAGAAACGGAGTAATGCAATAAGAACGATGACATGATGTAGACAAGATCTATTCATGTAGGAATTAGACCCCATCTTGTTATCCTTAATGGCAATGATACATACGTGTCATTTCCCCTTCTGTCACTGGGATTGAGAACCATAAGATCGAACCCATCACAAAGCACCTCTTCCCATGGCAGGAAATATCGATCTAGTCGGCCTAACTAAACCAAAGGTTCGAAGAAGAAATACAAGGCTATAAGTAATCATGCATATAAGAGATCAAAAGACGCAAAAAACTTTCATGGATAAAAAGATAGATCTGATCATAAACTCAAAGTTCATCGGGTCGCAACAAACACACCGCAAAAAGAGTTACATCAAATAGATCTTCAAGAGACCATTGTATTGAGAATCAAAAGAGAGAGAGAGGAAGCAATCTAGCTACTAACTACAGACCCGAAGGTCTAGAATGAACTACTCACGCATCATCGAAGAGGCACCAATGAGGATGATGAACCCCTCCGTGATGGTGTCTAGATTGGATCTGTGGTTTCTGGAACTTGCAGTGGATGGAATTGTTTTTCGTCGACTCCCCTAGGGTTTTTGGACTTCCAGACTATTTATAGAGCAAAGAGGTGGTGCGGGAGGCGGCCGAGGTGGGCACAACCAACCTGGGTGCGCCTGGACCCCTAGGCGCGCCCTGGTGGGTTGTTCTCCCCTCAGAGCCCCCCTCAGGTACTTTCTTGGCCCATCGTGTGTCTTCTGGTCCAGAATTTTTTTTGCTGCGTTTGGACTCCGTTTGGTATTGATTTTCTGCGAAGTAAAAAAACAAGCAAAAAACAACTGGCATTGGGCACTAGGACAATAGGTTAGTCCCAAAAAATGATATAAAGTTGCTATAAAATGATTGAATAACATCCAAGAATGATAATATAACAGCATGGAACAATAAAAAATTATAGATACGTTGGAGACGTATCAGCATCCCCAAGCTTAATTCCTGCTCGTCCTCGAGTAGGTAAATGATAAAAACAGAATTATTGATGTGGAATGCTGCCTAACATGTTCATCACATATTCTTTTCTTTATAGCATGGACATTTGGACTTTTATATGATTCAAAGCAATAGTCTAGTTTTGACATGAAGATTTCAATACTCAAGCATATCAACAAACAACCATGTCCTTCAAAATACCAATACTAAAGCAAGTTATCCCTAGCCCATTATGCTCAATCATTGATACATTCATGAAACACACTCGCATATTAGCTACACTCAATGCTCAAGTACGATCATAGTGCCCCTTAGTTGGTGCTTTATAAGAAAAGATGGAGACTCAAAATAAAAATTGCATAAAGTAAATAGAAAGGCCCTTCGCAGTGGGAAGTAGGGATTTGTAGAGGTGCCAGAGCTCAAAGCGAAAAAGATAGAGATAAAAACATTTTGGGTGGCATGCTTTTCCTGTCAACGAAAACGACTGAGTAATCCCCAACACTTTCCATGCTAGATATATCATAGGCGGTTCCCAAACAGAAAATAAAGTTTATTCCTTTTTCCACCATACTTTCACATTCCATGGCTAACCGAATCCACGGGTGCCGTCCATACCAACACTTCCTAAGGAATTTATTATTTGACAACATAAAGTAAATTCATTTTTCATTTCGGGACTGGGAATCCCTAATACCTTTGCCGTACTCTCGTGCAATGACAAGTGAATAAACACTCATCTTGAGAATAACACATCTAGCATGGAAAAAATTAGCCACCCCCTGCTGCTTCATGAGCGGTACGAGCACACAAAAGAGAAATTTATTTTGAAAATTAGAGATGGCACATACAAATTTGCTTAGAACGGCAAAAGAATACCGCATATAGGTAGGTATAGTGGACTCATATGGCAAAACTGGGTTTAAGGATTTTGGATGCACAAGTAGTGATCATACTTAGTGCAAATGAAGGCTAGCAAAAGATTGAGAAGCATCCAACCAAAAAACGAAAAATCTCATAAGCGAGCATTAAGCATAACTAACACCGAATAATGCATCACAAGTAAGATATAATTTCATTGCATAACTATTGACTTTCGTTCTTGCATAGGGAATCACAAACCTTAACATCAATATTCTTACTAAGCCATAATTACTCATTAACATGACTCACATATTATATCATCATATCGCAAAACTATTACAAGGAATCAAGTTTATTTTGTCCAATGATCTTCATGAAAGTTTTTATTATATCCCTCTTGGATATATATCACTTTGGGACTAATTTTATATGTTGCTTTTGATAGCTCAAACAAATCTAAGTGAAGAACATGAGCATAAAAATTTTCTTCTCTCAAAATAATTTAAGTGAAGCATGAGAGAGTTTCTTAAAAAATTTACTAACTCCCAAATAAATCTAAGTGAAGCATGAGAGCATTTCTTCAAAAATACTAAAGCACACCATGCTCAAAAAAGATTTAAGTGAAGCACTAGAGCAATTCCAAAGCTCATAAAGATTTAAGTGAAGCATAGAGAGCAATTCTAACAAATCATGGCATAATTTTGGCTCTCTCAAATAGGTGTGTCCAGAAAGGATACTTGACTTAAAAAGAAAAGCAAAACAAGCAAAGACTCATATCATACAAGACGCTCCAAGCAAAACTCATGATATGTGACGAATACAAATATAGCTCCAAGTAAAATACCGATGGTCGTTAGAAGAAAGAGGGGATGCCAATCGGGGCATCCCCAAGATTAGTTGCTTGTTCCTCTTTTGGATAATAACTTGGGGCATTCCCAAGATTAGGATCTTCTTACTCCTTATTCCTTCATCCATCATGATCTCACCCAAAACTTGAAAACTTCAATCACACAAAACTCAACAAAACCTTCGTGAGATCCGTTAGTATAAGAAAACTAATCTTTACTTTAAGTACTGTAGAAAACCCATTCAAATTTTGTTATTGAATTATATATACTGTATTATAACTTTACCATGGCTTATAACCTCCAATACAAATCATCGATTCATCAAAATAAGCACACAATGCAAAGAAAACAGAATCTGTCAAAAACAGAACAGTCTGCAAAGATACGAATTGTTCTCATACTTATGTAACTCAAAAAATTCTGAAAAATTAGGACAACAGAGGCAATTTGTATATAAATCTTTTGTAAACAAATTCAGAATTTTTCGTCACTTCTCTGAATTTTTAAAATTAGTTTACTGGACGCAAAAGTTTCTGTTTTCCAACAAGATCAAATCAACTATCACCAAAGCTATGCCAAAGGCTTTGCTTGGCACAAACACTAATTAAAACATAAAAAACACAATCATAACAGTAGAATAATTGTGCAAACACAGAAGAACAGAAAGAAAAAGACAAAAAATAAATTTTATTCATAGGGTTGCCTCCCAACAAGGGCTATCGTTTTATGCCCCTAGCTAGGCATAATGCATAGATCTAAGTGTTGTCATATTTATTCATAGATCCATAAGATGCCCTCATGATTGATTCATGGTGGATTAATTCTTGTTCTAGGGAAGTGTTCCATACCCTTTCTCAAAGGAAATTGGAATTTGATGTTCCCTTCTTTCATATCAATAACGTCACCTATAGTGCGTAAAAACGGTCTACCAAGAATAATTAGAGAACACAGATTGCAATCAGTATCAAGAACAATAAAATCTATGGGCACATAATTCCTATTTGCAAGAATAAGAACATCAGTGATTCTTCCCATAGGCTTTTTAATAGTAGAATCCACCAAGTGCAAATTTAAAGAACATTCTTCAATATCAGTAAGACCAAGCACATCACATAAAGATTTCGGAATTGTGGAAACACTAGCACCCAAATCACACAAAGCAAAACACTCATAATTTTTAATCTTGAATTTGATAGTAGGTTCCTATTCATCATGTAATTTTCTAGGAATTAACATCTCTAATTCCAAATTTTCTTCCAAAGCTTTCATCATAGCATCAACAATATGTTTAGTGAAAGCTTTATTTTGTTCATAAGGATGGGGTGAATTTATCATGGATTGCAACAAAGAAATATAATCAATCAAAGAGCAATTATCACAATTAAAGTCTTTGTAGTCCAAACGAGTGGGCACATCACTAGTTAAAGTTTTGACCTCTCCAAACCCACTTTTATCAATTTTCTCAACAAGATTTTCACCCTCTGAATTATCGGGACGCCTTCTAACTAAAGTTGACTCTTATTCACTCCCTTTATCATCAATCTTAATTTTACTAAACAAGGAATCAATAGAAGAAACACCAATCACTTTAAGATCTTCATCATTTTTATGAAAGCAATCACTGGAAAACGCTTTTTCAAAAAATTCTCTTCTAGCTCTAAGCATAGCGGTTCTTTTCTTACTCTCATCCATAGAAACATATAAAGCTTTAACTGATACCTCAACCTTAGGCACAGAAATTTTCATCTTGAGATTTTCTACATCATGAGAAATTCTATCAATGCTTCTAGACAAATCATCAATCTTACTAAATTTTTCTTCCATCTTAGTATTAATATTCTTCTGAGCATTGATAAATTCTTTAATATTATTCTCAAGATCAGAGGTGTTCCTATTATTATTTTAAGAAGGATTACCATAAGAATTACCATAATTATTAGAGGAATTACTAGGAAAAGGCCTAGGATTAAAATTACCTCTATAAGCATTGTTATTAAAATTATTGCGCGAAATAAAATTCACATCTATGGCATAACTATTTTGCTCAATCGAAGTAGACAAAGGCACATCATTTAGATCAATGGGGGCACTTTTATTAGCAACCAATTTCATAAGAGCATCAACTTTTTCACTCAAAGTAGATATTTCTTCAACCGAATTAACTTTTTTACTAGTAGGAGCTCTTTCGGTATGCCATTGTGAATAATTTGCCATAATATTATCAAGCAATTTAGTAGCTTCACCCAAAGTAATTTCCATAAAAGTACCACCCGCGGCGGAATCTAAAAGATTTCTAGAAACAAAATTCAATCCCGCATAAAAATTTTGTATGATCATCCAAAGATTTAAACCATGGGTAGGACAATTTCTTAGCATCAATTTCATTCTTTCCCAAAATTGTGCAACATGTTCATGCTCAAGTTGCTTAAAATTCATGATTTGCGTCCTAAGGGAGAAAATTTTCGCGCGAGGAAAATACTTAGTAATAAAAGCATCTTTGCACTTATTCCAAGAATTGATACTATTGTGAGGCAAAGAAGAAAACCAAATTTTTGCATGATCTCGCAAAGAAAACGGGAATAATTTCAACTTCACAATATCATTGTCCACATATTTTTTCTTTTGCATATCGCATAATTCCACTAATGTGTTAAGATGGGACGCGGCATCCTCACTAGGAGTACCGGAAAATTGATCTTTCATGACAAGATTCAACAAAGCGGCATTAATATCACAAGAATCCGCACTAGTGGCGGGACGAGCAATCGGAGTGCTAATAAAATCATTGTTGTTGGTATTGGAGAAATCACACAACTTGGTGTTCTCTTGAGTCATCGTGACTACGCAACAAGATTGCACTCAAAAACAGATTCGACGAGAAAACGGAGAACGAAAAAGAGGGCGAATAAAACGAGAAATTTTGGTGAAGTGGGGGAGAAGAAAACGAGAGGCAAATGGCAACTAATGTAAATTGCAAGGAGATGAGATTTGTGATTAGGAACTTGGTAGATGTTGATGATGTCTTCCCGGCAACGGCGCCAGAAATTCCTTTTGATTGCGGCTAGAACTACATCGGTATTTCCCCAAAGAGGAAGGGATGATGCAGCACAGCTACGGTAGGTATTTCCCTGAGTGATGAGACCAAGGTTATCGAACCAGTAGGAGAACCATGCAACACTACGTGAATGGTACCTGCACACAAAGAACAAATACTTGCAACCCGACGTGTAAAAGGGGTTGTCGATCCCTTTCGGGTAGCGGCGCCAGAAATTGGCAAACGGATGTGAGAAAGTTATAATAGATTGATAGATGCAAATAAAAGCAAAAAAACTTCAGCGAGGTATTTTTGGGTTTTTGATACTATAGATCTGAAAATAAAAGTTGCAAATAAATAAAAAGGCAAATAGCAATATAGATCTGAAAGTATATGATGGGAAAATAGACCCGGGGGCTATAGATTTCACTAGTGGCTTTTCTCGAGAAAAATAGCATACGGTGGGTAAACAAATTACTGCTGGGCAATTGATAGAACTTCAAATAATCATGACGATATCCAGGCAATGATCATTATATAGGCATCACGTCCAAGATTAGTAGACCGACTCCTGCCTGCATCTACTACTATTACTCCACACATCGACCGCTATCCAGCATGCATCTAGTGTATTAAGTTCATGAAGAAACTGAGTAATGCAATAAGAACGATGACATGATGTAGACAGGATCTATTCATGTAGGAATTAGACCCCATCTTGTTATCCTTAATGTCAACGATACATACGTGTCATTTCCCCTTCTGTCACTGGGATTGAGCATCATAAGATCGAACCCATCACAAAGCACCTCTTCCCATGGCAAGAAAAATCGATCTAGTCGGCCTAACTAAACCAAAGATTTGAAGAAGAAATACGAGGCTATAAGTAATCATGCATATAAGAGATCAAAAGACTAAAATAACTTTCATGGATAAAAAGATAGATCTGATCATAAACTCAAAGTTCATCGGATCCCAACAAACACATCGCAAAAAGAGTTACATCAAATAGATTTCTGAGAGACCATTGTATTAAGAATCAAAAGAGAGAGAGAGGAAGCCATCTAGCTACTAACTATGGACCCGAAGGTCTACAATGAACTACTCACGCATCATCAGAGAGGCACCAATGAGGATGATGAACCCCTCCGTGATGGTGTCTAGATTGGATCTGTGGTTTCTGGAACTTGCAGCGGCTGGAATTGTTTTTCGTCGACTCCCCTAGGGTTTTTGGACGTCCAGGGTATTTATAGAGCAAAGAGGCGGTGCGGGAGGCAGCCGAGGTGGGCACAACCCACCTGGGCACGCCTGGGCCCCCAGGCGCGCCCTGCTTGGTTGTGCTCCCCTCGGAGCCCCCCTCGGGTACTTTCTTGGCCCATCGTGTGTCTTCTAGTCCAGAAAAAATCAACAAAAAGTTTCGCTGCGTTTGGACTCCGTTTGGTATTGATTTTCTGCGAAGTGAAAAACAAGCAAAAAACAGCAACTAGCACTAGGCACTATGTCAATAGGTTAGTCCCAAAAAATGATATAAAGTTGCTATCAAATGATTGTAAAACATCCAAGAATGATAATATAACAGCATGGAACAATCAAAAATTATAGATACATTGGAGACGTATCACTCTGCCGTTTCATCTCATATCTTCTGAGCATGAGTCTTGATTAATTGATCATAAGGGCACTAGGGGGCTTCCAACTCACCGAGTTTAGCTTACAAAACCCTTTTGACCCGGCGAAATGCCACATTATTGGTTAAACCTGCCTGTATGCTTGATGCTACTCCGAACAAGATGACCCGCCATACCCTTGACAGTTAATCTTTTATGACCCTGAACTAGTCAAGGTTCAAACGACGGTTTAAAGTCATGTGAGGGCCAGCTTACTGATAGCGAGGATAAACCAAGGCTATTATGCCACGCTTCATGAAAGCAGGATTTGAGCCTTAAAACAGCCTGTCTTTTCGGTCAAGCTTTCACAGCCGACTTATAAATATTGTGATATATATGTTTATATCTCTGTTTCTGTCTTGGCAGGAATCTTATGTTTTTTGCAGGCTATAAGTCCCTAGATCAAAAAAGATCCGGGTTAACATTGCTCAAAATTGAGCTTATTGTGGCCATGAGCCATCAAGTGATCCTTTCAAGTTTTTCATAACCATGAGTCATTGGGTTATTAACCCGCCCTGGCTTTTGATTATAAGTTGCCAGTATAGGAATTGACGACCCCTTTACAGATTATATGTCAAGGTCTTGAGGTAAATTCAAAGATGGTGCAAAGCAAAATATGCATATCTGATTGGATCATCAGTTACATAACATGCTCGAAGGCATGACAAGGAATCCAACTATTTTTTTAACTAAAGCTATTACAAGGCTACAGTTGGGCCCCAAAGTTTTTCAGACAAGTTTTTCAGGAGTTATATCACTCTTTTGAGCCAGCCTCTGTGTCGTCCGGGTTAGTGCCCTCTGGGTTAACGCTTGGTTGCTGCCCTGTTGTAGAGGTTCCTGGATCATCCTGAGCCGGCTCTTCGTCGTTTCCGATCTGAAGATTGTCCGAGGTCCAGTAGATACTAGTTAAAGCCTCAAAGGTTGCTTCATCATTGATGATACAAGAAGGGTCGATATCAGAGGCAAAGATATGCTTACGCCTTTGAGGAGTCAAGTCAACAACATCAAAAGAGGATGCCTTGATTCGAGTGTTATCACTGTCATAAGCCGTCTGGTACTTCTTTAGATCCAGCTCTTGTGCAAGTTGACACGCCAAAGGCCGCATTTCCTTGACACATCTAGCGAAGTCAGTTTCACTGAAGATATACCCATCATCATTATACTCTGTACACCCGCCAGCCATTTCTGTTGGGTCCAGCTCTGATTGATAAGCCTTAGCCCAGCTTAAGGCAGTAATTGCCCCTGCACGGGCAACTGACAGCTTCAACTCTTCAATTTGCTTCGGCATTGTGGACAATTGGTCCATCACATCTTTCATGAGTTGTGGAGGCTTTTTGCCATTGGATACAGCCACAAGAATACGAAGGCTTCCGGCATATAATTTCTCCGTTAAAGAGCAGACGGCTTTCAACTTCATCAAAACACTTTGCCCCAGACTGGCACTTCTGGCACCTGTAATGCATTCACAGCAAGACTCGCCAGGTGAGTTAGCATTAAAAAAATTCAAGTCACCGGGCGAGTTATTTCAATTAATGGAAAATCTTGCTTACCAAAGATAGCAGTAGTCATTTGAGAGATGTGCTGTTTTAAGCCGTCCAATTCTGCAGCCACCGGCTTAAGTCGGTTCTCAGCGTCTTCTACACGCTTTAATAAGGCGGCCTTTTCAGTTTCCAAGGTAGAATTTTCAGCGTCAAAATTGGCCTTCACTTTTTCAAAGTCCTCCAGAGAGGACTTCAAGCTCGATTCAGCTTTGGCGCCTTCCGCTTGTTCAGACTCTAAGTTCTTTTTTAAGCCGACAAGATCTGACTCGCCCAGGCTTAACGCTTCCCGCAAAAGTTAAACAGCGGGTTATCATTCAAAGAGAACACTATGAGTTGTTGGTTAAGACGACCTTAGACACATATGTTAGGGCAAGACTATTTAAGTCCCAAGCACATTGCAAGCAATATCCTCAGCACTTGGGGGCTAATGTACGTCACTTTTTTCAAATTGATCTTGAAGATGACCCGGCTCATCTCATGATGATAAGCCGGCCCTTGGGGGCTACAGGTGATTCTTCAAAGCAGTTATACTTGAAAGAACCGGCTTGTCATTTACATGATAACCTGGCCCTTGGGGGCTATAGGTGATTCTTCAAAGCAGTTATACTTAAAAGAACCGGCTTATCACTTGCATGATAACCCGTCCCTTGGGGGCTACAATTTGGAATTTACAGGTCTTTTTTCAAGTCTACACCACACTCAAGGATTTTCCTATGGTCAAGACTTGGGGGCTACGTACAGCGACATAATAGGAGGAACATTAAGCATACCTCATACTTCTGCTTCATTATATGTACCAAGTTGGCCTCCATGTCCCGTCATGTATTCAAGCGGCTCAAATAACCTGTGTACACCTCTTCTACGCTAAGTGCCTCACAGTTCGGTAGTTCAAGTTTTGCCTTGCCCTTTTCCAGCAAGGGCGGCTCTTCTTTGGCTGAGTGCTTAGCTAGCACGATGGAAGTCTTGGGTGTTGTGTGACCTGTCCCAATGATAGAAATGTCATCATTTTTCTTCTCAGAAGGAGTTTCTTCAATTGGCTTGATAGGAGTTGCAGAAGGAATAGGACTTGGAAGGTCATGATTATCCGCCGGGTTAGCTTCAATATCCATGGCCTCAGAGGCCGTTGCGTCAGTCTGTGGAGGCGGGTCATCTTGTTGGTTGTGAGGCTCTTCAGGGTTTTCGGTGTTAACCTCAGGGGTTACCAGCACCTGTTCCTCCGACTTAGGGACATTGGGAGTCTTGGAAGAGTTGCCAACCTTACTTTTCTTATCCTAGGCTTTGACCCTGTGATCACATTGGAGTATTAAGACGTATATGACAATAAGTTTTAAGTTATAAGTAAATGCAAGTACTCACCCTCGGTTTACAATGAAGGCAGTCAGCTGGGTTTGAGATGAGCCGCCCGAAGATGGTGGCAACTCCTGGTAATTGGAGTCAGAAGGGTTTAGAGGATGTCTTATAAGACCAGCTTCAGGTAAAGAAGGAGTTGGACTATGTGGCACCCCGGCAGGCCGCTTACGGGCAGAAGGTTCATGAGTTAACCCGGCCATTAAATCGCCTGAGCCACCACTCCGAGTCTGGCATCTTAGCTCATGCCAATTTTGCTTCAAAATAAAGTGTGGATCTAAGTGAGCATCTGGATGAGAAAACTTTACTTTCCGGACGACCCGCCGTATTCTTTCTGGAGGTGCAGAGTCTGATCCGGAAGAGATAGGAATTACCCCAATGTCGTCAGCCCGGCTTGTGGCAGCCTCATCCTGAGAACAAGAAGTGTCAGCTAAGGCAATAAAGAGTCGACCAATAGAGTCGAGTTCTACCTCTGATTGATCATCGACGTCCGCTAACTCGCCCACAGCAGCTGGTTTGCTCTTCTTCGACTTGGGGCCAGTCCTAGTTTTGGCCACAACAGTCTTTATCTTTCTCTTCCAAAAAACAGAGTTGGGATGTATAACAAAAAATGATTGACAAGTGAGACACAAAATAAAATCAAGGATATTTAAGCCGAATATAAAATAGTACTTACAGCTGGGGCCGGGTTGAGTTTGAAGAATGGTAACAGTCCTATCTTGTTACAATTTTCTTGAGACTCCCCAAGTAAAGAGTTCACAGTTTGACAGATCTCTTCAGCAGTAAAATTATTGGAGCTGTACCATTGAGGGTCTTCTGACTCGCCTGAATATTCATACATTAAGCTGGGCCAACGGATTAAGGGAAGAATTTTCCATGAGACCCAGCAACGGGCTAAGTCAAGTTCAGTTAACCCATTGGCTAACAAAGCTTTTACTTTTGTATAGTTGGAGTGCCTCAGTATGTTCATCTGGAAGAAGCTTCCTTGGCGGGTCAAAATTGGTAGGAAGGCGGTCAGCCCTATAACCCAGCAGAGGGTTCTCATTAGCTGGGGCAGTGTTCTTGCAATAAAACCAAGTTTTTATCCATCCTTTGGGGTGGCCTGGTAAGGTGGCTGCAGGAAAGCCACCGTCTCTGCTTCTCTGGATAGAGACTCCACCTAATTCTTGACTCAGACCATTTGTACATTTAGTCTGGCGATTTATGTAGAAGAATTCTTTGAAGAAAGCAACAGTGGGCTCTACTTGCAGATAAACTTCACAGAAGATTTGAAAGTGGCAAATGTTTGGCACTGAGTTTGGGCCTATATCTTGAGGATGAAGGTTGAAATAGTGCAAGACGTCCCAAAAAAACCTTCGACCCAGGTGGTGTAAAGCCTCTGAGAATATGATCAGTAAAAACTATCACTTCTCCTTCACCAGGATTGGGGCCATTTTCTCCTTGACTAACTTGCCAACCAATCTCTTCCTGAGTCGCCAAGAGATCTTGGCCCACATAATCCTTAAGGATTACTTCAGTAACTAGGGAAGGGCCCCAATTAGACAAGGTGGTTTTGTCATGTTGAGTCGCCTAAGGATGACGGAAACTGCAGAATCAGAGTATGACGGGTTACTTGAGAAGTAATGACTCACTATCACCATCATATGAATAAAGAAGTATAAAGATAAGTTGTTCTAAACAGTGGCGAGTTATGTGAAAGGGGCAGTTTCTAGAATATTGGCGAGTTACAAATGTGTTGGTAAGCTGCCTAAGATGCAAGGGCGAGTTATCTGAAGTCCCAAATTATTTGAATTCCGCGAAGTATGGAGCAAACAAGTTTCAGTATTGAATAGCTACATTTACGGATCTGTGGACAGTTCAAAAAAGAAAAATAATTGCTAAACCTAAATAGTGGTGACGGAAGTACTAATGGGCTACCCATTGATTCTGAAGAGAATACAGTTTGTTCAAGATGATAGATGGATGTCAAACCTACAACTGCAGTATTTCTATGACACTTTCGGATCAAAACAAGTTCTACTCAAGATATGATGAACAACGGAGTGGACGAACACGGACGAACGCCATGAACTCAGGTGACCTAATGCGGATCTGACAAGGAAGAAGGGGGGTACCTGGCTGCGGCGGAAGAAAGCGGAGTTACGCCGCTGAGCTCCAGCGAAGATGGGGCGGCGTTGTGGTCTCGAGTGAGATAGTTGGCGCGGATCGATGGGCGTGGCGGAGCCCCGGCTGCGAAGGGTCTTGCGATGAAGAAGAAGAAGTGGAGGAGACGAGGTAAAAAGTAAAAGGAAGGGCCCTCGTTCCTATTTATAAAGAAAAGGTAACAGTGAATGCCGGTGCGAAAATCAAGGAAGTATACAATAAATTTTACAGCTAATGGATGCCTCGATTCTCGGAATGACGGATTTATGCAAAGATTCGTTATGACATCATGAAGGATTTCCTGAAATCGCGAAGGTGACATCATCTTTTGATTATGGCGGGTTATGAAGATTTTCAAGGCTGCGATCAAGAGGCATAAAGAGAAGACTCGCAAGACGTAAGAATTTAGGATTGACCTCAACAAGTTCAAATCAATCTAGGGCGTAATGTTGGGGATATAACCCCGTGGTATAACCCTCCCTGAAGGTAGGCCTCAGACAGGCCCAAGTGATCAAGACGCAGGGCCGGAGGGGCGGTTCACAAGATGGACCGGCTAAGGGCCCAAAGCCTGAAGACGACGTGTGGTCCGGAGGTGTAAGCTGCCCGATGATGACTTGTCATAAAAGGCAAGGCGACTTAGAGTTAGGATCGGTCATGGAACATGACCCGACCCGGACTCTTGTAAGCCGGCGGCCTCGACCTATATATAAAGGCGAGTCCCCGACATAGAATAGGGGAGGAAACAATCAATCGATAGGTAGGTCAAGCGATTCCGCTCCCTTGTAATCGATATCAAGCAATAAGTAACAAGAGCAGGAGTAGGCTTTTACCTCAGCCGTGAGGGGCCGAACCTGGGTAAATCGTGTCTCTCGTCCCGCTCAACTCCGTCAAGCTAATTACCGTTGCAATGGCTCCATGCTTAAGTCCTTTCACTAGGACATCTGCCGTGACAAAACCACGACACTTAGATCACTAGCAATTGATTCATCATAATTTTAGCAAGCGAAGATGCAAGCGAATAGGAGTCATATGTCAACACAAGAACACATAATTTTGGTATTTTTTATTTTTTAGAGAAGTGGAGGGAGATGAAAAACAGAAGGCAAATAAAAAGTAGAGCAAGTAATTCATAATTTGTGTGAAGGAACTTGTCGTTATTTGATGATGTCTCCCCGGCAACGGCGCCAGAAATTCTTTCTGCTACTTGTGAACTGCATCGGAATTTTACTCGAAGAGGAAGGGTGAAGCAATATAGTAGCGGATAAGTATTTCCCTCAGTGAGTACCAAGATTATCAAACCAATAGGAGAACCAAGCAAATCCTAGTAAACAATACCTGCACACACAAGAGCAAATACTTGCACCCAATGTGGGCAAGAGGGTTGTCAATCCCCTTAAACTCGTTACTTGTAAGGATTAAATATGGTAGTGATAGATAGAAAAATTCAAAAATAAAATAAAAAGAGTAAAATTGCAGCAAGGTATTTTTGGTTTTGGTAATATGATAAAAGTAGACCCGAGGGCCATAGTTTTCACTAGAGGCCTCTCTCTCGAAACATAGCATACGGTGGGTAGACAAATTACTGTTGGGCAATTGATAGAAAAGCGCATAGTTATGATGATATTCATAGCAGTGATCATTATATAGGCATCACATCTGCGACAAGTAGACCGAAATGATTCTGCATTTACTACTATTACTCCACCAATCGACCTCTATCCAGCATGCATCTATGGTATTAAGTTCATAACAAACAGAGTAACGCTTTAAGCAAGATGACATGATGTAGACAGAATAAAACCAAGAAATATGATTAAACGCCGTCGTTTTACCCTTAATGGCAACAATACAAATACGTGCCTCACTACCCCTACTGTCACTGGGTGAGGACACCGCAAGATTGAACCCACTACAAAGCACTTCTCCCACTGAAGATAAATCAATCTAGTCGACCAAACCAAACGAATAGATCGAAGAGAAATGCAAAGCTATAAAAATCATGCATAATAAAGTTTAGCAAAGACTCCATTACTTTCAATGAATATTCCAAATCATAAACCCACAATTCATCAGATCCCAACAAACACAGCGCAAAAGAATTACATCAGATAGAACTCCAAGAAGATCGAGGAGAATATTGTATTGAAGATCAAAGGGAGAGAAGAAGCCATCTAGCTACTAGCTATGGACCCGTAGGTCTGTGCTGAACTACTCACATATAGTCGGAAGGGAAACAAGGTTGATGTAGATTCCCTCCATGATCGATTCCACCTCCAACAGAGTACCGGAAAAGACCTCCAGATGGGATCGCGGAAGAACAGAAGCTTGCGGCTGCGGAAAAGTTGTTTTGGGTGGCTCTCTGATGGTTTGGGGATTTATGGGAATTTATAGCGCTGGAATTAGGTGAAACGGAGCTGCATGAGACCCACGAGCTTAGGTGGTGCGCCCCCTGGGGGCACGCTGTGTGAGCTCGTGGCTCTCCCGTAGATCTTCTGGCCTCCTCCCAAACGTTCTAGGGTCCCTTCTAGTCCAGAAAAAATCACCATAAAGTTTCATCATGTTTGGACTCCGTTTGGTACTGATATTCTGAAAAGTCAAAAACAAGCAAAAAAAATAGAATTTTGCACTAGGCACTGAGTTAATAGATTATTCCCCAAAAATGATATAAAATTATATAAAAAGTATCTAAGACTGATAATATAATAGCGTGAAACAATAAAAAATTATAAATACATTGGAGACGTATCATAGGGACAGGGGATTTTTTTGAGGGGTTAAACCAAGATATATTGCTCATAATCCACATGGCGTGGAATACAAAACGGATCATGTGGTTCAGACAACCAAACGTGCCGCCCCTGATGCAATGAATAGGAAAACTTGGCTAATCTATCTGCATCTATGTCCGAGGGTCTACCTTCAGAAGTAAATTTACAATTAAAAGCTACTAATCTAAGTTTAATATCGCTAATAATAGCTCCTTACAGTCCACGGCTTCCTTTATCGAAGTCGCGAACCACCTGTTTCGAGTCCAAGGCCATGAATTTTTTTTGGAGCATAAGATCTTGCGCTATGGATACACCCTCCCGGCAGGCAATCGCTTCCAACATCGCCACATCGGTTATACCCGTGATCACCAGGGCTGAGCAACCCATGTAATTGCCCGGCTCATCTCGACACACTGCCACTGCTGCACCCCTTGCTTGGTCTCTAGAGGTCAATGTGGATCTTTGCAAATCCCGACGGTGGAACTTCAGGTCTAGCTGATGCGACTCATGCTACTGCTGCTCCTCTAGTCTCCACTCTCGGATGTACTTGAAGCTCGATAAAGAATCGTGCGATGAATTGATAGGTTGCTGAGGGCTAAGGTAAATCTCTTCATGGATGGCCTTCCTCCTAGCCCACCAGATAGCCCAGAGTGTGACAACTAGTCCAATGAAAGCATCATGCGATAATGTGTCAATTATGGTGAAGAACCACTATTTAGCACTTGATTCAGACGTTGCACAGAGATGTTCTGACAAGTCTCCATCCACAAGTGACCATATGCAGGGATGTGGCATGGAACCAGAGGGCGGCAGGTGATGGGGATGTGGGGATGGAGCGGCTGAATTTGGGCTGGGTATCAGATTTTGGGGATATTTGGCCAGTGTGGGTCAAATTTGGTCTGCACGTAGCCAAAATTTCCCCTCTCACTCACCTAAGCGAGGCGCTAAATTTTCAAGGTTTCGTTGCTTGACAAGTGTACACATACACTGACACCTAATCTATGTCCATACACCCTACCTACGCCGACATATTTGATGTCACTAAGCATGTACCTACGCCGACAGAAAATCTGCCAGGGCCCACACATGTACCGACAAACATGATGTAGCCAAGTACTTGCCGACTGATACGTCGTCGCTATGTGGTTACTGACACATAATTTTTCCACAATGGCATAGCTTTCCCGACATATGATATGAGGACGAAGCTTGAGAACTATGCCGACATATGTCATGTAGAGATTGGTGGACCTTTGCCCACAGAAGTGTGTCACCTAAGCTCTACCGTCGTGTAGTGTCGGATGTCATTTGGATCATGAGAGTAAATAAATCTTATGTAATTGACATATGATCATTTGGTTAGCACTTATCTCATGCGGCGTCACAATTACGAAATCAGATAATGTTCTTTTTCCCTCACATTGATTCTTTGAACTGAAGATTTACTTCATTAGATGTTGTGCTTTCAGATTGAGAGTATATCAAACATATGTAATTGATATTTGCTCATTTTTTACCACTCATCTCATGCAGCATCACAAATACCAAATCAGATAGTGTTATGCTCTGGTAGGAGTGGTCCGTACCACCTTTTTTTAATTCGGAATTGCCTCGTTGCACATGGTTATATTGATTGAACCATATGCACTGTGATCACATCACACACATTTTATTGACTGTTTGCACTGAGGTCATCACATTAATGATGGGCCTGAGCATGGGGGATGAGGCTTTTTAATTGTGTGCATTGAGGTTAACTATTTAAAGGTATTTTTATGGCGGCTCGCCTGGCACTCGCTCCCGACGAGGGACGTCCTACGTAACACGAACATGTTGCTTATCAATGCATGCCCACTGTGTGGTGGCGAGGACTTATGGCGACATGCACTAGTGAGTTGTACAATGGCGAGGTGCACTCCGGCCTTGTCGGAAGAGGAATTGGTGGAGATGATGTCTGAAAGCCCTAAACCTAGCACAAAGAGCTGGATTTTTGAGATGCAAGATTGCTTAAGCCATGAAAAGTTTACAAGGCTCGCTGTAACCTTGTCGTCTATTTGGTATGCTAAAAAAAGTGATCCACGAATCCATCTTCCAAAGTCCGCAACACACAAACTCATTCATCAATTCATACTTGCGGGACTTGGGTTTGCTTCCATCAGAATCTGTCCATCTCCGGCTAGTTCGCTAGGTCATGGATAACTGGGAACGCTGGCAGTCACGACCGGGAGGACCTGCGAAATTCAATGTGGGCGGGGTTGTGACAAGCGTTGGCCAAAAAGGAGTTCTTGCGACGTTGTGGAAGGAGGCCGCTAGTGTTTATCAGGTAGCTTCGGCGATAGTTCTTAGTGGTATCATTGACCCTACAATCCCAGAACCTCTAGCCTATCGGGAGGCAATGTTACTTGCTGAAGATTTGGGCGAGCAGAAACATTGGTTCGCCTTGGATTGTCAACGTGTGGTGAAGGATATCGAACAACGCACCGAGGGAAGACATGGTGCAATCCTACATGAAATATTGGAGCGTAGGGAGGCTTTAGAATCTTATAATTTTATTTTATTTTATGTAGGAACTTTAATTTTGAAGCTCACAATCTCGCCAAGTTTGCATGTAATTTTGATATAGGTCATCATGTTTGGTTGGGAAATCCGTATGACCCAAACCTTGTACCTATGAACATTTTGATGCATCAATAAAGTTGCGTGAGAATTCTCCAAAAAAAAATGGTGCAAACATAAGCATGATTAGAGGTATAAAGATATGGTCTAAAATCTAAGAAAATAAATAACTCACCTATAAAACAATCGGTATCATAAAAAAGACAAAGAAAGTGATAACAATCTTTGATTTGTAGTGATTATGTGTGGGGGATACGGAAGAGGCAAATGAAGATGGTTCTATGGATGAATTTGGTGCCCCCAATGTTTTCTTAGTTTTATGATGATAAATCCAACAAGTGGAAACTCCGAAAGAGGAAAAAATCCATCTTCTCTCAATGAAGGAAGGGATCCTCTTTTATGCCATAACATCGCAAAATTTGGCATCCCCATGGGTATGACTGATATTAAGTAGAAAGGATAACATGAAGGGGGTCCATTACCTCCTGTGTGGCTAGCTGGCAGAGCGCACCGGGCCCGCAAGACTTTATGGTTGCCCCCCTTTCGTCGGGTCTTCCTCGTGTAAAACTCACTTCAATTATCCCATATTTACAGAAAATACATACAACTCCTGATTTTCGCTCATCCAGAAGGAAAAGTACTGGCTACACCAAAACGTAGAAGTGCATTGCACCCGTGATGAACAGTCAAACGAAAACAAGTAGGAAATAGTATCTGAAACTTTGTGGATTTTATTATGACAAAATGTTTTAGGTGCTTGCAAAATTTTGTGGCCAAATAACATGAAATGGCTCCATGCAAACCAAATATAAATTCTGATCAAATAGTGGAGATAATTTTGAGCACAAATTTTGTTATTTTTTGTACAGAACCCCTTGGATGTTATTTGGCCTCCAAATTTAGCAACCACCTAAATATTTTCTCATAATTGAAGCCACAAAGTTTCATAAATTTTTAATTTTTTTTGCTGTTTTTTGTTTCTACTCATCATCGTGGGAGCAATATACCTGGGTGTAGAAAAAACACTCTTTTAAAAATTGCGAAAATGTTTCTTGGCCCCTTAGATTCGACTCTCGCTCAAACCAATTAATTCAAGGGAATATATTCCCAACCTTATTACAGAGATTTAGTAAAAGTTGTGCTGGGACATAGAACAACAATGTAATACCAAATTCTTGCAAAATAGTACTTGCGGCGCCCATCTATGTGTTCTATAGTTTGTGTCATGATTTCATGTGTGATCTCTTTTTCCACTAGCCAGCCTCATGTTTGTTTAATTTGCGGACATATCCTTTCTTCTTTTTCCCTTCTGTTCTTCATGCTCAATTTGATGATCTCTTCCATTTGTGTTTCCTCCAGTTTGCTTAACTACTTTGGATGGCCTCCCTCTTGGACGCTTGATAGTTTTTGAGGAGTTTGTTTCTTTCCTTGCCGTCTTCATGCTTTTCTTTTTTAATTCTTTGTGCTCATTTGGTGAGACTGAATCTGTAGAGGTGTCGATGCTCTCAGCTATACAAAGAAACATATTAATAGGAAGGAAATACAAATACAATATGAAGATAGGCAACACCTATCATAGCCTTGTGTGGCGCATAATTTCCCAAAGAAATCGTGTTGATCTCAGTTTTCATGTATTTTCTATGAATGCAAGCAATGCACACTATGGGCGGAAGGGCAGCCCGACCTATATCCTAATATGTTCTTATAGTATTAAAGATGCAACAAAATATGTGTTTCTAGAAAAGCCTGCAAACTCTACTACTACAGAAATCTAAGTGCACGAATTCTTGAAAGTACACATGAAAATTCACATGCCAAAGAGCCAAATAGATCGAAAGACCCATGTTTCATTCCAGAGTTGTACAAGTTGTAAACTTAACATGAACATAACCTATTATATAAAATATTTTTTTAAATATCCAGATCAGAGGACCTTGAGTGCACTATTCAAATTCCAGGAGAATTTCGTACGTACAAAGGTACCGAGCAAAATGAAAAAGCTTGGCTTTTATTACATAAATTTTAGCAAAAACTGGACATGTATCAAACTAACAGACATCCATAGAAAAAGATAAACCAAACCTGGTAACTGAGAGTCATCCGGAAAACAGAGGATTAAATATAAGTGTACTACCAAATTTATTTGCCCACAAGATTATGTAGTATGCAGGAGGTTCCTCAGTAATACATGTTGAACAGTTTTTCTACTAGCCAGTATATAGGTTATTTCTATATATATATCCTCATTAACAAGAGAGAAGTATTTTTTGTAACTAATTAAGAGTACACTGGATGCATGGCAGAACCTGAAGAAATAAATATACGTAACACATGCATGGTTAAATAACCATAGCACCAATAACAGGAAGAACTTACATCCATATAAAGTTTTCTCATGGTAATTTATTTTCACCCCTGGTGATGATAGTCTAGATTTTGATGAACTTGCAGTTGTTATATTGGCCTTCCCATCTTTTGGCAGTAGTCTTCTGCGCAAACTCTCATGCTGCGAAAATAAATAGTTAAATATAAGTACCAAATATCCACAAAGAAAACTATTTTGTTTATTAAAATTCAAATGTTCAATAATGTTTAAGCAATCCTTTGTTGGTAAAGCTGACTACCCAACAGCTGGATAAGTTTTTCAGTTAATTAACTACAAACCACATCAGAAACAGATATATTGTGTGTATCTTTTGTATTATTTTGAGCCAGCACATTTTGAATATTCAATTACCAAGTTATGCCAGATCTGAGTAGCAAAACATGGAATCTCAGTAGCCTCGGGGACAATCTTATAAAAAGTTCTCTAAGCTGTTGAAAGTTACCTCCAAAAAGTTGAGGCAGAAACAAAGAAATTGAACAGTTCCAAGTTTGGTCTAATATAGGTTGAACAAAGTCATGTCTTTTATGATAAAACGTGTTTCTTTTCCCATGCTATAATACTAAAATTACATTACATTGGCATTGGAAAAGCTCTGTTGTCCCTCATGTACAGAACAGAGTAAGTTTAGTTCAGCTGCACACAAAAGGAAATAAGATTTTCTATTCTATTCAAACCTATGGTGAAGTTAAACCTGCGGAAAAAAGAAGGTATACTCAAGGGTGCAATATAGTAGAACATTATTGTCTTGCTGTGGATATGGACTAAACCTATGATATACCTTCTGGCCGAATAGTTAGATATATAACCATTTTTCACATCAGTTTAGTTGAGGTACGCACACGTAAATTTCATGGTAATGCAAGACCGAAATAGTGGGCAAATAAATAAATAAATGAATAAAATATGAGGATAGTCCTATAGACATGGATTACGCGGAATATGAAAACAACATCAATCTTTTCTTTTTTGCGGGTAAAATTACATCAATCATACTGTACATGAGTTCTGCAGGAATAAACCAAAGATGATATTAGACTAATTGATTAAACGCCTCCAGAATGTGAAGCCAAAGAGTGTAACCCATAAGAATTATGTAGCATCAACCCTATGACCTTATTTTCTATAAGAAAATCAAACGATCAGAACCCTATAAAAATCCCGCAATCCGAGCTGGCCTAACTTGTCTTCTGATTTCAAGAATGACAATTATTTTTTAATGAAAACAATGTAGAAAAGATTTACCATTCATAACTTTTGGGATATCATGTTATTTATACAAAACAATGCATGTCTGAAGTGTATAGTACTCAACACTTTAAAGACTATAATAGCAAATAGGTCAACAGTTCACGTGCTTCTAAGAAAAGTGAAGTCCTAGACTTAAAAAATAACTTTGAGAAGAGATAACATTGCAAGGATAATTACTATGGTGATAGATAACATTGGAAGCTCAGTTACCATATCTGCAAACTTCTCAAAATTGTACACATCGTGGACACTTGTGTTCTGAATAGATGCCAATTTTGGAAGTTCTTTGGTTTCAAGGTAGCGAACTGCAGACTTCAACGTCCGAAATGTATAATGGCTAACAGGATCCGTATAGTACTGCACAATTAATCATGGTCAGAAATTTGAAAAAAATTTCTACAAAGAACAATGGAAATTAATTTGTTCCAGAAAAGATCGGGAGCAGAATTTATTTTATGTACCGGATATTTCCTTATTCCTCCATTGGTTCCTTCCTTTGTTTTTCTGTAAACTACTTCTTTGACCCATCCTGGTGGGAGCCTAGATGGGTTTAAATCCACTTCTGCTAGAATCTAGAAAAAAAGGCAACATATTAGCTTTGGTAAGTCAAATCAGTAGACACAAGATTTAATTTACATAGTGATAGAAAGAAACACACATTTTCTCGAGAGCTTGTGTCGCATTGTCCATCTGTATCACATTTCGAGATCTTCATTTCCTTAACAAAGAGTAGCACATCTTCTTTTGAAAATAAACGGACTGCTAGCGGCGGGTAAACATAAAACTGTGAAATAATGATAATGGAAATTGTTATGATCAAATCAAAATTATTTCCTGGCGTGAATAAATGATATTATTGCCATTTTAAATTTGCATTTTCCAGGGCACATGAAGGCTACATCTACTTGTGAAAAATAATTGTTGTAGGAACTTGTGGGTAGTATAAAGGTGCAGCCAAGCGCTTTGCGCACCGCCGACCTAGCGATCACTTGGGCAGAAGCGGCAGCACCTGCAGGAGTTTGAGAGACCCTAGCTTCTAAAGTATAAACGTACATCGGCAGGTTAATTTATATAGGGTCTGTCTATGTCTCATCTAGATGAGACATATTATCTCACATCTAAGTGATGTCATCTCTTATTTGTGGTCCCTTTTTTCCTACTCACAGCCTTTTTCTTTATTGTTTGTTGCGTGTCTTTTTAACCATTGCTTGTTACGTGTTGGGCTTTGTAAACTTGTGTCACTTTTCATGAACCATTATCCTGGAGCTTGGATGTGCGTCACTTTCCTTGTAGGATTTTTGCCTGTCCTTTTGCCACATCCAGTGCACACTCGTCGAATAAAAAACTATGCCCATATGGTCTCTAGCGACTAGCAACGACGCGTGCCCAGCTCTGACCCCAGTCTTGATAGATACACAGCGTTCGTGTTCAGTTAACAATGCTAGGTTTAGGTGTTGTCCATCTCTTCTCTGTACTAGGCTACCGACATCCTTGTGTTTTTTTGTCATGATTAAAACCTTGTGAAAAGAAAAACAAGTCCTTCACGTGTAGATCTAGGCTTTTGGCTACAGCTTGTCCCGTGTCATGACTAGGCTGCATTAGAGTTTGGCATGTTTGAACCATTGCATGTGACTTGATGAATGGACACACGAAGAATTTGGTAAAACAGTGGGCATGTGACTTGATGAATGGGCACACGAAGAATTTGGTAAAACAGTGGGTCTCCTTGGCGAAGGTATGAGGTGTCTCGATGTAGAGCTCGTGAGAAATGTTGTGACATTTTTTCTTCTTCTGTTTTTATAAACTATTTGGTGAAATAAAAAAATTATTTGCAACTTTTAAAAGTCCGCGAATTAGAAAAGAGTAGTACATTTGAAAAAATTAACGAATTGAAAAACTTGGCGAATAAAAAAATATGTTCATGAAAAAATGTCAATAAATTTGGAAAAAATTCATTAATTGTTTAAGACAATAAAACATGAATTTGAAAAACTTCCAGATTTTTCAAAAAGTCCATAATTTTAAGAAATTGTTAATTTTTATAAAAAATATGAAAATGAAAAATAAAAAATATGAATATTTTTTCAAATGTGGACATACAATTGGCTGACAACCCTTCTCCCGCCCCTAATTGCGATCTAGTTGTAGGCATGCACTTGCGTGTGGAGGGTGGGCTTGCAACTGAAAAAAAGGGGTCATACCCAATTGCGTGTCGAGGATGGACTTGCAACTGGGACAAAAAGTGGTTGAGCCCTGTTGTAGGTCGAGGGTGGACTTGCAACATGAACAAAAATGAGTCGGGCCCCCAGTTGCGTATCGAGGATGGAGTTGCAACAGGGGCCAAAATGGGTCGCTGTCGTCCCCTAGTTGAATATCGAGGATGGACTTGCAACTAGGACAAAAAATGCTTGATCTCTCTGTTGCATATCGAGGGGGGAGTTACAACTGGGACAAAAAGAGATGAGGCCCCAATTGCATGTCAAGGATGTAGTTGGACATGCAACCAAGATAAAAGCGGGTTGGACCCCAGTTGCATGTCGAGTGTGGACTTGCAACCGGGATAGGAACCCCCCGGTTGCATGTCAGGGGTAAGTTACAACCAGGACAAAAAATGTCGGGCCCAGTTGTGAGTCAAGGGTGGACTTACAATTGGGACAAAAAAGGTTGACCCCTCATTTGCGAGTTGATGATGAACTTGCAACTGGGACAAAAAAGGTCGGACCCCAGTTGCGAGTTGAGGGTGGACTTGCAATTGGGACCAAAAAAGGTTAGGCACCAGTTGCGAGTTGAGGATGGACTTGCAACTGGTACAAAAAGAAGGTCGGACCCTAGTTGTGAGTTGAGGGTGGGATTGGAACTGAGACACAAAATTTTGGGCTCCAGTTGCAAGTCGAGTGTGCACTTGCAACTAGACAAAAAGATCAGGCCCCAGTTGCAACCTGAGGATGGACTTGCAACTCGGACAAAAAAGGTTGGACCCCAGTTGCGAGTCAAGGGTAGACATGCAACTGGGACAAATAAGGTCAGGCCCCAGTTGCGAGTTGAGGATGGACTTGCAACTGGGAGAAAAAGAAGGTCAGGCCCCAGTTGCAAGTCGAGGGTGGGATCGCAACTAATACAAAAAAAATGCCGGGCCCCAGTTGCGAGTCGAGTGTGGACTTACAACTGGAAAAAAACAATCAGGCCCTAGTTGCTAGTTGAGGGTGGACTTGCAACTCGGGCAAAAAAAGGTCGGGGCTCAGTTGCGAGTCAACTGGGACAAAATAAGGTTGGGTGCAAGCGTTGGTGTGTGTGTATGCAGGTACCACTTATCTTGTTTGTATGGAGTCTCCTATTGGTTCGATAAACCTCGGTTCTTAACTAAGGGAAATACTTTTTTCTACTACACTGCTTCGCCCTTCCTCTTCGGGAAAATCTCAACGCATATCACAAGTAGCAACTTGCAACCAGGGAAAAAAGATTGCACCTCAGTTTTGAGTCGAGGGTGGACTTGCAACTGGGACAAAAAAGGTCAGTCCACAGTTGCGAGTTAAGGTGTGGACTTGAACTGGGAGAAAAAAAGGACAAACCTCGGTTGCAAGTTGAGGATGGTATTGCAATTAGGAAAAAAAAGGGGCAGGCCCAGGTTGCAGGTCGAGGGTGGACTTGCAACCGAGACAAAAAAGTTGATCGTGAGTTGTGAGTCAAGGATGGACTTGCAACTAGGCAAAAAAGGTGGGGCCCCAGTTGCTAGTCAAGGATGGACATGCAATTAGGTCAAAAAATTGTGAGTCGAGCGTGGACTTGTAACTAGGATTAAAAATGTTGGGTCCCAATTGCGAGTCAAGGGTGAACTTGCAATTAGGACAAAAAAAGGTTGGACCCAGTTGAAAGCTGACAGTTAACTTGCAACAAGGATAAAAAGGGCCAGGCCCCTGTTGCAAGTCGATAGTGGACTAGTAAATGGGACAAAAAAGGTCGGCCCTAGTTGCGAGTCAAGGGTGGACTTGTAACTGGGAATAAAAAAGATCAGGTCCTAGTTGTGTGTCGAGGGTGAACTTGCAACTGGGGCAAAAGAAGGTTGGGCCCAAGTTGCGAGTAGAGAGTGGATTTGCGACTGGTAAAAAAGGTCAGGCCCGAGTTCTGAGTTGAGAATGGACTTATAATTGGGGAAAACAGTTGGTCCCTAATTGCCAATCGAGGGTCGAACTTCCACCGGGACAAAAAAGTTCGGGCCCCAGTCGCGAGTCGAGGTGTACTTGCATCTGGGACCAAAAAAATGTCAGGGTCCAGTTGCAAGCCGAGTGTGGGATTGCAACTGGGACAAAAAAGATCAGAGCCCGATTGCAAGTTCAGGGTGGACTTGCAACTGGGACAAAAAAGATCGGGTCCTACTTACGAGTCAAAGGTGGACTTGCAACTAGTACAAAAAATAAGAGAAGAATTGCACGGACCCCCAAGGTAGACTTAGAGTTGTGACAAAAAATTGCATATAGGGCTGGAGTTACAGCTAGTGGAAAAGGGCAACCCTTGTTCTATGTTGAGGATGGACTTGCAACTGAGAAAAATTTTGACCGGGCCCAGTTTCATATCGACCGCAAGGTAGAGCCTGTCTTTTCAGCAGAATATGTATCTTCGACGTCGAACTTGAAAGGAAAATAGAAAGGCAACGACAAGCTTCATAGCATGTCTCTTCCACTTCTACAACACATACCAGATAAAAAGTTGGCCGTAAGAACGCAAGCAAAATAATGTCCGACAAAAAACCATACATGCACCACGAACGGGTCGACAAGGTGAACAAAACAGAATAGGCTACACGGGATTACATTAGCCGGTGACGCGAGATCAAGAATTTGCGTGAAAATTACAGCAACAAGATCCCAACAAATAGCAACTTAGATGAGACATTGCTAAATCTCATCTTGATGAAGTTTAGAAGGAATGAGAGACAGTGTCAACATGAACCGAAAAAGGTGGCAACCATGATAGAGCTTCTTTTTTCTTGTCTCTTCCAATTCTGCATCATAGTTTAGAAACAACATAGGGAACGTGTTGCCAGTGAGCTGCGATAATGGATCGACTAAAGCGAAGCCAAACAGGCCTAGGCCAACAACATGATACGCAACAAACAAACAACGACAAGCGAGGTGAAAGATAGAGCGCTTGCACGAAAATTCTGAAACTAAATCACAACAATGACAAACTTAGATGAGACATCATTTAAAATAGTTTTGAATTCTAAAAAATACTATGAAGTTTTAAAAATCATTGATTTTATGGAGAAAAGAAAAAGAAAAGACAAAACCAAAAGTTTAAAAACCAAAAAGGAAAATTGGAAAAAAACAAACAAGGAAAAAACAAAAGAAAGTGAGTATAGACGGTAGCGAACAGAAAATACCTGGAAAAAGATGCTCGTTCCGGACTCTTCCATTTCTTCCTCGGAGCCCACTTAAAACAAACACAAAAGAGGCTCACTTTCCATGCAGACACAGACCAAAAAGACCAGCCCAGTCCAGGCCCACATACAAACAGAAAGACCAACCCACATGCACACGTAACACAACCACCAGGCCGCACGCGCACACAAACATTTCAAGGAAGTCACGCGCAACGGACGATCATAAATTTGCATGAAAATTATAGCTTTAGACCGTGTGGTGGGGAACTTAGATGTGAGATAACTACTCCCTCTATCCCACAATATAAGAGCGTTTTGGCACTACACTAGTGTAAAAAATGCTCTTATATTATGGGACGAAGGGAGGATATTTCATCTATATATGACTTGACAAATTTGTTTAGAAAAAGTTCATGAATTTAAAAACAAAATAATGAAAAAGAAAGAAAAATGAAGAAAAAAGAAAATAAAAAAACAAAGTGGCCCATCCCAAGCCACGTGATAACGCAGCCTAAGAAGCAATAAATTAGAACGGGCTGACGCGGACACGAAAAGAGAAAAAAACAAAGTGGCCCATCCTAGGGCATGTGATAACGCAGCCCAAATAAAACAACAAAACAAAATGGGCTGGGGCAAACACGAGACTGAGAGGACGCTCGCCAAGACAACGGGCTGACGAGGGGTGCAGGCAAACCATCAACGCAAGATCAAGTTAGCACGAAATTTAAAGACAAAAAAGATCCAATGATTCTAGACTTAGATGTGAGATAATTATTTCACATCTAGATGTGAAATAGCAATTCTGATTTATATATAGGAGTATTACTTGATTGATTAAACAAGATAAAAACAACTACCTTGTACATCTTGTCCATGTTTTCCCCGCCTGCTCTGATCTCAAGCAGCCACCCCTGTGGAAGCCAGTCGTGTGCTTTCTGCATACCATGATAGATTGATAAATCAAGGATCGATATTGTAAAAAAAAAAGTATAATGACCTTGCCGTGCTAAGAAAGACATACGTGGAGCATCCCATCAGCAGCAGCAGCTTCCATCGATTCTATATATTGCTCATCCATCTCGGAGAAAAGGTAGTTCAGGACATCTGCCTTCAACCTGAATTCGGCCCCTGACACTGGACATATGTAGTACTGGACAAAAACAAAAGTAACGAGAAAAAAAATCAGATATCTCCAATAATAAAACGGAAAGAAAAAAAATACTAGTACCATATATACAAACATAGCGTAGATAATGAACATGTGTTTTAAGTCTATCTAAGCATGTATCCCTGTAGTACATCCGAACTCTGGAAGAACATGGATGGATTTGCTTACAGCAGAACAAGCATGGACTGTGTTAATATGTTAGGTAATATCTTGGCACCACGAAGGCCTTTTGTTGCAACCCCAATCGCACGTCTCTGTCTAGGAGATTTCTATCCGCAAAGAGTCCCCCGCAAAGGGGATGACCTAGGATCGTGCTGATGTAAATTTCCATGTATTTTTTTTGAAGAGGGGATGACCTCGCGTGTGTTCTCATCAAATTAAGTAATACAATTGCCTCCCCCGCAAAAATAAAAAAGTAATACAATTGCCTGCTAGTAGATGCGTAGCTCGTGTGTGACAATAGCTTATTCTCGGCCGTGGGCACATGGCGGAGCGAGCATAAGGCCGTGGGCACCGCGCTTGCCGTGGTGTGGGTATCGGGGTCCTACCTAGCTAGGGGATAGGCGGCTGCATGGGCACAAATTCGTCCATCTCCTATGCAACGGCAGATTAACGCGGCAGTGATCGCCCAGCAACCTCCAACTCCGGTGCGGCGAGCGACTAAGCCCAGACCAATCCGGAACTGGAAGGAGCGATCTATTCTTTTTGGTGTATTTGATTTTTTGATTGACTAACGACGGATAAGGGAAAAGTACGGCATGTAACCAAAAAACTAGAGGATGGGTGCGACAGGAGCACCGATGGTAGCAGGCAAAAGCTGCGTTCGGCGAGTGAGACGGGTGTGGAATACGACCTACCTCACAGTGTTCTCCGTCGTCACCACAGCGGACCTCCCAGATCCAACCATCTGGGAGCCAATCGGGTGGCTCCGTCACACCATCCACCATCTCCCGGGTATCTTCCTCCCTCTTCCGGCCACCCTTCGGTGATTGCCCTCCCACTCCCTCACGGTCTTCCATTGAAATTTCTCGCCCTTCTCCTCTCGTTCTCATAGATTCAGAAGTCCAAAACTTTGTGCAATGGGATCGGAGGGGATGTCTACCTATTTAACCTCACGTGCCTGACGTTTCTTTGTGTGTGCTAGCTGGCATTCTTTATTGTGGTTCACGACCTCTGGTGATATCTTCTACAGTATTTGGAAAGAAATTAAACCAATTCATTTAACGTGGTGGAGTACTAGTCATTTGAGAGTGTCAAAATTGGAAGGTTGGGTCAAGATAATGTGCTGGTATCCAGGCATTGTCTTGATCCAAAGTTTTGCTTCCTAGCTTCCAGCCCAAGTTAATTAGGAGAGACAGCAACAATTTAGCTGAGCTTTGGTAGCTTTTATATACAATCCATGGTGATCTAGCTCTGGTTGGACCCATTTTCTTAGAACGACGGATTCTGCCTTTAAAGGATGAGAAGCCGAGCCTAACAGAAAGAAAATTGGGGTTCGTGCCTCTCGCCGGCGCCGGCACAGGTCCGCCTCGTCTCCGGCGGCCCTAGGGTCATGGAGGCGTGGTGGATCCTGGCAAGCGCGGGGGGGGGGGGGGGGGGGGGGGGGGCTCTGTTTTTAGTCTTTTTTTCAATCTTGTTAGGGTTTGTGTCCTGCTCAGGAAGGCGAGACGGCGGCTCCCTGAAGATGGAATAAATGTCTCCCCGCCTAGCCCCCGTTCCGGCGGTGCATCTAGCATCCTTGGTGGGCGTGTGGAGGTGTGTCTCCGGCAGATCTATCTTTAGTGGATTTGCTCGGATCTCGTCGTTGTTCGTCTACGTTGGTGTATCTTCGGTTTGGATCCTTCCGATCTACGTTATTCTTCATCGGCGGCGGTTGCTGTTCTGGGGTGCTGGTCCTATGGGGCCTTAGCACGACGACTTTCCGACTGTCTACTACAACATGTTGTGCCCGACTCCAGCGATGGAGGGGCGATGACGGCGGCGCGCCTTGGGCTCGCTTCAGTGCTTGTAGTCGTCGCTAGGTGGTCTACGGATCTGGATGTAATTTTTATTTCTGGTGTTCATTGTACTGCCATGTTTGAAGATGAATAGATTGAAAGTTTTCACGCAAAAAAAAGTATAAAAATTAGTATTATGACTCTACTCACTACCAGAATAACAGCTTACGCCGACGGCCCCGTCTATGCCGACGGCCCCCGTCGGCATAGATAGACCTATCCCGACGGCCTAGGACAGGCCGTAGGCGTAGAAAAGCCGTCGGCATACGTCTATCTATGCTGACGGGGCCGTCGGCATAGACGAGGCCGTCGGGACCGCTCGAGATACGCCTACGGGGCCCGTCGGCATAGCCTGGGCCCACCTACCTGGTCAACGCTGACCGTTTGACGGCGTTGAAACTACGCCGACAGGAGGTAACGGCGGCCGTCGGCATATCTATGGCAAAGATATGCCTACGGCATAGGCCTCTGCCACGTCATCGATCTGTGTGCGATGCCACGTCATCGATCCGTGGGACTGCACCTCCGTGTGCGCAGCTATGCCGACGGCGTCGGCATATGTTTATTTATTTTTATTTTTTATTTTACTTTATACTATCTATGGCAGATGTATGCCTACGGCATAGCCGTCGGCATAGGCCTGGCCCATGCCCCTCCGCCACATCATCGATCTGTGTGCGATGCCACGTCATCGATCCGTGGGACTGCACCTCCGTTGCCGTCGGCATATATTTAATTTATTTTTATTTTTCTATTTTTACTTTATATTATTTTTTGTTTTTCCATAAGATAATTATACCTTATCTAAAAAAACATACCCCGATGGTATATCGATTGCCCCCCGTTACGAACGTCGCTGTCGCCGTGTCACGGAGGGGGGGGGGGGAAATAGTCGACACGGAGGGAATCTGGTTAGTGGGGGGATTCGGGGTGTAGCTATGTCACCGAAACATCGCACGGGTCCCGATGCATATATGAAAGTGTTCAGGCATGCGTAGATGTCCGTCTTGGGGCTCCGCGGTGTGGCCCCCCTCCACGCAATGCAGTGCCGCCGTCACTTGGAGAGGGCCCGGTGCGACGCTCCGGTGGCATTGCTACCCCCCCAGGGCCCCCGTCCCGCCTAACCCTGTAGCGTTTGACCACGGGATCTAGCCCTTTGACATTGCATGGACGGGCCAGCCCATAGGAACACTTTGGAGCAACATCCGGGCCAGACCCACAGCAAGATCCCCTCCGTGTAGACCCGACGCGTCCGTTTCCCACCTCCAGGTGCCGGCGGTGGCGCCGTCCGTGAGGGGGGCCACACCTCGGAGACGCGTGCCGGGCTTTTGCAACCGCCACAATCCTATAGCACATGTGCCCACGTCGTGTAAAAAACTCATGATTTTATCGCGCTCCGAGTATTTAATAATATTCACGCCGCATCGTTACCGCAGAACGTCTACTACCGTGTCATCGCCGTCCGTGAGGGGGGGCACACCCCGGAGACGCGTGCCGCCTCTTCGGACATGCCACCACACCACCCCGCATGTATGAGGGCCCGGTGCGACGCTCCGGTGACATTGCTACCCCCGAGGGCCCCCGTCCCGCCTAACCCTGTAGCGTTTGACAACGGGATCTAGCCCTTTGACTTTGCACAGACGGGCTTTGACCAGTGGACCTCTCCACCCGGTTGTGTAAGGTCAGCCCATAGGAACACTTTGGAGCAACATCCGGGCCAGACCCACAGCAAGATCCCCTCCATGTAGACCCGACGCGTTCCGATTTCACCCCCCCTCCATGGTGCCGGCTCGGCGGCGCCGTCCGTGAGGGGGGGCACACACCGGCCCTTAACCGTGCCCCTCTTTCGGACATGCCACAACACACCCCGTCTATAGGCGCCGGCCGACGTCTCCGTTGGCATTGCTACCCCACCAGCCCCCTTCCCCCCTAACCCTATGGCGTTTACCACGGGATCTAGCCCTTTGACTTTGCACGGACGGGCTTTGACCAGTGGACCTCTCCACCCGGTTGTGTTAGGTCAGCCATAGGAACCATTTGGAGCAACATCCGGCCAGACCCACAGCAAGATCCCCTCCGTGTAGACCCGACGCGTCCGTTTCCCCCCCTCTAGGTGCCGGCGGCGGCGCCGTCCGTGAGGGGGGCCACACCCCGGAGACGCGTGCCGGGCTTTGCAACCGCCACAACACTTCCAGACTTGTGAGAGGCCGCCTACGCAGATTTGGCGGCACCTAGCCCCCGGAGGCCGCCGCCACAGTCGTAGACACGCGAGAGCAATCCGCGTAGAGGGAAGTGTTCAGATACTTCTCCATCACCCAAAAATTATGAAAAATTACATCAGTCCTATAGCACATGTGCCCCGTCGTGTAAAAACTCAGGATTTTTCGCGCTCCTAGTATTTAATAATATTCAGCGGCATCGTTACCGCAGAACGTCTACTACCGGTGTCATCGCCGTCCGTAGGGGGGGCACACCCGGAGACTTGTGCCGCCTCTTCGGACATGCCACCGCACCACCCCGCATGTATGAGGGCCCGGTGCGACATCGCGGTGCATTGCTAACCCCCCCAGGGCCCCTGTCCCGCTAACCCTGTAGCGTTTTGACCACGGGATCTAGCCCTTTGACTTTGCACGGATGGGCTTTGACCAGTGGACCTCTCCACCCGGTTGTGTTAGGTCAGCCCTAGGAACACTTTGGAGCACCATCCGGCCAGACCCACAGCAAGATCCCCTCCGTGTAGACCCGACGCATCCGTTTCCCCCTCCAGGTGCCGGCGGCGGTGCCGTCCGTGAGGAGGGGCACACCTCGGAGACGCGTGCCGCCTCTTCGGACATGCCACCCACACCACCCCGCATGTATGAGGGCCCGTCGACGCTCCGGTGGCATTGCTACCCCCCAGGCCCCCGTCCCGCCTAACCCTGTAGCGTTTGACCACGGGATCTATCCCTTGACTTTGCACGACGGGATTTGACCAGTGGACCTCTCCACCCGGTTGTGTTAGGCAGCCCATAGGAACAATTTGGAGCACATCCGGCCGGACCCACAGCAAGATCCCCTCCGTGTAGACCCGAAGCGTCCGTTTCCCCCTCCAGGTGCCGTGTGCGGAGCCGTCCGTGAGGGGGGGCCCCCCCGGAGACGCGTGCCGCTCTTTCGGACATGCCACCACACCACACCTCATGTATACCCTGTCACGCTCCGGTGGCATTGCTACCCCCCAGGGCCCCCGTCCCGCCGTGTAGACCTCACGGGCGTGGCTGCCGCCGTGTCCCGAGGGGGGAAACGGCCACGTCGGCCGACACGGAGGGTATCTTTGTGGGTTGGGCCGGGTGGTGTTGGGGGGTGCAGCTATGCGCTGGGGTACGACAACCAGGTGAAAAGGTCCACCGGTCAGACCCAGTCGGCGGAAGTCAAAGAGCTATATCGCAGTCGTCTGTGTCAGGGTTAGACGGGACGGGGTGGGACTATTTTTTACAGTGTGCTGAGAGTCACACATATGCCATAATAAAGAAAATGCAAAGTCTACTGCCGACCTTGGCCGTCGGCATAGCAGCGCACACGGCCACGGATCGATGACATGGCAAGGGGCCAGGCCTATGCCGACGGCCAGGCCGTCGGCATAGGTTTGACCTTATCCGCTGCGGTTCGCCCCCCACCACCCCTTCCCCATCTCCCCCTTCCCCCCGACCCACACCGCCGCCGCCGTGGCACCGAGCCCGCCGCCGCCCCGCCGCACCAACCCCGAGCCGCCCCCCCACCGCCACTGCCCGTCCTCCCCCGTCCACTCCTTCCCCCCACGCCTTGCCCCCCGCCCCAGCCCCCCCGCCCCGTCCCCCACCCACCCACTGCGCCGCCCTGTCCCGCCTCCCCCTTCTCTGTCCCGCAAGGGCTACTCGACGCCGGCCACGGTCTGGCGTCCCCTTCCCTTCGGTGCTGGAGCAGCCGGCCCTTCTTCTTCTGCTGCTCATCACCGGCCCCAACCGCGGCCGCCCCCCTCCTCCTACCCGACCGGCCGCCCTCTACGTGAGCTATTTTTTCTTTCTTTTTTAGTGGTTTGCTACTGTTTTTAGGTGATGATGAATGCATAGATAGATGGAATGTATGTCATATTTGTTAGATGTAGTTAGTTTGCAAAATATTGATCAATGGATGAATGTATGTCATATTTTTTATGCTTCGATAATTTTTAGATGATGACGATGATGATAGATGACTTTTTTATGATTCGATGATTGTTAGATGATGATGATATTGTGATGTTCTATGAGTTGTGATGTTCTAATTTTTTGTCGCGATGGAATTTGCAGCTTGTGGTGGGTCGCATTCATCGGAGTGACCGTTGTCCGACGCTTGGTCCCCCTGAGCATCCCTGTTGTTCGCTAGTTCCTCTACAGCCGAGCGTGAGCTACAAGTCCATCTCCTCCATTTTTTCATATCACTAAATTTCATTCTCAAGTCAACTGGCGTAACCTAGGCGTCTCCCGTCTGAAAGGGTTGCATCGATAAATATGCATTCAATTGCATATTTATCACCGCAGCTCTTTCGGATTGTTTAGCGTTTTCCATGGACAGCCCGAGGATGTGTAGATTGGGTATGTTCTCCATGTTCTAGCCCGTTCCGAGACAGGATTTCGGCGGCGCCTCCCCATTGTTCTCCGGAGCACATTCTCTCGGCTATTTGCCGAGACGTTTATCTGGAGAACAGCGGGGAGGTGCTGCCGAAATTTTGTCTCGGAACGGGGTAGAATGGAGAACGTACTCAATCTACACATCGTCAGGTGGGATTAGGACCCATCTTTACCTATTAGAGATGTAGGTGGATTCAATGCGGTAGAAACTGAAAATTTGATGTGATTAATTTAAGTGAATCCTTAATTATGTTGTGTGGCTTGAAAAAAAGCAGAGGATGACAGATCACCAGTGGATGTATAGTGGTAAAACATACGCCTTCCATTGGTTTGGTAGAAGTTAAACCATCAACCGTCTATGCCGGAGCCGATCTCTTCATTGCGGCTACCCAAGCTACACAAGTATATGATCTGCCTTACCCATGCCAGAAAGAGTACCTAAAGGGTTGGGAAGTTGTGTTCAAGGTGTCGCCACATGGTAAGCTACCGGACCAGAATGAAGACGATTACTACAACATTAACCCCATGACATACGGAGGAGTGTTCTATCAAGAGAACCTGATGATGAGATGATGTGGTTAGAAACGATGACGCTAGACCATTGGGTGATGATGATGTGGATCCAAACGATGACGATGCACGGAATGATGGTGAGACCATTGTCAATGAAAATGACATACTTATGCTAGAAAAGTTAAACGAAGACGCTGACGACGAGGAAGAGCCTCCACCTCCGTCAGACAACGAAGATGATATGATTGATAGTGATGACGAGACGGACCGAGAAAGAGGTTACAACAGTGATGATTCATATGGGTTCTAGCAGATGTACGTTTCAAGTCTTTTATTTCTATAGTTTAGGAATATGCCTTTTTATGCATTTTTATTAATGTGTTTATTATCATGCCTTTTCCTTCATTTCATTAATTTACTAATTGCTTATTCTCTTTTCAATCAGGTTGTGGAACATGGGCAAGGGGAAGGCCGACGGCGTGGGTTTCCTACGCAAGGTCGTCGGCCTGCCTAGTCGGAGTGGTCGAGACACGTAATCCTCCCACCCGGCTACTTGACGATGACTCCTCACAGGGAGGTCGAGGGAGAGGTGCCCCTAAGGAGGAGGGGCGGGGGAGAGCCCCTAGGAGGGCAGTGGTGGGGGAGAGCCCTACAGGGGGTCGCGGCAGAAAGAGCGCACCCTCACCGACTTAGGGGTGTTGTCTTCGAGGCCCTCTAGTGAGGTACCCTCCTCTATTGAGGTACCCTCTGGTGAGGAGGAGGAGGAGGACGAGGAGGAGGAGGAGGGGAGGTTCGGGATGGGGCCGAGGAGGAGGTGGAGGAGGACAGGCGAGGAGGAGGAGGACGAGGAGGAGTAGGAGTAGGAGGAGGTTGGGGAGGGGGAGGCATGGCGAAGGAGGGAGGGGGGTCGTCGGCGGGGATGAATGGTGTTAGCTCGGGGAATGGGGGTTTACAACAAGGGGTGGCTGCGTGGTAACGCAAAGCTACCAAAGCAGGTTCCTGCTACTGAGGAGCAGAAGTGGCTCATTGAGCCCACGGGGAAAGAGTAAGTGCCACTTTATAATAATTTCATTATTTTGCTTGTCACATTCTCATTCCGGTTGTTATTTATTTTGCTTGTCACATGCTAATAGTTCATTCTTTTGCAGCAACTGGATATATTCTAAAGGGGTCCGTATTCCCAACGGCCTCATCACCGTCTTGCTGAAGTTATACTGGCTGGGGTTGTACTGTCCGGATCCAGTCAGGCACCCGGACCGTCGGGTTTTGGCCACGAGCTGGGACCACTGGGAAGCGGCCCTCCACGCGGACCATGAGACCCATGCCAAGGCCGTGATCACTACTTTCAGGGTGAGTTCTCTTCAGAAGCACAAGTCCATTCTCGTTTCATGAATGATTTAACTCATGGCTTCTTCCATTCTTGTTTCATGCATGATTGTAGAAATTCTATCGAGTTCTTTCGGAGCACAGGGCCAGAGCGGACGAGATCGTGCTGCGCCAATGCAAGAAGAAGGCCCGCCAGATGCAGTACGAGGTGCGCTATGTGGCCATCTCGACATACTACCACGACTATCTTGGTGTGAAGATGACCAAGGAAGAAGCGCGGAGGATAGGCATTACCTGGGAGAGGGACGAGTTCTTGGCGGTAAGTATAAAAGATTTTTCATTATGCTTTCATTACCTTGTGGTACATTTCACCGTTTCGTGTTGACATGCCATTATGCTTTCATTATGTAGGTGTGTCCAAATTGGTGTTATGGAAAAGACGAGTCCTGGGCGGCATTGGTGGATCTTTGGTGTGATGAGGCTGGATCCTGGGCGGCTATGAGAATCAAAAACAAGGCTAACCGAGGGAAGGAGGGAGTACATGCTCAGGGAAACCGAAACCACTATCTTCACAAGGCAGTTAATGTATGACTAACCCCATTAAACATTCTTCTTCTTCTATTTACCATCACTTTCTTATGTATGACTAACCTCTGTTTGGTGGTGCAGCAGGAGAAACTGAAGCGGCCACTCTCACACATGCAGGCGTGGGAGATCGCCCATACGCGGAAGGACCCCAAGCCTGGCGAGCCCAAGTACTACGGCAAGAAGACCGCGGGGAGGAAGAAGGCCTACTCTGAAGGGTATCTGAAGTTACATCCTGACACACCTGACCCCATTGCGGCGGATCTGGACGATAGGGTGGTGGTGGGCATGGGGCCGAAGGAGCATGGTCAGGAGGCGGTTCTCGATGCTATGATCACTCCTACTATCTCCTACACACAGCTCCGTCGGATCGACCCGAGCCTGAGCCAGCGCACGAGCACGCCAGTGACCAGTGCACAGTCACAGTCCCTCTTTCAGGAGCGGCAATCTGTAAGTATTTTCCCTCTTATCTTCATTGCTCACTTTATTTTCCGCATTTAGTAGTTTTATGAGTTCCATCATATCATACCGTAGGCCTACATGGAGTACACACGCCAGGAGACCATGGCGTGGCACGAGAGGCTTTATGCATACCATGAGCAGAGGGATCGCCAGATGCAGCACGCTTTTCAGGAAATGGCGGCCGGCAGGTGTCCTCAGTTGCAACCAGCACAATGTCCTCTAGCACAACCAAGGCTGCTGACCTTTGAGGAGTTTGTGGCACAGAACGCTGGCCCCTCGCCGGTTAGTTCATCCCCAATCTATTCACCCAAAGCATATCATGCCTTTCAACACAGTCATATATCCCGTTAATATGTCTTTTCAACATCCAGGGAACCGATGGATCTACCGTTGGCGGTGGTCTTCGCAGCACTCCCGAGTGACGGAGCCAGACCACTCTGATCCACGGAGGCGGAGGCGGAGGTGGAGGCGGTCTTGGCGGTAGCGCTGCCGCTAGTAGTGACGACCTGGGCTTCGGCGGTCTTGGCGGTGGCGACCTCCGCGGTGCTCGACGTCTTGGCGCTTAAGCCTTTGGGTCACATTGTGGCGGTCTTGGTGGTGATGATACTTATATGCTTGTGATGTTTCTTATTGTTGTTTGTGAGATTCTTATATGCTTGGTGGTGATGATACTTATATGTTTATGATTTGCGATGCTTCTTATGATGTGTGATGATGAATTTGTTGTGTGATGCTGCTGGGCCAACTGTTATGTGATGCATATATTTGTTGTGTGATGCTGTATATATTCAAATGAATTGAGCTGAAACAAAACAGAAAAAAGAAAAAAAACAGACAGAAACTAAGCCGACGGCTAGGCCGTCGGCGTAGAGCTGGCGTGAGCTCCCAGTGGCTGACACGTGGCAGGTCTATGCCGACGGCCTAGCCGTCGGCATAGTTTCATACTAAGCCGACGGCTAGGCCGTCGGCATAGACCTGCTCCAGGAGCGCCCAGTTGCTGCCACGTGGCAGAGCTATGCCGACGGCCTAGCCGTCGGCTTAGTTTGAAACTAGGCCGACAGCTAGGCCGTCGGCATAGCCCTGCCCCAGGGGTGACGCCTGCTCGCCACGTGGCACGTCTATGTCGACGGCCTAGCCGTCGGCTTAGTTTGGAACTATGCCGACGGCTAGGCCGTCGGCATAGACATGCCACGTGGCGAGCAGGCGTTGGTCAGCACTTGACGGCGGCCGCCGTTAGGCGATAACGTTGCCGACAGCCAGGGCCGTCGGCATAGATGTACGGACACCGTCGGGATAGGGCCTATGCCGACGGCCTTCCTGGCTACGCCGACGGATATGTTGCCGACGGCCCTATGCCGACGGGGGCCGTCGGCATAGGCCTGTCCCGACGGCCAGTCAGGACTATGCCGACGGCCCTGGCCGTCGGCATAGGGTGCGATTCCCGTAGTGACTGACTCGATCTATTATAATAGTATAAAGTTCCCTCCCCTCAGAAAAAAAAGAAATACATATTGTAAGACATCAAGAGATACCTATCCTTTTTTTCCTTCCTAAAAGTGATAGATTAGTTCATTACTAAAATAGAATCGCGCTGGTTTCGTTACTAAAAATGAATCACGCTGCCTTGTAGTATACATATATTCATTACTGAAAATGAAATATGTATATTTTCATACGGTATTTACTCTCATTAATTCTTGTAGCCAAAGAATCATGCATGATGTACAATGCTGGTGCAGATCGATACTGTTTTTCCACATCGTGCACTTGCCACATCATATATAGGTGTCAATTTAAAACAAGCTTTACAACGCGTCATATCAACCGTGCGGGCCTATAAGATATTCACAGATGTTCTATTTCTTGGTCGCACTCCTCCTCTCCTATTTCCCTTTATGATTGATTTCCTTCATCAACGAAGAGATTGACAAGAGAAATCCTGTAAAGGAATAGAAGAGCGAAAATGAGAATCATGCCTCTATTCAAGCATCTAAACCTGCCACTCTCAAATAAAATTAACTCCCACAAACAAACGTTAGTAGAAGGGGTGCAAGTCCAGTACAACATACTTTCGTAATTTAATCAAAAGCATACCTAGCCTAACCTTCATCCCGAGACATGGACTCGAGGGTGGGTCTCATAACCTAGATGAAGACACATGAACAAATTCAGCACACATACAAATGAAGGACCCACAGGGCAAGCGGCAATCATGGTAGCATGCATGGTTGTTAAAATATAGACTCAAGAGCTTTATATACATAAAATGATTGTTTTGATTCCATAACTATTGTCGATAGAATCTAGAAATCTTGCATTGGAGTTCCAATCCGATTCAAAATCTTAGATCCCGATATCTTGCTAAGAAAACCAAGTGAACAACATGTTTGGAGATGCACCAGGACCTTGTGATGATAATTAATACAGTATTGTGGTAGCAAGCTAGGCCGGCAGTGGGACATGTAAGCTCAAGGAAGAAACGGCGGCATGACTGTGGTAGCCGAAGGCATGAGGCCAATGTGGTGGCACGCATTGGGGCAAGAATATCCTACTATTAACTGGAAGGTGTTCCGAACATGTCCACATATGCTCGAACCTATAGGATCACACGCTTAAAGTTTAGCGACATTTACGAATGCTATGGTGCAATCAGCGAGCACGCACAACGTGCATGTTAGTCGATCAAGCTGCATCGTCGAAAGTCCAGGCAGACTTGGGAAAACACGCCGTCCGACCAGACAGAATAGTCAGTCTGGCGAGATATCCAAAACCACAGCGTTCGGGAGTGAGGGCTTTTGGAGGCCGAGCTCCACGCAGCTCGTTTTCAAAATACGAATTTCCACAAGGTGAAAAATTTTGAAAATTTTTGTATACACTTTCACACATGTGTATTGCGTGTGTGCAAAAAATTTAAAACCAAATACCTTCACACGTGGCGTACAGAAAAAAAACAAAAACGTATTTCTAAAATGGGCCGATATATTTTGTTGTTGGGCCGGAATTTTGTTTTTTTTGTGCAGCCTACAAATCACAACAAATTCAAATAATTTTTTCACACGTTCATGCGGAAATCTTTTAAGTTACCGTGAATTTTTTTTTGAATTTTTCTGAAACTTTGAAATATAAATTTTGATTTTTTCAAAATACCGAGCTCCCTGGAGCTCGGCCTCCGTTGGCATTTTCCGAGCGTTCGGCCAGATCCCAGCCCTCAAAGACCGGGCTCGCATCTCAAAGCACGCCACAAATGGATTTCGATTAGACAGACCATGTTGCCGATCAATAGGACACAACAAAAGGTGCCATGCAAGCTAGACTATCGCGTGCCATCAGTCCACAAGGCATGGACTTTTAAAGAGTATGCAGAGCCGACCAACCAGGAGTCGGACGTCCAGGCACGGTAGGATAACCTCCACGACCGTTGTTGGATTGCTGAAAGTGTTGCTTGACAGGCGGCTCGTCATCCCACGTGTCCCAGCTGGCATCGACACGTAGAGTCCGACGAAGAATTAATCGGGGAGGAGAAAATCATGCATATAACTCGACACTCGGATGGAGGAAATCACCGCTGTCAAAATTGAGGCAGTATATGTACCGCCAATTGAAAGGAAGCTGTGGGAGTCACAGAAAGTGGATCACCTTGAGCCATGATAAAGCGGGGTCACCCCTGGTTAATGGTGAGCGCGTTACCTTACGCCATCCACCTTCTTCATCTCCCATCCCAGTTGTTTCCGTCTTGCCAATCCGAAACCCACCATTTTTGCTACTGCCATCCTCTAACCCTGGCCGACATGTTTTCATCTCTCTGCTCCTTAGTCGAGGCGTCCGATGAGGCTATCTCACAAGAGGGTGCAAGTGTGGAGCAGCCTCGACGCTAGGTCGCCCAAGCTAGCATGGTTGTGCCAAGTCTGGCTCTAGCTAGCAGCAATAAAGGCGAAGGAAGCGGCAACGACCACGGAGAAGTAAGTTTGTCGTCTGATTCATAGATGGGGTTACAGAAAGTTTTGGTCAAGCATGGATCCCCTGGATAGATATGAATATATCTTTGAAATCTGCACACACCTAGCACTCAGTGGTTCGTAATCTCAGACCCCTCTAATCTTCAATTGTACATCTGTGAAGACTCCATTTTTAGATTATATGATCCATGCATGTTGTTCCCACGATTCGACTCATGTTTTTGCAGGGATTCCTATTATTGATTCCAACTGTGGATTCGAAGATGCATGAAATCATACATCACATCGGATAATGCACACGACCCTCTTTGGATGCTGGCAGCACTAATCTTTGCGTGCATGCTGTCATATTAAACCATGATGTTGCTCCGATATGAAAGTCACAACGCCTGAACCATTTCTTACTACCACCTTCTTAAGCCATGGATGGTTCGTCCCTAAAAATTTCATCGATGTTTTAATGCAGATGCAGACTTTGGCTACATGCATCGGCAGCACCGCTCATCCACGCCCCAAGGTCGACCAGCCCCGTCTCCTCGGACGGCGACTCCGCTCCTCTGTCGCAGCGCGGCAACGACTCCGCCGATGAGGGCTCGGTGGTGCCTTCCGACGCCGCCTCTGCCGTTCGTGGCCCGGTCCGCTCTGCTTCACCATGGTCCTCCTCGGCATCCTCTCCGGGGCGCGCTCACTCCACCTACCCCGACATCTTCGTCCCTTCTGGCCTCATCCACGACGTCAGCCACTTCTGCTTTGTTCACCTCAACGCCGTCATGGATGAGCCCTACGACCTCATCCACCGTGCCATCGAGCTCCACGCCAACAACCCCTCCTACCACTTCGCGGCCACTACTGGCTGCGCGGCGCTCGTCGTCTTCGACAGCAATGCCGACAGGGAGGCCACCATGGCCTTCTTCCCCGCTGACTTCGCCGGCGTCCACGTCACCCTGCTCCGCCCTGAAGAGACCGACAACCGTGCCACCACCCGCTAGCGACCGCTTGGTGGAGATCGAGGCCAAGAACTATCCGCTCGAGCTGTGGCACCACCAAGGCGCCAACTTCGTGTTTGGTCACTTTGGGGTGCTCTGCTGCGTCGACCAAAACACGCTCGTCGCCGGCGACTTCACGGCTGTCCGCACCTTTGTTCGCGTCGAGAGCGACAAAGACACCCCGGACGGCTGCATTCTCCGGCTGCCGCCCGCTCAGGTTTTCGACGTCAAGCTTCGCCGCGTCAAGACGTGGGCCATCTTCGAGGATCTCTCTGTCCCCCTCGACGACGACCACGGCGGCAACAACAACCGCGGCCCTCACGTGCACGGCGCTTGGCGGTGGAACTGCGGCCACGCGGGCCCATGCAACGGCTCCCACTCCCCGGAACTCATGCCTTCCCCTTCGCCGCGTGGAGCCTCGACACCTGCAACTGCAAGCCACGTCAACCCTCTGCAGCCGCTCGTCGGGGTCCGCTTCTTCCCCCGGCGGTGGCACGCGACCACCCCATCCTGATCTCCGATGACAGTGACCACCACTCTGCCTCTGATGACCCTGAAGGCGCACTGACTGACCAAGAGAGCGAGCCCACCGTCCTCTCGCCTACCGTGGAGGTGTCCAACTCCTTCTCGTTGGCGATCCTTGACGACGATTCTGTCCAGTCGGCCCCCTCCGGTAACGATCAAAACCTAGCTAGTCTTTCATCCCCTCCCTCGCTCACGCTTTTGGCTAACCATCTTGACTCCGCCTTGCCCCTGACCACAGCTTCTGACCATCAGGCTACCTTGCGTCGCGCTAGTGGGGCTGTGAAGAGAGCCACGGATGCTGCCAAGCTTTCGTCGCAGTCGGAGGCTCGCTGACAAGGAAGGCACGCACTTTGTCGACATGACCACCAAGACCATGAACGCTAAAGCTCGCCGTTTTGACCTGAAGCTAGCCTCTGCGGACCTCGTCACCGCGCTTGACCTCTCCGGCCTCACCAGTGTGCCGGGAGAGCCGGTGCTTGATTCAGCTGCTCTTGCTCGCATCGCTGTCATCTGCGGTGCCGAGCCGGAGGAAGCTGCTGAGGTGAACTCCCTGGCTCCATGATCGTCGACCCTTGCCACCTGACTCCGGCTCCTGGCCAAAGCCGTCTCGTCGCCAACTGTTTAGGCCCTATCTGCCCTTATGGCAATGCTTTTAGTTCGTTAGCCGCGCCCAAGGAGCATTCGGGTGCTTGCCTCATCATCCCTTTTGTAATCTGCACGATTATTCTCTCTAAGGTGTCTTTATGTTTTCTATACCAAGCCTGTGTAACTCGGTGCCTCCTCGTTTCCTATGGTTAATGTCAGTTTTAGTTTCTGTTGCTGGAACGTCCGTGGACTTGGACAGCCGCTCAAGTGTTCGGATGTCCTCTCTGAGCTCATTTCAATTAACCCCTGACGCCTGCTTCCTTCAGGAGACTAAGCTCAGTTCTATCCCTCTTCTGAAGCAGAAAAGCTTCCTGCCACGCCACCTCGATCTTTTGCACCCGCTCCCATCCATTGGTTCAGCTGGAGGCATGCTCTCAGCCTTCTCCTCGACGCACTTCACGCTTATAACTTTGGACGCCGGCCTCTACACCCAAACCTCCAAAATCTCGTGCATGGCCTCCCCCCACCCCCTGGCCATTACCAATGTTTATGCCCCTACGGACCACGCTAAAAAATCAGCTTTTCTTTTAGAACTTGCCAACTGCTCCCCTCCTGCTAATACGCCTTTGATCATCCTGGGAGATTTTAACCTTCTACGCCTTCCGTCAGACAAAAACACCGCTGGCTTCCGTCAGTCTGAGGCCGACATGTTCAACGCTTTCATTCACGCTCACGCCCTTATTGAGCTTCCTCTTCTCGACCCACTAGTAGAAAACAGGGCTTTGGTCCAGGCCTGATCAGCCCATTAGTCCCGGTTCAGTGAAGAACCGGGACCCATGGGGGCATACGTCCCGGTTCGTGCGCCCAGGGGGCCGGCCGGGCCACGTGGGGCATTGATCCCGGTTCGTCTGGACCCTTTGGTCCCGGTTCCAGACACGAACCGGGACCAATGGGCCTCGCTCCTGGCCCACATCCATTGGTCCCGGTTCATGGCTGGAACCGGGACCAAAGGAGTTCCAGCCACCAACCGGGACCAATGAGGTGCCTATATATACCCCCTCGCCCGCAAGCAGAGCACTCAACTGCTCTGTTTTTTCTGTCCGGCTAGAGGAGGGCTTTGTGGTGCTCTAGCTCACCTCCTATGCACATGAGGTGTTCGATGAAATGGCCGAGCCACACTACTTAAGCTTTCTTCTCTCCAAGCTCGACCTCCAAGCTCCATTTTCCTCAAGATTTGTCTAGATTTAGCGGTCCGTCACGTCCCGTCCCCGTCTTCACCGCCGTCGATCGCCCGTGCCGATCTCGTCGCCGGCACCACCATGGTGAGCCTCTTATTCTTATCTTCTTTCTAAAAGAGAAAATTTCTTACTTGTATGATTTAGATAGATACTTGTATAATTTTCTTACTTTTATTATTGTTTGTTATTATATAGTGCGATGGTTTTGGTATCCGTCCCCGTCGGCCCTCGTCCTGTCTATGATTCGGATGTGGTATATATTATATTTTATAATTATTTGGTTCATTTATTGTTTATGACAATTATGCCGACCAACGTGACATAGATTTTTTTATCTAGGAGGTATGTGAACCGGAAATTCCAACCGACCCTATTGTCGAGAGGTTAAATTTAGTTGAAGAAGAAAACAATTACTTGAAGGAAAATTTGAAAAAAATTGAGGAGGAGAAGATGATATTGGAGTTGCATGTTGCGGATGTCGTCGATGATCACAAGATCAAGATGGATGCAATGCGCTTCAAGATTAGAAAGTATAGAAAATATTCCATTCATATCGAGGCTTGGTATCATTATGCCGTTGGATCAATTGTTACCTTGGTTGCGATTATGATCGCATTTGTTGTTGCATTGAAATGTTTTACATACTTTCAATGTATGGTTTAATTAGATGCTCTGGAGAGCTATATGTTGTTCAATGAGAACTATGTATGTACTTTGATTTTAATGTGATGATGAACTTCTATTAATTTGGTCACTTATCTATTCATGATGTTCTGTAATGGTTTTTGACACACTTAATTATATATAATGCACGCAGATGAACCGGCAATGGATGTACGGTGACAGACGCACCTCTGAGTACATTAAGGGCGTGCATAATTTTATCGAAGTGGCTGAGGCAAACAAGCAGAATGGTTTTATGTGTTGTCCATGCTCTATATGTGGGAATACGAAGTCTTACTCTGACCGGAAAATCCTTCACACCCACCTGCTTTATAAGGGTTTCGTGCCACACTATAATGTTTGGACCAAGCACGGAGAAAGAGGGGTTATGATGGAAGACAGCGAAGAAGAAGAGGATAATGACAACTATGTGCCCCCTGAATACGGTGATGCTGCAACGGGGGAAGCTAAAGATCAAGAGGAACCAGACGATGTGCCCGATGATGATCTCCGCCGGGTCATTGTTGATGCAAAGAGACAGTGCGAAAGTGAAAAGGAGAAGCTGAAGTTCGATCGCATGTTAGAGGATCACCAAAAAGGGTTGTACACCAATTGCGAAGATGGCAACACAAAGCTCGGTACCGTACTGGAATTGCTGCAGTGGAAGGCAGAGAATGCTGTTCCTGACAAAGGATTTGAGAAGCTACTGAAAATATTGAAGAAGAAGCTTCCAAAGGATAACGAATTGCCCGACAGTACGTACGCAGCAAAGAAGGTCGTATGCCCTCTAGGATTGGATGTGCAGAAGATCCATGCATGCCCTAATGACTGCATCCTGTACCGCGGTGCGTACGACGATTTGAACGCATGCCCGGTATGCGGTGCATTGCGGTATAAGATCAGACGAGATGACCCTGGTGATGTTGACGGCGAGCCCCCCAGGAAAAGGGTTCCTGCGAAGGTGATGTGGTATGCTCCTATAATACCACGGTTGAAACGACTGTTCAGAAACAAAGAGCATGCCAAGTTGATGCGATGGCACAGAGAGGACCATAAAAAAAACGGGAAGTTGAGAGCACCCGCTGACAGGTCGCAGTGGAGAAAAATCGAGAGAAAGTACTGGGAGGAGTTTGCAGGTGACGCAAGGAACGTATGGTTTGGTTTAAGTGCGGATGGCATTAATCCTTTTGGGGAGCAGAGCAGCAATCACAACACCTGGCCCGTGACTCTATGTATCTATAACCTTCCTCCTTGGCTATGCATGAAACGGAAGTTCATTATGATGCCAGTACTCATCCAAGACCCTAAGTAACCCGGCAACGACATTGATGTGTACCTAAGGCCATTAGTTGAAGAAGTTTTACAGCTGTGGAATGGAAATGGTGTACGTGTGTGGGATGAGCACAGACAGGAGGAATTTGACCTGCATGCGTTGCTGTTTGTAACCATCAATGATTGGCCTGCTCTCAGTAACCTTTCAGGACAGACAAACAAGAGATACCACGCATGCACGCACTGTTTAGCTGCCACCGAAAGTATATACCTGGACAAATGCAGGAAGAATGTGTACCTGGGGCATCGTCGGTTTCTTCCGACCAACCATCAATGTCGAAAGAAAGGCAAGCATTTCAAAGGCGAGGCAGATCACCGGAAGAAGCCCGCCATGCGTACCGGTGATCACGTACTTGCTATGGTCAATGATTTGCACGTAATCTTTGGGAAGGGTCCCGGTGGACTATCTGTTCCGAATGACGCTGAGGGAAGCGCACCCATGTGGAAGAAGAAATCTATATTTTGGGACCTACCCTACTGGAAAGACCTAGAGGTCCGCTCTTCAATCGACGTGATGCACATGACAAAGAACCTTTGCGTGAACCTGCTAGCCTTCTTGGGCATGTATGGGAAGACAAAAGATACACCGGAGGCACGGGAGGACCTGCAACGTTTGGACGAAAAAGACGGCATGCCTCCAAAGCAGTATGAAGGTCCTGCCAGCTACGCTCTTACCAAAGAAGAGAAGGAAATCTTCTTTGAATGCCTGCTCAGTATGAAGGTCCCGTCTGACTTCTCGTCCAATATAAAGGGATTAATAAATATCCCAGAGAAAAAGTTCCAGAACCTAAAGTCTCATGACTGCCACGTGATTATGACGCAACTGCTTCCAGTTGCATTGAGGGGGCTTCTACCGGAAAACGTTCGATTAGGCATTGTGAAGCTATGTGCATTTCTCAATGCAATCTCTCAAAAGGTGATCGATCCACAAATCCTACCAAGGCTAAGGAGTGATGTGGCGCAATGTCTTGTCAGTTTTGAGCTGGTGTTCCCACCATCCTTCTTCAATATCATGACGCACATCCTAGTTCATCTAGTCGATGAGATTGTCGTTCTGGGCCCTGTATTTCAACACAATATGTTCACCTTTGAGAGGTTCATGGGAGTCCTAAAGAAATATGTCCGTAACCGCGCTAGGCCAGAAGGAAGCATCTCCATGGGCCATCAAACAGAGGATGTCATTGGGTTTTGTGTTGACTTCATTCCTGGCCTTAAGAAGATTGGCCTCCCTCAATCGCGGTATGAGGGGAGACTGACTGGAAAAGGCATGCTAGGAGGGGACTCAATAATATGTAGGGACGGGCATTCTTGGTCTCAAGCACACTACACAGTTCTACAGAACTCTACCTTGGTGACCCCGTATGTCGATGAACACAAGAACATTCTGCGCTCCAAACACCCGGAGCAGTGTGACGACTGGATTACATGTGAACACATCAGGACTTTCGGCAGTTGGTTGGAAACACGTCTCAGAGGTGACAACACTGTTTCTGATGAGCTGTACTCGTTGTCCAGGGGACCATCTTCGACTGTATTGACTTACAAAGGATACGAGATAAATGGGAATACATTTTGCACGATCGCCCAAGATCAAAAGAGCACCAACCAAAATAGCGGTGTCCGCTTTGATGCAGCAACCAAGAGGGGAAAGGACACATATTATGATTTTAAGGTCCCTTTGTTTAAGTGCAAATGGGTCAATATGTCAGGAGGCGTGGTACAGGTAGACCCACAGTACGGAATGACAACAGTGGATCTGAACAATCTTGGGTACACAGACGAACCATTCGTCCTAGCCAATGATGTGGCACAGGTTCTCTATGTGAAGGACATGTCTACCAAACCGAGAAAAAGAAAAGATAAGGAAGCGAATACATCATACGCTGAGCCAAAGCGCCACATAGTTCTTTCAGGAAAAAAAGACATCGTGGGATTGGAGTGCAAGACAGACATGTCTGAAGATTATGAAAAGTTTCATGACATTCCTCCCTTCAAAGTCAAGGCTGACCCAAGCACCATATTAAGCGATGAAGAATATCCATGGTTACGGCGCAATAAGCAAAGGACACAAGCGAAGAAAAAGTGAAGACTTTCTCTCCACAACTATTATGATGAAAAATAACAAATGAAGTCAGAAAGGGTTGAAAATTGGTGATGTGGCTTTGAATGGTGCATTTTGAACACACAAAAAGTCTGGAGTTCAAATAAGTTTAAAAAAATGAAATCCCTTTGTAACAGATGAGTTTCCGTATGAAACCCTGATACTTCGAAAGAGATTGTTCGTTTTGTACACGAATTGCATCCAGTTTTTGCCGTAACCCTCTCAACTTTTTAGCACATGCTATGTGGGTGAAATGATGATACTATGCCAACTTTCAACCTTTTCAGAGTTCATTTGTAGTGCTTTTCAATTTCAGGGTCATATAGCTCAAAAAAATCAGTAAATGCATGAAAAATAACAAATGAAGTCAGAAAGGGTTGAAAATTGATGATTTGGCTTTGAATGGTGCATTTTGAACACACAAAAAGTCTGGAGTTTAAATAAGTAAAAAAAAATGAAATCCCTTTGTAACAGACGAGTTTCCGTATGAAACCCTGATACTTCGAAAGAGATTGTCCGTTTTGTACACGAATTGCATCCAGTTTTTGCCGTAACCCTCTCAACTTTTTAGCACATGCTATGTTGGTGAAATGATGATACCATGCCAACTTTCAACCTTTTCAGAGTTCATTTGTAGTGCTTTTCAATTTCAGGGTCATATAGCTCAAAAAAATCAGTAAATGCATGAAAAATAACAAATGAAGTCAGAAAGGGTTGAAAATTGATGATGTGGCTTTGAATGGTGCATTTTGAACACACAAAAATTTTGGAGTTCAAATAAGTTCAAAAAATGAAATCCCTATGTAACAGACGAGTTTTCGTTCGAAACCCTGATACTTCGAAAGAGATTGCCCGTTTTGTACACGAAGTGCATCCAGTTTTTGCCGTACCCCTCTCAACTTTTTAGCACATGCTATGTGGGTGAAATGATGATACCATGCCAACTTTCAACCTTTTCAGAGATCATTTGTAGTGCTTTTCAATTTCAGGGTCATTTAGCGCAAAAAGATGAGTAAATGCATGAAAAATAACAAATGAAGTCAGAAATGTTTGAAAATTGATGATGTGGCTTTGAATGGTGCATTTTGAACACACAAAAAGTCTGGAGTTCGAATAAGTTAAAAAAAATGAAATCCCTTTGTAACAGACGAGTTTCCATATAAAACCCTGATACTTCGAAAGAGATTGTCCGTTTTGTACATGAAGTGCATCCAGTTTTTGCCGTAACCCTCTCAACTTTTTAGCACATGCTATGTGGGTGAAATGATGATACCATGCCAACTTTCAACCTTTTCAGAGTTCATTTGTAGTGCTTTTCAATTTCAGGGTCATATAGCTCAAAAAAAATCAGTAAATGCATGAAAAATAACAAATGAAGTCAGAAAGGGTTGAAAATTGATGATGTGGCTTTGAATGGTGCATTTTGAACACACAAAAAGTCTGGAGTTCAAATAAGTTCAAAAAAAATAAAATCCCTTTGTAACAGACGAGTTTTCAATCGAAACCCTGATACTTCGAAAGATATTGCCCGTTTTGTACACGAAGTGCATCCAGTTTTTGCCGTAACCCTCTCAACTTTTTAGCACATGCTATGTGGGTGAAATGATGATACCATGCCAACTTTCAACCTTTTCAGAGTTCATTTGTAGTGCTTTTCAATTTCAGGGTCATTTAGCGCAAAAAGAATGAATTAATAGCAAAAAGAATGAACTTAAAATAATCAATTAAAATATTCTGTTTTGATCAACTAAAACAAAACTATAATATTCTTCAATAGCAAAAAGAATCAACTAAAAAGCTTTTATAAAACTCTAATAGCAAAAGGAATCAACTAAAAAGCTTAAATAAACCTCTAGTATTTTTTAAACTAAAATTATATAAAATTTATGCAACTAAAATTATCAAAGTATCTTCTGTTCAAAACATTAATAGAAAAAAGAATTTTCATAAAGAAATTTTTTGTTAGAAACTTTAATAGCAAACTAAAATAACAAAATCTGTTCTTGATTAAAACAGACATTTAAAATAACCTAAAAATTACCAAATTTAATATAATGATAAAACACAGTAATATTAAATAGCAGGAAAAAGAATCACTGCAAAATCTATTTTTATATTAAAGTTAATCAAAAACTAGTGATTCACACAAATTTCAAAGAATTCAAATTTGAAAACTAATGGCACTAACAGAAAGTTTATAATTTTTGTGATCTAAAAGCAAAAAGAATTAAAAATAAAGCAAAAAACAAAAGAAAATAAATAAAGCAAAAAACAAAACAAAAAATAGAAAAAAATGCCACCTACTGGGCCACCACGGCCTGAATATGACTAGAAACCTAACCACGGGCCAGGATTCAGGCCCACAGAAGGCCCAGTAGGCCCACAGGCAGCAGATTGTGAGGTTAGGCCCGTAAGCTTGCATTTGAGAGGAGCTCGAGAGGGCAGCGGCAGTGGGGCTTATAAACCACTCCGCGCCCCTCTCAACTAGCGAGGTGGGACTAAACTTTTGGCCGCGGGCAGCACAAGGCCTTTGGTCCCGGTTGGTAGCACCAACCGGGACGAAAGGGGCGCATTGGTACCGGTTCGTGCCACGAACCGGAACCAATGCTTCGTGTATATAAGAAAACACTTAGCAGTTTCTGCAAAAATCACTTCTTCCCCGCCCCGACGCCCCCAGCTGCTCCCTCGTCGCCGTCGCCGCCGAGCCCTGCCCCGACGCCGTCAGGCTGCTCCACCGCGTCGTCACCGACGCCGTCGGGCTGCTCCACCTCGCCGTCGCCGTCGCCGCCCTCTTCCCTGCCCGCCCCGACGCCGCCCGCCGTGCGCCCCTGCCCGCCCCGCCGCCGCCCGCCGTGCCCCCCTGCCCCTGCCCCGACGCCTCCCTCTGTGAGCACCGCCGCCCCTGCCCTGCCCCGCCGCCGTGCTTTTTTTTGTTATAATGCTATTTTTTGTTACATGTTTTTAGATGTTTTTAGATGTTCATATATGTATGTATGTATTTTTAGATAGAGTTCGTGGAGATGAGATGATGGAAGAGAACTTTTTAGAGAAATTTGCATAGAGATTTTTTTAGAGAAATGGTGGAGTTCACATATAATGTATATAGTTGATTTTTTATATGATGAAAATTGTTGTTCACATATAAGTATATATATAGATGTGGCTATGTATGTATGGATGTTCAAAAAATTGTTTTGTTCAAGTATTAATTGTTTTGTTCATAGCATTTTTTTATGATGAATTTTTTTCATAGCATTTTTCATAGCCATATATATGTATGTGGCTATATGTATGTATATATGGATGTTCATAGATTTTTTTTATATGTATGTGGCTATATGTATATTCGTTGTCGATAAGCCCCTCCTCGATAACTTCGACATGAGGGGGGGGGGGTGGATATACCCCCTCCCCGATAACATTTTTTTTATATGATGAATTTTTTTTCATAGCCATATATATGTATGTGGCTATATGTATGTATGGATGTTCATAGGATTTTTTTATATGTATGTCATTGTCGATATAGCCCCTCCCAGATAACTTCGACATGAGGGGGGGGGGGGGGGGGGGGGGCGGTCGATATACCCCCTCCCCGATAACATTTTTTTCTAAGTTACTAAGGTAAAATGTTCACCCCCCCTCTCGATATACCGGGCGACCAACTCTCGAGGCCACCCAAACCCTAGAAAAAAAGCATTGTCGATCTCCTACCCCCTCCCGCCCCTACCCGACAAACTCTCGAGGCCACCCAAACAACTAGAAGAAAACTCCGGTAACTTCGACATGAGAGGGGACGTCGATCAACCCCCTCTCGCCCGAACAAGTCTATGTATCATTTTATATCGTGGTGGACATATATAAAAGTTTGATCATATGTCAAAGTTTGAATTTTGACATATGCAACATTTGATCATATATCAAAGTTTGATCATATGTCAAAGTTTGAATTTTGACATATGCAACATTTGATCATATATGTCAAAGTTTGAGCATATGTCAAAGTTTGAATTTTGACATATATAGATTTATCAAGAATGCCCCCATTATGGATGTGCACAAGTTGATCCAATTTTTTTTCTGATCTCATATATATATATATTCTTCTATATGTCACGTTGTCTGTCAAAGTATTGAAGAAATCCATGGCTTCATCATTAGCCGGAAGTAACAGGCGTCTGATGCTACGAAGCTCTTCAAAGTTGTTTTGGAACGGAGTTCCGGATAGAATAATTCGCTTTTTGGTACGAATTTCAGCAAAGGCCTTCCAAATAGCGATATTCGAAAGGCTCTTGCTAAAATTCGTACCAAAAAACTAATTATCCTATTCGGGACTCCGTTCCAAAACAATTTTGGAGAGCTTCGTACCATTATGCACCTGTTACTTCCGGCTAATGATGAAGCCATGGTTTTCTTGAATCCTTTGACACTGACAACGTGACATATAGAAGGGTAGATGAGATCAGGAAAAATATGGACCATTTTCTGCACATCCAGAATGGCGCCATTTTGTTAAATCCCTTGTTTGATATTCATGAGAGAGGCGGTCCGGACGTCGGACATTCATGAGAGAACTCCGGTAACTCTTCAACATGAGGGGGGACGTCGATCAACCTCCTCTCGCCCGACCAAACCCTAGAAGCGTCGAGGCCACCCCAAACCCTAGAAGCGTTGCCGAGGCCACCACAAACCCTAGAAGCGTCGAGGCCACCCAAATTTACCAAGTTAAAAGAGCGTTGTCGAGGCCACCCCAAACCCTAGAAGCGTTGTCGAGGCCACCCCAAACCGTAGAAGCGTCGAGGCCACTAATTAATATTCCTTGATGTGATTAGCTAGCTAGGTCTATGTTTGCCACTAATATATCCATCTCTCATGTTTGTATATTAATTGCCATGTTGTAATATTTGCAGAAACTATGGATCAACAAAGAGACTTGGAAACAGAAGAGTTGTTGGGGGACATCATCCTCGGCGGAGGTGATGTCTTGTCGTATCTCAACGACACCGATTGTCTGGAAGGAGAGGTTGAAGGCTCTGGTGATCGAACAATGGAGGAGGGAGGACATGATCATGATGTCTCCGGTGACCGAATGCCGGAGGAAGAAGGAGACCATGATGATGGCTCCGGTGATCGAACGGAGGAGGGAGCTGTTGCAAAGTCTGGCGAGGTATATATATTAATTAAGCCTATGCTGACTAGCTAATTGATGCATTAATTGTTTTGGTATGTACATATATTAACTCTTCTTTCTTCTTTTAAAGCCCTCCGGATCGAGCCAAACTTCGGTAACAAGACGAGGCCTGAAGAAAAGGTTGCGTCAGGATGAAAGGTTCACGATTACGGCAATCGCGAACGATGGCCAGCCGATTGAACCGAGGCGGACCAAGGATGCATTTTCAGCTCAGTGCGGAGCTATTGTTAGGGACAGCATCCCGATCAGCATCCAGCTATGGAATGAACCTAAGAAGAATGAAGACCCTCAAGCTTCTTATGTCACCAATAGACAGAAAGATGATCTTTGGACCTCGCTGAAGTTAAATTTCACCCTACCGCCAGTGGAGGATCCGGATAAGCCAGTTATAGAGCCATTGGTCAAGGCGTGTGCTCTTAAGAAGATGGCAGATCTATTCAGGAGGTGAAATAATGAGTTGAAGTCAACGTTTGTCGACAAAGGGAAGACTCCAGAATTCACCGGCCGATTTGAGAAGATAAGAGATCACTGGCCCGCATTTGTGGCCTACAAGACATCGGACAAGAGTAAGAAGCTGTCAGAGATAAATAAGATAAATGCTGCAAAGAAGAAGTTTCACCATCGCACGGGGTCAGGTGGCTACCTGAAAGCCCGGCCGCTATGGGACAAAGCTGAGAATGACCTGCTTGCTAAATGGGTCGAACGAGAGACATTGAACTGGCCAGACCGTTCAAGGACTTGGTTCTTCAGGGTTGGGGCAACCTTGGACCCTGAAACAGGGAAGTGCGTTTGGACGGACGAGCATCTTGCAATACCCGCCAAGAAGCTTCAGAAGTGTATCGCCGCAGCGCAGCAAGGGACGTTCATTCCCGACAGAGAGAATGACGAGCTGATCGAGGCCCTCGGGAATCCTGAGCACCCTGGACGAACACGAGGCACGCTAGGCTCCGTTGCGTGGAAGGTTGCGTTTCCCGGCGCAAGCGGCTACAAAACCCGGGAGAGGAAGAGGAAACTGGAGCAGAGCGAACTGCAGAAGCTGAATGCAAGGGTACAAAAGCTAGAGGAACAAGTTGAGAGCCAGCGAGCTGCCGGAGCTACCCCCGAAGCTACCCCGCCATCTCAGCGGAGAAGCAGCGTGGCTTCCACCGAGCTCGTTCAGCAGCCTGACTTCATGGCTCCTAGCTACCCCGTGGATGCTATCACGGAGGCTCAACATTGCCAGCTTATGACGCAATGGCAGAACCTCAAAGTCAAGGCGGCTGTCAGCTCTGTTGCACGTCCTCAACCCGACGGAACTTTTCACTGCCGTCCGATTCCACAAGGCTATGCTGTTGTGATGGTGGATGAAGTAACTGAGGGATTTGAGGAGCTCGAGCTTGACCACCCTACAGGTGAAGCGGAGACTCAGCTGGGTCTTGCTCTGAAGACTCCTTGTCTATGGCGGAAGGAGCACATCAAGCTTCCGAACTGGACGCCTCCGCCTCCGGCGAGTCAGGGCACTCGACCTCCTCCTCCTCCTCCGGTGAGTGATCAGGGCACTCCGCCTCCTTCTCCGTCTGCTCCGATGCGTGAGGGCGGCACTCCGCCTCCTTCTCCGCCTGCTCCGGCACGTCCGAGCAGCCCACCTCCTCCTCCGCCTCGTCAGCAACGGTGGAAGACAGAAGCCGCCGCTCCGGCTGCTCCGGCGCATCAGAGCACTCCGCCTCCTTCTACTACTCGTCAACAGCAACGGAAGAGAGACGCTGCCGCCCCAGCTTCTAGCAGTATAGCTAGAGGCGGGAGGCAATAGAGATTAGGTCCATCTCTCAAGCCTCTAGAGAAGTTACCATACGAGATGACCGAGGAGGAAAACGCGGAGATCTGTAAAGCCCAAGTGAGGGACTTTTTTGCAAAGAAACCTCCACCTCCGGAGGAGAAGATAGATCCGGTGAAAGCGAAGCGCACTCTCGATGCCTTGAAGCGACCACCATCGTCTCCGCCGCAAACCAACTATGAGCGCATTATTGAAAGGACATATCAGGAAGTGGAGCGGTCGGGAAGTACTTGTAGTGATCGAAAGTTAGCAGAACGAAGAAGTGGGAAAAATATTCCCCAGCTCGGCGAACAAGCGAACCAATCGTGCCCCCCGCTCAAGGTGTCTAGCGATATCATCGCTAATCATCCGGGGAAGGTGCCCGGTACCAATCCTGCAGATTACCTGCCCGACGATGCACATTTTGATATAATGGAGGTGGACGAACACAAATACCGGCACGGGAAGCCTCTCGTCAAACCTGGTCATCCTCCTCTAACAACGATGATGCGAAGATTCCATGAGTGGTACATGGATACCTGCAAGGAGTCTGGGAAGGATACTTTGACGCTGAGAGTTAAAGAGGAGCACGACTTCATTGGAATTGATCTGTTGTCTGTTCCATTTGAGGAGTTCTTCCAGTTTTTCAATCAAAAGGCCCTCGATAAAATAGTCGTCACTTGCTACTGTCTGTAAGTACTACTTCTGTAATTAAGTCTCTATATATAGCTCAGCTCTTTCATTGCATGTATATATAATTATCCTCACTATATTATGCAGATTGAAGATCGTCGAATGCAGAAAAGTACAAATCTATGATATTGGGTTCATTAACACAAATCTCATAGATGAATGGACGGTTAAATATAATGCCAAAGAAACCGAGGCCAACTTGCTACAATCGTTGCTTCGAAATCAAAACAAAGATAAAATACTCTTTCCTTACAACTTCAAGTGAGTGTTACTGTCTTGTGCATATTCGGTTTCCCTTATTACTCGAGGTTATAGTAATGTAATTGATGAGTTATGCATGCGTGCGCAGCTTCCACTTTATTCCCCTAGAGATTAAGCTTGAGCAGGGACTAGTAACTGTCTTAGACTCGAGACGAAAAGATCCCAAGGAGTATGCGGCCATGACTAAAATGCTCGAGAAGTAAGTTCAATCGATCGTTATCGCACCATATCGGCAACTTTGTTCATTTCCTGATATCAAGTAATTGTTTTCTTTGTCTGGTAGGGTTTGGAAAGAGTTCACCGCTAAAGCTCCGGGACTGCCGGGGGAGCTCCGATTTACACACCCGAAAGTAAGTACTACTAGCTAGTTCCGCGCATCTCCAATTGATTCTAGCTAGTTACATCAATACCATTTAGCATGCTTGCTTATCAGTTTGATTGACCTCTATTTCTTGTAAAGTGGTTGTGGCAGGAAGGCGGGACTTATTTTTGTGGATACTACATTTGCGAGTTCATCCACCACATGACCTGTGAGCGGGGCTACTCTGAAAAACAATATGAAGTGCGTAAGCAATAATATTCACAATTTTATTTTATTACCATCATTTGTGTTGAGTTTCATTCATATATATGTATTGACCCCCTTCTTCAAATTAGATGTGGCAGATGCGGGATGAACTCCTACCACAAGATCGCATAAAAGCAATTCAAGAGGAATTGGCGGGATTCTTTATTGACCACATCATCAATAAAGCCAGAGAATACCATGTGGAACTTGACGTCAGATGTTAGGGATTGTAAGAGATCTTATATTGTATATATGTAGCTAGTAGCGTCGGATAGATATACGAAAACTTGTTGTTCGACCAATCTCTCGGAGAAGGAGGAGGTCGATCACTTCTCTCTGTATATATATGTTCATGACGATCTGGTATACTTAATGGTTTCCTTCATTTCCTTACTAGCTAGCGTGTCACGAGTTCTCTCTATACGTATAGTACGTAGCGTCGACCAAGCACGGAGATAAGAGAGGTCACTTCTCTCTATTACCTAGCTAACACAATATATGAAACCCCTAAACTAACCCTACAAAATCCCCAAAACCCCCTCTTTCAAAAAAAAAACAAAAACCCCAGCCCTTTTTGGTCCCGGTTGGTGCTACCAATCGGGACAAAAGGCCCTCCTGCCTGGGCAAGCCGCAGCGGCCACGTGGAGCCCCATCTGTCCCGGTTCGTAGGAGAACCGGGACTAAAGGTATTGGGCTTTTGTCCCGACCCTTTAGTCCCGGTTCCAGAACCGGGACAAATGGGCCTCTGGAACCGGGACAAATGGGCCTTTTTCTACTAGTGACCGTAGCTTTACCTGGTCTAGCAAATGAGAGAAACCCATTCTAGAAAAGATCGACAGAGTTTTCATCAACACTGATTGGGACATTCTTTTCCTGAATACCACAATTGCCTCCCTAACCCGCTTCGTCTCTGACCATGTCCCTCTCATTATCTCGATCGACACAACTATCCCCCGTCCCGCCCTTTTTCGTTTTGAAAATAGTTGGGCCCTCAGACCTGGCTGTCGCCCTACCATCATCTCCTCCTGGGCCGTGGCCCCAACTCGACCAACCCACGCTCTCTCGCTAGCGGCCGCTCTCAAACGCTCGCGCTCTGACCTAAAGAAATTGCGACGCCTCGCTATCCCTCTCAATATCAGGGAAAAGAATTGCAAAACCGTCATCTCGGTGCTAGATCTTATCGAGGAACTAAGATTCCTCTCCCCTCCCGAGCTCTCACTTAGGCGAGTCGTGATAAAAATTCTCCAACGCTCTCTCCGTGAAAAAACTTTATACTGGACCCAAAGAGGTAAAATTCGCACTACGATCGATGGAGACGAGAACTCCCGCTTCTTCCATGCCTCCGCTTCCGCTCATCTTCGCAGGAACAAAATCAACGTCCTTGTCTCCAATGGTTCAGAATTCTTTTCACACACGGATAAATCTAATATCCTCTCGGACTATTATACTGGACTCCTCGGCACGGCCTTCAACCCTACCTGGGCCTTTGCTCTTGAAGACCTTTATCCCTCGCCCACTCCACAACTCAGGCATCTAGCCGATCCTTTCAGTGATGAGGAAATCGCCTCGGCATTCTTCGCCATGAATCAGAATGCCAGCCCTGGCCAGGACGGCTTCGGTCCGGGCTTCTACCGCAAGTTCTGGCACATCCTTAAAGAGAAAACCAAGGATTTTTTTTCTCGAGTTTCATGATCTCAATAGCGACATCTCCTGCCTAAATACAGCCCTCATCATCCTTCTCCCTAAATCCAACGACGTTCGATCTCCCTCAGACTTTCGTCCTATCTCGTTGCAAAACGGTCCCATAAAAGGAGTCTCAAAACTTCTTACCAACAGGCTCAAGCCACTTAGTCCTCTCCTTGTGCATGCTGATCAAACGGGCTTTCTTTCGGGCCGCAACATCTCAGAAATTTTTTTGTACGCCGCAGATATCCTCCACTGCTGTGCAAAACAAAAAGCTCCTACCTTGATTGTCAAATTGGATTTTCATAAGGCCTTCGACTCAGTTTGTTGGTCCTCCCTCCTTCGCACCCTTCATGTTCGAGGTTTCCCGCAGCACTGGTGCGACTGGATCGAATCTCTGCTCCTAACTGGTTCCACCGCGGTCATGCTTAATGGTGTCCCGGGTAGATGGATCAGGTGCAAGAACGGACTACGTCAGGGAGATCCGCTCTCGCCCTACCTCTTCATCATTATCGCTGACATTCTCCAGCAGCTTATAATCAAGGCCAATAAGGATGGTCTGCTCTTGCACCCTCTTAACCCCACCCTGCCTTGTCCGGTCCTACAATACGCAGACGATACTCTCATAATTGTCAAAGCTACCCCCGAGGCTGCCACGCATCTGAAGTTGATCCTAGATAATTTTGCAGCCGCCACTGGTCTCCAAATTAAATTCAACAAAACCACCTTCATTCCTCTTAATGTGGACTCGGACCAGGCTACTAAGATGGGCTCTGACCTTGACACAAATGTCTCCTCCTTCCCCCAGACCTATCCAGGGCTCCCTCTCTCTCCCTACAAACTACCCCCGTCTGCTTTCCAACCAGTCATTGACAGGTGTGATGTCTACCTCTCTGGGTGGGCTGCACTTCTTCTTTCTCGTGGAGGTAAACTAGTCCTGTTGTCGGCTGTCCTAGATAGTCTACCCACTTACTTCATGCTATGCTTTTCTCTCTCTCTCTCTCCAAGTTCTCGAGGCCATTGATAAACGTAGACGTACCTTTTTCTGGTCTAACGATGAGATTTGCTCTGGGGCAAAATGTCTGGTTGCTTGGGACAAGGTCTGTACTCCTAGAGTTGCCGGTGGTCTAGGTGTCAAAAACTTACGTGCACAAAAATTTTGTCTACTGCTGAAATTTGCTTACAACTTCCTGCACTCCACCAACCTTCCTTGGAAGGATTGGATCCTTCACCACTCCCCACTTCACATTGGGTATGGTAGAAATAGCTCCTTCCTTGCTAAAACTATTTATAAACAGTTGCAGAGCCTGAGAGAGATTTCACACTGCGCCATTGGTGATGGACAGTCCACCTTTTGGTTAGATCGTTGGCTCCTCCCCGAGCCTCTAGCTGTCATTTACCCTGCTCTGTTCTCCCACCACACAAAACAAAATGCCTTGGTAGCCACTATATTGCAGGAAGGGATCGAGCTTGCTCTTCGTAATGGACTAACCACTTCTGCAGTCGCAGAACTTGCCTCTCTAAACTCTCTGTTGCAGGATGTTTCTACCTCTCAGGAACCGGACACAAGGCGGCTGCTTAATGGTGAAAACTTCACCACGCGAGGTGCATACGCAGCCCTCACCACCCAGCTCAACGACCCCGTTCTTGCCCTGGTTTGGGATTCCAGGGTGCCGAAGAAAGTAATGATCTTCGGGTGGTTATTCTACTTGGATCGCTTAAATACTAAGAAGAACCTGCGTAAGAAGCACATTTTAACCTCAGACACTTGTCCACGTTGCAACAACGCTGTGGAGGACCGGGACCACCTCTTCTTCACCTGTCCGGCGGCCCGCCGAGTGTGGCGAGCTACCGGTATTCGACCACAGTTCTCTCCGATTGCAGAGTTCTTCACCTCCACCTTGCCAGCTGTTCTGCCTTCTTCAGTCCGCCCCTTTATGCTCCTTCTCATTCTCTGGAAAATCTGGGACGCAAGGAACAAAAATGTTTTCCAGAGTTTGGAGATTGACGCTAGTGGCACGGTCAAAGCTATTCTAGAGGATTTAATTTTTTGGTCGCATCGTCTCAGGACGGCATCACTTAAGGAACACGCCGGGCTGTGGCGTGATTTTCTCTCCTCACGCTTTGTGTGAGTTCTGTAAACTTTCACCTTTTTGAAATATATTCAGGTGGGGACCCCCCCCCCTGACCATTTCAAAAAAAAAAAACACTATCCCTTTGTCCCACCCCGGTTTGTTCACTGTATCCAACACAACCACCTCGCCATAAGGACTCGTCTTGTCTCGCCATTGCCAGGCGCTGGTGTGGGCAGTGACAAAGGTCTCCCTTCAAAGCTCGGACATTATATTGGTATTCGTACTCGTAAGCGGTTCAACATTCAGAGTGAGAACAGTGAGCTGCACGTCCTGTTTGTGCCTGCTACGTTCCACCGCTATTTGAAGGTTTTTTTAGAAACAGGCACAAGCAGCGCCCGGCTTTAAATTAATAAAGCCAACCTTGGCAAATGTACATAGTCTGAAAATACGGGTACAGGCAACAGGGAAACTAGTCCCGGAACGAACACAAAAGGCATACAAGCCACTACATCATGAGATAGTTAAACTGGAGATCTAAGGGAGCCATGTAGCTGCTTGATCTTGGCGAGAAGACTCGCGGCCGCTTCAGAGTCTTCATTTTTTTCCTAGAGGCCACCACTGCTGAAAGAAAAGAGCCCACTTAAAAATATAGTTAGAGGCGTGAGCAGGAATCTTTCGTTCAATAGCTAGCTTGTTTCGAGTAGTCCACAGTGCCCAAGTTAAAGCCCCAAACGCTCTCCAAGCTAAACGGCGCTCTTGACCTTCATAGTGACTTAAGATAGTTAACGCGTCTTGCATGTACGTCGTGTTCCAACTGTTGCCGAAGCACTCGCGAACACATCTCCAAAGGAACAAGGTCAGTGCACAATGGAAAAGAATGTGGTCAACGTTTTCCGGAGAACCACATAGGGCACAACAGCCATTGTCGGGGCCATGTCTTTTAAGAAGATTGATAGCAGTGGGAAGCTTATCAATGGCCGCCTGCCATAGGAAAATGCGCACTTTGGGCGGCACCCTAGCCATCCAGAGAGCCCTGGCATAGTGGATTTTAGGGGCGCATTAAGCTATGCGTAGAGAGATTTAACAGTGAATTTCCCTGAGTTTTCAAGCTCCCATGTCACAGAATCGTGGGCACTGGATAACGATATGTTAGAAAGGGTTTGCTTCAGATTATCGATCCGTGGCTTCGTTGCTCATAAAACCTAGCTCGTTGCTCATAAAACCTAGCTCGTTGCTCATAAAACCTAGCTGGACAGAGCCTTCGAAAAGGATGTCACTAATGAGCGCAGCCGGCTCGGCCACGATTGAGTATAAAGCCGGAAAAACCGCATATAACGGTCTGTCCAATAGCCAGGTGGAAAGCCAGAATTTAGTATCTTCGCCGTTGCCAACGTGAATTTAGCACCCAAGTAAAAGATCTCTTTTCACTTTTGAATACCATTCAAAATTTGTGAGCCTCGAACGTCAGAGGCAAAGAAGGAAGTGTTAGGGAAGTATTTGGCCATAAGAATTCTCGCCACAGGCTATTATCTTTCAGTGCTATTTTCCAGATCCATTTAGAGATGAGGGCAAGGTTCATGAGGCGCGTGTTCATGATGCCAAGGCCACCCTGGGCCTTAGGACAACATACGTCAGCCCATCCGACCATGTGATATTTGTGTTTCTCAGTGTCTGCTTCCCTAAAGAACCACTACCAGAATTTACTTAGTTGCCGACGGCCTCATCTATGCCGACGGCCACCGTCGGCATAGACGGAAGTATGCCGACGGCCTAGAGCCAACCGTCGGCGTACCCAGGCCGTCGGCATATCTCCATCTATGCCGACGGTGGCCGTCGGCGTAGATAGGCCGTCGGCATACCTCCATCTATCCCGACAGTGGCCGTCGGCGTAGCATAACCGTCGGCATATGTGCGGGCCCGGCCGCCCCGGTTTTAGCAGCCGGTTCACGCCGTCAAACGTATGCCGACCGCCCTAACGTCGGCCGTCGGCATACCTCTCTGTGGCACGTCATCGATCCGCGGCACCGTGGGCCCGGAGCTATGCCGACGGTTATGCTGTTGGCATAGCTCCGGGCCCACTGTGTCGCGGATAGATGACGTGGCAGGGAGCTATGCCGACGGCATAACCGTCAGCATATATACGTTCATTTTTTTTTTACTTTTTTCCCTTTTTTTATAATTTTTTTAAAAAAACAATAAATTAAATTGAGATATGCCGACGGCATAGCCGTCGGTATAGCTACGTTCAATTGTTTTTTTTACTTTTTTTTTTATAATTTTTTAAAAAATAACAATTTTTTAGTTTGGGGGGGTATCTATGCCGCCAGGTCTTTCGCTGGGCCCTCCTACACGTCCGGAAGTGCGGTGGCGGGTGCAAGCACCCGGCACGGGGCTCCGTGGTGTGACCCCCCTCACCTACATCGCCGCCGCCGTCGCACGGAGGTGGGGAACGGCCACGTCGGGCAGTAACAGATGGAATCTTGCGGTGTGTTCTGCCCGGACATTGATCCGAAGTGTACCTATGTGCTGGGCTATCACACCCAGGTGAAAATGTCCATCGGTCAAACCCCGGACGGCGAAAGTCAAAGGCGTAGCTATGCCCGGTCAACTCTCGGAAGGTTAGACGGGACGGGTGTAGTTTGGGGGGTAGCTATGCCGCCTGGTCTTTCGCTGGCCCTCCTACACGTCCGGAAGTGCGATGGCGGGTGCAAGCACCCGGCACGCGGCTCCGTGGTGTGATCCCCCTCACCGACGTCGCCACCGCCGTCGCACGGAAGGGGGGAACGGCAAACTGAGCCCATGAGACACGCGTGGTGTATCTGTGTGTGTTTATGTCTAGATAAGGCACAATTTATTTAACTAAGTTTTAATTTTTTTATAATTTTTTCAAAAATAGCTATGCCGACGGCATAGCCGTCGGCATAGCTCCAGCCCCACGTCCCTCGGAACGATGACGTGGCATTGGCAGGGATATGCCGACGGTGGCCGTCGGCATAGGCCCCCCCTTATCCGATCTAGCGACCTCTCTCCTCCACTCATCCCCTATCCGCCTCTCCTCCCGACCCGACCCTGCCCCCGACCAGACCCGCGCCGCCGCCCTGCCCTAGCGCCCCGCCCCTCCCCGCGCCGGCCACACCCCGCCCCGGTCCCTCCCCGGCCGCCACCCCGCCCCGCGCCCTGACCCCGCCCAAGCCCGTCCCGTATCGCCGCCCCGCCCAGCCTCGACCCCCTCCCCGTCCCCGCCCCGCCCCGCCGGCCCTCCCCGACCGCCGTCCCGCCCCGGGAAGCCCAGCGCCGGCCACCCCGCACCACCCTCCCCCCCCCTACGTGAGCTCCTCTCTGCCTCATCTCTTTCTTCTTTTTTTAACTTAATCTCTTAGTTTTTTAGATGGATGGATGAATGATGATGATGATTGATGATGTTAGATGCTAGATGGTGATTGATGATGATGATTTATTGATGATGATTGATGATGTTGTTAGATGAATGAATGATGGTGTTATGTAGATGAATGATGATGTTGTTGCTGTTAATGTTAACATGCTAAAAATGTTAATGAATGATTAATGATGATGATGCTGCTGTTGCTTGGTGGATGTAGATGGTCTTGATAAAAATAGATAGTGAGAAAAAATAGTATTTGAGAAAAAAAGGTTTGGCTAAAAATTGTTAACTTGCTAAAAAACGCACGGAGGGGGGAAACGCATATTAATAATGAAGATGTTGATGGTCTTGCTAAAAAATAGATATTTGATTTGATGATCTACATTGTTTTGTCGGTAAAATTTGCAGGCTTTGTGGTGTTGCATCTCTTTGGAGTCATCGTCGTCGAAGTTGTTGGTCCGTGATCCCGCCGCTGTTCGACTACTTCCTCTACAGCCGAGGGTGAGCTACATATCCAACACCTCCTCCTACTCTCTTTTAATCATGTCACTAGATTTAATTATCACGTCAAGCCGCGTAACCTAGGCAATTTCAATTATACTTGTAGGGAAAAGATCCGAACATATCTATGGATGATGAATTGAGATGGGTTTCCATGGGTTTTGACCCTGCCGTCATGACATGTAAAAAGTATGATGTGAATGGGTATCGCTTCCATACAGAGGAGCACAAGAAGAGCCGGCCTGATCCCAAAACTATAAATACCGGAGTGTACACCCCCGGTCAAAATTCAGTAGACTACTACGGAAGGGTACAAAATATATACGAGATTAAATTCCGCAAGGGGCGTGAGACCCTAAGTCTGCCTGTGTTCAAATGCCGATGGTTCGATCCGCGAGAGGGGGTAAAACATACGCCTTCCATTGGTTTGGTCGAAGTTAAAGCATCAACCTTCTATGCCGGAGCCGATCTCTTCATTGCGGCTACCCAAACTACACAAGTTTATTATCTGCCTTACCCATGCCAGAAAGAGTACCTAAAGGGTTGGGAAGTTGTGTTCAAGGTGTCGCCACATGGTAAGCTACCGGACCCGAATGAAGACGATTACTACAACATTAACCCCACGACATACGAGGGAGTGTTCTATCAAGAGCAACCTGATGATGATGATGTGGTTAGAAACGATGACGCTAGACCATTGGGTGATGACGATGTGGATCCAAATGACGACGATGCACAGAATGATGGTGAGACCATTGTCAATGAAAATTAAACGAAGACGTTGACGACGAGGAAGAGCCTCCACCTCTGTCAGACAACGAAGATGATATGATTGATAGTGATGATGAGACCGACCGAGAAAGAGGTTACAACAGTGATGATTCGTATGGGTTCTAGCAGATGTACGTTTCAAGTCTTTTTTTTTCTATAGTTTAGGAATATGCCTTTTTATGCTTTTTTATTAATGTGTTTATTATTCCTTATTATTATGCCTTTTCCTTCATTTTATTAATGTACTAATTGCTTATTCTCTTTTCAATGCAGGTTCGTGGAACATGGGCAAGGGGAAGGCCGACGGCGTGGGTTTCCTACGCAAGGTCGTCGGCCTGCCTAGTCGGAGTGGTCGAGCAGGTAATCCTCCCCCCCCCCCCCCCCCCGACTACTTGACGATGACTCCTCACAGGGAGGTCGAGGGAGAGGTGCCCCTAGAGGAGGAGGGGGCGGGGGGAGAGCCACTACAGGGGGTCGCGGCCAGAAAGAGCGCACCCTCACCAACTTAGGGGTGTTGTCTTCGAGGCCCTCCTCTAGTGAGTTACCCTCCTCTTGTGAGGTACCCTCTGACGAGGAGGAGGTGGAGGATGAGGAGGAGGTTTGGGATGGGGCCGAGGAGGAGGTGGAGAAGGAGGTTGGGGAGGGGGACGAGGAGGAGGAGGAGAAGGCAGGCGAGGAGGAGGAGGCAGGCGAGGGGGAGGGTGGTGGCGGGGATGATGGTGGTGGCGCGGAGGGGGTTGGCAACAAGGGGTGGGTGCGTGGTAATGCAAAGCTACCAAAGCAGATTCCTGCTACTGAGGAGCAGAAGTGGCTCATTGAGCCCACGGGGAAAGAGTAAGTGCCACTTTATAAGAATTTCATTCTTTTGCTTCTCAAAGCTCATTCCGGTAGTAATTTATTTTGCTTGTCACATGCTAATATTTCATTCTTTTGCAGCAACTGGATTTATCCTAAAGGGGCCCGTATTCCCAACGGCCTCATCACCGTCTTGCTGAAGTTACACTGGCCGGGGCTGTACTGTCCGGATCCAGTCAGGCACCCAAACCGTCAGGTTTTGGCCATGAGCTGGGACCACTGGGAAGCGGCCCTCCACGCGGACCATGTGACCCATGCCAAGGCCGTGATCACTACTTTCTTGGTGAGTTCTCTTCAGAAGCACAAGTTCATTCTGGTTTCATGAATGATTTAACTCATGGCTTCTTCCATTCTTGTTTCATGCATGATTGTAGAAATTCTATCGAGTTCTTCCAGAGCACCAGGCCAGAGCCGACCAGATCGTGCTGCGCCAAGCCAAGAAGAAGGCCCGCCAGCTCCAGTACGAGGTGCGCTGGGTGGCCTTCTCGACATACTATCACGACGCTCTTGGTGTGAAGATGACCAAGGAAGAAGTGCGGCGGATGGGTATTACCTTGGAGAGGCACAAATACTTGCCGGTAAGTATAAAAGATTTTTCATTCCGATGTTTGTGGTACATTTCACCATTTCGTGTTGACATGCCATTATGCTTTCACTATGTAGGTGTGTCCAAATTGGTGTTATGGAAAAGACGAGTCCTGGGCGGCATTGGTGGATCTTTGGTGTGATAAGGAAGGAGCCTAGGCGGCTACGAGCATCAAAAACAAGGCTAACCGAGGGAAGGAGGGAGTACATGCTCAGGGAAACCGAAACCACTTTCTCCACAAGACACATAATGTATGACTAACCTCATTAAACATTCTTCTTCTTCTATTTACTGTCACTTTCTTATGTATGACTAACCTCTATTTGGTGGTGCAGGAGGAGAAACTGAAGCGGCCGCTCTCACACATGCAGGCGTGGGAGATCGCCCATACGTGGAAGGACTCCAAGCCTGGCGAGCCCAAGTACTACGGCAAGACCGCGCAGAGGAAGAAGGCCTACTCCGAAGGGTATCTGAGGTTACATCCTGACACACCTGACCCCATTGCGGCGGATCTGGACGAGAGGGTGGTGGTGGGCATGGGGCCCAAGGAGCACGGTCGGGAGGCGGTTCTGGATGCTGTGATCACTCCTACTATCTCCTACACACAGCTCTGTCGGATCAACCCGAGCCTGAGCCAGCGCACGAGCACGCCCATGACCAGTGCACAGTCACAGTCCCTCTTTCAGGAGCGGCAATCTGTAAGTATTTTCCCTCTTATCTTCATTGCTCACTTTATTTTCCACATTTAGTAGTTTTATGAGTTCCATCATGTCATACCGTAGGCCTACATGGAGTACACATGCCAGGAGACCATGGCGTGGCATGAGAGCCTTTTTGCATTCCATGAGCAGAACAATCGCATGATGCAGCACGCTCTTCAGGAAATGGCGGCCGGCAGGGTTCCTCAATTGCAACCAGCACCATCTCCTCCACCACAACCAAGGCTGCTTACCTTTGAGGAGTTTCTGGCACAGAACGCTAGCCCCTCGCCGGTTAGTTCATCCCCAATCTATTCACCCAAAGCATATCGTTTATTCAACACAGTCATATATCCCGTTAACATGTATTTTCAACATCCAGGGAACCGGTGGATCGTCTACCGTTGATGGTGGTCTTCACAGCACTCCCGAGTCACGGAGCCCGATCACTCCGATCCACGGGGGCAGAGGCGGAGGCGGTGGCGGTCTTGGCGGTAGCGCTGCCGCTAGCAGTGACGACCTGGGCTTCGGCGGACTTGGCGGTGACGACCTCCGTGGTGCTCGACGTCCAGGCGCTTAAGCCTTTGGGTGACTTGTGGTGGTCTTGGTGGTGATGATACTTATATGCTTGTGATGTTACTTATTGTTGTTAGTGATATTCTTATATGCTTGGTGGTGATGATACTTATATGTTTATGGTTTGCGATGCTTCTTATGTTGTGTGATGATGCATTTGTTGTGTGATGCTGCTCCTTATTGTTATGTTATGCATATATTACTGTATGATTCTTATATATGCTGTATATATTCAAATGAATTGAGCTGAAAAGAAACAGAAAAAAGAAAAAAAAACAGACAGAAACTATGCCGATGGCCTAGCCGTCGGCATAGAGATGGCGTGAGCTCCCAGTAGCTGCCACGTGGCAGCTATGCCGACGGTTTAGCTGTTGGCATAGTTGTAAAGTACGCCGATGCCTAGGCCGTCGGCATAGCTGCCACATGGCAGCCACTGGGCATTCTTGGTGCAGGGCTATGCCGACGGCTGAGCCGTCGGCATAGCCCTGCCCCAGGAGGTACAGTTGCGCGTCACGTGGCAAATGTATGCCGACGGCTGAGCCGTCGGTATACATGTGCCATGTGGCGCGCAGCTGTTGGTCAGCACTTGACGGCAGCCACCGTTAGGCGGGGACGTTGCCTACGGCTGAGGCCGTCGGCATAGATGTACGGACACCGTCGGGATAGGATCTATGCCGACGGCCTTTCTATGCCGACGGCCTCCCGGGCTACGCCGACGGATATGTTGCCGACGGCCCTATGCCGACGGGGGCCGTCGGCATAGGCCTGTCCTGACGGGAATCAGGGCTATGACGACGGCCAGGGCCGTCGGCATAGGGGGCGATTCTGGTAGTGAACCTAGCTCTAATTTTGTCAAATTTCCCATGGATGTCCTCTCCCAATAGGAATAGCCCCATCGCAAATGTGGAAATGGCCGAAAGGAAAGCATTGGTCAGGGTAAGGTGAGCCGCCGAGGACATTAGTTTACCTTGCCACGACTTGCATCTAGAAGCGATTTTTCCCACAGTAGGCTCCCAGTCCGATTCTATGAGCTGTCTGGCCACACACGGAAACCCTTGATATGAATAAAAGTCCAGCCAGCTTACAGCTGAGCAAATTGGCCACACTATGGCTATCCTCCTCCGACAGCCCCAAGGTTCCAATCGTGGCTATGCTGTGCAAATCTGGTTGGAAAAGGAGAACCTTGTCGTTCTCGTATTGGAAATGAGAGACACCTCCAGGAATCAAGTGGGGAACCACCACTTAAGATGACCACCATTCTTTGCTTTGTATAGCAAGGCCGAGAGGGAATCAACAACTATATCAAAAAGAAGAGGGGAGATCGGGTCTCCTTGACGCAATCCCCTCTTGTTCCAGCAGAATTCGCCCACCTCACCGTTGTCTGTAATGGTAGTTTGCCCTCCCTGAACTAGCTGGAGGATTCAGTGAATAAAGCCAGCGTTGAACCCTTTCCTACACATCACCGCCCGGAGAAAGGGGCACCGTACTCTATCATACGCCTTTTCAAAGTCGAGTTTTAGAACCACATCTGGCATTTTGTTAGTCTTAAGCTCATGAAAATTTCATTCAGGCAAAGGACCACTTCCAGGATGTACCTTCCCTTGAGGAAGGAAGTTTGGGCGTGGTCCACGATTTTAATTGCCACCGGTCGTAGGCATAAAGCGTAACATTTAGCCACCAGTTTGAAAATGACATTAATAAGGGCGATGGGACGAAATTGATAGATTTTGTCAGCTCCTGGAATTTTTGGGATGAGAGCTATGATAGAGAAATTGATTCTACTAATATCAAGTTGCCCAAGGGAGAAACCGTTCACAATTTGTACAACAAGGGGTCGGAGCCAGACCCAAGATTTTTTGAAGAAGGCAACCGGAAACCCATCCGGCCCTGGTGCCGCGGCAGTTTTCAAGCTCACAAGAGCCCGGTTTGATTTCTTCCTTTGAAAAGCTCAGGGAGAGCATATCCTTGTCCATCTCTGAAACCTGTTTGGATGGCTCCCAAATGTTGGGCGCAAGCCCAGCCTTCCTGACTTGGCAGATCCCAATGAGCTCTTTATAAAAATCGTAGATGTGCTCTTTGAGAGCATTCATCTCGGAGATCTCACCCTCATTGGTGATGAGCCAACATTCACACTTGAAGGGTCAATTGCAGCATCCCCTGAGACTGATGGCAACCAGACATTAGGTTTGGAACGTTCGAATAAACTAGTGGCATGAGACCGTCGTGTTTGGAGATGGGTGACCCCTTGTCGTGGAGGCCGATCATATTGGAATCGGTGACTACTCACCTTCACCCTCCAATATGAGATCCCGCATTTTATATCTTGACAAAGCTTCTTTTTTTCTTTCTTTAAACCCTCTTCCAACATGTGAGGGTGTGAGGGTAGCAAGATGCGAAGAACCTCCACCCACCCACCCACCCACCCGGACTTCAAATTGTAAGGCGAGCTATGAATAAGCACGTCTCCTCCATCCGCAGACTTTTGGTGTACATAGTGGATAGTAGGTAGCTAGACTGAATCTGTAGTGAGCAGCTTGCACTAGTAGAAAACAGGGCTTTGGTCCAGCCAGATAAGAGCATTAATCCCGGTTCTCTTACGAACCGGGACCAAAGGGTGCATCAGTCCCGGTTCGTGAGGCCACGGCGCCGGCCGGGCCTTAGTGGCCATTGGTCCCGGTTCTTCTGACCCCTTTGGTCCTGGTTCCAGACACGAACCGGGACCAATGGGCCTCGCTCCTGGCACAGCACTTTTAGTCCCGGTTGGTGGCTGGAACCGGGACTAAAGGTCAGTCTTCTGTCCCGGTTCTGGCCACCAACCGGGACTAAAGAGATGCCTATATATACCCTCGCCCCTACCCACCCTCTCCTCTATCTTTTGGCCGTGTGGGAGGTGTGCATGCGCTGCTCTGTTCTCCTTTCTATGCATGCACATGAGGTGTTCGATGAAATGCCCGAGCCACACTTAAGCTTTCTCCTCTCCAAGCTCGACCTCCAAGCTCCATTTTCCTCAAGATTTGTCTAGGTTTGGCGGTCCGTCCCGTCCCGTCCCCGTCCTCACCGCCGTCGATCGCCCGCGCCGATCTCGTCGCCGGCACCACCGTGGTGAGCCTCTTGTTCTTATCTTCTTTGTAAACGAAAAAAATTCTTACTTGTATGATTTAGATAGATATATACTTGTTGGGGATATAACTATTGAGTATAAACCGCACAGGAGGGGCCGGGTTATGCTCATAGTGATTTACCTGTATTGAAGCCCATGAAGACATAGAAGATGGCGACTTATGAAGGAGACTTAATAAGAAGGCCCAAAGCCCAAAGGCGAGTTAGGGCCCATAGATGTAAACCGCCATAAGTATATGACTTGTATTGTAAGATAGGAAAGAGTGGATATCGAGCCGGCCACGTTTATGAGCCGGCCGGGATTCTGTGAACCACCGGGCGTCAACCTGTGTATATAAAGGGACGACCCGGCGGCGGTTTAGGGACAAGAAACAACAGATCGAGAGCCAGGTTAAGCGTATTCGCTCCCTGGTCATCGAAACCCTAGCAATACCACCTCAAACTGGATTAGGCCTTCACCTTCACCGCAAGGGGCCGAACCAGTATAAACTCCCCGTGTCCTTTGTCCTGATTAACCCCTTTAAACTAACCTCATTGCGATGGCTCCACGACTAAGTCCTCACACTAGGACATCTGCCGTGACTATCCAACGACAGTTGGCACCCACCGTGGGGCCAGTGCATGGTGGTTTCGAGTTCTTGAAGGGCCACTTCGAAGGGATCAAGGGATACGCTGTGGGCCGGATGACCAAGAGTCGTCGCAGCAAGCTCTACATCGACGACGAAGGCTGGGGCCCCGAGGCCGGCTCAATTGAGTACGGGTACCGGGTCCCCTTCGGTGGAATTCGCGTCATCATTGGCAAGATCGGCGAATCGGGCCCTGAGCCGGACACCTGCACCGACATCATCGAGACGGCTCAGAGTGCAAAACCCGCCTGAGTTCAGCCCGCCATGAGTCGTGCCTTCATGGGATTCATCAATGGTGCGGAATCTGAGGATAAATCGGTATCTGATGGTGAGACAATTGTCTATTCTGATGGCGAGTCATCCACCGGTAAAACCGAGTCATTGTACCGACTGCAAGACGGTCGTCTTGGGGGCTGTTCGATGGTGATAGTATTCCGGACACCTACGAGCCGCCGAACCGGGTTGCAATCTTCATGGCCGGTACACAGCCAGTGCAGCACTCTTCAACTGCAGCGGCATTGATTTCCGAGTCAGCAGCGGCGACGGCAGCCAGGGCAGGAGGCCCTGCGTGCCCGCCGGCTCAAGTCTTGTCCGGTTTACTAGACGCCTTGGCAACACTGCTGACGACGGAGGTTAACCCGGATAATCAAGATCAGCATAACGCGGAAGTCGTGAAATTGTGAGATCAGATAGCTCAAGCTAAGGAAGACCTGGCAGCTGAAGATGCCAGGATGGCTGCGGAGCGGGTTACGTTGGATGCTCAGGCGCAGCGGATTCAGTCGGAGTCTTACCGGCTCATGCTAGATCAGAACGCTTCAAACGAAGTCATGAGGAGGAGGCATCAGTCTCGCCTGCCACCGGTTTACGAGGCGAGGAACCTCTTTAACACGCCAGGAGCAGGAACCAGTAACCCGCCAGTGGCGGACCGGGTTAAAGCGCCTGGGACGGGAGCGCCGGTTCAGCCGCGCACCTCGGATCCGCCTCGTCAGAACAATATCCCGCCGCAACACATGCCAACACCACCGGGTCATTACTCTAACCCTTTGGATAACATGATCACTTCGGCATCACGATTGGCGGCTATCCCGGTTGAAGGCGAGTCTCCAACGGTGGTTGAGATGCGGAGGGCTAGAGAGCTCCTTCAGACAGCATTGGTTCAGCAGCATGCTTATTCTTACAGTCGAAGCCGGATTCATTCCACCGCTCGCCCAAGCCGGAGTTACAGTAGGCATATTGATGAACCAGCTGTGTCAAGCAGTGGGCGGAACCATAACCTGCCTCGTGGACATAACCTGGCGGGCGGTGGTGCTGAGGCTCAGAACGTGGGGGATCAAGGTAGAGCACGTCGAGAGGCCGAGCTGGCGGCGCAATATGCGGCCCGTCAACCTTCTCCGGTTCATCCGACAACTTCGGTGGAGCCAGGTGTAACCCTTAGGAATTTGGGCGTGCCATGTTTAGTGCCGGCCATACGTAATGAGCGTCTGCCCAAGGATTTTAAGGGTCCTCGCAAGGTGCCTAACTATACAGCCGATTTACCTCCTGAAGCATGGATCGAGAGTTATGAGATGGCCATGGAATTGCTAGATGTTAGCGATGCGGCATGTGCTAAATATTTCCCCCTGATGTTGGATGGAACGGCTCGCACTTGGTTGAAGGGGCTCCCTGCCAACTCCATTGGGTCATGGGCCGAGTTAAAGGCCCGGTTTATCCAGAATTTCAAAGATACATGCAAGCAGCCTATGTCAATTGTGGATCTAGATGCCTGTGTCCAAGAAGAGGGTGAGTCCACAACCCATTGGGTGCGCCGGGTTTCGACCATCTTACATTCATCGGATCGCATCAATGCCGGTTCAGCGGTCATAATGTTGGAGAAGAATTGCCGGTTTACGCCTCTTAAGCAAAAGTTGGGTCGGCTCAAGCGCCACTGCAATGACATGGGAGAGCTGATGGCGGCTCTGGTTAAGTACGCTGACTCTGATGGTACCAAGGACCCCGATTCTGATGATGACAAGCCGGGAAAGGGAAAGAAGTGCAGCAGCACCAGAGGATAGCAGCATAATCCGGCGAATCAGGGAGGCAATGGTAAGCGCAAAGCTGATAATAGTTTGGACTTTGCGGCTAACACCAACGCATAGAATAATGGCCAGCGTCGTAAAGGTAAACCGCCCCCACGGGCCGGAGGGTCAGGCTTTAATCTTGAGCAGATGCTAAGTCAGCCCTGCCCAAGGCATGGGACACGAGAAAGACCGTCTGGCCACCTTTGGAAGGATTGCTACATCATGAAGGAGTATAAAAATTCCAATCTTTTTCAAGACAATCATGGACCGGGTGGTGGTTCAGGGTCCGGTTCTCATGGGCCGGGTTACGGCGGTGGCGGTTCTAGTTCTGGATTCCAAGGTAATCAGGGCAATCAAGGCAATCAGGGTGGCTACCGTCAACAGTCAGGTCAGGGGAATCAGCAGCAGCAATCTGGGTATCAGAGTAACCCAAAGCAGTTGAATAGTGGGCAGTACCACGTCTTCACCACAAATTTATGCAAACGGGATCGGAAGCTTCATAAAAGGGCAGTGAACGCCGTTGAACCGGCGGTTCCCCGTTACTTGCGCTGGTCTGAGCAGCCCATCGTGTGGAGTCGGGAAGATCACCCGCCCCGGGTTGATAATCCGGGTCACCTAGCATTGGTGGTTGCACCCCAGGTTGGAGTGTATAAGTTTACCAAGGTACTCATGGACGGAGGGAGCAGCATCAATATCCTTTATTACGAAACTTTCCGTCGCATGGGGTTGACAGATAAAAATCTTAAACCATCGAATACAGTTTTCCATGGTGTGGTGCCTGGTAAGTCGGCGTACCCTGTTGGTAAGATAGCTATGGAAGTTGCCTTTGGAGATGATCATGACTCTAGGTCAGAGACATTGACCTTTGAAGTAGTCAAGATTCACAGCCCGTATCACGCTCTGTTTGGACGGCCGGCTTATGCCAAGTTCATGGCACGGCCTTGTTATGTTTATCTGCAGCTCAAGATGCTGGGTTACAAGGGGACCATCACAGTACATGGGAGCTGAAAGATAGCCTTGGAATGTGAAGAAGGTGATGCGGCTTATGCTGAGTCGGTTTATGCAACGAATGAGTTAAAATTTTACAAGGACAATGTTGATCTGGCAGATATGACGTCTTTGAAAAAGCCAACTGCAGAGCATGATCCGTTTTTGAAGTTTAAATCAGCAGATGACACTAAGATGGTTGATTTTATTCCTGGCGATTCATCCAAGCAGTTCAGCATCAGTGCTAAAATGGATCCGAAATAGGAAAGCGCGCTCATCGAGTTCATCCGTGAGAACGGGGACATCTTTGCATGGAAACCTTCTGACATGCCAGGTGTACCGAGGGAACTCGCTGAGCACACTCTCAATATTAATCCCAAGTTTAAACCGGTCAAGCAGTTTCTTCGTCGTTTCAATGAAGAAAGGCGTAAGGCCATTGGTGAGGAGGTAGCCCGGCTCTTGGCGGCTGGGTTTATTGTTGAAATTTTTCATCCTGAGTGGTTGTCTAACCCGGTGCTGGTAGTTAAGAAGAACGGCACTTGGCGCATGTGTGTGGACTACACGGATTTAAACAAGGCTTGTCCGGCTGATCCTTTTGCTCTCCCTTGTACTGATCAGATTATTGATGCTACGACGGGTTGTGAGCGTTTGAGTTTTTTGGATGCTTATTCTGGTTATCATCAGATCAAGATGGCAGTTAAGGACCAGGAGAAGACAGCTTTCATAACTCCCTTTGGAGCCTTCTGCTATGTGTCTAAGCCTTTTGGGCTCAACAGTGCCCAGGCAACTTACCAGCGATGTGTGCAGAATTGTCTTCATAATCAGATTGGACGCAATGTTCATGCTTATGTGGATGATATTGTGGTGAAATCCAGAACGAAGGAGACGTTGATAGACGACTTGAAGGAAACCTTTGATAATCTCCGAGTTTATAAGATGATGCTTAATCCGGCCAAGTGTGTTTTTGGTTTGCCGGCGGGCAAGCTTTTGGGCTTTCTGCTATCTAATAGGGGCATTGAAGCTAATCCGGAGAAGATCAAAGCCGTTACTTCTCTGGCTAAACCGGCATGTATCAATGGTGTTCAATGTCTGGCGGGTCATATTGCGGCGCTAAGCCGGTTCATAAGCCGCCTCGGTGAGAAGGCCATCCCTTTTTATCAGATGATGAAAAAGACAGATGACTTCGTCTGGAGTGACGCTGCTAATGAGGCATTTGAGGCGCTTAAGAAGCAGCTGGCTGAGCCGCCGGTCCTAGCTGCGCCCGTTGATAAGGAGCCGCTATAGTTATATGTGGCTGCTAATAGCCGGGCTGTCAGTGTGGCTATTGTGGTTGAAAGGAAAGAGGCAGGCAAGGAATATCCGGTTCAACGGTCGGTTTATTATATCAGCGAAGTGCTTATTAAGTCCAAGCAGAGATACCCACATTGGCAGAAGCTTGTATATGGGGTTTTCATGGTAAGCCGGAAGCTTAAGCAATATTTTCAGGGTCACCCCATTACTGTGGTCAGCTCTGCTCCTTTAGGAGATATCATCCAAAACAGGGAAGCAACAGGCCGGGTTGCCAAATGGGCCATTGAACTTGGGCCTCATGGTTTGAAGTATATGCCTCGCACGGCCATCAAGTCTCAAGCACTGGTGGATTTCATCAATAACTGGACAGAGCTGCAGATGCCTGAGGAAAAACCAGATAACACGTATTGGACTATTCACTTTGATGGGTCCAGGCAATTGGAGGGCTCGGGGGCTGGAGTTGTGCTAGCTTCCCTCGAGGTGATAAATTTTGTTATGTTCTCCGTTTGATGTTCCCTTGCACTAACAATGCAGCTGAATATGAGGCCTTGCTCCACGGTCTTCGGATGGCTAAGGAGATGAACTTAAGCAGGGTAAGGTGCTTTGGTGACTCAGATTTGGTGGCTCAACAAGTCTTTGGTACTTGGGATTCTAAGGATCCCCTCATGGCGGCTTATCGACAAGAGGTGGATGTTATTGTTGGTCACTTCAAGGGTTATCAAGTTGAGCATGTTGATCGGAGGAAAAATGAAGCGGCTGATGCCTTAAGACGGTTGGGTTCTCAATGTAAACCGGTGCCACCTAATGTCTTTCTTGACGTTTTGCATAACCCGTCGGTCAAGTTACCTATATAGGAGGATTTGGCCATTCCTGACCCGGAAGCTCAGTTGGTGGCGGCTCTTCATGTTATTCCTGATTGGACAGTTCCATATTTGGCATATATGACCCGGGGCGAGTTACCTGAGGATGAAACCTTGGCCAGGCAAATAACCCGGCGGTCCAAGTCAATGACAATTGTCAGTGGAGAGCTGCACCATTGCAGTGTTACCGGGGCGTTTCAGCATTGTGTTTCTCCTGAAGAAGGCTGTGAGATTCTGCGTGAGATCCATTTAGGAGATTGTGGTCATCACGCCGGCTCTAAATCTCTTGTAGCCAAGGCTTTTCGTCACGGTTTTTATTGGCTGACGGCTCATGCTGAAGCTGAGGACTTGGTCAAAAAATGTGACGGTTGTCAGAAGTTTTCACGTCGAGTTCATGTTCCAGCTCAGGAGTTGAGAATGATTCCAATCACTTGACCATTTGCAGTTTGGGGGCTTGATATGGTTGGACCTTTTAAGAGGTCCAAGGATAAGAAGACCCACCTCTTGGTGGCGGTTGATAAATTCACTAAGTGGGTAGAGGCAGAGCCAGTCGGTAAGTGTGATGCAGCAACGGCGGTTCAATTCATGAAGAAGGTGATCTTCCGTTTTGGCTTTCCACACAGCATTGTAACAGACAATGGCACTAATCTCTCCAAGGGTGCTATGAAAGAATTTTGTCAACGTGAGCATATCCGGCTTGATGTATCGTCGGTGGCTCACCCCCAATCTAATGGTCAAGCTGAGAGAGCCAATCAAGAGATCCTGAGAGGCATCAAGCCCCGGCTTATGGTTCCCTTATAGAGGACGCCGGGTTGTTGGGTAGAGGAGTTACCCTCGATGCTATGGAGCATCAACACAACGCCCAACAGATCTACGGGTTACACGCCTTTTTTCATGGATTATGGAGCAGAGGCGGTTCTCCCCAGTGACATCCGTCATGACTCACCCCGTGTGGCGTCTTACGTCGAAGCTGATAATGAAAAGGCATGTCAGGATGCACTTGACCTGTTAGACGAGGCGCGTGATCTCGCAGCGGCTCGTTCAGTGATTTTCCAGCAAGATCTACGTCGTTATCATAGCCGCCGGGTCAAGACCAGAACCTTTCAAGAAGGCGACTTAGTGCTCCGGCTTATCCAGGATCAGTCTGATATGCACAAGTTATCCCCACCTTGGGAAGGACCCTTTGTGGTCAGCAAGAATCTGAACAACGGATCATACTACCTTATTAATGTTCGAGACCACAAGGATTCACGCACGTCAGAGGAAGAGACTCGCCGGCCGTGGAATATTGCTCATCTTGGCCTTACTATACCTGAGCCATTGGCTCTTCTGATGTACGTATTTTTGACAATGTATATATTGTGATCAATACAATAAACCGGCACCCCTGCTAAAGCAGGGACTCTGTCGTTTTTTCTTAATGAGTCTTTGGTTACTTGGGGGCTTCCGGCTTATGAGCGAAGTTATGATTACCCTTTGAACTGGCTTATAAGCCAATTGAAAAAAAAACTTGGGGGCTTGCAACCCAGGTTAAAGGTACCAAAGAGAGTCTGTTGCAAAATCACAGCTCAAACATAGGTGCCCCTTGAGCACAGCTCAAAAATATTACTTGGGGGCTCCTTGATTCTAAAGAACAAAGAGTTTGTATAACCCTTGTAATAGGCTTAAAAGCCAGGCTTGGAAGCCAGGTGTATTCACCTAAAACCCCGGGTTATCCTACCTTTTTAAGTAAGCCACTCCGCCCAGGTATTCCTGGAATGACCCGCCGAACGTTTGACAAGTCAATCTTATACAGACCCTGAACTTGTCAAAGTTAAAATGACGATTGGTTATGTGAGGTCCATCTTATAAGGTTTGTATATAGGTTTAACTCAGTGGCTGTGCGGCCCGTGAAAGCACTCGATTTTCGGCCTGGCAGCCCATGAAAAGCCTCGTTTTTTCGTTTGTTTTATTCCACAGTTTTTTTTGAGGTTTATTTGATGAGGCTTATAATGCTTTATGATCATAATTCATCCGGTGCTTATTAGCCCGGCCTGGTTTTTGACTATAAGTCGCCAGTATGAGATAAGATAACATTTGGTGTTTAGTAACCCGGCCTGGCTTTTGACTATAAGTCGCCAGTATGAGATAAGATAATATCCGGTGTTTATTAACCCGCCCTGGTTTTGTTCATAAGCCAAGCAATCTATGATAATTACCAGTGCTCAAAGTTTGGGTTCTCCCCCTTACTACACCGGTTTGGTAAACCAACAGTGTGATCAAATATCACAGGTATGATATATTTCAAATTTGGTTATTCTGAAAGTCCAGCCTTGGGTATAAGCTATGTTAGTTTCCATGGTTTTATATTGGGCATTATGACCCGTCCAGCGGTAAACCGCCAGGACACTTTTAATCCGTTGCATGCAGGAGCAGATTCCACATTGTTAATATTATAAGCATAAGTGGCATATCTTAACATGGTGGATTAGCAGTGTCATGCAAAGTAAATATGCACGATGGCATAGCAGAACAATAGTTTAAGCTAGCCTATTACAAGGCGTTTGGTGCCCAAAAGAATAATTGTTTTAACAAGTCTTAAAGAAAGCAGCTGCTAAACTGGCCCCCGGTTTACGAGTCCTAGCCTGCCTGACTTGAAGGTTGCGGATCGTCCAGCGCCGGTTCATCTTCCTCCTCTCTACCCAGTAGCTGGAAGTCAATGGTGGTCCAATCGATCTGAGTTAAGGCCTTGAATACAGCTTCATCACTTATAAGTGTGGAGGGGTCAACATCAGGGGCGTAGGTATGCTTACGGATTGGAGGAATAAGATTTGGAGCATCATAAGTTGGCGCATTAACTCTCTTGTTGTTGGCATCATAAATCGACTGATAATGTGAAAGATCGGTTTCTTCAGCCAATTTGCTAGCCAATGGGCGCATTTCCCTCGTCAAGGCTCTGAGGTCATCGTTATTAAAGTCTGACCCGTCCTCCTTTATGCTCGGGTAGCCGTTTCCCACATCGGCCGGATCAAGATCAGATATCCAAGCTTTGGCCCGAGTCAGTGCAGTAAGAGCACCCGCCTTGGCAGCTGACTTCTTTAGCTCTTCAAACCGTGCAGGCATCATCGCCAACCTTTCCAACGTCTCCTTGATCAAGGTTGGGGGCGGTTTATTATAGGAAGCTGTGCAGATAACCCGTTGTACGCCGGTATATAATTGCTCTATAAGTGTATAGGCGGCTTTCAGTTTTTGCCGCATATCTGAGCCAAGATGAGCAATGCGAGTTCCTGCATCATCAAAAACATCGGTAAACCGGCAGTCTCTTACATAATACATGTTCAAAGCTTATGAAGAAGTTATTTACCAAATACGGCAGCGGTCATGGCATTTATTTGCTATTTCAAGCCAGTCAGCTCCTCAGCTACCGGATTAAGGGCAGCCTCAGCATCCTCAGCCCTCTTCAGCAGAGTTGACTTTTCTGTATCCCAACCTGCCCGCTCGTTCTTGAAGCTCTCCTTCAGTTTTTCCATTGTTGTTAAGGCACTGGTCAGTTCTTCCTTGGCTTTGGAGGTCTCGGCTTGTTGCGACTTGATATTTTCTTGAAGGTCGGCGATTTGAGATTCCTTCTTGTTAAGATCAGCCTGCAAGAGACATGTAATTAATTAGATAGCAATGCATATTCAAAGTCCCAAGCACATAACAAGTAATATACTTGGCACTTGGGGGCTAATGTCTATTGCTTCTTATCAAAAAAAAATTTACAAGTCCCAAGCACATAACAACTATCAACTTGATGGTCAACCAGATTATAAAGGTCCTAAGTAAGAATTTTGAGCCTTACAGCAGAATTAGTCTCAACTTAACATATTTGTTAAGTCGACCCTTGGGGGCTACGCAGGCGAAATTGAAGAGTTATTATTCTAAAGTCCCGGTTCATATTGACATTATAAATCGGCCCTTGCGGGCTAGTGGAGTTGATCTATATGGTTCGTGAAAGTTTGCAGAACATTCTATTCTTTTATGTCCAGTAAACTTGGCGGCTAAGGGAAGAATATTTATGCAGAGTTAACAGCATTTACCTCATATCGCTCCTTCATCATGTTCAGTAAACCGGCTTCATAATCACGGCTTGTGTACAAACAGTTTAAAAACCTAGAATGAATATCTTGGGCGCTGAGGTGGGCATAGCTTTCCAAGTCCACATTCCACTTGCCCTTGTCAACAGCAGAAAATTCTTCTTTGGCACTATGTTTTGACAGAGCAGTGGGGTTGCCTGAGGCTGTATAACTGACACCGGTAACTACAACATCGTCAACTTTATCATCAGCAACCTTAGTTGGGCTTGGCGGTTTATCAGCATGACCCATCGGATCAATTTCCATCTGTTCAACAAAGGTTTCATGATCTTGCGGTGGCGGATCATCAAGAATAGCTTCAGTATTTGGTTCAAACTATTCCGGGTTCTTTTCCGGATCAGTTGGCGCGCTGTCATCAGCCGGTTTGTTCAATTTGGCCTTTTACTGGGTCTGGCCTTGGCTCTGACAGAGACGCAAATAACAGGTTAGTATAATGATCAAGCATAAGGTATAAAGGGTTGGTTAAAAATGCTCACCCAGGAACAGTTTTGAGGGTTGGAATTTGTGTCCCAGTGGACTCGCCAGAGGATGAATGGGAAGTTCCCTGATAGTTTAAATCAGATGGATTAAGAGGTTGTCAGAAATAACCCGCCTTGGGATAAGATGTGTTAGAAATAGAAGAGACCTCTGGGCGGCATTTACGAACTGGCGAGTTCGGTAAACTAAAGAAGTGACCACATGGCCGCTATGCCGGGTTGTGCGGCGAGCTTCGTGTTGCTGCTTCTTCAAAAGAAAGTTTGGATCCAAGTAAGCTAGGGGGTGAGAAAATCTTACTTTCCGGCTTGCTTGTCGGGTTTTCTGTGTGGGCAGAGGTTCTGAATCGGATGAGAGAATAGTAACCTCTACGTCATTTGCGCGGCTAGCTTCTGCGTTGTCCTGATAAAAATCATCGTCAATGAGATGTATGAAAAAAGAGCCAAGTGAATCAAGTTCTACCTCTGACTCCGGATTATCATCGTTAATGTTTAACTCGGTAGGCTCGATGTTTTTCTTCTTAGCGGGCTTCTTGTTGACCTTGGTCTTGACACGAGGTGTTTTGGCCGGTTTATCCTGCGGTTTCTTCTTCCAGAACGGATCATCACCCTGTTTAAAGATTGAAAAGATCATAAGGGAGTATTAAGAATATGGATTAAAGCAGGAGCAGGGCAATTCTTACAGCTGGCGGTTTATTTGAAGCGTAGAAAGGACTAAGTCCTGTTTTGCTACAGTCGGTCACCGGTTCATCCAACATCTTCTTGATAGATTCAGTAATTTCAGCATCAGTCAGCTGAATATCAGTGTGGCATTGAGGGTCTTTCACATCCCCTGTGTACTCACACATTAAACCAGAGCGACGGCTTAAAGGCAAAATGCTCCAAGATACCCAGCAACGGACAAAATCAATGCCTGTCAAACCGTTTGCCACAAAGGCTCTGAGCTTTGAAAGCTGTGGTGCATATTTGGACCGTTCCTTTGCATTGAGTCTTTGGGGGAATGGATGTGCATCGGTAAGCCGGTGAGCACGGTAACCCGGCCGAGGATTCTCGCCAACTGGAGATGTATCTTGGCAATAGAACCAAGTTTGATTCCAATCTTTAAACAGGGTGAGGGAAGCTGACGTCTTTTCTCTTCTGAATTGAAACCCCGCCAAGTTCAGTATTGGGCCCATCCGTAAATTCAGTACGGCGGTTTAAATAGAAGAAATCTCTGAACACGTCGACTGTGGGCTCTTCTTGCAGGTAGGCTTCACAAAACACTTGAAAATTGCAAATATTGGACACGGAGTTAGGCCCAATATCTTGAGGGTGAAGTTGGAAGAAGTGAAGCATGTCACGGAAATTTTTTGATCCGGGAGGGCTGAACCCTCGACTCAGATGATCAACAAAAACGATCACTTCCCCATCCTTGGGCTCAGGAGGATTTTCTGGACCGGGGGCTCTCCAGTGGATGTCTTCCTTTTTCGCTAAAGCGCCGGTTGCAACACACCCGTTCAGTTCTTCTTCTGTAACCCGGAATTGAACCCAGTTACAGGAATAAAAGGATTTGGCCATTTATATGATAACCTGGAAAAGATTTGTGCCGGTTTAAGGTTCATGGTTAACAGGCAGAAAGTGTTGAAGCATGCATAAATGTTAAACCGGACAATGACGTTATCAAATTACAAAGATGAGCACTTGGCGGTTTAAGAGGGGACTAATGGTACCTGGCAGGTTATTATTTTCTGAAGTTAAACTGCCTACACGGATATTGAAAGTATAGACCTGAAGTTGGAAAATGGCTAAGTGATGAAAAATAGGTTTCACAGATTGGTATTGTAATTTTGGATCTACCGTGTGTCAGAAAATGAAAATATATTCAGACCTAAAATACTGGTACTTGAGCAGTTTATGAAGGTCCAGATCGGATTTTTCTACCTAAAAGAGATGCTCTGATGAGGAAAAAGGGACTAGGATTATTGCCGCACAGGATAAATATCAAGCTTGAATCAGACCTCATGCTACAGCGAAGAACAGGTGAAGAACAGTGCCGAACCTCCATGAATTCGTTCGAACCCTAATGAGATCTACGGAGGGGGAAGGAGGAAGAACTTACCAAGGCTGTTGAATGGCGGAGGCGCGTGAGCAAAATCTGGACCAAGTCAGGTTGATGCAGCGGCCAATGGTGATGCAGAGGAGAGGGTCGATGGCGGCGGCTGGACTCGAGAGCAGCGCGTCTCGAGGAAGATGATGAAGACGAAGAGGCCGAGGGGGGAAAGTCAAAAGGACCCTTGGCCCTATTTATAAGGTGAATGGATAAGTGGCATGCGCGGGAATCGAGGAACTCCAAATTGGATATGTGACAGGGCTGACGCCTCGATTTTTGGAGGTTCATTAAATAGGAGATGCATATATGATTTCTGGATGTTTATAAAATTAATGACAGGTGACGTCATGGCGGGTTATCATGATCTCGGAAGATGACGTCACGGCGAGTTACAAAATTTTGCGAAGGTAATGAAGAAGGAATTTTCCTAAGTGTTGAAGATTGACATGAACAAGTTCAAATCAACCTGGGGCCTAATGTTGGGGATATAACTATTGAATATAAACCGCCCAGGAGGGGCCGGGTTATGCTCATAGTGATTTACCTGTATTGAAGCCCATGAAGACATAGAAGATGGCGACTTATGAAGGAGACTTAATAAGAAGGCCCAAAGCCCAAAGGCGAGTTAGGGCCCATAGATGTAAACCGCCATAAGTATATGAGTTGTATTGTAAGATAGGAAAGAGTGGATACCGAGCCGGACACGTTTATGAGCCGTCCGGGATTCTGTGAACCACCGGGCGTCAACCTGTGTATATAAAGGGACGACCCGGCAGCGGTTTAGGGACAAGAAACAACAGATCGAGAGCCAGGTTAAGCGTATTCGCTCCCTGGTCATCGAAACCCTAGCAATATCACCTCAAACTGGTTTAGGCCTTCACCTTCACCGCAAGGGGCCGAACCAGTATAAACTCCCCGTGTCCTTTGTCCTGATTAACCCCTTTAAACTAACCTCATTCCGATGGCTCCACGACTAAGTCCTCACACTAGGACATCTGCCGTGACTATCCAACGACAATACTTGTATAATTTTCTTACTTTATTATTGTTTGTTATTATATAGTGCCATGGTTTTGGTATCCGCCCTCGTCGGCCCTCGTCCTGTCTATGATTCGGATGTGGTATATTATCTTTTATAACTATTTGTTTCATTTAGTGTTTTTGACAATTATGCTGACCAACGTGACATAGATGTTTTTATATAGGAGGTATGTGAACCGGAAATTCCAACCGACCCTCTTGTCGAGAGGTTAAATTTTGTTGAAAAAGAAAACAATTACTTGAAGAAAAAATTGAAAAGAATTAAGGAGGTGAAGATGGAATTGGAGTTGCATATTGCGGATGTCGTCGATGATCACAAGATCAAGATGGATGCAATGCGGATGAAGATTGGAAAGATTAGAAAATATGCCATTGATACTGAGGCTTGGTATCATTATGCCGTTAGATCAATTGTTACCTTAGTTGCGATTATGATCGCATTTGTTGTTGCATTGAAATATTTTACATAGTTTCAATGTATGTTTTAATTAGATGCTCTAGAGAGCTATATGTTGTTCAATGAGAACTATGTATGAACTTTACGTATTTATTTTTTCAGGAATAACATTTGATCACTACTGTACTTTGGTTTTAATGTGATGATGAACTTGTATTAATTTGGTCACTTCTCTATTCATGATGTTCTGTAATGGTTTTTGATACACTTAATTATATAATGCACGCAGATGAACCGGCAATGGATGTACGGTGACAGACGCACCTCCGAGTACATTGAGGGCCTGCATAATTTTCTCGAAGTGGCTGAGGCAAACAAACAGAATGGTTTTATGTATTGTCCATGCCCAGTCTTTGGGAATACGAAGGATTACTCTGACTCAAAAACCCTTCATGTCCACCTGCTTGACAAGGGTTTCGTGCCACACTATAATACTTGGACCAAGCACGGAGAAAGAGGGGTTATGATGGAAGACAACGAAGAAGAAGAGGATGATGACAACTATCCCCCTGAATATGATGATACTGCAATGGGGGAAACAGAAGATCAAGAGGAACCAGACGATGTGCCCGATGATGATCTTCGCCGGGTCATTATTGATCCAAAGAGACAATGCCAAATTGAAAGGGAGAAGTTGAAGTTCGATCGCATGTTAGAGGATCACAAAAAAGGGTTGTACCCAAATTGCGAAGATGGCAACACAAAGCTCGGTACCATACTGTAATTGCTGCAATGGAAGGCAGACAGTGGTGTATCTGACAACGGATTTGGGAAGCTACTGAAAATAATGAAGAAGAAGCTTCCAAAGGATAACGAATTGCCCGACAGTACGTATGAAGCAAAGAAGGTTCTATGCCCCCTAGGATTGGAGGTGCAGAAGATACATGCATGCCCTAATGACTGCATCCTCTACCGCGGTGATTACGAGGATTTGAACGCATGCCCGGTATGCGGTGCATTGCGGTATAAGATCAGACGAGATGACCCTGTTGATGTTGAGGGCGAGCGCCCCAGGAAGAGGGTTCCTGCCAAGGTGATGTGGTATGCTCCTATAATACCACGGCTGAAACATTTGTTCAGAAACAAAGAGCATGTCAAGTTGATGCGATGCCACAAAGAGGACCGTAAGAAAGACGGGAAGTTGAGAGCACCCGCTGACGGGTCACAGTGGAGAAAAATCGAGACAAGGTGGGGGACTTTGCAGGTGATGCAAGGAACATATGGTTTGGTTTAAGTGCAGATGGCATTAATCCTTTTGGGTAGCAGAGCAACAATCATAGCACCTGGCCCGTGACTCTATGTATCTATAACCTTCCTCTTTGGTTGTGCATGAAGCGGAAGTTCATTATGATGCCAGTGCTCATCCAAGGACCTAAGCAACCCGGCAACGACATTGATGTGTACCTAAGGCCATTAGTTGAAGAACTTTTACAGCTGTGGAATGGAAAAGGTGTACGTGTGTGGGATGAGCACAATCAGGAGGAATTTGACCTACATGCGTTGGTGTTTGTAACCATGAATGATTGGCCTGCTCTCAGTAACCTTTCAGGATAGACAAACAAGGGATACCACGCATGCGTGCACTATTTAGATGACACCGAAAGTATATATTTGGACAAATGCAGGAAGAATGTGTACCTGGGACATCATCGATTTCTTCCGACCAACCATCAATGTCGAAAGAAAGGCAAGCATTTCAAAGGAGATGCAGATCACCGGAAGAAGCCCGCCCTCCGTACTGGTGATCACATACTTGATATGGTCAATGATTTACAAGTAATCTTTGGAAAGGGTCCTGGTGGACTATCTATTCCGAATGACACTGAGGTACTCGCACCCATGTGGAAGAAGAAATCTATATTTTGGGACCTACCATATTGGAAAGACCTAGAGGTCCGCTCTGCAATCGATGTGATGCACATGACAAAGAATCTTTGCGTGAACCTGCTAGGCTTCTTGGGCATGTATGGGAAGACAAAAGATACACCGGAGGCACGGGAGGACCAGCAACATGTGCACGAAAAAGACGGCATGCATCGAAAGTAGTATGAAGGTCCTGCTAGCTACGCTCTTACCAAAGAAGAGAAGGAAATCTTCTTTGAATGCCTTCTCAGTATGAATGTCCCCTCTGGCTTCTCGTCCAATATAAAGGGAATAATAAATATGGCAGAGAAAAATTTCCAGAACCTAAAGTCTCATGACTGCCACGTGATTATGACGCAACTGCTTCCGGTTGCATTGACGGGGCTTCTACTGAAAAACGTTTGGTTAGCCATTGTGAAGCTATGTGCATTCCTCAATGCAATCTCTCAGAAGGTAATCGATCCAAAAATCCTACCAAGGTTAAAGAATGATTTGGTGCAATGTCTTGTCTGTTTTGAGCTGGTGTTCCCACCATCCTTCTTCAATATCATGACGCACGTCCTAGTTCATCTAGTCGACGAGATTCCCATTCTGGGCCCTGTATTTCTACACAATATGTTCCCCTTTGAGAGGTTCATGGGAGTCTTAAAGAAATATGTCCATAACCGTGCTACGCCAGAAGGAAGCATCTCCACGGGCCATCAAATAGAGGATGTCATTGGGTTTTGTGTTGACTTCATTCCTGACCTTAAGCCGATTGGTCTCCCTCAATCGCGGTATGAGGGAAGACTGACTGGAAAAGGCACGCTAGGAGCGGACTCAATAATATGTAGGGATGGGCATTCTTGGGCTCAAGCACACTACACAATTCTACAGAATTCTACCTTGGTAATCCCATATGTCAATGAACACAAGAATATTCTGCGCTCCAAACACCCGGAGCAGTGTGACGACTGGATTACATGTGAACACATCAGAACTTTCGGCAGTTGGTTGCAAACACATCTCATGGGTAACACCACTGTTGCAGATGAGCTATACTCGTTGGCCAGGACACCATCTTCGACTGTATTAACTTACAAAGGGTACGAGATAAATGGGAGTACATTTTCACGATCGCCCAAGATCAAAAGAGTACCAACCAAAACAGTGGTGTCCGCTTTGATGCAGCAACCAAGAGGGGAAAGGACACATATTATGGTTACATAGTGGACATATGGGAACTTGACTATGGACATGATTTTAAGGTCCCTTTGTTTCGGTGCAAATGGGTCAATCTGTCAGGAGGCGGGGTACAGGTAGACCCACAGTATGGAATGACAACAGTGGATCTGAACAATCTTGGGTACACAGACGAACCATTCGTCCTAGCCAATGATGTGGCGCAGGTTTTCTATGTGAAGGACATGTCTACCAAACCGAGAAAAAGAAAAGATAAGGAAGCAAATACATCATACGATGAGCCAAAGCGCCACATAGTTCTTATAGGGAAAAGAGACATCGTGGGAGTGGAGTGCAAGAAAGACATGTCTGAAGATTATGAAAAGTTTCATGAAATTCCTCCCTTCAAAGTGAAGGCTGACCCAAGCACCCTGTTAAACGATGAAGATTATCCATGGTTACAGCGCAATAAGCAAGGGACACAGGCGAAGAAAAAGTGAAGGAGGATACGATGATGGCTCTGATTACGCGAAGAAATAATGAAATGCCTTTTCTAACAGATGAGTTTTCGTCCGAAACCCTGATACTTCGAAAGAGATTGTCCATTTTGTACACGAAGTGCATTCAGTTTTTGTCGTAACCCTCTCAACTTTTTAGCACATCCTATGTGGCTGAAATGATGCTACCGTGCCAACTTTCAACCTTTTCAGAGTTCATTTGTAGTGCTTTTCAATTTCAGGGTCATTTAGCTAAAAAAAATCAGTAAATGCATGAAAAATACCAAATGAAGTTAGAAAGGGTTTAAAATTGATGATGTGGCTTTGAATGGTGCATGTTGAACGCACAAAAAGTCTAGAGTTGAAATAAGTTTAAAAAAATGAAATCCCTTTTGTAACAGATGAGTTTTCGTCCGAAACCCTGATACTTCGAAAGAGATTGTCCATTTTGTACACGAAGTGCATCTAGTTTTTGCCGTAACAGTCTCAACTTTTTAGCACATGCTATGTGGGTGAAATGATGATACGATGCCAATTTTCAACCTTTTCAGAGTTCATTTGTAGTGCTTTTCAATTTCAGGGTCATTTAGCTAAAAAAAATAGGAAATGCATGAAAAATACCAAATGAAGTCAGAAAGGGTTGAAAATTGATGATGTTCCATTGAATGGTGCATGTCGAATGCAAAAAAAGTCTGGAGTTGAAATAAGTTCAAAAAAAAAAATGAAATCCCTTTTGTAACAGATGAGTTTTCGTTCGAAACCCTGATACTTCAAAAGAGATTGTCCATTTTGTACACGAAGTGCATCCAATTTTTGCCATAACCCTCTCAACTTTTTAGCACAGGCTACGTGGGTGAAATGATGATACCATGCCAACTTTCAACCTTTTTAGAGTTCATTTGTCGTGCTTTTCAAAAGAATGAACTAAAAAGCTTTTGTGAAACTCTAATAGCAAAAAGAATGAACTAAAAAGCTTTTATAAAACTCTAATAGCAAAAAGAATGAACTAAAAAGAATCAATTAAATTATTTTGTTATGATCAATTAAAACAAAACTATAATATTCTTCAATAGCAAAAAGAATCAACTAAAAAGCTTTTATAAACCTCTAGTTATTATCAAAATAATATTAACTTCAAATTATATAAAATTTATGCATCTAAAATTATCAAAGTTTTTTTAAAAAAATTTAATAGAAAAAAGAATTTTCATAAAGTATTTTATGTTAAAAACTTTAATAGCAAACTAAAATGACATAAAAAAATAAAAATGCCGCCTACTGGGCCACCACGGCCGGCATACGACTAGAAACCCATCTGTACATGGGCCAAGATGCAGGCCCGCGGGCCCAAAAGGCCCAACATGGCAGTGACAAAGGTTAGGCAAGTGCTTCCTGCATTAGAGAAGAGCTCGACAACTTAGCCGTAGCGCGCCTTATAAACCAGTGTTGCCCTCTCTCAACTAGCGAGGTGGGACTAAACTCCCACCACCCCGCGCCAGTGCAAGTACCAGGCCTTTGTATATAACCGCGCACTTAGAAAATTTTCAAACACAATTCACTTTGATTCTTCTCTCCCCCGACGACGCCGACGACCACCTCGATGCCGCCAGGCTGCCGGACCTTGCCGTCGACGCCTTGCCCTGCCCCGATGCCGCCGCGCCCTTGCCCTGCCCCCGACGCCACCGCTCCACAGCTAGCCGGTCGGCCAGGTACTCCCTCCTCCCTCCCTCCTTCCTCCTTGTATGTATAAAGTTGTCCCTGTTCAGAGAGTTGCAAGGTTTCATAGAGTTTGTTGAAATGTGTTTGCCATGTCCACAAGGTGTTTGTTGAAATGCTAGGGCTAGCTAGGGAACTTTGTTGTATGTGAAACTTGGCAGGATGATGTCTCCTTGGATGTTAGAGATGATGGTCAAGTTGGTTTGATAAAAGGAAAAACTTGTTAGTACAAGTTTTATTAGAATTTAGTTCTGGACAGAAACTACAGGAAATTTTTTGGTGGACTTGCAAGATGAAATTGGGGCTGCCCTTCTGGACTTAAGGTTTTAGTTGGAAGGACTATAAGATGCAAAAAATTCAGAATTATTGGAGCAAGGAAAAATAGGGTTGTAGTTCAATGCCAAGATTGGACCAAAATTGAAAAATGGAAGTTGTGCTCAAAATTTTCAAATGAAAAAAGTGGCTTTTTGCAAAAAAAAATGATCTATAAGCATCAGAGGACATCTCAAAAAATTTGTGGCATTTGAAAAGAATTATTTGAAATTGTTCTAGTGCAACAGGGTCATTCTAGAGTTTGAAAATTCTAATAAAAGAATTTTTTTGAGGCCAAATCATTATGAAAATAATTACTACTGATGTTTATAAGATAATTAAAAGGATTGGGAGAAAATTTTAAAACCCACATTAAAAGGATTGGTGACAAATATACTTCTTTTTTGCTTTATGTGATAGCTAGTTTGAAGTGTCAAAGCTTTATGTGTGACCTAGTTTGATGTTCATTGTGATGTATTAAAACTTGGTCAATATTTCGTATTTAGAGTTGATTTAGAGTTCATTTTGAATTTCATTGTGATGTATGAAAACTTGGTCAATATTTTGTCTTTAGAGTTTATTTAGAGTTCATTTTGATGTATGAAAACTGGGTCAATATTTTGTATTGTAGATGCCATGCCATGCTATTTTCTTTAAGTTTGAAACTTGCTTTCAAATTGGTATCTAGCTAGCTACAATTTTTTTATTAGGTTGTGGTGTTACATTCATGTCATGCCATTTGTTGCCATGCTAATTTTCACTCTCGATTGAATTACAGGTTGTGGTGTTGCATCTCCGTGGAGTTGGTCACTTATCGTCCCTCCGCTGTTCAACAAAAGGTGTCCATTTGTTGTATATATGTTGAGTTTTGTTCATAGGAGGATGGTTGGTTCATTTGTTGAGTTGTGTATTCATCTTGTGTATAAAGCTTGTATTCATCTTGTCGTTAAAACATGACAGAGGGGTTCATTAAAACATAACCCTGATAACTTCGACATGAGGGGCCGGGGGGGTGGTTCATGTCAAGTGTTGTATTTTATCTCGAATGTGAAGCAAGTCTTTTTTTTGCCATGTCAAGTGTTGTATTTTCTGTCGAAACATATCCCCGATAACTTTGACATGAGGGGGGGGGGGGGGTGGGGACGTCGGACGTGCATGAGAATGAGGGGGGAGTAGTCCTCGATGATCGTCTGAAACTGACTGTTGTAAAACTTGTCAACTTTGCCATTTTGAGGGCGGAGTAGTCCATCTCTCATGTTTGTATATTGCCATGTTGTAATATTTGCAGAAACTATGGACAGAGACTTCGAAAAAGAAGAGTTGTTGGGGGATATAATCCGCGACGAAGGTGATCCCTTGTCGTTTCTCAACGACACCGATAGTCAGGAAGGAGAAGATGACAGCTCCGGTGATCCAACAATGAAGGAGGAAGGAGATCATGACAGCTCCGGTGACCGAATGGCGGAGGAAGGAGATCATGATCACGGCTCCGATGACCAAACGGAGGAGGGAGCCTTAACTGTTGCAAAGTCCGGCGAGGTATATATATATATATATTAATTAAGCCTCTGCTGACTAGATGCATTAATTGTTTTGTATGTACATATATTAACGCTTCTTTCTTCTTTTAGCCCTCCGGATCGAGCCAAACTTCGGTAAGGAGACGAGGCCCGAAGAAAAGGTTGCACCAGGATGAAAGGTTCACGATCACAGAAGTCGCTCGAGATGGCCAACCGATTGCTCCCAAGCGGACTAAGGACACATTTGTACATCAGTGCCAAGTTGTTGTTAGGGACACCGTCCCGATCAGCATCCAAGAATGGAATAAGAAGAAGGAACCTGAAGTTTCTTATGTCCAGGATAGACTGAAAGATGATCTTTGGACCTCACTGCTGACAAATTTCAGCCTACCACCAGAGGAGGATCCGAATAACCCAGTTATAGAGCGAAAGGTCAAGGCATTTGCTCTTAAGAAGATGGCAGAATTATTCAACAACTGGAAGAAAGAGTTGAACAAAAAGTTTGTCGAGAAAGACGAGACTCCAGAATTCATCGGTCGATATGAGAAGATAAGAGATCACTGGCCCGCATTTGTGGCCTATAAGAAATCGGACAAGGGTAAGAAAAGGTCACTGACAAACAAGCAAAATGATGCAAAGAAGAAGTATCACCATACCACGGGGTCCAGCAAAGCCCGGCCATTGTGGGACAAAGCTAAGAAAGACCTGCTTGCTAAAGGGGTCCAACCAGTGACATTGCACTGGCCAGATCGGGCAAGGACTTGGTTCTTTGGGGTTGGGGGTTGGGGGAACTTTGGACCCAGAATCAGGGAAGTGTGTTTGGATGAACGATCAACTTGCAATACCCATCAAGAAGCTTGAGGAAGCAATCCAGGCAGCGCAGGAAGGGAGGTTCCGGCCCGAAAGAGAGACGGACGAGCTGACAGAGGATCTCGGGAATCCTAAACACCCTGGACGAACACGAGGCACTTCAGGCTCAGTTCCGGGGGTGCATGGGTTTCCTGACAGCGGTGGTTATAGAAGCCGACAGAGAAAGAACCAAGAGGAAGCAAGCGAAATGCAGAAGCTCAGTGCAAGATTAGCAAAACTAGAGGAACTTGAGAGCCAGCGAGCTATCGGCCAACCATCTCAGCGGCACAAAGATCCTTCCTTCGACACTGCCCCAGAAGCTACCCCACCGTCTCAGCGGAGAAGCAGCGTGGTTTCCATGGAGCTCATTCATCCTGATTTCACGGCTCCCCGCTACCCCGTGGATAGTATCACGGAGGCTGATCATTGTGTGCTAATGACGAAATTCCAAAACCTGACTTTGAAGGTGGCGGTCGGCTCTGTTGTACCTCCTCGAGCTGAGGGAACTTTCCATTGCCGTCCGATTCCACATGGCTATGCTATTGTCACGGTGGATGAAATAATGGAGGGATTTGAGGGGCTGGAGCTTGACCACCCTACAGGTGAAGGGGATATTTTTCTGGAAAATGCTTTAAGGAGTACATGTCTATGGAGAAAGGAGAACATCAAGCTTCCAAACTAGACGGCGCCTCAGCGGACTCAGTCGGATGAGGCCCCTCAGCAGACTCCTCACAGTCGAGCTCAGCTGCTTGAGTCATCTCTAGTGCATGAGCTATCTCCACCGCCTCAGCCGCCATCTCCGACGGAGGAAGCCCCTCAGCAGAGTCCTCTTCCTCCTCCGCCTCCTCCTCTACCTCCTCCGGTGCATCAGCGGACTTCGCCGTCTCAGCAACGGCGGAAGAGAGCCGCCACTGCTCCGGCGGCTAGCAGTACAACAAGTGGGAAGAAATTCAAATTTGGTCCAAGCCTCAAGCCTCTTCCAAAGATACCATATGAGAGGACTGACGAGGAAAACAAGCAGATCGTGGATGACGAAGTGAGGGCCCATTTTGAACGGAAACGTCCACCTCCGAAGGAAACAGTAGATCCGGTGAAAGCGAAGCGCACTCTGGATGCCCTTAAGCGACCACCACCGCCTCCACCGCAACCCAACTATGACCGCTGTATTGAAAAGACATATGATGAAGCGCGGCGGTCGGGAAATACCACCAGTGCTGCAAAGAAGAAGAAGTGGGAAAAAACTCCCCAGCTCGGCGAACAGGAGAAGTGATGTCTACGACGCAACTTTATTATTGTAGACACGTGTTGGGCCTCCAAGCGCAGAGTTTTGTAGGACAGTAGCAATTTTCCCTCAAGTGGATGACCTAAGGTTTATCAATCCATGGGAGGCATAAGATGAAGATAGTCTCTCTCAAACAACCCTGCAACCAAATAATAAAAAGTCCCTTGTGTCCCCAACACACCAAATACAATGGTAATTTGTATAGGTGCACTAGTTCGGCAAAGAGATGGTGATACAAGTGTAATATGGATAGTAGATATTGGTTTTTGTAGTAGGAACAATAAAAAAACAGCAAGGTAGCAATTGATAAAACGGAGCACAAACGGTATTGCAATGCTTGAAAATGAGCCCTAGGGTCCATACTTTCACTAGTGCAACCTCATAACAATGCTAATATAATTGGATCATATAACCATCAAAGTGCGATGAAGAATCACTCCAAAGTTCCTATCTAGCGGAGAACATAAGAAGAAATTGTTTGTAGGGTACGAAACCACCTCGAAGCTATTCTTTCCGATCGATCTATCCAAGAGTTCATACTAAAATAACACCAAATAATTTCAGATTCATAATACTCAACCCAACACAAAGAACCTCAAAGAGTGCCCCAAGATTTCTACCGGAGAAACAAAAACAAGAACGTGCATCAACCCCTATGCATAGGTTACCCCAATGTCACCTCGGGAATCCGCGAGTTGAGTGCCAAAACATATATCAAGTGAATCAATACGATACCCCATTGTCACCACGGGTATTCATAGCAAGACATACATAAAGTGTTCTCAAATCCATAAAAGTATTCAATCCGATAAAACGAAATCTCAAAGTGAAAACTCAATTCATCACAACAAGATAGAGAGGGGAAAACACCATATGATCCGACTATATTAACAAAGCCCGCGATACATCAAGATCGTGACATCTCAAGAACACGAGAGAGAGAGAGAGAGAGATTAAACACATAGCTACTAGTACAAACCCTCAGCCCCGAGGGTGGACTACTCCCTCCTCATCATGGTGGCCGCCGGGATGATGAAGATGGCCACCGGTGATGATTTCCCCTTCCGGCAGGTTGCCGGAATGGGGTCTAGATTGGTTTCTCGTGGCTACAGAGGCTTGCAGCGGTGAAACTTCTGATCTAGGGTTACCGCCAGGGTTTTTGGAATATTTGACGATTTATAGGGCGAAGAGGCGGTGCGGGAGGCCACAGAGGTGGGCACAACCCACCGAGGCACGCCTGCGGGCGCAGGTGCACCCTGGTGGGTTGTGCCCCCCTCGGGGAACCCCCCAGGTGCTGCTCTGGCCCATTGGATGTCTTCTAGTCTATAAAAAATCCACAAATTTTTTTGCTGTATTTGGACTCCGTTTGATATTGATTTTCTGCGGTGTAAAAAACAAGCAAAAACAGCAACTGGCACTGGGTACTATGTCTATAGGTTAGTCCCAAAAAATGATATGAAGTTGCTATAAAATGGTTGTAAAACATCCAAGAATGATAATATAGCAGCATGAATACGTCATAAATTATAGATACGTTGGAGACGTATTAGCATCCCCAAGCTTAATTCCTAATCATCCTCGAGTAGGTAAATGATAAAAGAAATAATTTATGAAGTGTGAATGCTAGCAAAGTGCATAAGTTTGATCAATGATAATTTCAATCACTTTCCCTAGCATCATAACAGCAACTCTTTCTCATAAAACTCATCATGACAAAGTAGAAACCAATTCACATGTTAAGGTTCAAATAATGAATTCTCTTGAAACTCAACAACCTATATTCTTAGTCACCAAACACTGGCAATTCAACTTGTTCAACAAATTCTAAGTAAGAGCTCCACATACTCAACCATCATATAGTCTTCTATGATTGCTAACACTCATCGCATACACATGAGCAAAACGTTTCAACCGGACACATAGAAAGATAGGGGCTTATAATTTCACCTCCCAACGTATTCACCTCAAGGGTGATGTCAACAATAATAAGTCATGCTACCCATATCCAACTTGATATATGTGCCTAGATCTTTCCTCACAACATGATGCTTGCCAAAAGAGAAAAATAAAAAGGAATAGAGAGAAAAACTTTGACTCTTGCATGAAAGTAAATACATAAAAGTAAAAGGTAGGCCCTTCGCAGAGGGAAGCAGAGGTTGTCATGCACTTTTTGTTTGTATGCTCAATCCCTTAGTGCAAACGAACGTCACGTTATATTGCCCCTTATGATAGCAACCTTTATTATGCAGTCTATCGCTTTTATTCTTTGCCATCACAAGTTCGTACAACGCTCAATTTTCTCTTACACTAAATGATCTAACACTTTTAGAAGCAATTTTTATTGCCTTATTGCACCGATGACAACTTACTTGAAGGATCTTACTCAATCCTTAGGTAGGTATGGTGGACTCTTGAAAATAAGATTTGGGTTTAAGGGTTTTTGGATGCACAAGTAGTATCTCTACTTGGTGTGGAATTTTTGGCTAGCAAAGATGGGGGGCAAGCACCACATGTTGAAGGATCTATGACAATATAACTTCTATGTGAATATGAACAAACATAAATCATTACGTTGTCTTCCTTGTCCAACGTCAACAATTTTGGCATATAATATTTTGATGGGGGCTCACAATGACAAAATATTTCCAAGATAGTGTATTTGCATGTGAAAGTTCTCTTCCTTACAGTAATCATTCATGAATTGCTTGTATGACCAATATTGTGATTGTCAAGCTTCAAAAGATTTCACTTTCTAAACCCAATGTGAAGCTACCACTAGGCATGATATGAACATATAATTTCAACTTCATGATATTCAATTCATTCAACAATTTACTTATAGGATATAAGTGAAGCACAAGAGTGAATGACAAACTACTCCAAAAAGATATAAGTGAAGATCAAGCGAGTAGTTAAGTAAAGGGGTGGCTAATTGAGGACTCTCTCTTATTTAAAAACTTTCAGATCTAAGTATTTTTTTTAAAACATCAAGTAAAACAAAATAAAATGACATTCTAAGAATAGCACAACTCAAGTGAAGAAGCAAAAACTTAGGCTCAACCGATACTAACTGATAATTGTTGATGAAGAAAGGTGGGATGCCTACCGGGGCATCCCCAAGCTTAGATGCTTGAGACTTCTTGAAATATTATCTTGGGGTGCCTTGGGCATCCCCAAGCTTGAGATTTTGCGTCTCCTTAATTCATTTTATATCACGGTTTCCCTAAATCTTAAAAACTTCATACACACAAAACTCAACAAGAACTCGTGAGATAAGTTAGTATAAACCAATGCAAATACCTTATCATTCTCTACTGTAGCAAATCACAAAAATTATTATTCAACATTGCATACTAAATGCCTCTGCATATTTAATACTCCTATCCTCAAATAGAATAATTAAACAAGCAAACATATGCAAACAATGCAAACATAACAGCAATCTGCCAAAATAGTACAGTCTGTAAAGAATGCAAGAGTATCAATACTTCTTTAACTCCAAAAATTATGAAAATTTACCACACTGTAGAAAATTTATCAGAGCTTATTGTGCAGAAAGTTCCAACATTTTATCATATTCAGACTTTTCTCGCAAATTTTTGCAACATCGATAAACTTTCTGTTTTGAAACAGCAACTCATATACTTGCAAAATAAGCATGGTAAAGGCTATCCTTGACATTTTTATTGAAAACAAAGATGCAAAACATTATTCTCAATAACAACATGCAGATCCTAACAAGAAAATGATGCTCCAAGCAAAACACATATCATGTGACGAATAAAAATGTAGCTCCAAGTGAGGTTACCGATAATGTTGGAGACGAAAGTGAAGGAAATATGCCCTAGAGGCAATAATAAAGTTGTTATTTGTATTTCCTTATATCATGATAAATGTTTATTATTCATGCTAGAATTGTATTAACTGGAAACTTGATACATGTGTGAATACATAGACAAAACACCGAGTCCCTAGTAAGCATCTACTAGACTAGCTCGCTAATCAAAGATGGTTAAGTTTCCTAACCATAGACATGTGTTGTCATTTGATGAATGGGATCACATCATTAGGAGAATGATGTGATGGACAAGACCCATCCGTTAGCTTAGCATAATGATCGTTAAGTTTTATTGCTATTGCTTTCTTCGTGACTTATACATATTCCTTTGACTATGAGATTATGCAACTCCCGAATACCGGAGGAACACCTTGTGTGCTATCAAACGTCACAACGTAACTGGGTTATTATAAAGATGCTCTATAGGTGTCTCCGAAGGTGTTTGTTGGGTTGGCATAGATAGAGATTAGGATTTGTCACTCCGAGTATCGGAGAGGTATCTCTGGGCCCTCTCGATAATGCACATCATGATAAGCCTTGCAAGCAATGTAACTAATGAGTTAGTTACAGGATGATGCATTACGAAAGTAGTAAAGAGACTTGCCGATAACGAGATTGAACTAGGTATAAAGATACCGATGATCGAATCTCGGGCAAGTAACATACCGATGACAAAGGGAATGACGTATGTTGTCATTGCGGTTTGACCGATAAAGATCTTCGTAGAATATGTAGGAACCAATATGAGCATCCAGGTTCCGCTATTGGTTATTGACCAGAGATGTGTCTCGGTCATGTCTACATAGTTCTCGAACCCGTAGGGTCCGTACGCTTAACGTTCGATGACAATTTGTATTATGAGTTATGTGTTTTTGTGACCGAAGATTGTTCGGAGTCCCGGATGAGATCATGGACATGACGAGGAGTCTCGAAATGGCCGAGAGGTAAAGATTGATATATTGGAAGGTAGTATTCGAACACCGGAAGGGTTCCGGATTGTGTCGGGTACATACTGGAGTACCGGAGGTGTTACGGGAATCCCCCGGTGGAAGATATGGGCCATATGGGCCATAGGAGGGAGGCTAACCAGCCCACAAGGGGCTGGTGCGCCCCCCACAAGGGAGGAGGCCGAATTGGACTAGGGAAGGAGGTGGCTCCCCCCTTTCCTTCTCCCTCTCCCTCTCCTTCCCTATATCCACCTCCGGAGAAAGGAAAAGTGGGGGGGGGGGGGGCGAATCCTACTAGGAGTAGAGTCCTAGTAGGACTCCCCGCATGGCGCGCCCCCTTTGGTGGCCGGCCTCCTCCTCCCCTCCTTTATATTCGGGGGCAGGGAGGCACCCCAAAACACACCAAGATTTGTCTTAGCCGTGTGCGGTGCCCCCCTCCACAGTAACACACCTCGGTCCTATCGTCGTTGTGCTTAGGCAAAGCCCTGCGCCGGTAACTTCATCATCACCGTCGCCACGCCGTCGTGCTGACGGAACTCTCCCTCATCCTTAACTGGATCAAGAGCTTGAGGGACGTCATCGACCTGAACGTGTGCTGAACTCGGAGGTCCCGTACGTTCGGTGCTTGATCAGTTGGATCACGAAGACGTTCGACTACATCAACCGCGTTAAGCTAACACTTCCGCTTTCGGTCTACGAGGGTACGTAGACACACTCTCCCCCTCTCGTTGCTATGCATCTCCTAGATAGATCTTGCGTGAGCATAGGAATTTTTGAAATTGCATGCTACGTTCCCCTACAATGGTATCAGAGCCAGGTCTATGCGTAGATGATATGCACGAGTAGAACACAAAGAGTTTTGGGCGATAATAGTCATACTGCTTACCACCAATGTCTTATTTTGATTCGGTGGTATTGTTGGATGAAGCGGCCCGGACCAACCTTACATGACCGCGTTCATGAGACCGGTTCCACCGACAGACATGCAACTTGTTGCATAAAGGTGGCTGGTGGGTGTCTGTTTCTCCAACTTTAGTTGAATCGAGTTTGACTACGGCCGGTCCTTGTTGAAGGTTAAAACAGCACACTTGACGAAAAATCATTGTGGTTTTGATGCGTAGGTAAGAACGGTTCTTGCTAGAAGCCCGTAGCAGCCACGTAAAAATTGCAACAACAAAGTAGAGGACGTCAAACTTGTTTTTGCAGCTCATGCTGTGATGTGATATGGTCAAGACATGATGTGATATACATTATTGTATGAGATGATCATGTTTTGTAAAAGTTATCGGCAACTGGCTGGAGCCTTATGGTTGTCGCTTTATTGTATGAAATGCAATCACCATGTAATTGCTTTACTTTATCACTATGCGGCAGTGATAGTCGTAGAAGCAATAGTTGGCAAGACAACAACGACGCTACGATGGAGATCATGGTGTCAAGCCGGTGACGATGGAGATCATGACAGTGCTTTGGAGATGGAGATCAAAGGCACAAGATGATGATGGCCATATCATGTCACATATTTTGATTGCATGTGATGTTTAATTTTTATGCATCTTATTTTGCTTAGTACGGTGGTAGCATTATAAGATGATCCCTCACTAAATTTCAAGGTGTAAGTGTTCTCCCTGAGTATGCACCGTTGCGACAGTTCGTCGTGCCGAGACACCACGTGATGATCGGGTGTGATAAGCTCTACGTTCACATACAACGGGTGCAAGCCAGTTTTGCACGTGCAGAATACTCGGGTTAAACTTGACGAGCCTAGCATATGCAGATATGGCCTCGGAACACTGAGACCAAAAGGCCGAGCGTGAATCATATAGTAGATATGATCAACATAGAGATGTTCACCATTGATAACTACTCCATCTCACGTGATGATCGGACATGGTTTAGTTGATATGGATCACGTGATCATTTAGATGACTAGAGGGATGTCTATCTAAGTGGGAGTTCTTAAGTAATATGATTAATTGAACTTAATTTATCATGAACTTAGTCCTGATAGTTTTTGCATATCTATGTTGTAGATCAATAGCTCGCGTATAGCTCCCCTGTTTTATTTTGATATGTTCTGAGAGAAAACTAAGTTGAAAGATGATAGTAGCAATGATGCGGACTGGTTCCGTGATATGAGGATTATCCTCATTGCTACACAGAAGAATTATGTCTTTGATGCACCGCTAGGTGACAGACCTATTGCAGGAGCAGATGTAAATGTTATGAACGTTTAGCAAGCTCGATATGATGACTACTTGATAGTTTAGTGCGCCATGATTTACGGCTTAGAACCTGGACTTCAAAAACGTTTTGAACGCCACGGAGCATATGAGATGTTCCAAGAGCTGAAATTGGTATTTCAGACTCATGCCCGTGTCAAGAGGTATGAGACCCCTGACAAGTACTTTGCCTACAAGATGGAGGAGAATAGCTCAGGTAGTAAGCATGTGCTCAGAATGTCTGGGTACTACAATCACTTGAATCAAGTGGGAGTTAATCTTCCAGATAAGATAGTGATTGACAAAAGTTCTCTAGTCACTATCACCAAGCTACTAGAACTTCGTGATGAACTATAATATGCAAGGGATGACGAAAATGATTCACGAGCTCTTCGCGATACTGAAATCAGCGAAGGTAGAAATCTAGAAAGAGCATCAAGTGTTGATGATTGACAAGATCACTAGTTTCAAGAAAAAGGGCGAGGGAAAGGGAACTTCAAGAAGAATGGCAAGCAAGTTGTCACTCCCGGGAAGAAGCCCAAGTCTGGACCTAAGCCTGAAACTGAGTGCTTCTACTACAAAGGGAATGGTCACTGGAAGCGGAACTACCCCAAATATTTGGCGGATAAGAAGGATGGCAAAGTAAACAAAAGTATATTTTATATACATGATATTGATGTGTATTTTACTAGTGTTCATAGTAGCCCCTGGGTATTTGATACCGGTTCAGTTGCTAACATTAGTTACTCGAAACAGGAGTTGCAAAATGAACAAAGACTAGTTAATGACGAGGTGACGATGTGTGTTGGAAGTGATTCCAAGGTTGATAAGATCACCATTCCACACTCCCTCTACCTTCGGGATTAGTGTTGGACCTAAATAAATAAATGTTATTTGGTGTTTGCGTTAAGCATGAATATGATTGGATCATGTTTATTGCAATATGGTTATTCATTTAAGTCAGAGAATAATTGTTGTTCTGTTGACATGAATAAAACCTTGTATGGTCATACACTCAATGTAAATGGTTTATTGAATCTCGATCGTAGTGATACACATATTCATAATATTGATGCCAAAAGATGCAAAGTTGATAATGATAGTGCAACATATTTGTGGAACTGCCGTTTAGGTCATATTGGTGTAAAGCGCATGAAGAAACTCCATGCAGATGAACTTTTGGAATCACTTGATTATGAATCATTTGATACTTGCGAACCATACCTCATGGGCAAGATGACTAAAACTCCGTTCTCCGGAACAATGGAGCGAGCTAATGACTTATTGGAAATAATACATACCGATGTATGCGGTCCAATGAGTGTTGAAGCACGCGGTGGGTATCATTATTTTCTAAACTTCACAGATGATTTGAGCAGATATGGGTATACCTACTTGATGAAACATTAAGTCTGAAACATTTGAAAAGTTCAAAGAATTTCAGGGTGAAGTGGAAAATCATCGTAACAAGAAAATAAAGTTTCTATGATCTGATCACGGAGGCGAATATTTGAGTTACGAGTTTGGCCTTCATTTAAAACAATGTGGAATAGTTTCACAACTCACGCCACCTAGAACACCACGGCATATTGGTTTGTCTGAACGTCGTAATCATACTTTATTAGATATAGTGTGATCTATGATGTCTCTTACCGATTTACCACTATCACTTTGGGGTTATGCATTAGAGACAGTTGCATTCACGTTCAATAGGGCACCATCTAAATCCGTTGAGACGACACCGTATGAACTGTGGTTTGGCAAGAAACCTAAGCTGTCGTTTCTTAAAGTTCGGGGTTGCGATGCTTATGTGAAAAACTTCAGCCTGATAAGCTCGAACCCAAATCGGAGAAGTGTGTCTTCATAGGAAACCCAAAAGAAACTATTGGGTACACCTTCTATCACAGATCCGAAGGCAAGATATTTGTTGCTAAGAATGGATCCTTTCTAGAGAAGGAGTTTCTCTCGAAAGAAGTGAGTGGGAGGAAAGTAGAACTTGATGAGATAATTGTACCTTCTCTTGAATTAGAAAGTAGTTCATCACAGAAATCAGTTCCAGTGATGCCCACACCAATTAGTGAGGAAGCTAATGATGATGATCCTGAAACTTTAGATCAATTTACTACCGAACCTCGTAGGTCAACCAGAATACGTTCTACACCAAAGTGGTACGGTAATCCTGTTATGGAAGTCATATTACTAGACCATGACAAACCTACGAACTATGAGTTAGCGATGATGAGCCCAGATTCCGCGAAATGGCTTGAGGCCATGAAATCTGAGATAGGATCCATGTATGAGAACAAAGTGTGGACTTTGGTGGACTTGCCCGATGGTTGGCAAGCCATTGAGAATAAATGGATCTTCAAGAGGAAGACGGACGCTGATGGTAGTGTTACTATCTACAAAGCTCGATTTGTCGCAAAAGGTTTTCGACAAGTTCAAGGTATTGACTACGATGAGATTTTCTCACTCGTAGCGATGCTTAAGTCTGTCCAAATTATGTTAGCAATTGCCGCATTTTATGAAGTCTGGCAAATGGATGTCAAAACTGCATTCCTTAATGGATTTCTTAAAGAAGAGTTGTATATGATGCAACCAAAAGATTTTTTCAATCCTAAAGGTGCTAACAAAGTGTGCAAACTCCAGAAATCCATCTATGGACTGGTGCAAGCATCTCAGAGTTGGAATATACGCTTTGATGAGGTGATCAAAGCATATGGTTTTATACAGACTTGCGGTGAAGCCTGTATTTACAAGAAAGTGAGTGGGAGCTCTATAGCATTTCTGATATTATATGTGGATGACATATTATTGATTGGAAATAATATAGAATTTCTGGATAGCATAAAAGGATACTAAAATAAGAATTTTTCAATGAAAGACCTCGGTGAAGCTACTTACATATTGAGCATCAAGAACTATAGGGATAGATCAAGAAGCTTAATAGAACTTTCACAAAACACATACCTTGATAAGATTTGAAGAAAGTTCAAAATGGTTCAGTCCAAGAAGGGATTCTTGCCTGTATTACAGGGTATAAAGTTGGGTAAGACTCAAAGCATGACCACGACAAAAGATAGAGAGAGAATGAAACTCATTCCCTATGCCTCAGCCATAGGTTCTATAAAGTATGCCATGCTGTGTACCAAACCAATTGTGTACCTTGCCATGAGTTTGCCAAGGGGGTACAATAGTGATCCAGGAGTAGATCACTAGACAGTGGTCAAAATTATCCTTAGAGGACTAAGGAAATGTTTCTCGGTTATGGAGGTGATAAAAGAATTCATCGTAAAGAGTTACATCGATGCAAGCTTTGACACTGATCTAGATGACTCTAAGTCTCAATCTAGATACATATTGAACATGGGAGCAATTAGCTAGAGTAGCTCCGTGCAGAGCATTGTAGACATAGAAATTTGTAAAATACATACGGATCTGAATGTTGGCAGACCCGTTGACTAAACTTCTTTCACAAGCAAAACATGATCACACCTTAGTACTCTTTGGGTGTTAATCACATAGCGATGTGAACTAGATCATTGACTCTAGTAAACCCTTTGGGTGTTGGTCACATGGCGATGTGAACTATGGGTGTTAATCACATAAAGATGTGAACTATATTGGTGTTAAATCACATGGCGATGGGAACTAGATTATTGACTCTAGTGCAAGTGGGAGACTGAAGGAAATATGCCCTAGAGGCAATAATAAAGTTGTTATTTATATTTCCTTATATCATGATAAATGTTTATTATTCATGCTAGAATTGTATTAACCGAAAACTTGATACATGTGTGAATACATAGACAAAACACCGAGTCCCTAGTAAGCCTCTACTAGACTAGCTCGTTAATCAAAGATGGTTAAGTTTCCTAACCATAGACATGTGTTGTAATTTGATGAATGGGATCACATCATTAGGAGAATGATGTAATGGACAAGACCCATCCGTTAGCTTAGCATAATGATCGTTAAGTTTTATTGCTATTGCTTTCTTCATGACTTATACATATTCCTTTGACTATGAGATTATGCAACTCCCGAATACCGGAGGAACACCTTGTGTGCTATCAAACGTCACAACGTAACTGGGTGATTATAAAGATGCTCTACAGGTGTCTTCGAAGGTGTTTGTTGGGTTGGCATAGATCGAGATTAGGATTTGTCACTCCGAGTATCGGAGAGGTATCTCTGGGCCCTCTCGGTAATGCACGTCATGATAAGCCTTGCAAGAAATGCAACTAATGAGTTAGTTACGGGATGATGCATTACGGAATGACTAAAGAGACTTGCCGATAACGAGATTGAACTAGGTATAAAGATACCGACGATCGAATCTCGGGCAAGTAACATACCGATGACAAAGGGAATGACGTATGTTGTCATTGCGGTTTGACCGATAAAGATCTTCGTAGAATATGTAGGAACCAATATGAGCATCCAGGTTCTGCTATTGGTTATTGACCGGAGAAGTGTCTCGGTCATGCCTACATAGTTCTCGAACCCGTAGGGTCCGCATGCTTAACGTTCGATGACAATTTGTATTATGAGTTATGTGTTTTCATGACCGAAGATTGTTAGGAGACCCGGATGAGATCAGGGACAAGACGAGGAGTCTCGAAATTGTCGAGAGGTAAAGATTGATATATTGGAAGGTAGTATTCGGACACCGGAAGGGTTCCGGAGTGTATCGGGTACATACCGGAGTACCGGTGGGGTTACCCGGAATCCCCCGGTGGAAGATATGGGCCATATGGGCAATAAGAGGGAGGCTAACCAGCCCACAAGGAGCTGGTGCACCCCCCACAAGGGAGGAGGCCGAATTGGACTAGGGAAGGGGGCGGCGCCCCCCTTTCCTTCTCCCTCTCCCTCTCCTTCCCTATTTCCACCTCCGGAGAAAGGAAAAGTGGGGGGGGGGCGAATCCTACTAGGAGTAGAGTCCTAGTAGGACTCCCCCCATGGCACGCCCCCTTTGGTGGCCGGCCTCCTCCTCCCCTCCTTTATATACGGTGGCAGGGTGGCACCCCAAAACACACAAAGATTTGTCTTAGCCGTGTGCGGTGCCCCCCTCCACAGTTACACACCTCGGTCATATCATCGTAGTGCTTAGGCGAAGCCCTGCGCTGGTAACTTCATCATCACCGTCGCCACGCCGTCGTGCTGATGGAACTCTTCCTCATCCTCAACTGGATCAAGAGCTCGAGGGACGTCATCGAGCTGAACGTGTGCTGAACTCGGAGGTGCCGTACGTTCGGTGCTTGATCGGTTGGATCGCGAAGACGTTCGGCTACATCAACCGCGTTAAGCTAACGCTTCCGCTTTCGGTCTACGAGGGTACGTTGACACCCTCTCCCCCTCTCGTTGCTATGCGTCTCCTAATAGATCTTGCGTGAGCGTAGGAATTTTTGAAATTGCATGCTACGTTCCCCTACAGAAAGAGGGGATGCACTACTAGGAAAATGCTTATACACAGTAGCATAGTAGTAGCGCTATAAAATAGCAACCGCTGCTACTATTTAGCAGTAGCGCTTTTCCTAGAAAGCGCTACTAGTAAAACTCTAGTAGTAGCGCTGGTAAGCAAAAACGCGCTACTACTATGTGGTACCAGACGAGGCCACCGACGGTCGCTGGAGTTGTAGCGCTATACAAAAACAAGCGCTACTACTAACTGTTTAGTAGCAGCGCTTGATTGTACTGTGCCGCTACTGCTAATGGGCCCCACTTAGTAGTAGCGCTGTTCCAGGAGAGCGCTACTACTAAGTCCCATAGCAGCAGCGCTTTTTGCTAAGCAGCGCTACTACTAAGTCCCATAGCAGCAGCGCTTTTTGCTAAGCAGCGCTACTACTAGTTGCGGCTGGTGCCACCTTTTCCACCCCCTCCCCGTCCTCCCCCACTTTGCCCTCTCTCCCCCTCCTTTCCCCTCTCCACTCTCCACTCTCCACCATTGTTGCTCTTCTTCTCTCTTCCTCCTACCTCTCTTCTCTTCTCTCCTCATTAATGGCACCCTCCTCCATAAATGGCCTCTCTCTTTCTCCTACACCTCTCTTCTCTCCCCCATTAATGCCCTCCTTCACCATAACCCCTCTCCATTAGTTAGCTAGCTAGATTCACCTCTCCTCCCCAACAACTAGATCTAGCTAGCTATTTAGCCAACCACACGTGCTCTCTCGATCGTTCTCTCTCATCATCTAATTAACCGCGCGTGCTCTCGGTCTCTCTCGGGAGATATATAGGTGAGTAAAAAGTTGTTCATTTCAAGAATGGGAATATGTGTGTGAATGAGAATATGTGTGTTTGGGATATATATATGGAGAGATTTGTGTGAGTGACATGCCCTCGAGTTGCTTATGTTTTGCCGAAATGTCGATTTATTTCCGTTTCGGTGAATTTCGAGCAAACTCAATATGTCCTATTTTTAGGCAAGGTCATGCCAAAATTTTATATATATGACTTTGAAGCATGCATTATTTATTTTATAACCATTTTGCTTGTTATACCGTGCAGTCAGTCATGAAGGTGAGTGGATGGAAGGTGGAGCGGTACATGCAATCCGCGGTGATGGACATGTATGCAAATAATCGGAATAGGATTAGATGTCCGTGTGCAAGATGCAAGGAAGGAGTCCTTTTGGACCCTTTTGATCATGGCACTTTGAAGGCGCACCTGCTGATGAATGGTTTCATGGATGGCTATACTCAGTGGATAAGTGAAGAAGATGATGATGATGAGGACGTCCACATGGCAGGGAATAACGACATGGGGCTAGACGAAGAGATGACCGATCGACATGAAGACGATGGCGCCGGACATGTCGGCGGGGAAGAGTCCGGAAATGATGACGGCGGCGGAGAAGATTCCAGACACGGCGAAGAAGAGTCTGGACATGGCGGAGAAGAGGTGGCGGTCACGCCGCAGTCTTTGACGGTACTAAGTGCAGTCGTGCAGGACCCTCATGTTTGAGACCTCCTTCGCAAGAGTACGACTAGCGAGAGAGCTGCTTCTAGAGAGGAGGCCAAGCTGGCGCAACTTGAAGAAGACTCGAGGACTCCATTGTATGATGGTTGCGATCCTGAGGTGACCCGCTTGAGTTTCACGCTCGAACTTCTAAAGACGAAGGCCAAAAACAAATGGACAGACAAAAGCCTCGATGAGCATTTGAAGTATCTACGTAATAAAGTTCTTCCCGCGGGGAACCTGTGTCCTACTAGTGTCGAGGAGGCCAAGAAAATCGTTTGCCCTTTTGATTTGCCGAACATTAGGTACCACGCATGCATCAACGATTGCATCATTTATCGGGGGGAGCACGCGGAAAAAACCAGCTGTCCAGTGTGCAATGCTTCTCGATACAAGAAGGCAGGAAAGAAAGCTCCTCAGAAAGTTGTATGGTACTTTCCGATCACTCCCCATCTGCAGTGGTATTTCGTAGATCCTAAGGAAGCAAAGCTCATGAGCTGGCACGCGGAGAGGAAGAAGCCCGACGATGGAGATGATCCGAGGCTGAGACACCTCGTAGATGGTAGCCAGTGGAGAGCATTCAATGCCGTATATGGATTTGCTGCAGAAGATCCAAGGAACATCGTGCTTAGTGCGAGTACCGATGGCATGAATCCGTTTGGAAACCAGAACACCAACCACAGCATATGGCCCGTGTTTGTATGGATGTACAACCTCCCCCCATGGAAGTGCATGAAGACAAAGTACATACACATGAGCATGCTGATTCAAGGGCCGAAACAACCGGGAAATAGTATTAACCTGTATATGGGGCTTCTGCAAGAGGAGCTAGACACGTTATGGAAAACACCGGCATGGACATGGGACGCCAGCAAAGGAGAATATTTCCATATGAGAGCCGCGCTGATGACGACGGTGCACGACTATCTCGGTTACGGGTACACCCCAGGCCAGGTGTGCCACGGATACTGCGGATGCACGAGGTGCATGGATGATACAACATCTCAGCAGCTTACGTCAACGAAAGATGGCGGGTCCGGGAAAATTGTGTACATGGGGCATCGTAGATGGCTCGAGAAGGATGACCCGTGGAGAAAGCGTGGAGATCTATTCAATGGGTTGGCTGAGCTTCGAGGACCTCCACGTAAGAGGAGCGGCGCTGAAATCGATGAGCTGTTGAGAAACTAGGAACAATGCCCCGCGTTGGGAAAGATCAAAAAGGCGCCGGAGCCGCTGCTGAAGGTATGGAAGACGAGGTCTGTTTTCTAGGACTTGGAGTACTGGCCCAATCACGACATGCCTCATTGCCTTGATCATATGCATATCATGAAGAATGTCCTCGAGAGCTTGCTTGGCACACTGATGAACATGCCGAAGAAGACCAAGGATGGGCCGAAGGCAAGGAAAGACTTGGAAGATTTGGAGATCAGGAGAGATCTCCACATGCCGCCCCGTAAAAAGTTGACGGAGGAGATGGAGACGGAGACGGGGGCGGGGGAAAGGGGCAGAAAAGTCAACAAGAAGGAGGAGAATTATTGCCCCTCTTCTTGCTTCACCTTAAGTGCGAAGGAGATCGATCAATTCATCAAGTGCCTAACGGGAATCAAAGTCAGTTCCGGTTACTGTGGGAAGATAAGCAGATTTCTAGACACCAAGAAGAAAAGGTTCAGCGGGATGAAGTCTCATGTCTGTCACGTGATGATGACGCAGATACTCCTGGTTTCCATTAGAGGGATAATGGAGAAGCACGTCTGTGACACGCTTACTGGTCTCTGCAACTTCTTCGATGTTATCTCTCGAAAGTCCATCAGTGTGAAGCAGCTCTGAAGGCTACAGGAAGAGATCGTTGTCATACTATGTGAGCTTGAGATGTACTTCCCGCCTGCGTTCTTTGACGTCATGGTGCATCTGTGTGTCCACATCGTGGACGACATCATCGACCTCGGGTCGACATTCCTTCACAGCATGATGCCGTTCAAGAGGATGAATGGGGTCATCAAAGGATTCGTTCGTAACATGTCCCGTCCCGAAGGGAGCATCGTCCAGGGGTATCTGACGCATGAGTGCGTCTCCTTTTGCGAGAATTATATAAGCGTCGGAGACCCTGTTGTTGGTTTGCCCATCAAGAAGCACGATGGGAAGCTCGAAGGAGGTGGTCACAACAACGGCCGGAGGGAATTGCACGTGGACTACTCGGATCGACGGAACGACTTTGACAGGGCTAACTTAGTAGTGCTACAACACCTAGATGTGGTAGATGATTATCTGGCACAGCACAAAGAAAGCATCGCAAAGAAGTACCATGATAAGGGGATGCTCAAGATGGACGACTAAGTTACTGTAGAGCACAACGCCACTTTCTTGCGTTGGTTCAAAGAGCAAGTTCTTGAAAATCCCCCGGAAGAGGGCAGTTCGGACGGATTGCTCATACACGCCTTAGCACATGGCCCCGCGCCCAAGCTCGCGACCTATCAGTCCTATGATATCAATGGGTACACGTTCTACACGGAGGCCAAAGACATGGACAGTGATTACCACAACTCCGGGGTGACAATTCAATGCGTGACTGACGCCAACGGCACAACTGAAAGATTCTACGGAAGGGTCGAAGAGATCTGGGAGCTTGACTATGCTAGAATGCACGATGCGACGATGTTCCGTGTTAGATGGGCCAAGGACGTCGTAAGAGAAAACAAGTATTTCACCATCATGTCTATACCCGACGCGAAGAGCACTTCCGTGAACGTTAACGTCATCGCCAAAAATGAGCCATGGGTAAACGCTAAGCATGTGACACAATGCTTCTTCATAACCGACCCGGCCAATCCCAGCCGTGTTGTCGTGAGGAGTTCCAAAAGGAGCATCGTCGGAATGGATGGAGTCGCCAACGAGGAAGACTACGACTAATACGGCAACCCGATGAGGGAAGATGACGATGACGATGCAGCATACGTGAAAAGAAGAATCAATACTACATTACCTAAAAAAGATCGTAATCCATGGCTCCGGAAAAGTGACAAGGAGGGGCTCAATTACTCGGCAACGAACAAGAAAGGGAAGAAGCTCAATGTGAAACGTCGTCGACGCAGCTGATCAGAAACCTACATTTATATATATGTATCTATTTTGTGTACACACTTAAGTAACCGTTATCGGTCAACTGATATGTTACCACCACATGCATGATTCCGGTGATATTCGCGCAGTGGGGGAGAGGGAGACGCCATCGTCAGGAGAAAAAAAAAACAAAAACAAAAGGGAGAAAGCAGTACAAAAGAAAAATAAAAGTAAACAGAAAAGAAAAGGAAAATAATAATAAAAAGAAAACTAAAAACTAGAAAAGGAAAATAATAAAAAGAAAAGAATAAAAATGGGAACAGTTAGCAGTAGCGCTGGATTGTGAACCAGCGCTATAGCTAATATAGCTATAACGCTGGGTTCCAAAAAAGCGCTACTACTATGTGCCATTAGTAGTAGCGCTACATTACAACCCAGCGCTATAGCTAAGTTAGCTATAGCGCTGGTTCACAATCCAGCGCTACTACTATTTTGAGTTAACCCGTGAGGGCTCAAATTTTGCCAAGTCCGACAAGTCCCAATCCCCCACTCTTCCTCCACTCTGTCGCTGCCGCCGTCGCCCTGCCCGCCCTTGCGCTGTCCGTCACCCTCGACCGCCGGCCGTCGCCCCTGGCCGCCGTCGACCTCGTCGCCGGCCGTCTCCCGAGCCCGCCCTCGACCTCAGCGTTGTCTCCCCTGCCCGCCCTCGACCACAACGCTGCCCTCGCCTCTCCCCTGCCCGCGCGCCCTCGACCTCACCGCCGCCGCCGTCCGCCGCCCTCCACCTCCGTCCTCGGCTTCTCCTGCATCGCCGTAAGCCTCTCCTCTCCCCTGCCCTCCTCTCCCCTGCCCTCCTCTCTCTCTGTTTAGGGATTTTAGGGCAAGTTAGCAAATTTAGCAAAAAATTAGGTATAAAAATAGTAGCAAATAAAAAAAACAGTAGCAGAGTTAGCAAAGTTAGCAAAATTTTGAGCAAGTTAGCAAAAACAGTAGAGAGAGAGAGAGAGCAAGTTTGTAGCAAGTTTGTAGCTATTTTTGTCATTTTTGTGCATTTAAGTACAAGCATGCTTTTGCTTGAATGATATATGTCATTGATGTTATATGTTGGTTGAATGTCGAAAAATATCCGAGTGGCCTATGTTTTGCCGGAATGATGATTCATTTCCGTTCCGGCAAATTTCAAGCGCTCCATATGTCCACTTTTTAGCAAAGGTCATGCCGAAAATTTCCGTGATTTTCGGAATGACTTGTGCTAGAAACTAGGACATAGGGAGTACCCGGGATTTGCCAGAAGGGGAATGAATCAACATTCCGACCAAACATAGGCCCCTTTTTCCTCTTCATTATATCTTTTATTTACAATTGTTGATCAATAGGAAACATGTCTACCGACGCCGAAGTCGTGGGTGGTTCTGCTCGCCTCGAAGACCCCATCGAGGCAGCAAATCACTATTTCAATTACTTGGACGAACACCAGATGGGGTTGCATGGTGGCGGCAGTGGCACCAACCCCGACACCGACGCCGACACCGGCACCAGCACTGGCACCGGGACCGACACCACCCCCGAGACCGGCAACGATGCTGTCGTAGCCGGTAAAGCACCGAAAAAGAAGAGGAAACAAAGACCAAACAAGCTTGGCATCGGACAAATTGTGGTCACGAAGATGCACCCCAAGAAGTTAGAGCCAACGGCGCCGGAGGATGCGCACTCTTGCTGGGGCAATCAACTTTGATGCATCCTCAGGGAAACCACCAACATGAACGACGAGAGGTTGAAGCAGATACCACATATGGAGCACATGCTCCTAAAGAAGTTGCACAATAGGTTCCTGTTCCCCGGTCAGAATGAAGGCAAATATAAAGAGCCGTGGGATGACGTCGCCATGACAAAGATAAACGACAAGGCGATGGTGACGTTCACCAACGACTTGTCCTCCTGGAAAGTTCGGGTGAAAAAAGCGATTGGGAAGAATGAACCGTGGTCCAAGATTCATGCTGATAATCCGACAATAACTGAAGAGGACTTTGCAAAATTCAAGGAGAATTGCGGTAAAGAAGAAGTCAAGGCAAGGTCGGAGAAAATGAAGGCGCTCTAGGCCAGGAACACGCCTCCCCACCACCTCGGAAACCATGGTTACGAGGGGAAGAGGCACGTATGGGCCAAGGAGGACGCCGAACGTGAAAGTCACGGAATCCCAGACCCCTTGGCGGAGTTCACCGACCCGCTGGAGCATGACTGGATCAGGGCCCGGTACAAGTGTGACAAAGTCAAAAAGATCTTTTACACGGACCCGAACACGAGGGAGTTCATGAGACTTCGGGTAATTGTTATATTACCACATTATCATATTAGCTTCCAATCAATTCGACTGCAATTTTTGTCACATTAGTAAACCATCCAAGTTCCTTTTGCAGAAAGAGCAGCACCAAAAGGCAGCCGAAAGAGACGAGTCGTCACAGTCGTCGGCGAGGCCCAAGTGGGACACCCCATTCAACCAGGCCCTGAACATACTGAAAAAAGTCCCAGTGGACAAGCCACCGTCCTATGGACGTGTGCACGGCGTCGGAGATGGCACCTCGTGGAATACATGCTACCACGAGGAGCCAGAGGAAAGAAGGAAGAGACTGTCGATCGTCACTCAGCAGAGCATCGACGAGAAGGTCGCGATTGTGGTCAATAAGACCAAAGCTGAGACCAAAGAAGAGTTGCTCGGCGCCGTCAATGCAGGGGTCACTTACGCGGTGGTCAGCTTGCTTCCGGCACTTTTCGATTTCACGAAGAACAATCCAAATGCACGGCCAGAGGACTTTCCCCTTCCCAGCTTTATCGGGAGCAATTCGGCGAACACCACAACACCAGCACCTGCTCAAGCAACCGCAAAAGGTCCCGCTCCTCATCATAGCAGCCCGACCTCTGACTCTTGCATGCTCGGTGGGCCTTCATCGCTGGCTGAGCTTGACGCCCTCACGGTAATTACGCGTCATACCCTTTTCACCAGCATGTCTATAGTCTTCCGTTTCAGTTGCCTTTCGGATGTTTGATATCGCAGACATGTCTCCTTCGTAGGCCGACGACACCCCGTGCACCCTACTTTACGACATCAAGGGCCAGAAGGTGGCCGTGGGAAAGGCAACGATCGTGAAGCCGAAGGACCGCATGTTCCACAACCGAGAGATGCCTGATGGTGTCTTCAAGGTTAACGTTGCCAGTGTCTTAGCGGGCTTTGAGGATTTGCCTCCTTCGGTACAAGTCGATGACGACGAGACCCCTAAGATGATTGGCGCATGCAAGAGCTGGTTCTTGCCTTGGCCGAAGTCTCTTCTTCGTCTCGAGGCGCCCAGTATCACGCCAATGCCACCTTCTCAAGAAGGTATGAACACCACCCCACCTACCATATTACTTGCACCTGTCGTGGCGAGTGATAGCCGACGACACGAGGGAGAGCCTCCATTAGTGCCAGATGACGTAGCCCCCGCTGTTAAAGAAGCAAATGTTGATGATGACATGGAGGATGATGATGATGACCCAGACAAGTATTTCAATACCGCCTATGATGATGGAGGATTGATGGCTCAGGACGACGAAGACTCAGGCTATGAGCGTGGAGATGATGACTTGATGCTGCCTGATTTGCCGGAGCCGGAACGTCCTAAGGCGGAATGCAAAAAGTCTCTCTTCAAGCGATCCAAGCAGGAGACGCCTCCAGATGCCGCCTGTACCCAGCAACCCCCCAAGGACCGTCCACTGATTAGCCCGACGACACTGGGGGTGGTGGTTAGGGAAGGTATGGTGGGCTCACTACCGCCACCCACCAAGAAGCAAAGGAGGAGACCGAACAGGAAAGGCCCTAAAGGCGCCAGAGCTGCTTCAAGCAGCCAGCCGCCTCCAAAGCCCTGGGTGGTAGACAGAATACCTGTCGAAGGTAAGAAGCGTTTCCATGTCGCCGGCGACCCGATCTTACCTGCCAAAGCGCTAGAGCACATACTAAACAATGATCTAAGAAGACTCCATGAAGATGTGCTGGCCAGAGAGAAAAGCCTTCTAATCGCGGAAAAACCAGGATACCCGCTTTACGCGGCTCAGGTGCCGGGTGGGAAGTTGTACGTCGAGAGATGGCCCGCGAATAAGTTCATCCTGTGATTTGACTACATCTACGACATGTTCCACATGACTAAGCTGGATTTCCAGTTCATCCGCATGTATGAGCTGTATCTTAACTACTTCATCAGGGTCGAGAACATCAAATATATCTGCGTCGCGGACCCGTTCTATATGCACGAGAGCTTCTTGGCAGTTTGCAAAGAGCACCGTGACTATGCGAGCAAGTACCTCGGCGACTTCATGATCTCTAATAAGGACAAGGAAGCGATTCTCGTGCCCTATCATCCCACGTAAGTCATCCGCACATATCCTTTCGTAAGTGTTAATCATTCCTTTGCAAGCTTGGAGGCTAATTTGAGGTGTACTTAATTTGCGCAGCGGGGGGGGGGGGACACCGTCCTCATCGTTCTGTACCCGGAATACTCCCATGCTATGTACTTGGACTCATCGAAGAACCTCAGGAAAAAGGATTACAAGCACATAAAGAGTGTTCTCAATAGTGCCCTGTTAACCTTCAGCCTGTCTGGTGGATATATCAAGGTGAAAAAGTACAAGAATCGCGGGCTGGCTTTCGGTCATAAGACCGACTTCTGCTGCATCCAGCAACTGCACACCAGTATGGCTGATGGATTCTACCTCATGCATCACCTGCTCGAGTACAGAAGGGATAATCAACGCCTTCGCATGTCACCTACTACCAACGATGCCGAGATTGTCAGCTGGGCCACAAGCATAGGAAAGACACCGGATCATCGAATCAGAGCTGAGTTTTATCACGTACAGTGTGAACTTGCCCAAGTGATCATGAAGCAGGTCCTCGAACCAACAGGGATGTTCTACCATGGGCCAATCACGCGGGAAGATGTCCGAGCACTGCTACTCGCTCAGCGTCTGGACCTGAAGCCTTTCAACAAGCCCGGGTGCTTCCTCCCTGACTATGAAGATTGAACCGCCGACATGGAGGACTGATTGTTGATGACAATGTGTCACTACTATCTTTTTCTATGGCAAAACTTTGAATTTATGCACGGCGAAACTATGTGATGTAACTAAACCATGGTCCTGAACTAGCGTAGATCGCTCTAGTTAATTAGTTTGGGTATGAGGAACTTCGTCATTTATGTTTACTATTGGTTGCTTGTATTTTGCTAATTATGCCTCTCTGTTTTCTTAAGTACATTATGTTGCATATTATCGTTCAATTCATCAACTCACGATGCAGGTATATAGATCAGAGATGGCGAAGGGCTACTACGCCGTGTACGTTGGGAGGGTTCCAGGAGTCTACGACCACTGGCCAGCCGCTCAGGCCCAGGTGCACAGGTACCCGGGTGCTAGCCACAGTGGGTTCGACAGCAGAGCCGAAGCGGAAAGTAGTTACTTGAGGTGGACACTCCAGCATGAGCAGGGGCGGGACCGTCGGTACTACATAGTCGCGCTCTTGCTCATGCTGATCGCTCTTCTCTTCTACGTCATGGTTTAGATAGAGATGATGAAACTTGTGTGTGTGCCATGACCATGCAGTTGCACTTATTCGAGACATGACATGATCGCACTTGTATATCGCTATTTTCAAGATGTGATGATATTTGTGTTGAATGATGATGATGATGATGGTATGACGAGACTACTGTATGTCTATGATATGATGAGAATAGTGTATGTTTAGTATGATCTGATGAAACTTTTGTATAGAGCCTATATAAATACAGCACAAATACGTAGAGGGGTGCGGATCGGTGAAAGCAGGAACATTAGCAGTAGCGCTGGAAAGCACCTAGCAGTAGCGCTGGCTTAGCAGCAACGCTTCCTGTGAACAAGCGCTACAGATAGTTATCAGTAGCGCTGGTCCAGGAAGTGCTACTGCTAACAATACTTACCAGTAGCGCTGCCTATTACAGCGCTACTTCCACAACTTAGCTGTAGCGCGCTAGCAGTAGCGCTGGACCCAGCGCTACTGCTATGCATATTTCAAGCGCTACTACTAGGGTTTTCCCTAGTAGTGATGCCTTCCGGGGCATCCCCAAGCTTAGTTGCTTGGATCTTCCTTGAATATTACCTTGGGGTGCCTTGGGCATCCCCAACCTAGGGTCTTGTCACTCCTTATTCTCCTTATATCGACATCTCACCCAAAACTTGAAAACTTCAATCACACAAAACTTAACGAAACTTCGTGAGATAGGTTAGTATGATAAAGAGCAAACCATTTCACTTTGGTACTGTCAAATACAAGATTCATAATTGTTTCCACACAATTCTTACTGTATCATATCATTTCCACAATTTATATTGAGCAATATAGAAACTAGAAAACAAGCAAACTATGCATTGAACACAGAATCTGTCAAAAACAGAACAGTCTGTAATAATCTGTACTCCAACCATACTTGTACTACTCCAAAAATTCTGAAACGTTAGAAAAACATAGAGAATTTGTATATCTATCACCTGTAAAAAAATTCAGATCAAAAGCATGTTCCAGTGAATTTTCAAAATTCCTAGACTGAGCGCAAAAGTTTCTGTTTTTGCACAGATTCAAGTCAACTATCATCCATACTATCCCAAAGGCTTTACTTGGCACTTCATTGAAACAAAAGCAATAAAACATGATTACTACAGTAGCATAATCATGTGAACACATAAAAACAGTAGGGGTAAATGTTGGGTTGTCTCCCAACAAGCGCTTTTCTTTAATGCCTTTTAGCTAGGCATGATGTTTCAATGATGCTCGCATAAAAGATAAGAATTGAAACATAAAGAGAGCATCATGAATCATAAGTTCCTCTGTCATAATAATTTTAAGTAGCATCATGAATAGATTCATCAATATAACCATCACATAAAGCATTCTCTTCATGATCCACACGCATAGAAATTTTATTACTCTCCACATAAGAAAATTTCTTCTCATTCACAATGGTGGGAGTATCATATGAAACTCGGATACTATAAATTGTTTACACATTAAAAGAGTAATGTTCAGGAAAAGGGTAATCATAACAATGACAAGTTTTATAAATATAATCATCACTACTTTTTATAACATAAGTATCATCACAATAATCATCATAAGTAGCAACTTTGTTCTCATCATAGATAGGAGGCATGCAATCATCATAGCAAATTTGATCATTCAAAGTAGGGGGACTAAAAAGATCATCTTCATTAAGCATATCATCCCCAAGCTTGGGACAAACATTAATTGCAGCAAATAAATTCTCAAATATGTCATTCTCATCAAACATAGCATCCCCAAGCTTGTGACTTGGCATATCATAAGCATAATCACTCTCGTCATTAATAGTATGAATAGCACCAACGGTATAACAATTGCTATCATCATAATTTCCCAAGTTGGTGCCAAAAAGATTTTCAAGATTATAAGAAGTATCATTATCTTCTCAATCATAATCATTACAACAAGTAGTAGGCATCACAAAATCATACTCAATATCATCATCCTCCATCAACATATTTGATTCACTTTCATGAGGCACAATGGTGATAGGAGCAATATTACTTGGGAGAGTTACCTATTTACCTATACTTCTCCTTCTTTTCCTTCTCTTCTTCACCACCTCACGTATGGGTTTAATCAATTTTTTTGAGCTTCTTGTTGAAGAGATTGATTGGATAGGAAGCTCCTCCTCGTTACCTGATTCATCATAATAAACACTAGGAGGGTATTGGGAAATATTTTCCCTTTCATTAGTACTGTCTTCATATTCTATTTGTTTTCTTGTCTTTAGATAGTTTGCAATATAAGGATCCTCAATGCAATTTACCGCACAAAACAGATAAATTTCCTCTAGATTAAAATCAAGAAATCTCTTGAGATTAAATTTTGGAATACCCTCAGTTATACGTTTCATTTCTTCATACCCCAAAAGAAGACTAAGCTCTTTATGATGCTCAAGGGAAATCAAGTTATCACAACTTTTGGACATGATTTGATCATGAAACAATTTGCATTGGAGATTTAAATGACCACGTTCATTGCAAAGTTCACAAGGATGGCGAGAAAAATTAAATCTTTCAGCACAATCATCTAGCCTCTCTTGCAACTTTTTCGTTTCTAAATATTTATGCTTCTTACAAAATCTATCTTCTCTTTTTGGTGTGCATTTGCAATCCCAATGCACTCCGCAAAAATTGACATTCTTATAGGAGACATCATTATCATGACTAATGCAATCATCATTAACATCATGGATATTCAAAGAATTTATACTAGAAATATTTCAATCATGCCCATCATCCAACGTTTTTATGCCATAAATTTTGTTGAATTCTTTTTCTAGCAATTGAGCACAATTATCGGAATCCCTATTCTCAAGATAGACATTATAAAGATAAAGAACAACTTGAGGTAACCCAATCTCCATTTTTTTGTAGTTTTCTTTTATAAACCAAACTAGTGATAAAACAAGAAACTAAAAGATTCAATTGCAAGATCTAAAGATATACCTTCAAGCACTCACCTCCCCAGCAACGGCGTCAGAAAAGAGCTTGATGTCTACTACGCAACTTTATTCTTGTAGACACATGTTGGGCCTCCAAGCGCAGAGTTTTGTAGGACAGTAGCAATTTTCCCTCAAGTGGATGACCTAAGGTTTATCAATCCGTGGGAGGCATAGGATGAAGATAGTCTCTCTCAAACAACCCTGCAACCAAATAATAAAAAGTCTCTTGTGTCCCCAACACACCAAATACAATGGTAATTTGTATAGGTGCGCTAGTTCGGCGAAGAGATGGTGATACAGGTGTAATATGGATATTAGATATTGGTTTTTGTAGTAGGAACAATAAAAAAAAAGCAAGGTAGCAATTGATAAAATGGACCACAAACGGTATTGCAATGCTTGAAAATGAGGCCTAGGGTCCCTACTTTAACTAGTGCAACCTCATAACAATGCTAATATAATTGGATCATATAACCATCCCTCAAAGTGCGATGAAGAATCACTCCAAAGTTCCTATCTAGCGGAGAACATAAGAAGAAATTGTTTGTAGGGTACGAAACCACCTCGAAGCTATTCTTTCCGATCGATCTATCCAAGAGTTCATACTAAAATAACACCAAATAATTTCAGATTCATAATACTCAATCCAACACAAAGAACCTCAAAGAGTGCCCCAAGATTTCTACCGGAGAAACAAAGACAAGAACGTGCATCAACCCCTATGCATAGATTACCCCAATGTCACCTCGGGAATCCGTGAGTTGAGTGCCAAAACATATATCAAGTGAATCAATACGATACCCCATTGTCACCACGGGTATTCATAGCAAGACATGCATAAAGTGTTCTCAAATCCATAAAAGTATTCAATCCGATAAAACAAAATCTCAAAGGGAAAACTCAATTCATCACAACAAGATAGAGAGGGGAAAACACCATATGATCCGACTATATTAACAAAGCCCGCGATACATCAAGATCGTGACATCTCAAGAACACGAGAGAGAGAGAGAGAGAGAGAGAGAGAGAGAGAGAGAGAGATTAAACACATAGCTACTGGTACAAACCCTCAGCCCCGAGGGTGGACTACTCCCTCCTCATCATGGTGGCCGCCGGGATGATGAAGATGGCCACCGATGATGATTTCCCCCTCCGGCAGGGTGCCGGAACGGGGTCTAGATTGGTTTCTCGTGGCTACAGAGGCTTGTGGCGGCGGAACTTCTGATCTAGGGTTACCGCCAGGGTTTTTGGAATATTTGACGATTTATAGGGCGAAGAGGCTGTGCGGGAGGCCATCGAGGTGGGCACAACCCATCGGGGCACGCCCGGGGGCCCAGGCGCGCCCTGGTGGGTTGTGCCACCCTCGGGGCACCCCCCAGGTGCTGCTCTGGCCCATTGGATGTCTTCTGGTCCATAAAAAATCCACAAAAAGTTTTGCTGCATTTGGACTCCGTTTGATATTGATTTTCTGCGATGTAAAAAACAAGCAAAAACAGCAACTGGCACTGGGCACTATGTCAGCAGGTTAGTCCCAAAAATGATATAAAGTTGCTATAAAATGATTGTAAAACATCCAAGAATGATAATATAGAAGCATGAATACTTCATAAATTATAGATACGTTGGAGACGTATCAAGAAGCAATCATGCCCCCCGCTCAAGGTGCCTAGCAATTTCATCGCTAATCATCCGGGGCTACTGCCCGATACCACTCTTGGTGATTACGTGAGTGATGATGTACAATTTGAAACGGCTGAGGTAGTAGAGCAATTTAGGTATGAGCCCGGGAAGCCTCTAGTCAAACGTGATCAGCTCCCGCATCTACCAACGATGATGCAAAGATTGCATGAATGGTACTTGGAAACCTGTAGGAAGTCTGGGACCGACAGTCTGATGCTGGTAATTAAAGATGAGCATGACTTCATTGGAGTCGACCTGATGCCTGTTGAATTTGTGGCATTATTTCAGTTATTCAATCAACAGGACCTCGACAAACAACTCATGACTTACTAATGTCTGTAAGTATTATTTCTGTAAGTAAGTGTCTATCTCAGCTCGTTCATTGCATTTATATATAATCATCCTCACTTTATATATTATGCAGATTGAAGATCGTCGAATGCAAAAGAGGACAAATCTATGACATTGGGTTCATTAGCCCAAATACCGTTAATGAATGGTCAGTAAAAAAGAAAGCCGAAGATACTGAGAAAAACTTGCTAAAAGCGTTCCTTCGACATCAAAACAAAAGGGAAATACTCTTTCCTTACAACTTCAAGTGAGTGTTACTGTCTTGTGCATATTCTGTTTCGCTTACTCGAGGTTAAGTGTAATTGATGAGTTATGCGTGTGCAGGTTCCACTTTATTCTGCTATCCATAAAGCTTGACGGGGCAGTTGTAACTATCTTAGACTCGAGACGAAAAGATCAAAAGGAGTGGGTGGACATGAGTGAAATGCTCCAGAGGTAAGTTCAATCATTATCGCACCATATTGATCGGCAACTTTCGTTCAGTTCCTGATATCAAGTAATTATTTTCTTTGCCGGGTAGGGTTTCGAAAACATTCACCGGAATGGTCCCGGGTCTGATGAAGGAGCTGAAATTTCGACAGCCCAGAGTAAGTAGTACTAGCTAGTTCCGTGCATCTCTCATTGATTCTAGTTTCATCAATACCATTATCATGCTTGATTATCAGTTTGATTGAACTCTATTCTCGTAAAGTGCTTGTGGCAGGCACCCGGGACTGATTTATGTGGATACTACATTTGCGAGTTCATTCGCAACTTGACCCTTGAGCGGGGCTTCTCTGACGAACAATTTGAAGTACGTAAACAATATTCACAATTTTAGTTTATTACCATCTATTGTGTTGAGTTTCATTCATATATATGTATTGACCCCCTTCATTAAATTAGATGTGGCAGATGCGGGATGAACTCCTACCACATGATCGCATATGAGCAATTCAAGAGGAATTGGTGGGATTCTTTCTTGACCACGTCATACCTAAAGACGGAGAATACCATATGGAATTGGAAATGGATTTTAGGTAGATGATGTTAGCGATTGTAAGAGATGTTATATTGTATATATGTAATAGCATCGGATAGATATACGAAAACTTGTTGTTCGACCAAGCACGAAGAAAGAGAGGTCACTTCTCTCTATATATATATGTTAATGACGATGTTGTGTAATTAATGGTTCCTTCATTTGCTTACTAGCTAGCGCCGAGTTCTCTCTATATGTAGTAGCTACCGTCGACCAAGCACGGAGAAAGAGAGGTCACTTCTCTCTATATGTAGTAGCTAGCTAACACAATATGAAAACCTTAAACCCTCCAAAACCCCTAATCCCCCCCCCCTTAAAAAAAATCAAAAACCCCAGCGCCTGCGAGCTGCTGACGCGTGGCTACCTTTTAGTCCCGGTTGGTGTTACCAACCGGGACTAAAGGTCCTCCTGCCTGGGCACCCCACAACGGCCACGTGGAGCTGCTTTAGTCCCGGTTCGTAAGCCAACCGGGACTAAAAGTGAGGGGCTTTAGTCCCGATCATTTAGTCCCGGTTGCAAAACTGGGACTAAAGGCCCTCTGGAACCGGGATAAGTGCCCTGTTTTCTACAAGTGTTGTATTGTGTCTCCTGCCTATGGGCCTAGCCGCCCTGATGGCAGGCCTACCTCTCCTTTGGCTGCAAATGGACCATGGACGGGCCAAAGACCACAAATAAGAATTTCAACCTATTTCAGGCATTGGTTTCATGCGGCTGCAGTTCCACTGTCCTTCTGCTTATATCAACAAGATGGACTTGACTGCCCACGCGGCACCAGTCATGCCACCAGATGGGGAGGAGGCCTGCACCACCTCGACGGTACACATTATAGGTATTTTATGAGCTATGAAGGATATCCAGTAGCAATCTATGGTTTCAAGCCTTGGAACAAATTGATGAAGCCACACTGCCGGAGAGCAGTTGGACGCGCAAGAGAGATCCTCGCAAGGGAAGAATACCATCATGCACGGATCAAAGTTGGTCTCCAGGTAACATTTTGGGGTAATCATGCTTATATATTTTCAGGTTGAAATCCAATAGATTGTCTACACATGTTTGGTAGTGTTTTCTTTAAATTGTGCACCATTGTAAGTTCGGAATTTTCATCTATAATTAATACATCCGCTCTAGAACTAATTGTGAATTGTGGAGCACCGCTGATTTTCATTTCTTGCATTTCTTAAATTGCAGGGAATGCAAGAAGAGGATGCTATCCGTATCTTCCTAAGAGTGTGAACCCTTTTTCCAACCCGTGAGGTGAGCAAGATGCGTAGAAGCATCGCCTTCAAATTGGAAGGTGAACTGCGAATAAGCTCATCCCCAGCGACAAGAAGCTCCAAACTTATGCAGGCCATAAAGCATCAGCGACGACCTCAAGCTGCGAAGACGACATGATCTGTTTGTTTTATGTACGTATGTCTTAGATCTCGACAAATCTATGTTCGCTTCTTCTTTCGATCCTTTGCAACCCATGAGGAGAGCAAGATAAGAAGAATCCTAGCCTTAAAATCGGAAGGCGAGCTGCGAATAAGCCCATCTCCATTGGTAGCCAGCTCCAAGTTGAAGCATGCCATTGGCACAGTATTATCAAGCAAAGCAGTAGTATCATCATAAACATCATGCATAGCAGAAGTAGCATCATCAATTACTTGCAACATATCAGAATTAATAGCATGTGTAGTTGTCGCAAGCTTACTCAAAACAGAGGGTGAATCGAGTGCAGAGCTAGATGGCAGTTCCTTACCTCCCCACATAGTAGAGGGAAAAAGCTACGTTCTGGTATCTTTCAGATTCCTCATAGTGATCAACAGATATAAATCCCAAGTGACTCAGAGAATAGAGCTATGCTCCCCGGCAACGGCGCTAGAAAAAGGTCTTGATAACCCACAAGTATAGGGGATCGCAACAGTTTTCGAGGGTAGAGTATTCAACCCAAATTTATTGATTCGACACAAGGGGAGCCAAAGAATATTCATGAGTATTAGCAGCTGAGTTGTCAATTCAACCACACCTGAAAGACTTAACATCTGCAGGAAAGTATTTAGTAGCAAAGTAGTATGGAAATAACGGTAATGGTGGCAAAAGTAACAGTAGCAGTTTTGTAGCGATTGTAACAGCAGTAGCAACGAAAGTAACTTAGCAAAGATCAATATTTGAAAAGCTCGTAGGCAATGGATCGGCAATGATAATTATGTCGGATGATATTCATCATGTAGCAGTTATAACCTAGGGTGACACAGAACTAGCTCCAATTCATCAATATAATGTAGGCATGTATTCCGTATATAGTCATACGTGCTTATGGAAAAGAACTTGCATGACATCTTTTGTCCTACCCTCCCGTGGCAGCGGGGTCCTAATGGAAACTAAGGGATATTAAGTCCTCTTTTTAATATAGAACTGGAGCAAAGCATTAGCACTTAGTGAATACATGAACTCCTCAAACTACGGTAATCCCTGGAAAGAATCCCAATTATTGTCACCTTGGGGTACATGAGAACATGTTTAGCATAGTAGAAGTCATAATGAGGTGCACACAATAAAATAAATAAAAATCATTGCTTGAGAGAATAAGTATATATAACTTATTTAATGGCTTTGTATATCGACGCTCAGTTTGTGGTTCTTAAACTTTATGATGTGCTTAATTTATAATCTGCTAAATATAATGGTATAAAAGTAGAGGTAAAATAGAGACTAAAAAGGCTAAACTGGATTCCGTAAGTAGATTATTATATTCAATAGCAACGCTAAACATATTCTTTGCTTTACCCAAAAAGGAGAACATCCTCTAAAATGCCTTTAAAATCAACATGGTACGTAATAAACACGAAAACATCCACTTATAAAAAACCTAGCCGCGCAAATGCGCGGGTGACCCTGCTAGTTCAAAGGAGAAGACAAGGTAATATGGGCTCGTTGTTAGATCAACAATAATGCATATGAGAGCCACTCAACATTTTCATTGTGGTCTTCTCCTTACGACCCAAAGAAAAAGAAATGAATTTCAAAGAAACACACTAATTTTTTTTTTAGTTTTTGTTTTTCTGAATAAAGTAAAACAAGAACAAGAAAATCTATTTACACGGGAAAGCTCCCAACAAGCAAAAGAAGAACGAGAAATCTTTTTGGGTTTTCTTTTAATACTACTACTAAAATAAACTAGAAAGAAAAGCTAAAAAGAAACAAGAACTAATTTTTTTTATTTTCTCAAAGTTTTTCAAACACACAAGAAGAAAACGAGAAAATAAACTAACATGGATAATACAATGAAAAAGTCTGAACACCGACAACTAAAATGAGTGTGTGAACATGAATGTAATGTCGGTAAGAAATACGTACTCCCCCAAGCTTAGGCTTTTGGCCTAAGTTGGTCTAAGTCCATGGCTGGCCTGGATAGTATCCAAAGTCATAGTTGGGGTTGTACTGAGCTGCGGCCGCTACTGCTTGAAGGGCTGTAGCGTGGAGGCGAGCGGCCTCCCCCTCTCTCTCATAATCGTCTGCCTCCTCTCTGGTTATGAAGTATATCTGTTTTACCTGAAAGTCAAAGAAGGCACGAGAGGGTAGCGTAATATAGAATACACGCTCCCTGTCAAAGATTAGTCGGTACAAGAGGGCCTGTTCGCTCCTCTCAAGAAACTGGTAACGAACCATAGCATCATTATCAAGGTAAGCGGGTGGTAACTCAACATCATTTTCTCTTTTGGGTACCTCGAGATAATTAGCTAACCGGGTGGCATAAATCCCACCAAAGAAATCTCCATCCTTAGCATTATTATGTAACCGCCTTGGAACAATAGCCCCCAAGTTATATCGTTTATCACCAATTACTGCACTCTTGAGGACACTAAGATCTGGTGTGCAAAGGTGGCTATGATCATGTTTACCATTAGTGCATCTACCTATAAAGAGAGCAAAATAATGTATAGCAGGAAAGTGAATGCTCCGTCATGTCTACTACGCAACCTTCTTCTTGTGGACTCATGTTGGGCCTCCAAGCGCAGAGTTTTGTAGGACAGTAGCAATTTTCCCTCAAGTGGATGACCTAAGGTTTATCAATCCGTGGGAGGCATAAGATGAAGCTGGTCTCTCTCAAACAACCCTACAACCAAATAAAAGAGTCTCTTGTGTCCCCAACACACCCAATACAATGGTAAATTGTATAGGTGCACTAGATCGGCGAAGAGATGGTGATACAAGTGTAGTATGGATAGTAGATATAGGTTTTTGTAATCTAAAAATATAAAACAACAAGGTAAGTAGTAACAAAAGATAGCAAAAACGGTATTGCAATGCTTGAAAACAAGGCCTAGGGTTCATATTTTCACTAGTGCAAAGTCTCTCACCAATGATAACATAATTGGATCACATAACAATCCCTCAACAAGCAACAAAGAATCACTCCAAAGTTTCTATCGGAGAATGTAGGACGAAAACATGCATCAACCCCTATGCATAGATTACACCAATGTCACCTCGGGCATCCGCGAGCTGAGTGCCAAAACATACATCAAGTGAATCAATAGAACATCCCAATGTCACCACAGATATCCCATTGCAAGACATACATCAAGTGTTCTCAAATCCAAATACTCAATCCAACATAACAAAACCTCAAAGAGCAAGACTCAATTCATCACAAGAAGGTAGAGAGGGAAGAACACCATATGATTCAACTATAGTAACAAAGCTCGTGGTACATCAAGATTGTGCCAAATCAAGAACACGAGAGAGAGAGATCAAACACACAACTACTGGTACATACCCTCAGCCCCGAGGGTGAACTACTCCCTCCTCGTCATGGAGACCGCCGGGATGGTGAAGATGGCCTCCGGTGATGGTTTCCCTCTCCGGCAGGGTGCCAGAACGGGGTCCCGATTGGTTTTTCATGGCTACAGAGGCTTGCGGCGGCGGAACTTCTGATCTAGGTTTCTTTTCAGGGGTTTCTATATTTATAGGAATTTTTGGCATCGAAAACAAGTCAGGGGGGTTCCCGAGGAGTCCACAAGCCAGGGGGCGCGCCCTGGGGTGGCGCCCCCCACCCTTGTGGTTGCCTCGGGACTCTTCTGGCCCAACTCCGATGCTCCGTGGGCTTCTTCTAGTCCATAAAAAATCACCACAATTTTTCAGCTCGTTTGGACTCCGTTTGATATTCCTTTTTTGTAAAACTCAAAAACAAGGAAAAAAACAGAAATTGGCACTGGGCTCTGGGTTAATAAGTTAGTCCCAAAAATAATATAAAATAGCATATTAATGCATATAAAACATGGAAAATAGATAATATAATAGCATGGAACAATAAAAAATTATAGATACGTTGGAGACGTATCAAGCATCCCCAAGCTTAATTCCTGCTCGTCCTCAAGTAGGTAAATGATAAAAACAGAATTTTTGATGTGGAATGCTACCTAACATATTTATCTATGCAATCTTGTTTATTGTGGCATGAATATTCAGATCCATAAGATTCAAAACAAAGGTTTAATATTGACATAAAAACAATAATGCTTCAAGCATACTAATAAAGCAATCATGTCTTCTCAAAATAACATGGCCAAAGAAAGTTATCCCTACAAAATCATATAGTCTGGCTATGCTCTATCTTCATCACACAAAGTATTTTATCATGCACAACCCCGATGACAAGCCAAGCAATTGTTTCATACTTTTGATGTTCTCAAACTTTTTCAGCTTTCACGCAATACATGAGCGTGTGCCATGGATATAGCACTATAGGTGGATTAGAATATGGTGGTTGTGGAGAAGAAAAAAGGAAGGAGATAGTCTCACTAGTAGGAAATGGCCCATTTATCCCGGTTCCAGAGGCCCTTTAGCCCCAGTTCTGGAACCAGGACTAAATGGTCGGGACTAAAGCCCAAAACCGTTAGTCCCGGTTCACTTACGAACCGGGACAGAAGGGGATCCACTTGGCCGCTGCGGGGCGCCCAGGAAGATGGACCTTTAGTCCCGGTTGGTAACACCAACCGGGACCAAAAGGCTGCCACGCGTCAGCAGCTCGCAAGCGCTGGGGTTTTTGGTTTTTTTGAAAGGGGGGTTTATTAGGGGTTTTGGATGGTTTAATTAGGGGTTTCATATTGTGTTAGCTATAGCTACTACATATAGAGAGAAGTGACCTCTCTTTCTCCGTGCTAGGTCGACGCTAGCTACTATATATAGAGAGAACTCGACGCTACTAAGCAAATGAAGGAACGATTAATTACACAAGATCGTCATGAACATATACAGAGAGAAGTGACCTCTCTTTCTCCGACATTGGTCGAACAACAAGTTTTCGTATTTCTATCCCTGACATCATCTAACGATAGTCAGCTTGAATTTCCACATGGTATTCTCCGTCTTTATGTATGACGTGGTCAAGAAAGAATCCCGCCAATTCCTCTTGAATTGCTCGTATACGATCATGTGGTAGGAGTCCATCCCGCATCTGCCACATCTAATTTAAAGAAGGGGGTCAAATATATATATATATATATGAATGAAACTCAGCACAATTGTTGGTAATAAAATAAAATTGTGAATATTATTGTTTAGGTACTTCATATTGTCTGTCAGAGTAGCCACGCTGAGAGGTCGCGCTGTGGATGAACTCGCAAATGTAGTATCCACATAAATTATTCCCGCCTTCCTGCCACAAGCACTTTACGAGAATAGAGTTCAATCAAACTGATAATCAAGCATGATAAATGGTATTGATGAAACTAGAATCAATGGGAGATGCGCAGAACTAGCTAGTACTACTTACATTCAGGTGTGTAAATCACAGCTCCCTCGGCAGTCCCGGAATGATTCCGGTGAACTCTTTCCAAACCTTGCCAGACAAAGAAAATAATTACTTGATATCCGGAAATGAACAAAGTTGCCGATATGATATGGTGCGCACTAATAAGCGATAATGATCGATTGAACTTACTTCTGGAGCATTGCAGTCATGTTCGCATACGTATTGGGATCTTCTCGTCTTGAGTCTAAGACAGTTACTACTCCCCAGTCAAGATTAATCTCTAGCAGAATAAAGTGGAAGCTGCGCACGCATGCATAACTCAGCAATTACATTACTATAACCTCGAGTAAGCGATACCGAATATGCACAAGACAGTAACACTCACTTGAAATTGTAAGGAAAGAGTATTTTCCCTTTGTTTTGATTTCGAAGCAACGATTGTAGCAAGTTGTCCTCGGTATCTTCGACACTGTTTTTAACTGACCATTCATTTATGGTATTTGGGTTAATGAACCCAATGTCATAGATTTGTGCTTTTTTGCATTCGATGATCTTCAGTTTGCATAATATAGTGAGGATAATTATATATACATGCAATGAAAGAGCTGAGCTATAGAGACTTAATTACAGAAGTAATACTTACAGACAGTAGCAAGTCATGAGTTGTTTGTTGAGGGCATCTTGATTGAATAACTGGAATAACTCCACAAATTCAACCGGCATCACCTCAGTTCCAACGAGGTCATGCTCCTCTTTAATTGCCAGCATCAAACTATTCTTCCCAAACTTCCTGCAGGTATCCATGTACCATTCATGCAATCTTCGCATCATCGTTGTTAGAGGAGGATGATCAGGTTTGATGAGAGGCTTCCCGTGCTCGTATCTGAAGATATCTACTACCTCTAACATTTCAAATTGTACATCATCAGCGAGGTAATCAGCAGGATTGGTACGGGGCACTAGCCCCGGATGATTAGCGACTATATCGCTAGACACCTTGAGCAGGGGGCATGATTGCTTCGCCTGTTCGCCGAGCTGGGGAATTGTTTTCCCACTTCTTCATTTTGCTTCTCTTGCAGCACTACAAGTACTTCCCGACCGCTCTGCTTCCTTATATGTCCTTTCAATAATGTGCACACAGTTGGATTGCGGCAGAGACGGTGGTGGTCACTTAAGGGCACGCAGAGTGTGCTTCACTTTCACCTGATCTATTGTTTCCTTAGGAGGTGGAGGTTTCCGTGCAAAATGAGCCTCCACTTCGGCAGCACTGATTTCCGCGGTTTCCTCGTCGGTCCTCTCATATGGTAACTTTTACAGAGGCTTGAGGCTTGGACCGTATTTTAAATTCTTCCCGCCTCTTGTAATGCTAGCCACCGGAGCGGCGTCGTCTCTCTTCCGCTGTTGCTAACGCGGCGGAGTCCGCTGACACGCCGAAGGAGGCGGAGTGCTCTGACGCGCCGGAGGAGACGGAGTGCCCTCACGCGCCGGAGGAGGCGGAGGAGGAGGCGGAGTGCCCTGATCACTCGTCGGAGGAGGAGGCGGAGTGCCCTGACTCGCCGGAGGAAGAGGAGGAGGAGGAGGCGTCCAGTTTGGAAGCTTGATGTACTCCTTCCTCCATAGACATGTACTCCTCAAAGCATAAACCAGATGATTCTCCCCTTCACCTGTAGGGTGGTCAACCTCCAGCTCCTGAAATCCCTCCACTATTTCATCCACCGTCACAACAGCATAGCCATGTGGAATCGGACCGCAAGGAAAAGTTCCGTCCGCTTGAGGAGGTGCAACAGAGCCAACAGCAGCCTTCAAAGTCAGGTTCTGCCATTTCGTCATAAGCTCGCAATGTTGAGCTTCCGTGATAGTATCCACGGGGTAGCGAGGAGCCGTGAAATCAGGCTGAACAAGCTCCGTGGAAGCCACGCTGCTTCTCCGCCGAGATGGTGGGGTAGCTTCTGGGGCAGGATCTTCGTGCCACTGAGATGGTTGGCCGGCAACTGCAAGTTCCTCTAGCTTCGCTATTCTTGCATTGAGCTTCTGCATTTTGGTCAGCTCCGCTTTCCTCTTTCTCTCTTGGATTTTGTAACAGCCTGCACCGGGAAACCCAACCATCCACGGAACGGAGCCTGGTGTGCCTCGTGTTCGTCTAGGGTGCTGTGGATTCCCGAGGGCCTCATTCAGCTCGTCCTTCTCTCTGTCGGGAATGAACGTCCCTTTCTTGCTGCGCTGATATATTTCTGAAGCTTCTTGATGGGTATTGCAAGTTGCTCGTCCGTCCAACGACACTCCCTTGTTTCGGGGTCCAAAGTTCCCCCAACCCCGAAGAACCAAGTCCTTGAACGGTCTGGCCAGTTCAATGTCGCTGGTTGGACCCCTTTAGCAAGCTTGTCTTGCTCAGCTTTGTCCCACAACGGCCGGGCTTTGTAGTAGCCACCTGACCCCGTGTAATGGTGATACTTCTTCTTTGCAGCATTTTTCTTGTTTGTCTCTGACCTTTTCTTACCCTTCTCCAAATTCTTGTAGGCCACAAATGCGGGCCAGTGATCTCTTATCTTCTCATATCGGCCGGTGAATTCTGGAGTCTTCCCTTTGTTGACAACCTTTGTGTTCAACTCTTTCTTCTAGTTTCTGAATAGATCTACCATCTTCTTAAGAGCACAAGCCTTGACCTTTGGCTCTATAACTGGCTTATTCAGATCCTCCTCGGGCGGTAGGGTGAAATTTGCCTTCAGCGAGGTCCAAAGATCATCTTTCTGTCTATCATGGACATAAGAAACTTCAGGGTAGTCCTTACTCTTATTCCATTGCTGGATGCTGATCGGGATGCTGTCCCTAACAATAGCTCCGCACAGAGCAACAAATGCGTCCTTGGTCCGCTTGGGTTCAATCGGTTGGCCATCGTCCGCGATTTGTGTGATCATGAACCTTTCATCCTGGCGCAACCTTTTCTTCGGGCCTCGTCTTGTTACGGAAGTTTGGCTCAATCCGGACGGCTATAAAAGAAGAAAGAAGCATTAATATATGTACATACCAAAACAATTAATGCATCAATTAGTCAGCACAGGCTTAATTAATATATATACCTCACCGGACTTTGCAACAGCTCCCTCCTCCGTTCGGTCACCGGAGCCATCATCATGATCTCCTTCTTCCTCCGCCATTCGCTCACCGGAGCCGTCATGATCTCCTTCCTTGTGGCGCCCCCGACTCAATCGTACACTAATCATACACGCAAACGTGTACGATCAAGCATAGGGACTCACGGGAAGATATCACAACACAACTCTAACACAATTTAAACGGAGGTCCACAATATTACAGACTAGGGATCCGAAGATCCGAATACATAAGTCAGTCATTCAAATATTATCTGAGTACAGACATAGTTAGACAAGTTTTGCCTTAAGAAGGCTAGCACAAACAGTGACACTAGATCGAAAGGCGTTGGCCTCCTACCTGGGAGCCTCCGATCCTACTCCTGGTCAGCTGGTTCAATCCAGTAGTAAGTACCCTCTGGACCCTCCTGGTAGTAGGCTCCAGTTGTGGCATCTGGCTCCTGGACTCCATCGTCTGATGTATCATCAAGGTGGGGTATATGGGGAAAAGGGAAATTAAAGCAACCGTGAGTACTCATCCAAAGTACTCAGCAAGCAAGGATCTATACTACATATGCAACATTATCAATGGAGAAAGGCTGTATATGTGGACTGGGCTGCAGAAATGCCAGAATAGAGAGAAGGCCTAGTCCTATCGAAGACTAGCATCTTCAAACATCTTCACAAGGCCATCATCTTGCAGCAGTAGAAGAGAGTAGAATAGCATTTTATTTAGCAAACATGTTGAAGTACAGCTTAAAGATCCTTCCTCGACTCCCAAGCGAGAAAGCGATCCCGAAGCTTCAATTAAGTAACAAGTATCCAGTTTAAGTAGTAGATCGGGATACACAAACTGAGCGTCCTTTACCGTAGGACCGGCTATCGATAGAAGATTCATCCCTGCAGGGGTGCACTACTGTTACCCAACACGCTCGATCAACTCCGGCCGGACACACTTGCTGGGTAATGCCCGACCTCGGAAGATCAACACGAAGCAGCGCTCTACCTAGGCTCGGCAGAGAGGTCAGCACGCCGGACTAACCTATGCACCCAGAGGTCTCGGGCCATCGCCCTGGGCACCCTGCGCGTTGCGAGACTGGCCGGGGTGCAGGCGCGACACTGAACTCGTCAGTGAAGTATCCAGCCCAATCCCGACAATCAGCCCGCACGGTGAATCGTGACGTCAGACGAGCTTTCGGAGAAACGTACTTCGCTGAGGGTCCCATAACCATTATCCCGCGTGGTGGTAGTGCGTATAGGGCACGTCGACCCACTCAGATCACACACCCAAATCAAATAGGCTCAATTAGTATCAAGCGGAGACAATCAGAGTCTCTGATGCTCCGCCACAATGTCACACTCGAGTGCCCTTTCGGCACACCCGAAAATCATAGATCCCCAGCGGGTACCCACCAGGGTGGACCCGCCTGTAACAAAGGTCAAGTAATCGTGTGGTCATAACATCAAGGGGGAAAACCCGAGGAATCACCCTCGGCGGATTCCACTCGACGAAATCATCAGGGTGAACGTATGAGGTATCACCCTCGAGGTTCACACTGAGGGTTGCACGACAGAGTCGTATCGGAAGTGGAGAAGGAGGAATCACCCTCGATGACCACGTCCTAACAGCTACACTGCAGAGTATTCATCGGGAGTGCGTTACGAGGTATCACCCTCGGCACTCGATAGTTACTACGCAGAGTCGTACAACTAAGGGGGTGTGAAGTGAGGTGTCGGTCTCTGGTCGACGATCACGTTGATCGAGTCGTCGATGATCAAGCAGGGGCAACAAGGGTAAGGTGGTGGGGTCACTGATGGTTCACTACCAACCTATACTAAACAGTTTATCATAGGCAGGTAAGGTAGCAATGAACAGGTTACAACAGCAGGCTATGCATCAGAATTGGAGCATACATTAACAGTAGCAAAATCTAATGCAAGCAGGAGAATAGAATAGGCGATATCTGGAATGCTCAAGGGCTTGCCTGGTTTGCTTCTGGCAAGAAAAGAGGGTCATCAACGGGCTGCTCGTCGGTAGAGTAGTCGTATCCAGGTGCAGCGTCGTCGGTCTCAGCGTCTATCGAGAGAGAGAAGGAGGGGGAGAGAAACAATAAATTCACGGCGATAATGCAAACAATATGTATGACATGCCTAAATGATATGCCGGGGTGTTCTACTGCCTAACTAAATGATTTAGTTAATCTAGGAATTTATTTGGATTTATTTAATTAAAGTTGGGCACTATTCATTTACTGAAAACGGTCTAAAAGTTCAATGTTCTTATAGCTTGAGGCATCTGACGGGAATACGGAGGGCGTATCCGGGTTCGTATCGGAATTCTGAGCAAGTTTCATGTATAAAGTATTTTCATCGGAGTTACAGATTATTTAATATGATTTTCTTAAGTTTTTATTAATTTCTGGAATTTAACTAATTATTTAAATCAACATTATCTGAAACAGTGCTGCAATGACATCAGCATGACAACACGCTGACGTCAGCAGGCGTCCTGACAGGGTGGGTCCCACCTGTCATAGACTATTAGCTTAATTAGGTTTTAACTAATTAAATTAATGTTTAATTAACACTAACTACTTAATTAGTGTAACCTAATCAGGATTAATTAACTAATTAATTAATTAATTATTTTCATTTTTTTTATTTTTTTTTTCTTTATTTTTTTTTATTTTCCTAAATGTTTTCGGGCGGGGCCCGTTTGTCATTGGGCCAGGGGGGTTTCGGGGCCCACCAGCAGTGGCTCAGGGGTGCGCGGCCCGACCTAGCAGTGGCCCAGGGGCCACGGCGGGCGCGGCGCGGCGCGCGGGCGCGGGCGGGCGTGGGCGGGCGCGCTGGCGGCGGCAGAGGCGCGGCGACGTGCGCGGGCGCGCGGCAGGGGCGCGGCCAGGGGAGGCAGGGCAGCGGCAGCAGTGCGGCAGCGCGCGGTGGCGCGAGCAGCGGGCGGGCGCGCGCGCGCGTGCGGCTCAGGAGGGGCGAGCGCGGCGCGCGGCTGGAGCGGGCGAGGTGCTAGCGCGGTGCGGGGCCGAGCGCGGGCGCGAGGCAGCGCGCGAGCGGCAGCGGCGAGGCGGGGCCAGAGGGTGCGGGGCAACGGCGGCGACAGAGAGAGAGGGAGGGCGTGGCGCTCACCGCGGGTGCAGGGTCAGGGCAATGGGCTCGAGGAGGCGGCTGGGGATGACGGCGACGGGGTCCGGCGAGGCGTCGGCGACGAGGCGGAGACGGGGCGCGGTCGGGCGCGTCGGGGCGCGGTCGGTGCGGTCGGGGCGAGCGCGCGGGGCTCGAGGAGGAAGACGGGGAGGCGGCGGGGCTGCGGCGTGGTCTGACGAGGGGGAGCCGGCGACGGGGCGGCGGCGTCGAGCGGCGTCGGCGACGGGGGCGAGGCGGCGGGCGCTGCGAGCCCCGATCCGATCTGGATCGGGGGAGGGGGAGGAGTGGGACGAGTGGGGGGGGGGAAGTGGCGATGGGGTTTAGGGTTTCGGTCTCTAGGGGGAGGCCATATAGGGGGAGCTGGGCCGGGAGCTGGGCCGGTCCAGTTGGGCCGGGGGAATTTTTCCTCTCTTTTTCATTTCTCTTTTCTGTTTTGTTTTTCTTTTGTCTTTTTCTTTTATTTATTTTACTTTCTCAGTTTAGCAAATTGTTAGGCCACATATTGAATTTTGTAAAACATAGGAATTGCTCCAACAAATACTAGGCATTACCTACCACTACCAAAAATTGGTTTGGAGTCAACTTGAGTTCACACAATTTTTATAATAATTAAAATGCATTATCCCTTACAGTTTTAATTATGTTAGTCCCACCTAATTATTTTATTATTTGTTGGTTTCAATTTTAGACTAGCCTCTGCAATATTTGTTATTTACTGAACATTTTAGTTTTTATGTTGGACAACTTTTATATTTCACTTTCATTTAAATTTGAATTTGACTTAGGAGTTGAAATGCAACATGATGCTAATGATGATTATGCACTATTAAGCTTGCTGACATGTCATTATCAAAAGTGATTATTGTGGCTAATGACAGGGGGTCTTACAATTCTCCTCATCTATTAAGAATTCTCGTCCCGAGAATTAAGAGGAAGACTGAAAGAAAGTGGGGTATTCTTCGCGAAGACGATCCTCGCGTTCCCAGGTGGCCTCATCTTCAGAATGATTTGACCACTGAACCTTGAGGAATTTGATTGACTTTTGACGAGTCCGACGTTCAGCTTCATCAAGAATATGGATGGGATATTCTGGATAAGACAGATCTTCCCGTAATTCAAGCACTTCGTGATCCACAGCTCGAATAGGATCCTTGAAGCAGCGATGGAGTTGGGATACATGAAAGACGTCATGTACTTGGGAAAGATTAGGCGGCAACTGCAATTGATATGCCACCTCTCCTCGACGGGCAAGAATACGAAACGGGCCAATGTAGCGAGGAGCTAACTTGCCTTTGATTCCGAACCTATGAGTGCCTTTCAACGGAGTGACGCGGAGGTAAGCTTGCTCTCCAGGTTGATAGACCATTTCCTGGTGCTTTGGGTCATAGTTGCTCTTCTGACGAGACTGAGCAGTTTTAAATGTTCACGGACAATGCGGACTTGGTCTTCTGCTTGCTGAATAATGTCCGGTCCGACGAGTGAGCGTTCCCCAGTTTTTGACCAATTCAGAGGGGTTCGACACTTACGACCGTATAGAACTTCAAACGGTGCCATCTTCAGACTAGCTTGATAGCTATTGTTGTAAGAGAATTCAGCATACGGGAGAGATTCCTCCCATTTCTTACCGAAGGAGATGACGCAAGCTCGAAGCATATCTTCAAGCACTTGATTAACTCATTCAACTTGACCCTGTGACTGAGGGTGAAAAGCGGTACTGAATGACAGATGTGTTCCCATAGCTTCTTGCAAACTATTCCAGAATCTGGAGGTGAAGAGGCTGCCACGATCAGAACTGATCTCCAATGGAACACCGTGGAGTGACACAATTCGGGAAACATACAAGTCTGCTAACTGGCTAGCAGTGATTGTCTCCTTAACTGGCAGAAATTGCGCAACCTTGGCGAATCGGTCAATGACGACAAAAATAGCAACATGACCCTTCTGAGATCTGGGAAAACCAGTAATGAAATCCATTTGGACCTTGTCCCATTTCCATTCAGGAATCACAAGGGGTTGCAGAGTTCCTGTGGGCCTTTGATGTTGAGCTTTAACGCGGCGGCAAACGTCACACTCAGAAACATAACGAGCAAGGTCTCGCTTCATATTAGGCCACCAGTATCTCTGACAAATGTCACGGTACATCTTTGTGCTACCAGGATGAATTGACAAAGGAGTGCCATGAGCTTCCATCATAACGTGTTCCTTCTCATCTTTGAACTTAGGTACGAAGAGACGGTGTTGGAAAAATTGGATCCCATCATTATCAAGATGGAACTCCGACGGTTTTCCTTTTTCAAGGTATCGCTTGATCCTTTCAACTTCAGAGTCATACCGTTGCATAGTTTTGATGTTGTGTTCTAAATCTGGTACGACAACGAGGCTATTGAGATAACCCTGTGGAACAATATGGAGGTTCAATTTATGAAACTCTTCATAAAGAAGAGGTTGTGATTCCTGAACCATATGGTTGCTGCAATAAGCCTTACGGCTCAACGCATCGGCCATTACATTTGCCTTACCAGGGGTGTATGAGATATTCATATCATAATCGGCTATTGTCTCGAGCCATCTTTGTTGACGAAGGTTCAGATCCGGTTGAGTATACAAATACTTCAAACTTTGATGATCCGTATATATCTCACAACGGTTACCGAGAAGGTAATGTCGCCATAGCTTCAGGGCATAGATAACCGCAGAAAGTTCGAGATCGTGCACTGGGTAATTTTCTTCGTCAGGACGCAATTGTCGGGAGGCATAAGCAATCACCTTGCGTTCTTGAATTAGGACACAGCCTAATCCTTGACGGGAGGCATCGCAGTATATCACGAAATCCTTTTGGGAATCCGGGGGTGCTAATATTGGGGCAGATGTCAATTTATCTTTTAGTGTCTGAAAGCTTTCTTGACATTTTTCTGTCCACTCAAATTTAACACCTTTGTGAAGCAGATTTGTCAATGGTTTTGCAATCTTGGAAAAGTTCTCAACGAATCGACGGCAATAACTAGCAAGTCCGAGAAAACTTCTAACTTGCTTAACATTCTTCGGGGGAGTCCAGTCAAGAATAGCCTGAACTCGTTCGGGGTTAACAGCAATTCCATCCTTGGAAATTACACGACCAAGGTAAGTTACTTCAGAAAGCCAAAATTCACATTTGGAATACTTGGCATACAACTGGTGTTCTCGGAGCCTTTCTAGTACCAAACGGAGGTGTTCAGCATGTTCTTCTTTATTCTTAGAATAAACCAGAATATCATCTAAATAAACCACGACGAATTTGTCGAGGTAATCCATGAATATATAATTCATCAGAAGGAAGAAAGTTGCTGGAGCATTCGTTAGGCCAAATGACATGACGGTGTATTCATCGGAGCCATAACGAGTGACGAATGCAGTCTTGGGAATATCCTCAACCTCAGGTCGACTTTAGAGAACACCGATGATCCAGCGAGTTGATCATAAAGATCATTGATCCGGGGCAGGGGGTATTTATTCTGGATTGTGGCTTGGTTAATGGGCCGATAATCCTGAAACAATCGGTTAGTTCCATCCTTCTTCTTAACGAAGAGTGAAGGTGCTCCCCAAGCAGAGGAACTGGGGCGGATGAAACCACTCTTAAGTGACTTGTCGATTTCTTCCTTAAGCTCGAGTAGGTGATGCGGAGGCATCTTATAAGGTCGCTTGGCAATAGGGACGGTGCCAGGCTTCAAGTCGATGACAAACTCGACAGCTCTAGCCGGGGGTATTCCTGGAAGTTCTTCTGGAAAGACGTCTGGAAAATCTCGAACGACAGGAACGTTCTCGATCCCTTCCAGAGGTGAGGCGTTCAAGGCATTCAGAGCATATATCTGAGCTTCGGTGTCCCGAGTAATGCGGGCGGTATAGTTCACTATCTCATCGGTGGGGTGAAGAAGTTGGACGACTTTAGTGGCACAATTGATCGAAGCAATGTGAGCTTTCAACCAATCCATTCCAAGAATGAGGTCTATGGTGGAAGATTTCAGGATGATGGGCAATGCAAGGAATTCCAATCCTTTAATTTCGACGGTAACGTCAGGTGCTATTACGTCAGCATGACAGTGACCTCCGGGAGTTTTAATAACTAACGGAGTATGCATTTTCTCATATCGAATGCCATGCATAAATGCAAATTTTCTAGAGATGAATGAATGTGATGCTCCTGAATCAAATAAAACAGAAGCAGGTACTGAGTTAACAAGAAGGGTACCCATCACAGTAGCAGGTTGATCCTGGACTTCTTCAATGTCAATGTTGTAGGCGTGTCCACGACCATGTGCAGCAGACCCGGTATTATAGTTGCGGGTCTGGTTGTTGCCATGACCATTGCCACGGCCAGCACGGGGAAAGGCTAACTGATTCTGATTCTGGCGGCAGTCTTTAGCCTGGTGACCTGGTTTGCGGCACTTGAAGCATAGACCATCTTCAGGACGAAGAGGAGCTTTGTTTTGAATAGCTTGAGTTTTTGGCTGCCTCGGTGGTGGAGGAGGCAGACGTGGTGCAGCATAGTTGTTCTTTGGCGCAGAGGTATTGGAACGGAATGCATTGTTGGGAATCCAAACTCTTCGCTTCGATGCTGAGCCCGAAGATGAGCCAGCATCACGATAGCACTTCTGCGAGTCCTTGTATTCCATCTGAGCGGTCTCAACAAGAATAGCCTTGTTCGTCAGAGTTGAAAAGTCATTGAAGTCTTGAGCAGCTAGTGCAAGCTTGAGGTCGGGGTGTAGTCCACTACGGAACTTCTCCTGTCTGCGTGCATCTGTAGCGATGTCTTCTTCAGCATAGCGGGAGAGGTCTAGAAATTCCCGCTGATAAGCTTCGACAGTCTTGTTGCCCTGAGTGAGGTTACAGAACTGGGTCTTCATGCGTTCCATAATTTCCTGAGGGATGTAACGTGTACGGAAAGCAGCCTAGAACTCATACCAGGTGATGACTGTTCCAAAAGGCAGAGTACGCTTGTGTGTGTCCCACCATTGAGCTGCGGGGCCCTTTAAGAAAAAGGCCACGAAGTTGACAAAGTTGGCAGGGGCGACATTAGCAGACTCCATCTCGTGAGTGATGTCGTGGAGCTAGTCATCGGCATCCAGTGGCTTGTCAGAGTTGCGGAGCTGCGTTGGGTTGAGTCGCATAAACTCTGTCAAAGTTATTGAAGCTGGGTTCTGGTTCTGGTTGTTCTGATGCAGAAACTGAGCCATGATTCCAACCATGAACTGGCGGTTAAGCTCAAACTGTTGCATCATAGCCGCCATATATTCTGGCGGTGGTGGGCGTTTAGGGGCACGACCACGACCACGACCATCTGGTCTAAACATCCTGCTAAGTATCAACAGGGGGTAGTTTAGTAAAAGCAATTGCAAGCGTTTAGTGACAAGCATGATGTAACACGACAATTCTTTAAGCAGTGTATCAGATACATAATAGTAGTCGATTAAGACATACAGATCCATACACAGAGTCGGGTACATGCGGACAGCATAACGGCGCAAATTCAAAAGCTAGACATACTAGGCGGCGCGCAGGCATGCGGTAAGGAAGTACACAACAAGACATAGCAAAGGCTACATCAACGTCGGAGAAAACCACCGAAACGGGGTAACTGCAAGTGCTGACGACGAATGTTCGTCGCGGAAGGATCCTGCGCTCCATGTGCACTCTGATGCAGAATCCGGTCTCGAGCTGTAAGAAGAGGTCCACGTGCAGGTGTATGACCTCCAACAGCAGGCCAATCAATACCAGCATACATCTGAGTCCTGCGGGGGTAAAGGTTGTGCTCAGGATGTATCCCTGCGCGAACAGCGGGTAGCAACTGCGTCATAGCATCGTAGAGACGTGCTCGAGTGGCAACCAACTCGACGGCAAGAGCCCGAACAGTGCGATCCAGAGGCTGACTGCACTGAATCAGAATGCGCGGGTCATAGCGACGAGGCTCGAACGGGGCACAGATAGCTGTGTAGTATCCAGTACCATCTCCAGCAGGGGCATACGAAATGTATCGGAACTCAGAGTCATCCAAGATATCGCTGAACTGTCCTCGGAGACGTGCGACGGCAGAGTAGGCGGCATCATGGACTGCCATCTCAATCGTCACGCCGATACCGTGGAAAAGGTGTAGCTCGGTGTCTGAGTCATTTTGCTGATCATAGATACGAACATCAGCATGGTACTGCTCCTGATTGAACTCGCTGTAATCCTCGTAGACCAAGTACTCAGGATACCAACGGTAGCCAAGTCTGGTCATGAGAGCGACCAGGACAGCTGGAAACCCAGGGGTATTACGAGCCCAAGTGCGACGCACAAGCTGTGTCGTAGGACGTGGTGGAAACAAACGGTCCATCTGAAACAGAGGAAATTCAGATTTGTCAAATGACAATGAGAAGTTTAACACAACTCGGAGAGAAATGTTAAACAAAACAATGGAAAGGAAAATGATTATCAGACTAATCAGATCAATGACAGGGAAATCGCACAGATATCCAGCTCTCCGGGTAGACGGGATTTACGAGATCCTAAGTGTCGTCGTTAGTAAAATTTATTTAACCCGAGTAGAAGAGAGATCAGAGCCCCAGAGTATAGACGAGGAATAAAAGATCCTAATACCACCCAGTTGGCGACGTGGGCCCGTAAGCCACACAGCCAAGTTAGTAAATTAGTTTTTCAATGTCTAGACTCAACTTCGGCCAAGGAATTGGAAGGGGGCTTCCTACAGGCAGTCGGCTCTGATACCAACTTTTGCCCGACCTCGGAAGATCAACATGAAGCAGCGCTCTACCTAGGCTCGGCAGAGAGGTCAGCACGCCGGACTAACCTATGCACCCAGAGGTCTCGGGCCATCGCCCTGGGCACCCTGCGCGTTGCGAGACTGGGCGGGGTGCAGGCACGACACTGAACTCGTCAGTGAAGTATCCAGCCCAATCCCGACAATCAACCCGCACGGTGAATCGTGACGTCAGACGCGCTTTCGGAGAAACGTACTTCGCAGAGGGTCCCATAACCATTATCCCGCGTGGTGGTAGTGCGTATAGGGCACGTCGACCCACTCAGATCACACACCCAAATCCAATAGGCTCAATTAGTATCAAGCTGAGACAATCAGAGTCTCTGATGCTCCGCCACAATGTCACACTCGAGTGCCCTTCTGGCACACCCGAAAATCATAGATCCCCAGTGGGTACCCACCAGGGTGGACCCGCCTATAACAAAGGTGAAGTAATCGTGTGGTCATAACATCAAGGGGGAAAACCTGATGAATCACCCTCGGCGGATTCCACTCGACAAAATCATCAGGGTGAACGTATGAGGTATCACCCTCGAGGTTCACACTGAGGGTTGCACGACAAAGTCGTATCGGAAGTGGAGAAGGAGGAATCACCCTCGATGACCACGTCCGAACAACTACACTGCAGAGTATTCATCGGGAGTGCGTTACGAGGTATCACCCTCGGCACTCGATAGTTACTACGCAGAGTCGTACAACTAAGGGGGTGTGAAGTGAGGTGTCGGTCTCTGATCGACGATCACGTTGATCGAGTCGTCGATGATCAAGCAGGGGCAACAAGGGTAAGGTGGTGGGGTCACTGATGGTTCACTAGCAACCTATACTAAACAGTTTATCATAGGCAGGTAAGGAAGCAATGAACAGGTTACAACAGCAGGCTATGCATCAGAATAGGAGCATACATTAATAGTCGCAAAATCTAATGCAAGCAGGAGAATAGAATTGGCGATATCTGGAATGCTCAAGGGGGGGGGGGGCTTGCCTGGTTGCTCCGGCAAGAGAGAGGGGTCGTCAACGGGCTGCTCGTCGGTAGAGTAGTCGTATCCAGGTGCAGTGTCGCCGGTCTCAGCTTCTATCTAGAGAGAGAAGGAGGGGGAGAGAAATAATAAATTCACGGCGATAATGCAAACAATATGTATGACATGCCTAAATGATATGCCGGGGTGTTCTACTGCCTAACTAAATGATTTAGTTAATTTAGAAATTTATTTGGATTTATTTAATTAAAGTTGGGTACTATTCATTTACTGAAAACGGTCTAAAAGTTCAATGTTTTTATAGCTAGAGGCATCTGACAGGAATACGGAGGGCGTATCCGGGTTCGTATCGGAATTCTGAGTAAGTTTCATGTGTAAAGTATTTTCATCGGAGTTACGGATTATTTAATATGATTTTCTAAAGTTTTTATTAATTTCTGGAATTTAATTAATTATTTAAATCAACGTTATCCGAAACAGTGCTGCGATGACATCAGCATGACATCATGCTGACGTCAGCAGGCGTCCTGACAGGATGGGTCCCACCTGTCATAGACTGTTAGCTTAATTAGGTTGTAACTAATTAAATCACTGTTTAATTAACACTAACTACTTAATTAGATTAACCTAATCAGGATTAATTAACTAATTAATTATTTTTATTTATTTTTATTTCTTTATTATTATTTTTATTTTCCTAAACGTTTTCGGGCGGGGCCCGTTTGTCATTTGGCCAGGGGGGTTTCGGGGCCCAGCAGCAGTGGCTCAGGGGCGCGGGGCCCCACCTGGCAGTGGCCCAGGGGCCACGGCGGGCGCGGATGGCGGGCGCGGCGCGGCGCGCAGGCGCGGGCGGGCGTGAGCGTGCGCGCGGTCGGCATCAGAGGCGCGGCGACGTGCGCGGGCGCGCGGCAGGGGCGCGGCGAGGCGCGGCCAGGGGAGGCAGGGCAGCGGCAGCAGTGCGGCAGCGCGCGGTGGTGCGAGCGGCGGGCGCGCGCGCGCGTGCGGCACGGGAGGGGCGAGCGCGGCGAGCGGCTGGAGCGGGTGAGGTGCGGGCGCGGTGCGGGGCCAAGCGCGGGCGCGAGACAGCGCGCGAGCGGCAGCGGCGAGGCGGGGCCAACGGGTGCGGGGCGACGGCGGCGACAGAGAGAGAGGGAGGGCGTGGCCCTCACCGCGGGTGCAGGGTCAGGGCAATGGGCTCGAGGAGGCGGCCGGGGATGACGGCGACGGGGTCCGGCGAGGCGTCGGCGACGAGGCGGAGACGGGGCGCGGTCGGGCGCGTCGGGGCGCTGTCGGCGCGGTCGGGGCGAGCGCGCGGGGCTCGGGGAGGAAGACGGGGAGGCGGCGGTGCTGCGGCGTGGTCTGACGAGGGGTAGCGGCGTCGGCGACGGGGCGAGGCGGCGGGCGCTGCGAGCCCCGATCCGATCTGGATCGGGGGAGGGGACGAGTGGGACGAGTGGGGGGGACCGCCTCTCTCATGCATGTCCGACGTCCCCCCTCATGTCGAAGTTATCGGGTCGGGGTTATACTTTCAGGGTTTGGGTGGCCTCAATATATCTAGACATGTTCCGGTTTGGGGTGACCTCGGCAATGCTTTTTCAGTCCCGGTTTGGGTGGACTCGAGAGTTGGTCGGGCGAGAGGGGGTTGATCGACGTCCCCCCTCATGTCGAAGTTACCGGAGTTGGTCGGGCGAGAGGGGGTTGATCGATGCTCTATGCTCTACTTCGGCCTTGCTCTCACTTATGGGTAGGAAGGACAATAAGCACGAATTCATGTTGGCTAACTATTCTATCCACGCGGAAGTTGTTTTCATAGGAAAGACGGAAGGTTTTGCGCGTTGGTTGTATCGAATTTCCCTTTCTAATAGCATACACAAATACATAAGAAAGTTACAACAATGATAAGGTAAATGAAAACCAAGGGCATGGCATTTTAGTACATGTCAAGAATATGGTCATAGGATGCACAAAACACTAACTATGCACTTTGCAAAATTGAACTTACTGCTAACAGGCTGACAGATATATTTTTAAGCAATTTGAGAGCATGAAAAGAACAAGCTACGGTAGGCCAAAATTGCAAACAAGGGCATGGGTGGATAGAGCATAACATGGTCTTCAAAACATGATTACTGAACATCTCCAAAATATGCATAGATTTGATGGTAGCATCAAGTAAACGTGGCATCATAATATAACAGATTTAGACTTGGTACCAAGTCTCTGAAAACAGCAAACAGTGAGTAGATCACTTTGCAAGCTTGTACTAGTCACCACAGGGCGTATCATAAGAAATGGATCACATCATAGCGAAGAAGACATGATTATGCTCCTAAAACATGTAGGCATGTTGCTCAAAAGAAAATCACGCAGAATGCTATGAAAAAGACAAAATGACATGTTACAGCAGATTTCTGCACTTAATATCACTTAGCAAAAAATAGACTTTTTTGTGAGCATTACATAATCTCCAATAATTTGCATATGAACATACATACATACATAAATTTTGCATATGAGCATATATAGAGCATTACATAATCTCCAATAATCCCCATTACATCTAAAAAATAGCATATATAACAAAAATAAATAAAGGATGTCGGCGGCGGCGGCTGCGCCGGCAGGGCAGGGGTGTGGGAGCAGGGCAGGTGCTCACAGGGGGCGAACTCGGGGCACGGTGGGCGGCGTCGAGGCGGGCAGGGGCGCGGGGAGCGGCGCCGACGTCAGGGCAGAGGGCGTCGAGGGCGTCGGCGGCGGCGGCGGTGACATGGAGCAGGCTGACGGCGTCGGCGGCGGCGCCGGCGAGGTGGAGCAGCCTGACGGCGTCGGGGCAGGGCTCAGCGATGACGGCGACGAGGAGCGGCTGAGGGCGTCGCGGCGGAGAAGAACTGATTTTTGGAGAAACTGCTTAGTATTTTCTTATATACATGAAGCATTGGTCCCGGTTCGTGGCACCAACCGGGACCAATGCCACCCATTAGTCCTGGTTGGTGCCACCAACCAGGACCAAAGGTCTCTTTTCGTCAGCCCAAAGGGCGGGAAGCAGAGACCTTTGGTCCCGGTTGGTGGCACGAACCGGGACCAAAGGTGGGCATTGGTCCCGGTTGGTGCCACGAACCGGGACCAAAGGGGTGCATTGGTCCCGGTTCGTGCCACTAACCGAGACCAATGGCCTTGTGTTGTAACTGGCGCGGTGCGGTGGGATGTTTAGTCTCACCTCGCTAGCTGAGAGGGCTCGAGAGTGGTTTATAAGCGCTACTGCGCCAACCCTCTCGAGCTCCTCTCAACTGCAGGCTTACGGGCATAATCTCGCACTACACTGCCAATGGGCCTACTGGGCCTGCTACGGGCCAGAATCCTGGCCCAACTAGCTGGGTTTCTAGTCGTATTCTGGCCGTGGTGGCCCAGTAGGCGGCATTTTTTTTCTTACTTTTCCAGTTTTTTTGTTTTCTTTTTTGCTTTATTTATTTTCTTTTGTTTCTACTTACAGCTAAGTACTTACAGTTTTTTAGTGGTTCTTTTTGCTTTAAGGTCACAAAAATAATAAACTTTCTGTTAGTGCCATTAGTTTTCAAATTTAAATAGTTTAAATTCGAATTCTTTTAAATTTGCGTGAATCACTAGTTTGTGAATAACTTTACTATAAAAATATATTTTTGAGTGATTCTTTTTCTTGCTATTTAATATTACTGTGTTCTATCATTATATTCAATTTGGTAATTTTTAGGTTATTTTAAAAGTCTGTTTTAATCAAAAACAGATTTTGTTATTTTAGTTTGCTATTAAAGTTTCTAACAAAAATATTCTTTATGAAAATTCTTTTTGCTATTATTGTTTTGAACAAAAAATACTTTGATAATTTTATTTGCATAAATTTTATATAATTTTAGTCTCAAAAATACTAGAGATTTATAAAATCTTTTTAGTTGATTCCTTTTGCTATTAGAGTTTTATAAAAGCTTTTTAGTTGATTCTTTTTGCTATTGAAGAATATTATAGTTTGTTTTAGTTGATCATAACAGAATATTTTAATTGATTATTTTTAGTTCATTCTTTTTGCTATTAGAGTTTCATAAAAGTTTTCTAGTTCAATCTTTTTGCTATTAGTTCATTCTTTGAGCTAAATGACCCTGAAATTGAAAACCACTTCAAATGAAGTCTGAAAAGGTTGAAAGTGGGCAATGTATCATCATTTCACCCACATAGCATGTGCTAAAAAGTTGAGAGGGTTACGGAAAAAGCTGGATGCACTTCGTGTACAAAATGGACAATCTCTTTTGAAGTATCAGGGTTTCATACGAAAAGTCATCTGTTACAAAGGGATTACATTTTTTTTAAATTATTTGAACTCTAGACTTTTGTGTGTGTTCAAAATGCACCATTCAAAGCCACATCATCAATTTTCAACCCTTTCGGACTTCATTTGGTATTTTTCATGCAATTACTGATTTTTTGAAGCTAAATGACCCTGAAATTGAAAAGCACTACAAATGAACTCTGAAAAGGTTGAAAGTTGGCATGGTATCATCATTTCACCCACATAGCATGTTCTAAAAAGTTGAGAGGGTTGCAGCAAAAACTGGATGCACTTCATGTACAAAATGGACAGTCTCTTTCGAAGTATATCAGGGTTTCGGACGAAAACTCATCTGTTACAAAGGGATTTCATTTCTTGACATGTAACTGCAGTGATATTCTAGATCAAAGGCATCATCAAAATAGTTAGGGAGAGAAAGTCTTCACTTTTTCTTCGTTTGTGTCCTTTGCTTATTGCGCCGTAACCATGGATAATCTTCATCGTTTAACAGGGTGCTTAGGTCAGCCTTGACTTTGAAGGGAGGAATTTCATGAAAATTTTCATAATCTTCAGACATGTCTGTCTTGCCCTCCACTCCCACGATGTCTCTTTTTCCTGAAAGAACTATGTGGCGCTTGGGCTCATCGTATGATGTATTCGCTTCCTTATCTTTTCTTTTTCTAGGTTTGGTAGACATGTCATTCACATAGAAAACCTGCGCCACATCATTGGCTAGGACGAATGGTTCGTCTGTGTACCCAAGATTGTTCAGATCCACTGTTGTCATTCTGTACTGTGGGTCTACCTGTACCCTGCCTCCTGACAGATTGACCCATTTGCACTGAAACAAAGGGACCTTAAAATCATGTCCATAGTCAAGTTCCCATATGTCCACTATGTAACCATAATATGTGTCCTTTCCCCTCTTGGTTGCTGCATCAAAGCGGACACCACCGTTTTGGTTGGTGCTCTTTTGATCTTGGGCGATCGTGTAAAATGTATTCCCATTTATCTCGTACCCTTTGTAAGTCAATACAGTCGAAGATGGTCCCCTGGCCAACGAGTACAGCTCATCAGAAACAACGTTGTCACCCATGAGATGTGTTTGCAACCAACTGCCGAAAGTCCTAATGTGTTCACATGTAATCCAGTCGTCACACTGCTCCGGGTGTTTGGAGCGCAGAGTATTCTTGTGTTCATTGACATACGGGGTCACCAAGGTAGAATTATGTAGAACTGTGTAGTGTGCTTGAGACCAAGAATGCCCGTCCCTACATATTATTGAGTCCACTCCTAGCGTGCCTTTTCCAGTCAGTCTTCCCTCATACCGTTATTGAGGGAGACCAATCTTCTTAAGGTCAGGAATGAAGTCAACACAAAACCCAATGACCTCCTCTGTTTGATGGGCCGTGGAGATGCTTCCTTCTGGCCTAGCACGGTTACAAACATATTTCTTTAAGACTCCCATGAACCTCTCAAAGGGGAACATATTGTGTAGAAATACAGGGCCCAGAATGCCAATCTCGTCGACTAGATGAACAAGGATGTGCGTCATGATATTGAAGAAGGATGGTGGGAACACCAGCTCGAAACTAACAAGACATTGCGCCAGATCACTCCTTAACCTTGGTAGGATTTCTGGATCGATCACCTTCTGAGAGATTGCATTGAGGAATGCACATAGCTTCACAATGGCTAATCGAACGTTTTCCGGTAGAAGCCCCCTCAATGCAACCGAAAGCAGTTGCGTCATAATCACGTGGCAGTCATGAGACTTTAGGTTCTGAAACTTTTTCCCTGCCATATTTATTATTCCCTTTATATTCGACGAAAAGCCAGACGGGACCTTCATACTGAGCAGGCATTCAAAGAAGATTTCCTTCTCTTCTTTGGTAAGAGCATAGCTGGCAGGACCTTCATACTGCTTTGGAGGCATGCCGTCTTTTTTGTGCACACGTTGCTGTTCCTTCCGTGCCTCCGGTGTATCTTTTGTCTTCCCATACACGCCCAGGAAGCCTAGCAGGTTTACGCAAAGATTCTTCGTCACGTGCATCATGTCGATTGCAGAGCGGACCTCTAGGTCTTTCCAATAGGGTAGGTCCCAAAATATAGATTTCTTCTTCCACATGGGTGCGTGTCCCTCAGCCTCATTCGGAACAGATAGTCCGCCGAGACCCTTTCCAAAGATTACTTGTAAATCATTGACCATAGCAAGTATGTGATTACTAGTACGGATGGCGGGATTCTTCCGGTGATCTGCCTCTCCTTTGAAATGCTTGCCTTTCTTTCGACATTGATGGTTGGTCGGAAGAAATCGACGATGCCCCAGGTACACATTCTTCCTGCATTTGTCCAAATATATACTTTCGGTGTCATCTAAATAGTGCGTGCATGCGTGGTATCCCTTGTTTGTCTATCCTGAAAGGTTACTGAGAGCAGGCCAATCAATGATGGTTACAAACAGCAACGCATGTTGGTCAAATTCCTGCTCATCGTGCTCATCCCACACACGTACACCTTTTCCATTCCCCAACTATAAAAGTTCTTCAACTAATGGCCTTAGGTACACATCAATGTCGTTGCCGGGTTGCTTAGGGCCTTGGATGAGCACTGGCATCATAATGAACTTCCGCTTCATGCACAACCATGGTGGAAGGTTATATATACATAGAGTCATGGGCCAGGTGCTATGATTGCTGCTCTGCTCCCCAAAAGGATTAATGCCATCCGCGCTTAAACCAAACCATACGTTCCTTGCGTCACCTGCAAAGTCCCCCCACTTTCTCTCCATTTTTCTCCACTGCGACCCGTCAGTGGGTGCTCTCAACTTCCCGTCTTTCTTACGGTCCTCTTTGTGCCATCGCATCAAATAGGCATGCTCTTTGTTTCTGAATAGACGTTTCAACCGTGGTATTATAGGAACATACCACATCACCTTGGCAGGAACCCTCTTCCTGGGGCGCTCGCCGTCAACATCACCAGGGTCTTCTCGTCTGATCTTATACCGCAATGCACCGCATATCGGGCATGCGTTCAAATCCTTGTACGCACCGCGGTAGAGGATGCAGTCATTAGGGCATGAATGTATCTTTTGCACCTCCAATCCTAGAGGGCATAGAACCTTCTTTGCTCTGTACGTACTGTCGGGCAATTTGTTATCCTTTGGAAACTTCTTCTTCAATATTTTCATTAGCTTCTCAAATCCGTTGTCAGATACACCATTGTCTGCCTTCCATTGCAGCAATTCCAGTGTGGTACCGAGCTTTGTGTTGCCATCTTCGCAATTGGGGTACAACCCTTTTTTTGTGATCCTCTAACATGCAATCGAACTTCAACTTCTCGTTTTCACTTTTGCATTGTCTCTTTGCATCAACAATGACCCGGCGAAGATCATCATCGGGCACATCGTCTGGTTCCTCTTGATCTTCAGCTTCCCCCGTTGCAGCATCACCGTATTTAGGGGGCACATAGTTGTCATCATCCTCTTCTTCTTCGTTGTCTTCCATCGTAACCCCTCTTTCTCCGTGCTTGGTCCAAACATTATAGTGTGGCATGAAACCCTTCTCAAGCAGGTGGATGTAAAGGGCTTTCACGTCAGAGTAAGACTTCGTATTCCCACAGATAGGGCATGGACAACACATAAAACCATTCTGCTTGTTTGCCTCAGCCACTTCGAGAAAATTATGCACGCCCTTAATGTACTCGGAGGTGCGTCTGTCACCGTACATCCATTGCCGGTTCATCTGCGTGCATTATATATAATGAAGTGTGGCAAAAACCATTACAGAACATCATGAATAGAGAAGTGACCAAATTAATAGAAGTTCATCATCACATTAAAACCAAAGTACAGTAGTGATCAAATGTTATTACTGGAAAAATAAATACATAAAGTTCATACATAGTTCTTATTGAACAACATATAGCTCTCTAGAGCATCTAATTAAACCATTTCAATGCAACAACAAATGTGATCATAATCGCAACTAAGGTAACAATTGATCCAACGGCATAATGATACCAAGCCTCAGTATGAATGGCATATTTTTTAATCTTTCTAATCTTCAAGCGCATTTTATCCATCTTGATCTTGTGATCATTGACGATATCCGCAACATGAAACTCCAATGCCATCTTCTCCTCCTCAATTCTTTTCAATTTTTTCTTCAAGTAATCATTTTCTTTTTCAACTAAATTTAACCTCTCGACAAGAGGGTCGGTTAGAACTTCCGGTTCACATACCTCCTAGATAAAACATCTATCTCACGTTGGTCAGCATAATTGTCATAAACATCCGAATCATAGACAGGACGAGGGCCGACGGGGGCGGATACCAAAACCATCGCACTATATAATAACAAACAATAATAAAAGTAAGAAAATTATACAAGGATCAATCTAAATCATACAAGTAAGAATTTTTTTCTTTTAGAAAGAAGATAAGAACAAGAGGCTCACCACGGTGGTGCCGGCGACGAGATCGGCGCGGGCAATCGACGGCGGTGAGGACGGGGACGGGACAGGACGGACCGCCAAAACTAGACAAATCTTGAGGAAAATGGAGTTTGGACAAGGAGCTTCGAGAGGAGAAAGCTTAAGTATGGCTCGGGCATTTCATCGAACACCTCATGTGCATAGGAGGTGAGCTAGAGCACCACAAAGCTCTCCCACGGCCGGCCAAAAAAACAGAGCAGTGCACTGCTCTGCTCGCGGGCAGGGGGTATATATAGGCCTCTCTTTACTCCCGGTTGGTGGCTAAAACTGGGACTAAAGGACCACATTTGGTCCCGGTTCCAGCCACCAACCGGGACTAAAGGTTGTGGGCCAGGAGCAAGGCCCATTGGTCCCGGTTCGTGTCTGGAACCAGGACCAAAGGGGTCAAACGAACCGGGACCAATGGCCCCCGAGGCCCGGCCGGCCCCCTGGCCTCACGAACCGGGACTGATGCCCCCTTTGGTCCCGGTTCGTGACTGAACCGGGATTAATGCCCTTACCCAGGCCTCAACCAAAGCCCTGTTTTCTACTAGTGTCTCACATCAACTAGGCAAATCAATGGGCTATGGAGATGCCCATCAATTGATATCGATGCAAGTGAGTAGGGATTGCCATGCAACGGATGCACTAGAGCTATAAGTGTATGAAAGTACAAAATGAAAACTAAGTGGGTGTGCATCGAACTTGCTTGCTCACGAAGACCTAGGGCAATTTGAGGAAGCCCATCATTGGAATATACAAGCCAAGTTCTATAATGAAAAATTCCCACTAGTATATGAAAGTGACAAAATAGGACACTCTCTATTATGAAGATCATGGTACTATTTTGAAGCGCAAGTGTGGAAAAAGGATAGTAGCATTGACCCTTCTCTCTTTTCTCTCATTTTTTTTCATTTTTTTTGTTTAGGCTCTTTGGCCTCTCTTTTTTTATTTTGGGCTCTTTGGCCTCTTTTTATTTTTTTTATTTTTTTAAGTCCGGAGTCTCATCCCAACTTGTGAGGGAATCATAGCTTCGACCATCCTTTCCTCACATGGGGCAATGCTCTAATAATGATGATCATCACACTTTTATTTACTTACATCTCAAGAATTACAATAAGATACTTAGAACAAAATATGACTCTATATGAATGCCTCCGGCAGTGTATCGGGATGTGCAATGATCAAGAGTGACATGTAAAAAAAATATGAACGGTGGCTTTGCCACAAATACGATGTCAACTACATGATCATGCAAAGCAATATGACAATGATGAAGCGTGTCATAATAAACGGAACGGTGGAAGTTGCATGGCAATATATCTCGAAATGGCTATGGAAATTCCATAATAGGTAGGTATGGTGGCTGTTTTGAGGAAGGTATATGGTGGGTGTAATGCACCAGCGAAAGTTGCGCGGTACTAGAGAGGCTAGCGATGGTGGAAGGGTGAGAGTGCGTATAATCCATGGACTCAACATTAGTCATAAAGAAATCACATACTTATTGCAAAAATTTATTAGCTATTGAAGCAAAGTACTACACGTATGCTCCTAGGGGGATAGATTGGTAGGAAAAGACAATAAAAAAATAAATCATGCTCCGACTTCATCATATAACGGTTCACCATACGTGCATGCTACGGGAATCAAAAACTTTAACACAAGTATTTCTACCAATCCACAATTACTCACTAGCATGACTCTAATATCACCATCTTTATATCTCAAAACAAATGCAAGGGATCAAACTTCTCATAGTATACAATACTCTTTATATGAAAGTTTTATTATATCCCTCTTGGATGCCCATCATATTAGCACTAAATTCATAACCTAAACAAATTACCATGCTGTTTAGAGACTCTCAAAATAATATAAGTGAAGCATGAGAGTTCAACAATTTCTTCAAAATAAAACCACCGCCGTGCTCTAAAAAGATATAAGTGAATCACTAGAGCAAACTGCCTAGCTCAAAAGATATAAATGAAGCACATAGGCTATTCTAATAAATTCAAGATTAATGTGTGTCCCTCTCAAAAGGTCTGTCCATCAAGGATGATTGGGGCAAACTAAAAAGCAAAGACTCATATCATACAAGACGCTCCAAGAAAAACACATATCATGTGGTGAATAAAAATATAGCCTCAAGTAAATTTACCGATGGATTGAAGAAGAAAAATGGGATGCCATCCGGGGCATCCCCAAGCTTAGATGCTTGGTTGTCCTTGATTATTACCTTGGGGTGCCTTGGGCATCCCCGAGCTTAGGCTCTTGCCACTCCTTATTCCGTAGTCCATCAAATCTTTACCCAAAACTTGAAAACTTCACAACACAAAACTCAACAGAAAATTCATAAGATCCGTTAGTATAATATAATAAATCACCACTTTAGGTACTGTTGTGAACTCATTCTAAATTTATATTGGTGTTATATCTACTGTATTACAACTTCTTCATGGTTCATACCCTCCGATACTACTTATAGATTCATCGAAATAAGCAAACAACACAATGGAAGCAGAATCTGTCAAAAACAGAATAGTCTGTGAAGATCTGAACTGAAATCATACTTTTGTAACTCAAAAAATTCTACAAAATTATGAAAACGTAGAAAATTTGTATACCAATCAACTGTAAAAAAATCAGAATTTTTCCACGTCCATTAAAAGATAGGAATTTCTGTACTGGGCGCAAAAGTTTCTGTTTTTGCACAGAATCAAGTCAACTATCATCCACACTATCCCAAAGGCTTTACTTGGCACTTTATTGAAAAAAAAGCTATAAAACATGATTACTACAGTAGATTAATCATGTTAACACACAAAAACAGTAGGGGTAAATATTGGGTTGTCTCCCAACAAGCGCTTTTCTTTAATGCCTTTTTAGCTAGGCATGATGATTTCAATGATGCTCACATAAAAGTAAATAATTGAAACACAAAGAGACCATCATGAAGCATATGACTAGCACATTTAAGTCTAACCCACTTCCTATGCATAGGGATTTTGTGAGCAAACAATTTATGGGAACAAGAATCAACTAGCATAGGAAGGAAAAACAAGCATGACTTCAAAACTTTCAACACATAGAGAGGAAGCTTGATATTATTGAAATTACTACAAGCATATATTCCTCCCTCATAATAATTTTTAGTAGTATCATGAATGAATTAAACAATATAACTATCACATAAAGCATTATTTTCATGATCCACAAGCATAGAAATTTTATTACTCTCCGCATAAGCAAATTTATTCTCCTGAATAGTAGTGGGAGCAAACTCAACAAAATAACTATCATGTGAGGCATAATCCAATTGAAAATTAAAATCATGATGACAAGTTTCATGGTTAACATTATTCTTTATAGCATACATGTCATCACAATAATCATCATAGATAGCAACCTTGTTCTCATAATCAATTGGAACCTCTTCCAAAATAGTGGATTCATCACTAAATAAAGTCATGACCTCTCCAAATCCACTTTTATCAATATAGTGAAAAGATTCAACACCCTCAAAAATTGTGGGATCATTAACTAGAGTTGACAATCTTCCAAACCCACTTTCATCAATATAATCATCATAAATAGGAGGCATGCTTTCACCATACTAAATTTGCTCATCAAAACTTGGGGGACTAAAAATATCATCTTCATCAAACATAGCATCCCCAAGCTTATGGCTTTGCATATCATTAGCATCATGGATATTCAAGGAATTCATACTAACGACATTGCAATCATGCTCATCATTCAAAGATTTTATGCCAAACATTTTATTGAATTCTTCTTCTATCAATTGAGCACAATTTTCTTTTCCATCATTTTCACGAAAGACATTATAAAGATGAATAATATGAGGCAACCTCAATTCCATTTTTTTTGTAGTTTTCTTTTATAAACAAAACTAGTGATAAAACAAGCAACTAAAAGATTCAATTGCAAGATCTAAAGATATACCTTCAAGCACTCACCTCCCCGGCAACGGCGCCAGAAAAGAGCTTGATGTCTACTACGCAACCTTCTTCTTGTAGACTCGTGTTGGGCCTCCAAGCGTAGAGTTTTGTAGGACAGTAGCAATTTTCCCTCAAGTGGATGACCTAAGGTTTATCAATCCGTGGGAGGCGTAGGATGAAGATGGTCTCTCTCAAACAACCCTGCAATCAAATAAAAGAGTCTCTTGTGTCCCCAACACACCGAATACAATGGTCAATTTTATAGGTGCACTAGTTCGGCGAAGAGATGCTGATACAAGTGTAGTATGGATAGTAGATATAGGTTTTTGTAATCTGAAAATATAAAAATAGCAAGGTAAGTAGTAACAAAAGAGAGCAAAAACGGTATTCCAATGCTTGAAAACAAGGCCTAGGGTTCATACTTTCACTAGTGCAAAGTCTCTCAACAATGATAACATAATTGGATCACATAACAATCCCTCAACATGCAACAAAGAATCACTCCAAAGTTTCTATCAGAGAACATAGGACGAAAACATGCATCAACCCCTATGCATAGATTACCAAAATGTCACCTCGGGAATCCGCGAGTTGAGTGCCAAAACATACATCAAGTGAATCAATAGAACATCCCAATGTCACCACAGATATCCCATCGCAAGACATACATCAAGTGTTCTCAAATCCAATACTCAATCCAACATAACAAAACCTCAAAGGGCAAGACCCAATTCATCACAAGAAGGTAGAGAGGGAAGAACACCATATGATTCAACTATAGTAACAAAGCTCGCGGTACATCAAGATCGTGCCAAATCAAGAACACGAGAGAGAGAGAGAGATCAAACACATAGCTACTGGTACATACCCTCAGCCCCGAGGGTGAACTACTCCCTCCTCGTCATGGAGACTGCCGCACTACTAGGGAAAACCCTAGTAGTAGCGCTGGTTTTAGAGCTACTAGTAGCGCTCTTACAAGCGCTACTAGTAAGGCGCTAGAGCTAACTTGTAGTAGTAGCGCTGGTTTCCCAGCGCTACTGCTACACCTAGTTAGCAGTAGCGCTCGTGCCGGAAAAGCGCTGCTGATAGTGCTAAGTAGAAGTAGCGTTTCTTCTTTAAAGCGCTAATGCTTATTTTTCCTATATTTTTGAAATTGCAGCTTATTTTCGCTGTATTTGTATAGGTTTTATATACAGTACTTTCATCATATGATTTTATGACCATGATTGGTTAGTATATACAACAGTGTGTGAAATGAAGGTGGATTAGGTTCAAGTGGAGGCAACATGTGGTGCATGTCGAAAGTATACTACTAATTCAAACTTGATCTAGTTTGGATTAGTAGTACTTTCGATGTGCACCACATGTTGCCTCCACTTGAATCTAATCCGCCAACACAAGCTATTTAATCATCATCATAGTCATTACCACCAACACTAGTTATTTAATCATCATAGTCATAGTGTAGCACATCACCATCTTCAAACTCATTCTAGCTAGCTAATCACCACCAACACTAGCTACGGTAGCTATCTAATCACCACCAACACTAGCTAATAATAATCATCATAGTCATTACCACCAACACTAGCTATTTAATCATCATAGTCATAGTGTAGCACATCATCATCTTCAAACTCATTCTAGCTAGCTGATCACTCCTGCTGCTCTCTCTCACGTAAAATAGCATAAAACATGTGTAGCACTCCTGCTTCATCATATTGGAGCATGCAGATGAACCTGTCTCCTAATTGTGGGATGCGCTTCTGATTGCTGCCCCCTAGTACTTCTCTGCTGCGATCCTTCACAATTTTGCTCCAGTCTTTGGCTATTAAGACTTGCTCGCTTCGAGAACTGATGAATGCACTCATGTGCAATGCAGGATATCTTGGCCGTAAGCTAACCATTGTCATGCGACCTTTAGGCTCGATCCAACGAGGCACAACACTCATCGGGAGTCCCTGTTGAAGAACATCGTAGTAACATACTTAGCAATGAAGTTTAGCTTAAAAAATAATGTATGCAAAAGATGCACTGAGGACAAATAGTAAAAATCTTACCATCTTTCCTAAATAGATGTGACTGTAGTTCAATACGCACACTAGTGGTCGCACGTTTTGAGTACTAATATCTCGAAGTCCAGTAAAATAACCTGTCTTAACAGTATCAAGATCCTCAAGCCATGAAACATAATGACCTATCTCCTCGCAGTTTAGTTCAGCCCCGGGACAGTAGTAGGTGCTGTCTACCAAGCGCCGGACAGGTTTGCTTGAATGGAAATAAGCTATCAATAGAAATTAGTTGTCAACTATTTTTAAATAAACAATACAAATTACTTAATAAATATGGTTGAGAAACTCACATAATGGTAGAACTGGAGGCGTGTGCACATCGACCCAGATGTCGATATTACCTTCAATTTCATCTTCCGGATGAATATCAGAGGTGATAAGCATATTAGGCTCAAATGCATAAGCCTTGCATTGTGCTCTCCAATTTTTGCATTCAAAATAGGAGTAGGTGTCTGCATTGTATAATTTTACGGCAAAACTATAACCATGCTCGATCCTCAAATGAACTCTCTTTACCTCCACACTTTCCATAGTACTGAAACCAATCTTATCCAAGACATACATTCTTGCATGGCAGGGGATACGCTAGTAGAATACTAAAAAATTAAAATTATAAGTTGAAGCAAAAGAAGCAGAAGTCATGCTTAATTACGAAAAAAGACTTGTCGTTGTGACTTACTGTATCCACTTCGAAGTTCTCATCCAGCATGATGCTGAAGCGCCTACCACCAACTAGGTGAGGCCTATCGCACAGGACGTGCTCGTCTTCGCAGTATTCGCACATAATGAATTCCCTTTCATCGTCAGACATTTCCTATGTTCATAGTTGAAACATTAATTGAAAATCGATCGAAGGCAACTACCAGGAAACTCAACACACAGATCACTATTACTCAATATGCAACGGGTTGACTTTAGGTCTGTCGAGTCTTCCTTCCTAAACTCTCATCTCACGTATATGGTGGGAACTCCCTCTCTGATATTGCGACCGTCGGTGATGGTCACTACTCCTCCTTTCCCTAGTGCATTACAAATATCTAGCACAAGGAAAAGAAGGAGAAGCGACCCCCACGACAACAGTCGGCATTCTTCTTCTCTCATATATGGTGGACACTCCCTCACCGATTTTTCAACCGTCGATGATGGTCGCTACTCCTTCTTCCCCTAGTGCATAACAAAGGTCTAGCACAAAGAGAAGAAGGAGAAGCGACCCTCACGACAACAGTCGGCATTCTAGCAAATCCCTATCAGTTGTCTCCAAATAAAGTCACCTCGACAGACTTAAAGTCAACTCGAAATGTCGTTTAATTCTCTTTCTAGCAAATCCGGGGCACTCGATATTTCCTACATATTCTAGCACAAGTCATGCTTAAATTCACGGAAAAATCCAGCATGACCTTTGCTAAAATAGGACATATCGAGAGCCTGAAATTTGCCGGAACGGAAATGAATCAACACTCCGGCAAAACATAGGCCACTCGAAAATGAATCAACACTTCGCACATGAGCATAAACTGGTGCTCATTGCATTTCAACGGTTCAAAATTGACAAAAAATTTCAATATATCTTATAACCCGAACACTTCATTTGGTTAAGAAGCATAACTAAATACCCTAGTTCTACTTTATTCAACACCGAGGAGTGGAGAAGGAGGAGGTGGACTTTTAGCTCACCGACTCGGGTGTAGAGGAAGTAGAGGTAGCTCGGATGATGATCACTCCAAGGAGACACGACTCTACAAAGCCTGCATATTCCACCGAGTAAAATTTTAATTAGATCATCAAATCTCATATAGCATTCTTTGATGACAAAGTGATAATGACATAAATTCAACTAGTTCTATTAATTCAACTAGTACAACTAAGCACTTACTAAAAATAAACTAGTTCTATTAATTTTCTTACTAAAAATAAACTAGTTCTATAGTAAAATTTTAATTAGATCATCAAATCTCATATACGTAAATTTTCTTACTAAAAATAAACTAGTTCTATTAATTCAACTAGTTCAACGAGCCATGACTATAAATAAAAAATATTAATTTTCTTACTAATTCAACTAGTTCTATTAACCACTTCCTAATTAAATAAACTATTTCTATTAAACACTTTCTAAAAAACAGTAAAAAAACTACATTATACAAGAATAGTAGGGTGGGATGAGGGAGGAGGGAGGAGGAGGAGGGAGGAGGGATGGGAGGAGGGAGGAGAGAGAAGGAGGGGAGGAGGGCGGAGGGGGCGGCGGAGGAGGAGGTGGAGGAGGGGGTGGGAGGGGGAGGAGAGTGGAGAGAGGAGGGGGTGGCCGAAGGAAGAGGGAGGGGCGCGGTAGGAGGAGGGAGGGGCGCGGTAGGGAGGAGGGAGGAGGAGGAGGGAGGAGAGAGGAGGAGGAGGGAGGAGGAGGGAACGAGGGACTACCTCAGTGGAGGAGGAGCAGGAGCGTCGGCGGCGGCGGGTGACGACGGTGGTCGCGGAACGGCGGCTGCGGCGGATAACAGGGGGTGCGGGGGAGCAAGAGTGAGAGTGGGGGCGCGCGGCCGGTTGGATAAGGCGCTTAGCAGTAGCGCGCATTAGGATAAAGCGCTACTGCTAAAACCCATAGCAGCAGCGCTTCTAACTCGAGAAGCGCTACTGCTACGCCTGTAGCAGTAGCGCTTTCTGCAAAACGCACTACTGCTAAGGCTAAGCATGTAAAAAAATCAAAAAATACATTGGTCATCAATGATCTTTTTGTGTAGAATCTAAATTGTCAATAGGAATCTTCCCTGGTTTAAGAACCGGCGAAGATTCCTATTGCGGCCACAGGTCCAACACATAGAGTTCAATGAAGACCAAGTGGTTGTGATGGTTTGATAAGCACCATATTTAAGGTGGTGAACATTCTGTTCGTGGAGCGAGGTGGGACTAAACTTTGGTCTTATTATAGGAGGGGACTGAATTTAGCAGTAGCGCTGGTTAGAGGAAAAGCGCTATTGCTAAGATCAATAGCAGTAGCGCTTTTAACGAATGAGCGCTACTAGTATCCCTAGCCTAGCTGGAACGGTCCGGCAATTGTAGTAGTAGCATGTTTTCTAGCTATAGTGCTACTGTTGTGCTCATAGTAGCAGCGCGCGTTCTGCCCAAGCGCTACTGCTATTTAGCAGCAGCGCTTCCTTTTTAAAAGCACTACTGGTGAGCTCCTGTGTATAAGCATTTCCCTAGTAGTGCCGGGATGGTGAAGATGGCCTCCGGTGATGGTTTCCCCCTCTGGCAGGGTGCCGGAACGGGGTCCCGATTGGTTTTTCATGGTAATAGAGGCTTGCGGCGGCGGAACTTCCGATCTAGGTTTCTTCTCGGGGGTTTCTATATTTATATGAATTTTTGGCGTCAGAAACAAGTCAGGGGGGTTTTGTAGGGTAACGCAGCAGAAAACAAAAAATTTCCGACCTACGCACCAGCCTAGGACCACTATGGAGACTGCATACAAGGTTTGATCATTTCGTTACCGACTCGTAGCGCAGCGGAAGTAGAGTCGATGACGATCGGCGGTGCAGATCCCCGCAGCTAGGATTTACAACCTCCCAACCGCGAGGATGTATACCCTCATCCGCCACTCGGACAGCCCTCCGGGAGGCGGTCGGACAGTCCCCCGGACGGTGTCACGGACAGCCCTTCGGGAGGACTCACAGAACTCAGACCGTCACTTGGACAGCCCTTCAGGAGGCACTCTCGAAAAACCCCTCAGGCACTAAGATCGAAACTACGACCTCTCTACAGAGTTGCACACATACGGTGTCATCTATCCGGCAGGGCTTCGCCGTCCAGAACTAGTTCCCACCGGAACCCAGACAGCCTTTCGGCTCTACGAAACTCTTTTCGTGGGAGGGAGATAGAAGCCAGATCATTGCATGGCACTTGTATGTGAGAAGGGATGAAGTTTGTGGGCAGCCAACTCTCCTCTATTTATAGGAAAGCCAAGGGGTAAAGTTGGCATTCACAAATACCAAAAGTACCCCCACTTTATGTCATTTACATAAAGAATAAAGCAAAAAGGAGTGCCATGTGGAGCTCCACCCTCCATGGCCGGCCACCCCTTGGAAGGGCCCCCCCAAGGGGGCTTCCTTAGTGCCCAAGGCTTCTAGAAGCCTTTTGGGAAATTTCCCAAAAGGTGCTTTCCATAAAAAATCCCAAAAAGCACTTTCACTATTCACGATGACATTTTTCAGCGTCCGTTCGAACTAAAAATATTTATGTGGGCTTAGAACATTTCCAGTACCCACTAAAATAATTTTCAACATGTTCTGGAACAATTCCAGTTTAGTGATTTCATCTGCGAAAAGCATCTGAAGCGGTTTCGGCAGCTCCGGAACATTTCCGGTTTTCATCTCCGAAAATTCCAGAAAGTTTCCAGAATGATTCTGGCACCCTCCAAGAATTATCAGGCATGTCCCAAAACCAATTTGACTTTATGGTATCCTCTGAAACAACTTTTCAGTATCACCGGAACTCATCCGGTGACCTCTCTCGTCGGAACTTTTCCGCTGTCTCCGGAAAACTTTTTCCGAAAACTTTCTCTCAGACTCCCTGTCTAGTATTCAGCAGATAGATGACCCTTAAGCGTGTGACCCTATAGGTTCGGTGAAGTATAGACATGACCCGGAACCCCTTCCGATCAATGATCAACATCGGAGCCGTGGACACCCATATTGACCCCTATACCCACACGAATGAATATTCGAGTGAACCTCCAGTTGCCGTGTGCTATTCCTGTTGCTTCACGATATGTTACAAATCCCCGAGGTGAGACATGTTGGCATTCCCGTGGATCAACAACTTGTCCACTATGCTAGTTACCTCGTTACCGGTATTGTTTTCTTTTCTCGTTACCGTGTTCTGGCATCCCTGTGATCAAATCACCCTGTGTCTGGCCAGACAATGATGGATACCGTAACACCGAGAGGGCCCAGAGATATCTCTCCATCGTCGGAGGAGCAAATCCCAATCTTGAGCTATTAAGCTACTTGACATACTTTCCCATGAACCCGTAAGCCGCCGTAATAGCCATCCATTTACGGATGACGTTTAACAAACCCCAAAGTTCATGAAGCAAGCATGAAGAAACTCGATACTCTCATGGTCTAAGGAATTATGCAAACGTTAACCATCTCTGTGTTATTAACCATTAACTAGTGACGAATGTAACTCATAGCATAACAACAATTCGGGTCGATTCAACACAAATGTTCTTCTAACATTGTGCCCTCAAAATTGCTGGCATAGACATGCCCATGATCAGGAAAGCAGAACCATCATGCAACACTTGAGCTAGTCTTAGAGGCCAGACTAGGAATGCATTTTACCGTTTATTATTCCACACGTGCATATGAGTCTTCCTCCGAGCCTCGTTTTATTTGCAGACTCGAGAACCATAGCAGTTATAGCATGGAACATAAACCTAATTATGAACAGGGAGATAATCAATAACATTTATTATTGCCTCTAGGGCATATTTCCTACAGACTCCCACTTGCACTAGAGTCAATAATCTAGTTAATGCTAATACACATTACACCTGTGGCACACCGGTGTAAATATGCTTCGCTTGTGGTATAGCCTGATGTCCAACCGATCTGACGACTTCAGCTCCGTGTGTATCTTTGCATATCCTCGTGTTTTCACGCTTTCACAAAATTCATATTTTGTGTGGACTTGGCTTTGTATATATCTGAATCACAGGTCGAACCTGGATTCCTCAGACTGAGTTATGGAGCAACTACCTGCAGTAGTGTCCCATTGACACAAGCCATCTTGGAACCATACTAAGTTCATGAATGAACTACATGATTCAACATCTTCTTTGTCGCTTTAAAAGCGGCAACATACTTTGCCTCTGTTATAGAATTCGCCACAGTAACTTGTTTGGAACAATTTCCAACTACCGTGCCACCATATTGTGTATTGCACAAAACCCTTAACTTAAATCAAAAATCGCATGGAGCATTGATGAAGACTGTATCGATGTAACCTTTTACAACGAACTCTTCATGATCTCCACTTGCGAGAAAACATGTCATCAGTGCTACTATAGTACTCAATGACCCTTTTTCACTGTTGTCCCATGATCAGTACTTTTGATCACTTTGGTATCTATACTCGCAACAACTTTGGAGTATTGGACATATCTGGTTGGTTTTACATACCATGGAATACATGATTAATCCAAACACAAGAGTGTGTGGAATCTCTATCATGTATTTTGCTCATCAGTGTTTTGGGACACCGAGTCTTGCAAAAACTCTTTCCATGTGACTTCGGCAAGAATCACTCCTTGACGTTTTTAATGCTAAAAGGTTTTAGCATTTTGTCAATATGTATCTTTGCTCAGCCCCATTAGGTAAATCTATCTCCATAGATCATCATGCCTAATATAAAGGCTATTTAGCCCAAGAACTTCATCGAAAAACTATTTTCAAATGAAGTCCTAATTCGTATCAAGAAATTTATTTCCAATTAACAATGTGTCAAGCACACAACGTTTTTAGAAATATTATTATGCTCCCACTTACTTTCTTGAATCACAAGCATCTTCGTTACCCATTGATGATGTCAAACCCCTTTGACCATTTCATCAAAATACGAAGATTCCAACTCCATTTTGCTCTCTTCTGTCCATTGCTGGAACTCTGAAGTTTGCACACTCACTAGCATCCTCTGGATTGACAAAATACCTTGGACTGTAACACATGCAAGTCCTTGGTTTCATTTCCATCATATGGAAATCCTATTGTCATCCATGTTTCATATCTCATGACTGAAATATGTATTAATTGCTAGTTCAACCCGAGCCGACTTTAAGCAACGCTACGGTGAAACAACCTCATCGTAGTCAACTCCTTGAACTTGTTATTTCAACAAGTCGAGCTTTATGGATAAAACATTTTTATCCGTATCAGTTTTAAGTTCCATAAAATTTGTTAGACTTTAAGTCTTCCGAAAGGTGTATCAAGATTTTAATCTTGAAACATTTATATGGAAACTATCTCGGATTGTATTGGCATTTAGCCAATTCCGGAGTTAGGGCCCATCAACGCTTCCTTATGTATCGTAGGTATACTGTTGTCTGACAACAATATCTCGTCTGTGCACCTGAGAGGTTTGCACGAGCCTTGCCTACGTGGTTTAGCTGCAAGTTTGACCGAAGTCCATACATTTTATTGTAGAGACTTCCGTATCAGTCGCAGTAGGAAACACTGGAATTACTTCCAAGGTCTCTTTCCTTTGACCTGATGATGGAGATACTGGTTATCTCGTCAAGTTGCATTATTCTCCCACTCACCTTTTTGAAAGAACCATTTTCTTCAAAAAGCATACCATTCTTTGTGGCAAACCTATTTGCCTCGGTATAGTGAGGGAGGAATACCCAATTGCTTGGGATAACCTACAAAGTAGCACTTGTCTGATTTGGAATAGGTTTGTAACCTTTTACACAAGCCCCATATTCCAAATGTTAAGAAAAGATATAACATGGTTGGGCGTACCATACCATGGTGTAATTTCAACAGACCCGATGGAGCTCTTTTCAGTGTAAAAGCCGCAGTCTCTAAAGCATCACCTTTTAAAAGGGATAATGGCAAATTTATTTATGTCATCTTTGATCTTACCATGTCATAAATGGTTCGATTACATCTTCACGGACTTTTCACTCACAGTGGTGTTCCGGGAGGTGTAAGTTATGAAACTCTTTTCAAAACTCATCAGACATTCACTAAACTTGTAACTCAAATATTCCTTTCGGCAATCGAATTATAGAAACAGAATTTTCTTGTTACAATAACTTCTACTTCATTCTTGAAAACCTTTTGAATGAATTCAAAAGATCTAGACTTACGTCTCATCAAGTAAATATACATATATCTACTTGAGTCATTTCTGAAGATAGATAAATCCACTATTTGCAATAACATTTATCGGACTACATACATCAAAATGTATGATCACCAATAAGTTCGTTGCTCGTTCCTTATGGCATGTGAATGGTATTTCAGTCACTTCACTTTTCGGAGGAAAGTTGCAAGTGTCAGATGATTCAAAATCAAACGACATAAAAAATCCATCATAATGGAATTTTCCATGCGGGTTTCTCCAATGTGACCAAATGCAGTGCCACACTTGTGTGGTATTCTTTTAGTCTTACGACATTTAGCGTCAGTGTTATGGATGTATCATATTACCATCAATATTCATAACATACGTCCCATCGATGATGGAAGTATGGCCCTCATGTTATTCATAATACTGAACAACAATTGTTCTTCTATGAACAACCCTTTTGCAACAAACATTGTGCAATGAGCTAGAGTGCAAAAACTCTAAAATGAATTATGAAAGTAAAAACTGAGGTAATGTATTATTATCAATATTCATAACATACATCTCATTCATAATGAATGTATGGCCCTTATGTTATTCATAACACCGAACATCAAAAGTTCTCTTATGAACAACCTCCTTGCAAGATACCTTATGCAAAGGGCTAGAGTGTGAAACTCTAAAATAAATTATGAAAGTAAATACATAGGTAATACACCGATGGAAAGTATAGTAACATTTTACTATGTTCCATGTGTGTATCTCAACCTCATTCCTGGCTAGTCTTTCAGGCCATAGTAGTTCTTACATCGAGTTGCAACAGAATGCAATCGAGCGGGTATCTTTGTGATTTAACTCACAATACCCAAGAATCAGTGATTAAACAATTTTAATCATAATTCCCAAGAACTATATCTTTGACCAGCCTTCTATACATCAAAAACTTGTATGACATTCATACATGAGCTGGATCTTCCAGTCTTCTTTGTTTCTGCCTTTATACTTCTAACAGTTTAACTTTAGTATTTCTCCTACTCTCAGAAGAAGCACCCAACTTAAGAGTGGCGTTAGCCCTGGACTTCCTAGGCGTGTAAGTCACACTAACACCCTTTGGACACTTCCTTTCTCTTTAAGTTGTTGTTTTATTCACCTTTCATCATATGACAGGCGTTCTTCTGGATCCCTCTTTTATCAGTCTAATGCATAGTAAACTCCTTTACTAATAATTTGCAAACAAACATTTCTCTGGATATCTCATATCTTTTAGCCTTTGTCTGTCTCTGAAAATGATTTTCAGATTCCATGAATATCACATAACTATCCAAACTTTCGAAGTTCGGGTCTCATGGAAGCAAATGTATTGCACTTGACTGAAAACGGAATTCTAGCTTTTGGATCGAAGGACGAGAGTCACATGATCCATAGCATAAGCAAGAGAATACCGAAAGTATGCGATAGGACAAAGTCCTTCTCGGCACTCTTGAGGACGATCCTCACATTACGTTACCAACCGTAAAGTTTTAACCAGATATTTAACAGCTATTCAATTTTAACAGGGAAGGTGGAAACGCGAGCCATTATTCTACAACTATTTTGCAAATCACACTTAGACAGGGTTCATAATTAATTGCACTGAGAATTAAACAAGTTAATTCAACAGTGCGCTCCCACTCAAATCAATATCTCTCATAATAGATTGTGAGTGATTCAAGATCCGCATTTCAATTCAACGCCATTGATGGTAGCATCACTGATGACGAAAATCTCAATCGGTAGGCAAACTTGCCAATCACATCTCTATGTGACTCTTGTTCATCTTTCGATGCGTGTGTTCCGAGCTCATGACTTTCATGCCTGAACGTCAAGACAACCAAGTGATCTCGCTGCGAGGTCTCAACTCACCCGCCTCACACATCCCTAATCGTTCGTACCCATGTTAGCATGTGATACCCCGAAAAGTTAGGTGCCGTGACGGTGCTACACTTGGGAGAACACTAACTACTTGATATTTTTGTGAGAGATCACCCTAATAAAAGCGACTACCACGCAATCAAGAAGGGTGCAACATAAGGGATAAACATCTCAGGCAATTCATAATTAGCATGATATGGTATAGCCCTTTCTGACGGAGAACTCTTGTATTTCTTCGTCTTCGGTATTCACGTCGGTGTTCACCTTCGCGAAGATTGCCACCACCTTGTCGATGCACCAGATATTATTGCTATCTTCATAGCAGATAAAATAAATGCAATACTTAAGGTTGACACGCAGGTCATTAAAGTGCAATCATATGGCTCCAGCCATCATGCCGAATCATGACACGCATGTCATGTTAATTTTACATCATATAGACATCTCATACATAATCAAATTATTATGAGCACTGCTATACCACATCATATGCACATGCAAACCCTCCTGCAAAACCAAGTTAGACGCCTCTAATCGGTTCAGGCAAAAACTTGTTTTACGTGGCTTCTAAGGTTTCGAAACAAACGGAAGCTACCAACGTCCATCATCAAGTATGATAATTCAAGTCGCTAGATTAACTTTCCAGGGTGTATGAAAACCGAGATAATAAAATCTCGAGCCCCATACTAAACTTCGTCATACGCATGACCCCGTGCAGATCATATCTGCATTGCCCTTTCGTCTGCGAAATTTCATCTTTCTTTTTAACTACGATGGAATTCAATGAACTGTTAGCACTTCGTTGATCAATCAGGATCGCGGATTGCCAGAACATTGAAACTCCACCATGCTGTTATCAAGATCAGAAATATGCAAATTCCAGGGAAGCAACAAGAACATCAGGTAACAGATTTCATCTGCTACCCGCACAAATAATTTTCAGTAATAGAACTCATCTACTACCTAATTATATTGTGCAACACCCATACATCTCCATGTATTCTAGATCGCAACCTGCATCTACGCATAGCACGGCTCATGATAACACTGTAGGGTAACGCAGCAGAAAACAAAAATTTTCCGACCTACGCACCAGCCTAGGACCACTATGGAGACTGCATACAAGGTTTGATCATTTCGTTACCGACTCGTAGCGCAGCGGAAGTAGAGTCGATGACGATCGGCGGTGCAGATCCCCGCAGCTAGGATTTACAACCTCCCAACCACGAGGATGTATACCCTCATCCGCCACTCGGACAGCCCTCCGGGAGGCGGTCGGACAGTCCCCCGGACGGTGTCACGGACAGCCCTTCGGGAGGACTCACAGAACTCAGACCGTCACTTGGACAGCCCTTTGGGAGGCACTCTCGAAAAACCCCTCAGGCACTAAGATCGAAACTACGACCTCTCTACAGAGTTGCACACATACGGTGTCATCTATCCGGCAGGGCTTCGCCGTCCAGAACTAGTTCCCACCGGAACCCAGACAGCCTTTCGGCTCTACGAAACTCTTTCCGTGGGAGGGAGAGAGAAGCCAGATCATTGCATGGCACTTGTATGTGAGAAGGGATGAAGTTTGTGGGCAGCCAACTCTCCTCTATTTATAGGAAAGCCAAGGGGTAAAGTTGGCATTCACAAATACCAAAAGTACCCCCACTTTATGTCATTTACATAAAGAATAAAGCAAAAAGGAGTGCCATGTGGAGCTCCACCCTCCATGGCCGGCCACCCCTTGGAAGGGCCCCCCCAAGGGGGCTTCCTTAGTGCCCAAGGCTTCTAGAAGCCTTTTGGGAAATTTCCCAAAAGGTGCTTTCCATAAAAAATCCCAAAAAGCACTTTCACTATTCACGATGACATTTTTCAGCGTCCGTTCGAACTAAAAATATTTATGTGGGCTTAGAACATTTCCAGTACCCACTAAAATAATTTTCAACATGTTCTGGAACAATTCCAGTTTAGTGATTTCATCTGCGAAAAGCATCTGAAGCGGTTTCGGCAGCTCCGGAACATTTCCGGTTTTCATCTCCGAAAATTCCAGAAAGTTTCCAGAATGATTCTGGCACCCTCCAAGAATTATCAGGCATGTCCCAAAACCAATTTGACTTTATGGTATCCTCTGAAACAACTTTTCAGTATCACCGGAACTCATCCGGTGACCTCTCTCGTCGGAACTTTTCCGCTGTCTCCGGAAAACTTTTTCCGAAAACTTTCTCTCAGACTCCCTGTCTAGTATTCAGCAGATAGATGACCCTTAAGCGTGTGACCCTATAGGTTCGGTGAAGTATAGACATGACCCGGAACCCCTTCCGATCAATGATCAACATCGGAGCCGTGGACACCCATATTGACCCCTATACCCACACGAATGAATATTCGAGTGAACCTCCAGTTGCCGTGTGCTATTCCTGTTGCTTCACGATATGTTACAAATCCCCGAGGTGAGACATGTTGGCATTCCCGTGGATCAACAACTTGTCCACTATGCTAGTTACCTCGTTACCGGTATTGTTTTCTTTTCTCGTTACCGTGTTCTGGCATCCCTGTGATCAAATCACCCTGTGTCTGGCCAGACAATGATGGATACCGTAACACCGAGAGGGCCCAGAGATATCTCTCCATCGTCGGAGGAGCAAATCCCAATCTTGAGCTATTAAGCTACTTGACATACTTTCCCATGAACCCGTAAGCCGCCGTAATAGCCATCCATTTACGGATGACGTTTAACAAACCCCAAAGTTCATGAAGCAAGCATGAAGAAACTCGATACTCTCATGGTCTAAGGAATTATGCAAACGTTAACCATCTCTGTGTTATTAACCATTAACTAGTGACGAATGTAACTCATAGCATAACAACAATTCGGGTCGATTCAACACAAATGTTCTTCTAACATTGTGCCCTCAAAATTGCTGGCATAGACATGCCCATGATCAGGAAAGCAGAACCATCATGCAACACTTGAGCTAGTCTTAGAGGCCAGACTAGGAATGCATTTTACCGTTTATTATTCCACACGTGCATATGAGTCTTCCTCCGAGCCTCGTTTTATTTGCAGACTCGAGAACCATAGCAGTTATAGCATGGAACATAAACCTAATTATGAACAGGGAGATAATCAATAACATTTATTATTGCCTCTAGGGCATATTTCCTACAGGTTCCCGAGGAGTCCACAAGCCAGGGGCGCGCCCTAGGGGGGGCGCCCCCCGCCCTTGTGGTTGCCTCGGGACTCTTCTGGCCCAACTCCGATGCTCCGTGGGCTTCTTCTGGTCCATAAAAAATCACCATAATTTTTCAGCTCGTTTGGACTCCGTTTGATATTTCTTTTCTGTAAAACTCAAAAACAAGGAAAAAAACATAAACTGGCACTGGGCCCTGGGTTAATAAGTTAGTCCCAAAAATAATATAAAATAGCATATTAATTCATATAAAACATCTAAAATAGATAATATAATAGCATGGAACAATAAAAAATTATAGATACCTTGCAGACGTATCAAGCATCCCCAAGCTTAGTTCCTGCTCGTCCTCGAGTAGGTAAATGATAAAAATAGAATTTTTGATGTGGAATGCTACCTAACATATTTATCAATGCAATCTTCTTTATTGTGGCATGAATATTCAGATCCATAAGATTCAAAACAATGGTTTAATATTGATATAAAAACAATAATACTTGAAGCATACTAATAAAGCAATCATCTCTTCTCAAAATAACATGGCCAAAGAAAGTTATCCCTACAAAATCATATAGTCTGGCTATGCTCTATCTTCATCACACAAAGTATTTTATCATGCACAACCCCAATGACAAGCCCAACAATTGTTTCATACTTTTGATGTTCTCAAACTTTTCAACTTTCACGCAATACATGAGCATGATCCATGGATATAGCACTATAGGTGGAATAGAATATGGTGGTTGTGGAGAAGACAAAAGGAAGGAGATAGTCTCACATCAACTAGGCAAATCAATGGGCTATGGAGATGCCCATCAATTGATATCGATGCAAGTGAGTAGGGATTGCCATGCAACGGATGCACTAGAGCTATAAGTGTATGAAAGCTCAAAATGAAAACTAAGTGGGTGTGCATCCATCTTGCTTGCTCACGAAGACCTAGGGTAATTTGAGGAAGCCCATCATTGGAATATACAAGCTAAGTTCTATAATTAAAAATTCCCACTAGTATATGAAAGTGACAAAATAGGAGACTCTCTATTATGAAGATCATGGTGCTACTTTGAAGCACAAGTGTGGAAAAAGGATAGTAGCATTGCCCCTTCTCTCTTTTCTCTCATTTTTTTTCATTTTTTTTGTTTGGGCTCTTTGGCCACTTTTTTTATTTTGGGTCTTTGGCCTCTTTTTATTTTTTTAATTTTTTTAAGTCCAGAGTCTCATCCCAACTTGTGAAGGAATCATAGCTTCCGTCATCCTTTCCTCACATGGGACAATGCTCTAATAATGATGATCATCACACTTTTATTTACTTACAACTCAAGAATTACAACTCGATACTTAGAACAAAATATGACTCTATATGAATGCCTCCGGCGGTGTACCGGGATGTGCAATGATCAAGAGTGACATGTAAAAAAAATATGAACGATGGCTTTGCCACAAATACGATGTCAACTACATGACCATGCAAAGCAATATGACAATGATGAAGCCTGTCATAATAAACAGAACGGTGGAAGTTGTATGGCACTATATCTCGGAATGGCTATGGAAATGCCATAATAGGTAGGTATGGTGGCTGTTCTGAGGAAGGTATATGGTGGGTGTAATGCACCGGCGAAAGTTGCGCGGTACTAGAGAGGCTAGCAATGGTGGAAGGGTGAGAGTGCGTATAATCCATGGACTCAACATTAGTCATAAAGAACACACATACTTATTGCAAAAATTTATTAGCTATCGAAGCTGGAATAAGTGATGGGGACCCACGTGGGACCCACTAGCCCTCTAGGCCCGCCGGGGGGTGGGCTCGCCCTGTGTGCTTGTGGCCCACTGGTGGACCCCTTGATGTGTTTTCGGTGCCAAAAATTCTTAAAAATTCTAGAAAAAATCATACTAAATTTTCAGGGCATTTGGACAACTTTATTTTATGGACATTTTTTATTGCACGGATAATTTAGAAAACAGAAAAATAATAGTATTTTTGCTTTATTTACTCTAAATAACAGAAAGTAAAAAGTAGGTACAGAAAGTTGTGTTTACTAAATTCATCCATCCCATGCCCATCAAAAGGAATCCATTAACAAGGTTGATCAAGTCTTATTAACAAACTTCTTCCGAATGACATGAAACTGGAGAATCTTCGTATAACACTAGGTTATCTCAATAGGGATATGCATATCCCCAACAATAAGAATATCATATTTCTTTTTGACAGTAGGAAGAGGGAACTCAAAACCTCCAATAGTAATTGTTGAAATTTTCCAATAGAGTTGATACTATTCACTTGAGGTTGTTTCTTCGGGAAGTGTACCGTATGCTCATTACCATTAACATGAAATTGACATTTCCCTCGTTGCAATCAATAACAACCCTTGCAGTATTCAAGAAGGGTCTACCAAGGATGATCGATATACTGTCGTCCTCGGGTATATCAAGAATAACAAAGTCTGTTAAAATAGTAACATTTGCAACTACGACAGGTACATCCTCACAAATTCCAATGGGTATAGTAGTTGATTTATCAGCCATTTGCAAAGTGATTTTAGTTGGTGTCGACTTATTCAAATCGAGGCTACGATATAAAGAGAAAGGCATAACACTAACACCGGCTCCAAGATCACATAAAGCAGTTTTAACATAATTTGTTTTAATGGAGCATGGTATAGTAGGTATTCCTGGATCTCCTAGTTTCTTTGGTATTCCACCCTTAAAAGTGTAATTAGCAAGCATGGTGGAAATTTCAGCTTCTGGTATCTTTCTTTTATTTGTAACAATATCTTTCATATACTTAGCATAAGGAGACATTTTCAGAATATCAGTCAAACGCATACGCAAAAAGACAGGTCTAAGCATTTCAACAAAGCACCCAAAATCCTCATCATCCTTTTTCTTGGATGGTTTAGGAGGAAAGGGCATGGGTTTCTGAACCCATGGTTCTCTTTCTTTTCCATGTTTCCTAGCAATGAAGTCTCTCTTATCATATCTTTTATTCTTAGGTTGTGGGTTATCAAGATCAACAGCAGGTCTATCTCCACATCATTATCATTGCTAGGTTGAGCATCAATATGAACATCATCATTATCATTATTACTAGGTTCATGTTCATCACCAGATTGTGTCTCAGCATCAGAAATAGAAATATCATTTGGATTCTCAGGTGTGTCTGTAGTAGGTCCACTAGAAGCATGCAAAGTTCTATCATCATTCTTTTTCCTTTTAGGTGGACTAGGTGCATCAGTATTAATTCTTTGAGAATCTTGTTCAATTCTCTTAGGATGACCTTCAGGATACAAAGGTTCCTGAGTCATTTTACCACCTCTAGTCATAACTCTAACAACATGATCATTCATCTCATTCAACAAATCATTTTGTGCCTTGAGAACTTGTTCTACTTGAGTTTTTACCATGGAAGCATGTTTACTATTAACCATGAGATCATTAACAGTTCTACACATATAGTCACCCAAGCAGTCAAGCATATAAGCATTACGTTTCAATTGTCTACTAATATAAGCATTGAAATTTTCTTGTTTAACAATAAAGTTATCAAATTCATCCAAGCATTGACTAGCAGACTTATTATGAGGGATATCACCTTCATCAAATCTATAGAGAGAATTTACCTCTACTACCCGTGTAGGGTTATCAAGACCATGTATTTCTTCAATAGGTGGTAAATTCTTAACATCTTCAGCTTTAATACCTTTTTCTTTTATAGATTTCTTTGCCTCTTGCATATTTTCAGGACTGAGAAATAGAATACCTCTCTTCTTTGGAGTTGGCTTAGGAGGTGGTTCAGGAAGAGTCCAATCATTATCATTACTCAATATATTATTCAATAATACTTCAGCTTGTTCAACAGTTCGTTCCTTAAAAACACAACCAACACAACTATCTAGGTGGTCCCTAGAAGCATCGGTTAGTACATTATAAAAGATATCAAGTATTTCATTTTTCTTGAGAGGATGATCAGGCAAAGCATTAAGTAATTGGAGAAGCCTCCCCCAAGCTAGTGGGAGACTCTCTTCTTCAATTTGCATGAAGTTAAATATTTCCTGTAAAGAGGCTTGTTTCTTATGAGCAGGAAAATATTTTTCAGAGAAGTAATATATCATATCCTGGGGACTACACACACAACCAGGAGCAAGAGAATTAAACCATATCTTAGCATCACCCTTTAGCGAGAAAGGAAACAACTTAAGAATATCGTAATAGCGATTTTTTCCTCATGAGCAAATAGGGTGGCTATATCATTCAATTTAGTAAGATGTGCCACAACAGTTTCAGATTCATAACCATGGAAAGGATCAGATTCAACCAAAGTAATTAACTCAGGATCGACAGAGAATTCATAATCCTTATCAGTAACAAACTTAGGATCATATTGCATTCTAGCATTCAAAGATTTTTCTTTCCACTTGCATAGTAATTTCTTAAGATCATCTCTATCCTTAAAAGCAAGAAAGTCCCTAGCTACCTCTCCATCCATAACATAACCCTCAGGTATAACAGGCAATTCATATCTATGAGAGCTAGGTCTAGCAGGTGTTTCAAAGTGTTCAGTTTCAATAATTTCATCAGTTTCAGCATTCTCAATATCTTTAGCTCTAGCAAGTTGTTCATCAAGAAATTCACCCAGTGGCACAGTATTATCAAGCAAAGCAGTAGTATCATCATAAACATCATGCATAGTAGAAGTAGCATCATCAATTAGTTGTGACATATTAGAATTAATAGCAGGTGTAGGTGTCGCAAGCTTAGTCAAAACAGAGGGTGAATCGAGGGCAGAGCTAGATGGCAGTTCCTTACCTCCCCTCGTAGTAGAGGGAAAAATCTTGGTCCTGATATCTTTCAGATTCCTCATAGTGATCAACAGATATAAATCCCAAGTGACTCAGAGAATAGAGCTATACTCCCTGGCAACGGCGCCAGAAAAATGTCTTAATAACCCACAAGTATAGGGGATCGCAACAGTTTTCGGGGGTAGAGTATTCAGCCCAAATTTATTGATTCGACACAAGGGAAGCCATAGAATATTCATGAGTATTAGCAGCTGAGTTGTCAATTCAACCACAACTGAAAGACTTAATATCTGCAGCAACGTATTTAGTAGCAAAGTAGTATGGAAATAACGGTAACGGTGGCAAAAGTAATAGTAGCAGTTTTATAGCGATTGTAACAGCAGTAGCAACAAAAGTAACTTAGCAAAGATCAATATGTGAAAAGCTCATAGGCAATGGATCGGCAATGATAATTATGTCGGATGATATTCATCATGTAGCAGTTATAACCTAGGGTGACACAGAACTAGCTCCAATTCATCAATATAATGTAGGCATGTATTCCGTATATAGTCATACGTGCTTATTGAAAAGAACTTGCATGATATCTTTTGTCCTACCCTCCCGTGACAGCGGGGTCCTAATGGAAACTAAAGGATATTAAAGCCTCCTTTTAATAGAGAACCGGAACAAAGCATTAGCACTTAGTGAATACATGAACTCCTCAAACTACGGTAATCACCGGAAAGAATCACAATTATTGTCACCTTGGGGTATGCGGATCATAACTCATAATAGGTGTCTACAACTTGCAAGATAGGATCAAGAACACACATATATTCATGAAAACATAATAGGTTCAGATCTGAAATCATGGCACTCGGGCCCTAGTGACAAGCATTAAGCATAGCAAAGTCATAGAAACATCAATCTCAGAACATAGTGGATACTAGGGATCAAATCCTAACAAAACTAACTCGATTACATGATAAATCTCATCCAACCCATCACCGTCCAGCAAGCCTACGATGGAATTACTCACTCCCGGCGGTGAGCATCATGAAATTGGTGATGGAGGAAGGTTGATGATGATGATGGCGACGAATCCCCCTCTTCGGAGCCCTGAACAGACTCCAGATCTGCCCTTCCGATGAAGAACATGAGGTGGCGGCGACTCCGTATCGTAAAACGCGATGAATCCTTCTATCTGATTTTTTTTCTTTCCGAATAGGGTTATATAGAGTTGGAGTTGAGGTCGGAGGAGGTCCAGGGGGCCCACAAGCCCTCTAGGCGCGCCCCAGGGGGGCGCCCCCAGGCTTGTGGCCTCTGGGTGGACTCCCTCTGGTTAATTCTTGCGCCAGTATTTTTTATATATTCCAAAAATATTCTCCGTAAATTTTCAGGTCAATCCGAGAACTTTTATTTCTGCACAAAAATAACACCATGGCAATTCTGCTGAAAATAACGTTAGTCCGGGTTAGTTTCATTCAAATCATGCAAATTAGAGTCCAAAACAAGAGCAAAAGAGTTCGAAAAAGTAGATACGATGGAGAAGTATCACCCCTCTGAGCCATCGTCTAGGAAGGATGCTTGCCGCTGACCATCACCTAGTCGTCTTTGGCGGTGCCACGGTCGACATCGTCCCCGTCGTCCTCCTCCACCTCCTCAGCCGCCGGTCCTTCGTAGAACTCGATCAAGTCGAGGTCATGAGAAGACTCGGGGCTAGAGATCAATGCTGGTCCATTCGAATCCTTGGTATAAGCGGGATCCAGCATGGCGTAGTGGGAGTCGTCGACCCAACACCTATCATAGGTCGGGCAGTCGCTACACTTTTTAAACTAATAATTAGTAGTATATGTGAGCTAACTTTCTAGAAATTAACGAACGATATATAACTAGCATTTTCTATTAACTTATCTCTTATAAGTATAGATATATATATAACAAATAAGCATAATGCTCTTGCATCATATCTAACTTCATTGTTTTAACAAATATTTTTTTGCTTCTAACTACTAGCATTTTAACAACAAAAATTGCTACTAATTAATTACTAGCATTTTAACAATTTGGTACCAATTATTAGCTAGCATTTCCTACACATCATATATAGATCTAACTTATTTTAACAAATAAAATTTCAAGAATTTTAGCAAAATGAAAAACAGGAAAAAAAGTTGATGCACCACTTCTCCTCCTCCATGTGGATGCGCACACCGGTGCCAGTGTGACGACAATGAGTGCAGCTGGTGGCGCCCGTGGACGCACCGATATGGCGGCGGCTCCCATCGCCCGTGGCCGAGGTGGCACTCTCCGCCGGTCCGGTGGAGCAGCGGCGGAGGGGTTGTGGCCAAAGGTGGAGCGGCGGAGGAGGAGACGAGGCAGGACGCGTGGGGATTTTGCGGTTAGCGAGCCCGCCCACGCGCCCACGTTTAATATTTGTGGGGGAAACAAAGGGTCTGCCTATTGCCGATTTTGGAACTCGGCATAGGAAGCCCAAACATCGCATAGCCGTTGCGGCGTCTACCATAGGCCCACCTGTCAGTTGTTTGCCGAGTTTTTTCACACGGGTGCTCAACATACACGTGCCCGTGGAATTCCGCATCTAATAAAAGAAAAAGATAACATGATTGCCGAGTTTCCATCAGTTGAAACCCGGCAAACATGGACGACTGTCAGGTCTGCTTCGCATCGGTGGTCATTGGGTCCAAATGCAGACATTGCCGAGTTTATTTTCGACGGAACTCAGCGATAATGCAACATTACCTAGTTTCTTTTTTCGCGGAGTGCCTTTTCCCAGGCAGTAGGCAAACGATCGGGTTTGCCGAGTTTCAAGTCACTAATGAGTCGAACTATCGAAAAACTCGGCAGACACATTATTCTGCCTAGCTCCCGATGAATTGAACACGGCGAAGCCGCAGAACTTGTCGAAATCTCAAATAACAGTAGTGTTATTTTTTGTTGTATCGTTTTGATTTGATGCTTGGAGTTAATAAAAATACCCTTTATAAAAAAAGAGAGTAAAAGAGAGTGTGAGAATGTATCTGCGACTCTGCCCCCCATCGCAGAGAGCCTCGCCTCCCATGGCAGTCCATGCGTGCCCCGTCGCTGACTCCTCCCCCACGACTGCCTCCATCACGCGCCCCACCCCCCGCCTCGCTGCGGCTGTCGGGGGCGTCCACCTGCCGGCGCCCCCGCTTGCGGCCGGTGGCGACGACGGCGCCCTCGACGCCACTCCTCCACCCTCCGCCCTGCAACTGCCGTCGGCGTTCTGCCAGTACGACAGCTCCACCTCGTCAAACTTCGACGGGGACGCTGCCGCCTTCACCTTCTCGGCTGGGGCCTCCTCCCCTGGTACAGTCCCTGCTCAGCCTTGTCCTCCCTCCACTAAAAATCATCAAACCTCGCATACCATATCCATGACCACGCCCGCATTGGAACTTGCAGATTCAGCCACCCACGAGTCCGTGCTTCGCAAGCTGCGACACTGCGCCAAACGATCGGCGGACAAGACCAAAAGTCTCCGCCGTAGCTCCCGCCTGGCCGCCAAAGAGCCCTCTGTCTTCACTGACATGACTACAAAGGCTGTTAGGGCCAAAGCCGCGCATCTCACTGCCTCGGACGTCGCAAAGGCTCTCAACGACGCCATCCACCACGCCCAGCTGGATGTTCCAGAGGCCCCGCCTGCTTCTGCCGCAGCCCTGGCGGAGATTGCCTCACTGCGGGGCAGACGACGACGCTGCTGCTTCCGTTGCTCATGCCGACGACAGCAGCGACGACGGCGGTGCTGAGGCCCTGCCATGATGCCCCCAGTTCTCCATGCACGCCCATGTGGCGTCCTATCGGTGACTTGCCGTCCCTACCGCGGCTCGACTGATCGGGTCTACTTATTCCCTCGCATGTGTGCCTGGAGCAAACCTTGCGTCTGCTTCATCTACCCCCTAGTCTATTGCTTGTTCTCGTTTCATATCAGTAGCTTCTTTCCGTCTAAGTGTACGGTGTATTTCTACCTGTATGAGTAACACCACCCTATCTATCTGTTCGTGGAATGTAAGAGGACTTGGTCATGAGTCAAAATGCGCTGATATCCTCTCCGAGCTTATCAGCATTAGCCCCCACTGCGCCCTTTTGCAGGAATCAAAACTAAATGAAATTACTGAATAAAAATTCCGATCCTTCCTACCTCGCTCTCTCGACCAAAAAATGTTTTTACCAGCCGACGGCTCGGCTGGTGGAACAGTATCAGCTTTTAATTCAAATTACTTCTCAGTGCTCTCTCACACACACCATAACTTTGCCACATCGATCAAACTCACGTCCCTCGCATACCCACAACCCTTCATCATCACTAACGTCTATGCTCCCCCAAGCCGCAACCTCAAACAAGCCTTTCTCGATGAGCTCAAACTGATCAAACAAGATGATCACACGCCTTGGTTAATAGTAGGAGACTTCAACCTTGTCCGGTTTTCTCACGAAAAAAATAACCAAAACTTGCGCCAACGAGAAGCAGATGGTTTTAACAGCATGATCAATGAGCTAGCCCTACTCGAACTCCCACTGCTTGACAGACGCTTCACTTGGTCCAACAAACGCTCTGCGCCAACCTTAGAACGACTAGACCGAGCTTTTTTTAATCTGCCTTGGAATAATTGCTTCCCAAACACAACCTTGTCCTCACTTCCACGTATCACATCCGATCACGTCCCCCTAATCCTACGCATTCAAACAGGTGTACCAAAACCGCGCCACTTTAGATTCGAGTCTTCATGGACTCACGCCACAGAATGCCATGACATCGTTCAAAAAAGCTGGGCCACCAACCGTCACACGGCCCAACGAACAAATTCAGCAGCCGCCCTGTCCAAAGCCCTGAAAACAACACGTTCCTCTCTCAAACAATGGGCATCCAAACGATCACCAGCCCACCTCCGCGAAACAGCTGCAAAACAAGTCATAAATCTCATTGACCTAAAAGAAGAAGCTCGACCGCTCTCAAAAGCCGAACACAGGTTGAGACTTGTTGTCTCCAATGCCCTGCACACAGCTATTTCTGAAAAAATGGCCTTCTGGAAACAACGGGGGAAAGTGCGCGCTGCTATTCACGGTGAGGAGAACACACAATACTTCCATGCCGCCGCCTCCCAGAGGCTTCGCAAGAACACTATAACTTCCCTCCTAATAAATGGGACGGAGTTCCACTCCCATGCCCAAAAAGCAGCCATTCTACAACATCACTTCACATCCATTATCGGCTGCTCACCACCTACCTCCTAGTCCTTTCAGCCACACCAATACTACCCCCAACCGCTACCCCAACTCCTCAAGCTGGAAGCTGCCTTTACTCATGACGAAATAAAAGAGGCATTTATGCAAATGAACCCCCTAGCTAGCCCTGGACCGGACGGTTTTGGCCCCCTATTCTATAGAAAATACTGGAATCTCGTTAAAAACCACATCTTTTCATTCATGACAGACTTCCAAGACCTCTCTGCCCAAACCGAATGTTTAAACCGAGCCCACCTAATTCTGCTGCCAAAAAAAGAAGAAGCAAATACACCAGACTCCTACCGCCCGATCTCTCTCCAAAATTGCCCCGTCAAAGCCGTCGCAAAGGTCCTCACCAACAGACTAAAACCGCTAATCCCATTTCTTGTTCACGGAAACCAGACTGGTTTCATCTCAGGCCGTTGCATCGCGGAAAATTTTGTCTATGCTGCGGATCTTATCAGCTCCTGCCATTCTCGCAAAGCCCCAACCATGGTCATAAAACTAGACTTCAGCAAAGCCTTCGACACTCTCTCATGGGAGTCTCTCACCGCCATCCTACGCTGCCGCGGCTTCCCGCCAAAATTCTCGGCCTGGATCCAGGATATCCTCTCAACAGGAAAAACGGCCGTCATGTTGAACGGAATCCCAGGAAACTGGATAAACTGCAAGAACGGCCTCAGACAAGGAGACCCCATATCACCCTACCTATTCATCATCGTTGCTGACCTCCTTCAACAAATGATCACACAAGACTGCGACTTCCGGCACCTCACACACCCCCTGTTCTCACACCTGCCACCGACCATTCTACAATATGCCGATGACACCCTCATCATCGCCAAGGCATCCAATGATGCGGCCATGCAACTAAAACACATTCTTCAAAATTTTGCCATGGCTACAGGCCTCACGATAAACTACACAAAAACTACATTCGTGCCTATGCATGTCTGCCCTTTAATTGCGGACTACATTGCCACCACCCTGCAATGTACAACCTCAACCTTTCCACAAATCTACCTAGGCCTACCCCTAGCACCTACCCGTTTACCTCCAAACGCCTTTCTACCTATTATCGAACGATGCCGCAAATTCTTGACAGGTTGGCGAGCAAAAATCCTCTCCAAGGGTGACAGGCTCATCCTACTGTCTACTGTCCTCGACTCCATCCTGGTCTACTTTATGTCGGTCTTCCTTATTCCCAAAAGCGTGCTAAAAACCCTAGACTCTATCCGTCGAGCCTTCTTCTGGGCCGCAGAGGAAACTTGCACCGGTGCTCAATGCTTAGTTGCCTGGAAAAATGTTTGTAAGCCAAAAAAGTTCGGTGGTCTAGGTATAAAAAATCTTCGTGTGCAGAATAATTGTCTACTAATGAAATTTGCTGTCAAAGCTCTGCTTCCGGATCAAACTCCGTGGCTAGACTGGATTAACCTACAACACCCAAATGCTCTCATCACTCCACAAAACAGCCACTCTTTCCTCTGCCATACCATAAACCACCAACTACCAGCTTTACACACCATCTCTTTTGTCATCACAAATTCTGGAACCAACACCTATTTTTGGCTAGATATTTGGCTACACCAACAATCACTCGCTACTCCGTTTCCCTGCCTCTACTCGCATACCACTACTCCCCTCGCTTGTGTGGCTGCTGTTTTGAACCACGGTTTAGAATCAATCCTAAGGAACCGCCTAACATCTAATGCCGCTTCCGAGTTGTGCTCTTTGTTGTCTCTCCTGCAGGATTTCCAGGTGTCGCCGGGACCGGACGAGCGCTACCTAAACGGTGGCCTCCGTTTTTCTACACGGGCCGCTTATCAGCTGGTCATTGGCGACACTGATGACGATGCGCATGCCGTTGCCATCTGGTCTTCATGCGTTCCAAACCGTGTGAAAATCTTTGCATGGCTTCTGTTTCGTGGAAGACTCAACTCCAAAAGCAACCTACTCCGCAAGCACATCGTGCCAGACTCTCTATGTCCCCGATGTGGGTTTGACGGCGAGACCAGCTCGCACATCTTCATCGACTGCCCGCTCGCCCAGAGAATATGGCAGCGGATCGGACTATCACCCCCCAACTCCATCGACAACCTTTGGGACTGCCGCCTCCCCAGCCAGGTAGACGCGCTAATATGTCACTCCATCCTCCTCATTATCCTATGGAAGATCTGTGACTCCAGAAATGCCATGACTTTCAAGCAACAGAACCACCACAGCATCTTCACCCTCAAACGAATCATCGACGACCTTATGCTATGGACGCACCGGATGAAGAAGCCGGCGCATAAACAGGCTGCCTCCTTATGGCATTCCTATTTCTTATCACGATTACACGTGCTTATGTAATTCACCTTTGTAATCAGGCAAACGTTGGGTTACAAAACTGAGAAATATATTCAGGTGGGGAGCTCCCCCCCGGTGATTTTTCAAAAAAAAAAAGAGAATGTATCTGGGCCCCTTAGATTCGTGTATCTTGCAACCAGTGAAGTCAGGGGAATATATTCCCAACTATATTCTAGGGATTTAGTAAAAGTTGTACTGAGAAATATAACAAAATGTAATACCAGCCGCTGGCAAAAATAGTACTTGTCACATCCATCTATGTGTTCTATATATTGTGTCTTTGGTTTCATGTGCCAACTCTTTGTGCACCGGCTAACCTCACGTTTATTTAATTTGCACACCTATCCTTTTTTGTTTTAACGAACTCTTCTTTTTGCTCAAATTGATGATCTCTTCCATCTGTGTCTCCGCCAGCTTCCTTAGCCACTTCGATGGCCTCGCACTTGGATCCTTGATAGATTTCGAAGAGTTTGGTTCTTTCCTTGTTGTCTTCCTTCTTCTCTTTTTGATTGCTTTGCACTTGTTTGTTAAAACTGGGTCCATAGAGGTGTCGCTGTCCTCAACTATACAAAGAACAAAAATTAATAGGAAGGAAATACAAATACAATCTTAAGATTAGGCAACAACTATCATAGCCTTGTGTGGTCTATAATTTCCGGAAGGAATCATGTTGATCTCTATTTCCTGTTTTATTATATTTTATAATAGTCCAATCAGTGCACACTATGGGCGGAAGGACGGGACACTATTTCCTGTTGACTTAAGATGTTCTTAAATTTTTAAATATGCAACAAAACCTATGGGCGAAAAAACATGCATACTCTGCTACTACTCAAATCTAACTATCTAAGTGAACGACTGATTAAAAGTATACTTCAAAATTCACATGGCAAAGAGCCAAATGGATTGAAAGATCAACGTTTAGTCAAGAGTTGATTGTACAAGATGTAAATCTGGAATGAACAAAACCTATTTATATCAAATATTTTTCTAATTATTCAAACCAGAGGACATTTTGAGTCTTCCATCGATATCTAAAGTTCACGAGAATTTATACGTATAAAGGTATTAAGCAAACCTAGAAGGCTCGGAGGTACTCAGCAAACTGAGGCTCATTTTTTATTAGAGAAAGTCGAGCGAGAAGTGATGCGTACCAGACAAAGGGGCAATCTGAGATAGAACAAGAGTAACCAAACCTGGTAATGTACATTCATTCAAAAAATAGAGGATTACATATGAGTTTACAACCAAATTTAGTTACCCACGAGATTGTGTTGTATGCATGAGGTTCCTTAGTAATAGATGTTCTAACATTTTTTCTACTAGCTTGAATAGGTTATTTCCTTGTATATCGTCAATAACACAAGAAAAGTATTCATGTTAACTAATACTCCCTTTATAAACAAAAATAAGATGTTTTAGGTCACTAAAGAAGTGACCTAAAACATCTTATATTTGTTTACAGAGGGAGTAGTAGACTGGATAACAGAAACTTAAGAAGAAATATGTGCGACATATGAATGATTAAATAGCCTTAGCACCAATAACTGGAACAATGCACCTCTATTTAAAGTTTTCTCATGGTAATTTATTTTCACCTCTAGTGATGATCTTCCAGGTTTTGGTGAACTTGCAATTTTTATAGCCGCCTTCTCATCTTTTGTCAGTAATCTTTTACGCAAACTCTCATGCTGTGAAAATAAATAGTTAAATATAAGTACCAAATACCAAGCAGCCAGCTTGGTAAGCTACCAACAAAAACTTGCCATAAATATAAGTACCAAATATCCATTGACAAAACAATTTCGTTGATCAGATTTTTCAAAAATTTAGTAATTTTTATGCAACTCTTGTTTGGTAAAGCTGACAATTCCAACAACTGACCCATTTTGATATTCAATTATCATGTTATGCTGTATCTGAGTAGCAACACATGAAATCATACTAGCCATGGAGACAATGATCTGCCTCCATGAAATAAGAGCGTGGCTATCTCGCGCGCGGCCGTTGACGCGCTCGGTTTCCGACAGCCTATGTATTCGCGTTGATCTGCCTCCATGTATTCGGTTTCCTTTTTCTTTATTTCCTTTTCTACTTTGCATCCAAACTGTAAACTGCATGCAGCCACCCACCCCCTTAAAATCAGGGGGGAAGAGAGATTAGAGAAAAAAAACTCACGGGGGAGAGAAAGATTAGAGGAGCTGCCCCACGTAAAATCAGGGAGGGGAGAGGAGATAGATCAGGAAAGAAACTTAACCGGGCCCCACGTAAAATCAGGGGGAGGATAATGATTAGGATTAACTCACGAAGTCCGTCGCGCGTTCCAACGCTCGCCCGTGAGAAAGTCTTTTCGTATAACAAGTTCTCTAAGCCGTTGAAAAATACCTCTGAAAAGTTGACACACCAATAAAGAAAATGACCAGTTACAAACGGTCTAATGTAGGTTCAACAATTACAAGTATTTTTGGATAAACTGTGTTTCTTTTCATATATTCTAATACTAGAAGTACAATATATTGGCTTTGTAAAAGCTTGGTTGTCCCTCATGTACATAACAAAGCAAGTTTAGTTCAGTTGCGCACAAAGGGTGCAAAAGAAGATTATTTTTATCCTATTTTAACCTATGATAAAGTTTTTCTTGGGAACAAAAGAAGGTATACTCAAGGGTGCAATGGAATAGATATACATAAGAGTGCAATGGAATAGAACATCTGTTTCTTGTTGTGGATATGAAATAAACCTATGATCTGCCTTCTGGCCGAATAGTTTCAAATAATATTTTTTTTCACATCAGTTTAGTGTATATTACTCAATATTTTAAAGAGTATAATAGAAAATAGGTCACAATGCATGTTCCTATAAGACAAGTCCATGAAGAAAATATAACTTACCAGATCTGCAGACTTATCAAAGTTGTACACTTCATGGACACTTATGTTCTGAATAAATGCACGTTCTGTAAGTTCTTTGGTTTCAACGTAGCGAACTGCAGACTTCAACGTCCGGAATGTATAATGGATAACAGGATCCGTATAGTACTGCATAATTAATCATGATAAGCAATTTGAAAAGATTTGAACAATGTAAGGTAAAATTTTCTTGAAAAGATCATGATCAGAATTTATTCTTATATACCGGATCTTTCCTTATTTCTCCCGTTCTTCCGGCTTTCCTGTATACAAATTCTAATACCCATCCGGGTGGCAACCCAGATGGGTTAAGAACCAGTTCTGCTAGAACCTACAAAATAATGCAACTTGTTAGGTTTGGAAACTCAAGTCATTGTAGACATGCAAAATTATTTATGGAGTTATAGAAAGAAATACACATTATCTCGAGAGCTTGTGTCGGATTGTCTACCAGTATCACATTTGGAGACCTCCATTTCCTTAACAAAGAGTAGCACATCTTCTTTTGACAATAATCGGATTCCCAGTGGCGGGTAAATGTAAAACTGCAAAATGATAATACCGCAAAATGTTATAATCAGATAAAATTATTTCCAGATGTGACTAAATTATATTCTTGCCATATTAAATTAGTAGAGTATTTGTCCCGGGCACATGAATGCTACCTCTACTCGTGATAAATAATAGTTGTCCGAATGTGTGTGAAGTAATGTGAAATATATATTTGAGCCGACAATTAATCCATAATGAATTAATAATTCATTGCTGATATTTTCTTAACTCCATTTCTTATACACAAAGGAAATATATGACCAATAATTGCTTAGAAACTTTATTAGTGGTAAGAGGATGAAAATAGTAATCATTTACATTTACTGTTATGTCACATGAGGTGAGTCGTGTGAACGGTTGGTGAACCATCTTCATCACCTCGAGGATAGACAATTACAGACAATCCACGCTTGACCTAGGAAATTACCAAATAGATTTGCTAGTTGTTCGTAGTGGCACTTTGCGTACGAATCAAATACCACGACCCTCTTTTTTCTGTATTGCTTGTCAATGTCACCAAGCGCTGCATGTATACATTTTATCATGCAGATGTACGCCATACAAGCTACAGGCTACATATGGATGATATATACGGCTGTAGTGCTCCAGCCATGAACAGATGGACTTCACATAATCGGAGCGATCACTGTTGGCTGCCCCTCTTGTTGCCACGGTATTGCCTATAGATAGGTGCAGGCATTGTTTCAGCACAAGGCGCACCACCTAGTGATCACATCGGTGGCCGCGGTACCACTGACGCGTGTTTGAAAGACCCTAGCTTCTCAGCTCATGTTTTTTAAAATAGTGCCCATATTATTTTGGATTGATCAATAGTTTTTGAATATTAGTCCAGTACATCGGTGCCCAGGCTCATCTGCACTCGGTTAGAAAACAATTCGTAAAAAATAGTAGAAAAATTCAAAAAATTCCAAAAAATATGTGGGCCGTAGAAAATTTGATGCGTGAGGCCCGATTCAAATTTCAAATCATTTGGATATCTGTGAAGCTCTTAGCAAAAAAGACAAATTGGGCCAATTTGTCTTTTTTGTTGAGAGAGCTGCTCAGATATCCAAATAATATGAAAATTGGAGCGGACCTCACGCATCAAATTGTCTACCGCACAAATTGTTTTTGGAATATTTTAAATTTTTCTAGTATTTCTTTTGATTTTTTTTCTTCAGCGTGGGTGTAGAAATGGATTTTCGATGCATTAGTATCTTTTAAAAGGTCACTATCTTCCGGATTGGTGACTTTGCCCCTTTTGTGATAAAATCCTGGTTCCCCTGTTGTCCAGGACAACAAGTCCAACACATCCTAGAAACAAAACACAAGATGACAACACACTACTACTCACCATGACTTAAAGCTGACTTAGAAATTTAGGAAGTTCAGATTAACTCCATCAACATCTCTCTATTCAAAGTTTATGATCACTCTAGTATCTTACGTGTCTTTTTTGCTCTCCATGATCTCGACTCATTACAGATTCACGACTGGTGGATTCCGCTCAGACATATGATTCAGACTACCAGCCGACTCTGCTACGCTTGGGAGACTATACAATCAAAACTACACATATCGTCAGTCTCAAGTAGAAACTCAACTAAAATGGTCATTGTCCCGCTACACACCAAGCTTCATCTTATGTGTAGTCCAAACATTATTCCCTGATTGAATTAGAACATGATGACTCTTGGACTACACATCCAAAGCATCTTGGAAACAAGACACAACACCACATGATAATGGACTAGTACTTACTACTCCCTCTCTTATATTTCTTTACAGAGGGACTACTTACTAGCACGACCCAAACTGACTTGTCCTTGTTTATAAATAGGAGTAAAGATAAAAATTACCTTGCACATCTTGCCCTTGTTTTCTTCCCCTGCTCTGATCTCAAGCCGCCACCCCTCTGGAAGCCAGTCATGTTCCTTCTGCATACCATGAAAAGTTGACACATCGGTAATGGATATAGTAGAAAATAAATATATAATGACATTGTCGTGGTAAGAAAAACATACATGGAGCATGCCAGGAGCAGCAGCAGCATCCATAGGTTCCATGTATTTGTCATCCATCTCAGAGAAAAGGTAGTTCAGGACCTCTGCTTTCATCCTGAATTCGGCCCCTGACACTGGACATATGTAGTACTGGACAAAAGGACACGCAAAGAGCAAACAAATCACATATCTCCAATAATAAAGCGGAAACTAAAAAATATAGCATATATACAAACATGTGTAGAGAATGAACATGTGTATTAATAAGTCTATCTAAGCATGTATCCCTTTAGTACATCCGAACTATACAAGAACATGGATGGATCTGCTTACAGCAGAACAAGCATGGACTGTGAATAATTGAATATGTTTGGTAATATCTTGGCACCCCACACCACTAACTAAGGCCTTTCGGTCCAACCCCGGTCGCACGTCTCTGTCTAGGAGATTTCTATCCGCAAAGAGTAAGAAGAACCTATGATCGTACTGATGTAGAGTCCCTTGTACTAACGCGAGATCAGATTAAGTAATACAATTCCCATGAAATCGAGCCTCCGCGTGCGTATATTCTTCATCAAAGTACTGGAATTGGCTGCTGGATCCGCTACCGTTAAGTCGTCTCTGACAATGGCTTATTCTCGCCCGTGGGCGCATGGCGGAGCCGCCAGAAGGCCGAGCTTAAGGACCAGATCTTCAGCGACGACGGCTCCGCGCTGGCCGTGGTGTGGGTGTCGGGGTCGCCCAGCAAAGTAACAGATCAAATAATGGAATTGCCTCAGGGATAGGCTGCATGGGCACAAATTCGCCCATCTCCTATGCAATGGCAGACCCACGCGGCGGTGTCGCCCAGCAGCCTCCATCTCCGGCGACGGCAAGCGACTAAGCGGAGAGAGAACCAGAACTAGGAGGAGCGACGGATAAGGGAAACGGACGGCACGCATAAGAGAAACAAGGACAGAAGCACCGATGGGAGCAGGAGCAGAGCAGGCAGGCTGCGTTCGGTGAGTGCGACAGATGTGGAATACGATGTAGTACATACCTCATGGTGTTCACCGTTGTCACCAAGCCGGACCTCGCAGATCCAGCCATCTGGGAGCCATTCTGGTGGCTCCCTCACACCACCATCCTCCACCATCTTGTAACACCCCATGTCATTAGCCACAGTAATCATTTTTGATAATAACAAATCAGCATGATTAACAGTGCCTAATCATCATTTGCATCATATTGCATTTCAACTCCTAACTCAAAAATTCAAATTAAATTAAAGTGAAAAATAAAAGTTGCTTAGGTTAGAAACTAAAATGTTCATTAAATAACAAATATTTCAGAGACCATTCTAAAATTGTAACCAACAATTAATAAATTAATTAGGTGACTCAAACTGTACCAAAACAGCAGGGTTTAACACATTTTATTTAATGCAAAATTTGTGTGAACTCCATTTGTCTCCAAACCAATTTTTGGCAGTTGTAGACATTACATAGCATCTAATGAGCTAGGTCACTAATTTTATAAAAGTTATTTGGAGGCCTGACTATTTGCAAAACGGGAAAATAAGAGAAAAGAAAATGAGAAAAAGAAATAAAACAAAACAAAAGGAAATAAAACAAAACCGCCCCCCCCCCCCCCCCCCCCACTGGGCCAACCGGCCCAGGGCCACCAGGCCGCCAGGCCGGCCCGTTCCCCCCCTCCTACTTACCCCTCCCCTGGCCGAAAAACCTAGTCGACCCCCCCCCCCCCCCCCCCCATTTCCCCCGATCCGCTTCTCCTCTCTTCGTCTTGATCGGGGCGCGCCCCCGACGCCGCCCCGCGCCCGACGCCATCGCCGCCTCGTCCCCGTCGTCGCCTCGCCGTCCCCGACCGCCTCCCCGAGCCGCTCCATCGAGCATCGCCGCCCTCTTCCCACGAACGCCGGTGAGGACCCCGGTCCTCCTCCTCCCCGTCCCTTCTCACCGGTGCTCGCCGTCGCCTGCTGACCACAGCCGCTGGCCACGCCCGGCCACCATCGCCTCGCCCCGGCGGCCCGTGCTCGCCGCGCCTACGCGCCCTGCACGCCCGCGCGAGGCCGCGCCCGCTCGCGCCGTCTGCCTCCCCCGCACGCACTCGCCGGCACCTCCCCGTGCTCCTGGCCGCGCCAGCCCGCGCCGATGCGCGCGCGCTCGCACGCCCCGGGGCCGCGGCCTCCTTCCCCGCGCCGCGCCTGGGCCGCGCGCCCCGCCCGTCCCGCTCTTTGTCCCCGCAGCCGCCTCGCTGCTGCCTCCGCCAGGCGCCGCCGCTGCTCATCACCCCGCTGCTCCCCGAGCCACTCCCTGGCCTCGCCTCGCCCGAGACCAGCTCGCCGCCGTCGCCTGCGCTCGCCCATGTGCCCACGCCCACTTTGGCCTATGGGCCACTGATGGCCGGCCACCACCCCCCTGTGACAATGACACGTGGGGCCCAGCCCCAGAACGGGTCTAAAAAAAAGAAAGAAAAGAAAATGAAATTAGTAAAAAATAGTTAATAATTAATTAATTAATTAGTCAATTAATTAAGTTAATTAACTCTGTTTAATTAATCTAATTAATTGGTTAGTTTAATTAAACTATAATTAGATTAACTAAACCCTAATTAGACTAAACAGACACTGACAGGTGGGACCCACACGTCAGTTTGACCCAGTCAACGCACTGTTGACTACTGACGTCATGCTAACGTCAGACGTCAGCATACACTGTTCTGGATAATGTTGATTTGAAATGATTAAATAAAATTTAGAAAATAATTAAATATTTAGAAAATCATATAAAATAATTCGTAACTCCGATGAAAATAATTTATATATGAAAGTTGCTCAGAATTTCGATACGAATCTGAATACACCCTCCGTATTCCTGTCAGATGCCCCTAGCTACCTGAACATGGAACTTTTTGCCGGATTTCAATAAATGAATAGTGCTCAACTTTAATTAAATAAATCCAAATAAATTCCTAAGTTAACTAAATCATTTAGATAGGCAGTAGAACACCCCGGCATATCATTTAGGCATGTCATACATATTGTTTGCATTTTGCCGTGAATTTATTGTTTCTCTCCCCCTCCTTCTCTCTCGATAGACGCCGAGACCGACGCCGTTGCAGCGGAGTACGACTACGCTACAGACGAGCAACCCGTTGACGACCCCTCTCTCTTGCCAGAGCAACCAGGCAAGCCCCCCCTTGAGCATCCAGATATCGCCGATTCCATTTCTCCTGCTTGCATTAGATTTTGCTACTGTTAATGTTTGCTCCTATTCTGATGCACAGCCTGCTTTTTTAACCTGTTTGTTGCTACCTTACCTGCCTATGTTAAACTGCTTAGTATAGGTTGGTAGTGAACCCACCACCTTACCCTTGTTGCCCCTGCTTGATCATCGACGACTCGATCAATGTGATCGTCGACCAGAGACCGACACATCACTTCACCCCCCTTAGTTGTACGACTCTGCCTAGTTACTATCGAGTGCCGAGGGTGATACCTCGTAACGCACTCCTGATGAATACTCTGCAGTGTAGCTGTTCGGTCGTGGTCATCGAGGGTGATTCCTCCTTCTCCACTTCCGATACGACTCTGTCGTGTAACCCCTCAGTGTGAACCTCGAGGGTGATGCCTCATATGTTCATCCTGATGATTTCGTCGAGTGGAATCCACCGAGGGTGATTCCTCGGGTTTCCCCCTTGATGTTATGACCACACGATTACTTTGACCTTTGTTACAGGCGGGTCGACCCTGATGGGTACCCGCAGGGGATCTATGTTGTCGGGTGTGCCGGAAGGGCACTCGAGTGTGATATTGTGGCGGAGCTTCAGAAACTCTGATCGTCTCCGCGTGTTACTAAATCAGCCTATCGAATTTGGGTGTTTGATCTGAGTGGGTCGACGTGCCCTATACGCACTACCACCACGCAGGATTATGGTTTATGGGGCCCTCTACGTCGTACGTTTCTCCCGAAAGCTCTTCAGGCATCATGGTTCACTGTGCGGGCTGATTGTCGGGAATGGGCTGGATACTTCACTGACGAGTTCAGTGTCGCTCCTGCACCCCGGCCAGTCTCGCAACGCGCAGGGTGCCCAGGGCGATGGCCCAAGACCTCTGGGTGCATAGGTTAGTCCGGTGTGCTGACCTCTCTGCTGAGCCTAGGTAGGGTGCTGTTTCGTGTTGATCTTCCGAGGCCGGGCATTACCCAGCAAGTGTGTCCGACCAGAGTTGATCGAGCTTGTTGGGTAATAGTAGTGCACCCTTCCAGAGAAGAATAATCTATCGATAGCCGGTCCTACGGTAAAGGACGCTCAGTTTGTATATCCCGATCCGCTACTTGAACTGGATACTTGATTACTTAATTGAAGCTTCGGGACCGCTTTCTCGCAGGGAGTCGAGGAAGGATCTCTAAGTTGTACTTCGACATGTTTGCTTAATAAAATGCTATTCTACTCTCTTCTATTGCTGCAAGATGGTGGCTTGTGAAGATGTTTGAAGATGCTAGTCTTTGATAGGACTAGGCCTTCTCTCTATTCTGGCATTTCTGCAGCCCAGTCCACATATACAGCCTTTCCTCTTTGATAATGTTGCATATGTAGTGTAGATCCTTGCTTGCTGAGTACTTCGGATGAGTACTCACGGTTGCTTTGTTACTTCTTCTTCCCCATACCACACTTTGATGATACATCCGACGATGCAGCCCCGGAGCCGGATGCCACTTCAGGAGCTTACTACCAGGAGGGTCCAGACGGCACTTACTACTGGATTGAGCCAGCCGACCAGGAGTACGATCGGAGGCTCCCAGGCAGGAGGCCTACACCTTTCGATCTAGAGTCATTGTTTGTGCTAGCCTTCTTAACAAAAACTTGTCTAACTATGTCTGTACTCAGATAATATTTGTATGACTGACTTATGTATTCGGATCCTCGTGATCCCTGGTCTGTAATATTGTGGATCTCCGTTTATTTGTGTTAAGGGTTGTGTTGTGATATCTTCCCGTGAGTCCCCGTGCTTGATCGTGCATGTTTGCGTGTATGATTAGTGCACGATTGAGTCGGGGGCATCACAAGTTGGTATCAGACCGAATGCCTGTAGGTAGCCCCCTTCCAATTTCTTGGTCGAAGTTGAGTCTAGAAACCGAAAAACTATTTAACTAACTTGGCTGTGAGGCTTACGGGCCCACGTCGCCAATTGGGTGGTATTAGGATCTTTTATTCCTCGTCTATACTCCAGGACTCTAATCTCTCTTCTATTCGGGTTAAATAAATTTTACTAACGCCGACACTTAGGATCTCGTAAATCCCGTCTACCCGCAGAGCTGGATATCTGTGCGATTTCCCTGTCATTGATCTGATTAGTCTGATAATCATTTTCCTTTCCATTGTTTTGTTTAACCTTTTTCTCCGAGATGTGTTAAACTTCTCATTGTCGTTTGACAAACCTGAATTTCCTCTGTTTCAGCTGGATTGTTTGTTTCCACCACGTCCTACGACGCAGCTTGTGCTTCGCACTTGGGCTCGTGATGTCCCTGGGTTTCGAGCTGTTCTGATCGCCCTCCTTACCAGACTTGGCTACCGTTGGTATCCCGAGTACATGGTCTACGAGGATTACCGCGAGTTCAACCAGGAGCAGTACCATGCTGATGTTCGTATCTATGATCAGCAAGATGACTCAGACACTGAGCTGCACCTTTTCGTATCGGCGTGACAATTGAGATGGCAGTCCATGATGCCGCCTACTCTGCTGTCGCACGTCTCCGAGGAGAGTTCAACAGTATCTTGGATGCCTCTGAGTTCCGATACATTCCGTATGCCCCTGTTGGAGATGCTACTGGATACTACACAGCTATCTGTGCCCCATACGAGCCTCGTCGCTACGACCCGTGCATTCTGATTCAGTGCACTCAGGCTCTGGATCATACTGTTCGGGCTCTTGCCGTCGAGTTGGTTGCCACTCGAGCACGTCTCTACGATGCTATGACGCAGTTGCTACCCGCTGTTCATGCAGGAATACATCCGGAGCATATCCTTTATCCGCGCAGGACTCAGATGTATGCTGGTATTGATTGGCCTGCTGTTGGAGGTCACACACCTGCACGTGGACCTCTTCTTTCAGCTCGAGATTGGGTTCTGCATCAGAGTGCACATGGAGCGCAGGATCCTACTGCGACAAACATTCATCGTCCGCACTCGCAGTTACCCCGTTTTGGTGGTTTTCCCCGATGTTGATGTAGCCTTTGCTATGTCTCGTTGTGTACTTCCTTACCGCGTGCCTGCGCACCGCCTAGTATGTCTAGCTTTGAAATTTGCACTGTTATGCTGTCCGCATGTACCCAACTCTGTGTATGGATTTATATGTCTTAATTGACTACTGTTATGTATCTGTTACACTACTTAATTGTTGAGTTACATCATGCTTGTCGCTAAACACTCGCAATTTCTTTTACTAAACTGCCCCCTGTTGATACTTAGCAGGATGGTTAGACCAGGTGGTCATGGTCGTGGTCGTGCCCCTGAACGCCCACCACCGCCAGACTATATGGCAGCTATGATGCAACAATTCATGACTGGAATCATGGCTCAGTTTCCGCATCAGAACAATCAGAACCAGAACCCTGCTTCAATAACTTTGACAGCGTTTATGCGACTCAACCCCACTCAGTTCCGCAACTCTGACAAGCCACTGGATGATGATGACTGGCTCCGCGACATCACTCACGAGATGGAGTTTGCTAATGTTGCCCCTGCCAACTTCGTCACCTTCGCGGCCTTTTTCTTAAAGGGCCCCGCTGCTCAATGGTGGGACACACACAAGCGTACACTGCCTGTTGGAACAGTGGTTACCTGGTATGAGTTCCAGGCTGCTTTCCGTGCCCGTTATATTCCTCAGGGAATTATGGACCGGATGAAAACCCAGTTCCGCAACCTCACTCAGGGTAACAAGACTGTCAAAGCTTATCAGCGGGAATTCCTTGACCTGTCCCGCTATGCTGAAGAAGACATCGCCACAGATGCCCGTAGGCAAGAGAAGTTTCGTAATGGACTCCACCCAGACATCGAGCTTGCACTTGCTGCTCAAGACTTCAACGACTTTTCTACTCTTGTGAACAAGGCTATTCTGGTTGAGACCGCTCAGATGAAGCATAAGGACTCGCAGAAGCGCTATCGTGATGCTGGCTCATCTTCGGGCTCAGCACAGAAGCGTCGAGTCTGGATTCCCAACAACGTGTTCCGTCCAAATGCCCCTGCGCCAAAGAACAACTATGCTGCACCACGTCTGCCTCCTCCACCACCGAGGCAGCCAAGGGCTCAAGCTATTCAACCCAATGCTCCTCTTCGTCCTGAAGATGGTCTGTGCTTCAAGTGCCGCAAACTAGGTCACCAGGCTAAAGACTGCCGCCAGACTCAGAATCAGTTGGCTTTTCCTCGTACTGGCCGTGGCAATGGTCGTGGCAACAATCAGGCCCGCAACTATAATACTGGGTCTGCTGCTCATGGTTGTGGACACGCTTACAACATTGATATTGAAGAAGTCCAGGATCAACCTGCTACTGTGATGGGTACCCTTCTCGTTAACTCAGTACCTGCTTCTGTTTTATTTGATTCAGGAGCATCACATTCATTCATCTCTGGAAAATTTGCATTCATGCATGGCATTCGGTATGAGAAGATGCATACTCCGTTAGTCATTAAAACTCCCGGAGGTCATTGTCATGCTGACGTGATAGCACCTGACATTACCGTCGAAATTAAAGGGTTGGAATTCCTTGCCTCACCCATCGTTTTGAAATCTTCCACCATAGACCTCATCCTCGGAATGGATTGGTTGAAAGCTCACATTGCTTCGATCAATTGTGCCACAAAAGTTGTACAACTTCTTCACCCCTCCGATGAGATAGTGAACTACACCGCCCGAATTACCCGAAATGCTGAAGCTCAGATATATGCTCTGAATGCTTTGAACGCCTCACCTCTGGAAGGAATCGAGAACGTTCCTGTCGTTCATGATTTTCCGGACGTTTTCCCGGAAGAACTTACAGGAATACCCCCGATTAGAGCTGTCGAGTTTGTCATTGACTTGAAGCCTGGCACTACCCCTATTGCGAAGCGTCCTTATATGATGCCGCCGCATGAACTCCTTGAACTTAAGGAAGAAATCGACAAGTCACTTAAGAAAGGTTTCATCCGCCCTAGTTCCTCTGCTTGGCGAGCACCTTCACTCTTCGTTAAGAAGAAGGATGGAACTAACCGATTGGTTCAGGATTATCGGCCCATTAACCAAGCCACAATCCAGAATAAATACCCACTGCCCTGGATCAATGATCTTTATGATCAGCTTGCTGGATCCTCTGTCTTCTCGAAATTCGACTTGAGGTTGGGTTATCATCAGATCCGTGTTCGCGAAGAGGATATTCCGAAGACTGCCTTTGTCACTCGTTATGGCTCTTATGAGTACACCGTCATGTCATTTGGATTAACCAATGCTCCAGCAACCTTCTCCCGGTTGATGAACTATATCTTCATGGATTACCTCGACAAATTCATCGTGGTTTATTTGGATGATATCCTTATATACTCCAAGAATGAAGAAGAACATGCTGAAGATCTTCGGCTTGTATTGGAGAAGCTACGAGAACATCAGTTGTATGCTAAATTCTCCAAGTGTGAATTCTGGTTATCTGAAGTGACCTACCTTGGTCATGTGATTTCCAAGAATGGCATTGCTGTTAACCCTGAGCGAGTTCAGGCTATTCTTGATTGGACTCCCCCAAAGAATGTCAAGCAAGTCAGAAGTTTTCTTGGACTCGCTAGTTATTGCCGTCGATTCGTTGAGAACTTTTCCAAGATTGCAAAACCGTTGACGAATCTGCTCCCCAAAGGTGGTAAATTTGAGTGGACATAAAAATGTCAAGAAAGCTTTCAGATACTAAAAGATAAGTTAACATCTGCCCCAGTGTTAGCACCCCTGGATTCCCAAAAGGATTTCGTGATATACTGTGATGCATCTCGTCAAGGATTAGGCTGTGTCCTAATGCAAGAGCGCAAAGTGATTGCTTATGCCTCTCGACAATTGCGTCCTCATGAAGAAAATTACCCAGTGCATGATCTTGAACTTTCTGCGGTTATTTATGCTCTGAAGCTATGGCGACATTACCTTCTCGTTAATCGTTGCGACATATACATGGATCATCAAAGTTTGAAGTATCTATATACTCAACCAGATCTGAACCTTCGTCAACAAAGATGGCTCGAAACAATTGCCGATTATGATATGAATATCTCATATACCCCTAGCAAGGCTAATGTAATGGCCGATGCTTTGAGTCGCAAGGCTTATTGCAACAATCTTATGGTTCAGGAAGCACAACCTGTTCTTTATGAAGAGCTTCGCAAATTGAACCTCCATATTGTTCCACAGGGTTATCTCAGTACCCTGGTTGTTGAACCAGATTTAGAGCATAGCATTAAGATTATACAAAAGTATGACTCTGAAGTTGAAAGGATTAAGCGATACCTCGAAAGAGGAAAGCCGTCGGAATTCCATCTTGATAATGATGGGATCCTATTCTTCCAACGCCGTCTCTTCGTACCCAAGTTCAAGGATGAGAGAGAACACGTTATGAAAGAAGCTCATGACACTCCTCTGTCAATTCATCCTGGTAGCACAAAGATGTACCGTGACATTTGTTAAAGATACTGGTGGCCTAATATGAAGCGAGACATTGCTCGTTATGTTTCTGAGTGTGATGTTTGTCGCCGCATTAAAGCAGAACATCAAAGGCCTGCTGGAACACTGCAATCACTTGATATTCCTGAATGGAAATGGGACAAGGTCCAAATGGATTTCATTACTGGTTTTCCTAGATCTCAGAAGGGTCATGATGCTATTTTTGTCGTCATTGACCGATTCTCAAAGGTTGCTCACTTTCTACCAGTTAAGGAGACAATCACTGCTAGTCAGTTAGCAGACTTGTATGTTTCCCGAATTGTGTCACTCCACAGTGTTCCATTGGAGATCAGTTTGGATCGTGGCAGCCTCTTTACCTCCAGATTCTGGAATAGTTTCCAAGAAGCTATGGGAACTCATCTGTCCTTCAGTACCGCCTTTCACCCTCAGTCAAAGGGTCAAGTCGAACGAGTTAATCAAGTGCTCGAAGATATGCTTCGAGCTTGCGTCATCTCCTTCGGTAAGAAATGGGAGGAATCTCTCCCGTATGCCGAATTCTCTTACAACAATAGCTACCAAGCTAGTTTGAAGATGGCACCATTTGAAGTTCTATATGGACGTAAGTGTCGAACCCCTCTGAATTGGTCAGAAACTGGGGAACACTCACTCGTCGGACCGGACATTGTTCAGCAAGCTGAAGAAAAAGTCCGCATTGTCCGTGAACATCTGAAATCTGCTCAGTCTCGTCAGAAGAGCAACTATGACCGAAAGCACCAGGAAATGGTCTATCAACCTGGCGAGCAAGCTTACCTTCACGTCACTCCGTTGAAAGGCACTCATCGGTTCGGAATCAAAGGCAAGTTAGCTTCTCGCTACATTGGCCCGTTCCGTATTCTTGCCCGTCGAGGAAAAGTGGCATATCAGTTGCAATTGCCGCCAAATCTTTCTCAAGTGCATGATGTCTTTCATGTATCTCAACTCCGTCGCTGCTTCAAGGATCGTATTCGAGCTGTGGATCATGAAATGCTTGAATTGCGGGAAGATCTGTCTTATCCAGAATATCCCATTCGTATTCTTGATCAAGCTGAACGCTGGACTCGTCAAAAGTCAATCAAATTCCTCAAAGTTCAGTGGTCGAATCATTCTGAAGATGAAGCCACTTGGGAACGCGAGGATCGTCTTCGTGAAGAATACCCCGCTTTCTTTCAGTCTTCCTCTTAATTCTCGTGATGAGAATTCTTGATAGATGAGGAGAATTGTAACACCCCATGTCATTAGCCACAGTAATCACTTTTGATAATGACAAGTCAGCATGATTAACAGTGCCTAATCATCATTTGCATCATATTGCATTTCAACTCCTAACTCAAAAATTCAAATTAAATTAAAGTGGAAAATAAAAGTTGCTTAGGTTAGAAACTAAAATGTTCATTAAATAACAAATATTCTAGAGACCATTCTAAAATTGTAACCAACAATTAATAAATTAATTAGGTGACTCAAACTGTACCAAAACAGCAGGGTTTAACACATTTTATTTAATGCAAAATTTGTGTGAACTCCATTTGTCTCCAAACCAATTTTTGGCAGTTGTAGACATTACATAGCATCTAATGAGCTAGGTCACTAATTTTATAAAAGTCATATGGAGGCCTGACTATTTGCAAAACAGGAAAATAAGAGAAAAGAAAATAAGAAAAAGAAATAAAGCAAAACAAAAGGAAATAAAACAAAACCGCCCCCACCCCACTGGGCCAACCGGCCTAGCTGGCCACCAGGCCGCCAGGTCGGCCCGTTGCCCCCTCCTACTTACCCCTCCCCTAGCCGAAACCCTAGTCGACCCCCCCCATTTCCCTCGATCCCCTCCTCCTCTCCTCGTCTGGATCGGGGCGCGCCCCCGACGCCGCCCCGCGCCCGACGCCGTCGCCGCCTCGTCCCCGTCGTCTCCTCGCCGTCCCTGACCGCCTCCCCGAGCCGCTCCATCGAGCCTCGCCGCCCTCTTCCCACGAACGCCGGTGAGGACCAAGGTGCTCCTCCTCCCCGTCCCCTCTCACCGGTGCTCGCCGTCGCCTGCTGACCACAGCTGCTGGCCACGCCCGGCCACCATCGCCTCGCCCCGGCGGCCCCTGCTCGCCGCGCCTACGCGCCTTGCACGCCCGCGCGAGGCCGCGCCCGCTCGCGCCGTCTGCCTCCCCCGCACGCACTCGCCGGCACCTCCCCGTGCTCCTGGCCGCGCCAGACCGCGCCGATGCGCGCGCGCTCGCATGCCCCGGGGCCGCGGCCTCCTTCCCCGCGCCGCGCCTGGGCCGCGTGCCCCGCCTGTCCCGCTCTTTGTCCCCGCAGCCACCTCACTGCCGCCTCCGCCAGGCGCCGCTGCTGCTCATCGCCCCGCCGCTCCCCGAGCCACCCCCTGGCCTCGCCTCGCCCGAGCCCAGCTCGCCGCCGTCGCCTGCACTCGCCCATGCGCCCGCGCCCACTTTGTCCTATGGGCCACTAACGGCCGGCCCCCACCCCCCTGTGACAATGACACGTGGGGCCCAGCCCCAGAATGGGTTTAAAAAAAATGAAATTAGTAAAAATAGTTAATAATTAATTAATTATTCAATTAATTAAGTTAATTAACTATGTTTCATTAATCTAATTAATTAGTTAGTTTAATTAAACTATAATTAGATTAACTAAACCCTAATTAGACTAAACAGACACTGACAGGTGGGACCCACACGTCAGTTTGACCCAGTCAACGGCCTGTTGACTGCTGACATCATGCTGACGTCATGATGATGTCAGCATACACTGTTCTGGATAATTTTGATTTGAAATGATTAAATAAAATTCAGAAAATAATTAAATCTTTAGAAAATCATATAAAATAATCCGTAACTCCGATGAAAATAATTTATATATGAAAGTTGCTCAGAATTTCGATACGAATCTGAATACGCCTTCCGTATTCCTGTCAGATGCCCCTAGCTACCTGAACATGGAACTTTTTGCCTGATTTCAATAAATGAATAGTGCTCAACTTTAATTAAATAAATCCAAATAAATTCCTAAGTTAACTAAATCATTTAGATAGGAAGTAGAACACCTCGGCATATCATTTAGGCATGTCATACATATTGTTTGCATTTTGCCGTGAATTTATTGTTTCTCTCCCCCTCCTTCTCTCTCGATACACGTCGAGACCGACGCCGTTGCAGCGGAGTACGTCTACGCTACAAACGAGCAACCCGTTGACGACCCCTCTCTCCTGCCAGAGTAACCAGGCAAGCCGCCCCCTTGAGCATCCAGATATCGCCCATTCCATTTCTCCTGCTTGCATTAGATTTTGCTACTGTTAATGTTTGCTCCTATTCTGATGCATAGCCTGCTTTTGTAACCTGTTTGTTGCTACCTTACCTGCCTATGTTAAACTGCTTAGTATAGGTTGGTAGTGAACCATCAGTGACGCCACCACCTTACCCGTGTTGCCCCTGCTTGATCATCGACGACTCGATCAATGTGATCGTCGACCAGAGACCGACACATCACTTCACCCCCCTTAGTTGTACGACTCTGCCTAGTTACTATTGAGTGCCGAGGATGATACCTCGTAACGCACTCCAGATGAATACTCTGCAGTGTAGCTGTTCGGTCATGGTCATCGAGGGTGATTCCTCCTTCTCCACTTTCGATACGACTCTGTCGTGCAACCCCTCAGTGTGAACCTCGAGGGTGATGCCTCATACGTTCATCCTGATGATTTCGTCGAGTGGAATCCACCTAGGGTGATTCCTCGGGTTTCCCCCTTGATCTTATGACCACACGGTTACTTTGACCTTTGTTACAGGCGGGTCGACCCTGATGCGTACCCGCAGGGGATCTATGTTATTGGGTGTGCCAGAAGGGCACTCGAGTGTGATATTGTGGCAGAGCTTCAAAAACTCTGATCGTCTCCGCGTGTTACTAAAACAGCCTATCGGATTTGGGTGTTTGATCTGAGTGGGTCGACGTGCCCTATACGCACTACCACCACGTGAGATTATGGTTTATGGGGCCCTCTACGTCGTACGTTTCCCCCGAAAGCTCTTCAGACGTCACGGTTCACCATGCGGGCTGATTGTCGGGAATGGGCTGGATACTTTACCGACAAGTTCAGTGTCGCGCCTGCACCCCGGCCAGTCTCGCAACACGCAGGGTGCCCAGGGCGATGGCCCAAGACCTCTGGGTGCATAGGTTAGTCCGGCGTGCTGACCTCTCTGCTGAGCCTAGGTAGGGCGCTGCTTCGGGTTGATCTTCCGAGGCCGGGCATTACCCAGCAAGTGTGTCCGACCAGAGTTGATCGAGCGTGTTGGGTAATAGTAGTGCACCCCTGCAGGGAAGAATAATCTATCGATAGCCGGTCCTAAGGTAAAGGACGCTCAGTTTGTATATCCCGATCTGCTACTTGAACTGGATACTTGATTACTTAATTGATGCTTCGGGACCGCTTTCTCGCAAGGAGTCGAGGAAGGATCTCTAAGCTGTACTTCAACATGTCTACTCTCTTCTATTGCTGCAAGATGGTGGCTTGTGAAGATGTTTGAAGATGCTAGTCTTCGATAGGACTAGGCCTTCTCTCTATTCTGGCATTTCTGCAGCCCAGTCCACATATACAGCCTTTCCTCTTTGATAATGTTGCATATGTATTGTAGATCCTTGCTTGTTGAGTACTTCGGATGAGTACTCACGGTTGCTTTGTTATTTCTTCTTCCCCATACCCCACTTTGATGATACATCAGACGATTGAGCCCCGGAGCCGGATGCCACTTCACGAGCTTACTACCAGTAGGATCCAGACGGCACTTACTACTGGATCGAGAAAGCCGAACAGGAGTAGGATCGGAGGCTCCTAGGCAGGAGGCCTACGCCTTTTGATCTAGAGTCGTTGTTTGTGCTAGCCTTCTTAAGGTAAAAACTTGTCTAACTATGTCCGTACTCAGATAATATTTGTATGACCGACTTATTTATTCGGATCCTCATGATCCCTGGTCTGTAATATTGTGGATCTCCGTTTATTTGTGTTAAGGGTTGTGTTGTGATATCTTCTCGTGAGTCCCTGTGCTTGATCGTGCATGTTTGCGTGTATGATTAGTGCACGATTGAGTCGGGGGCGTCACACATCTCCCGGCCATCTTCCACCTTCTTCTGGGCATCCTTTCCCACTCCCTCATGATCCGAGAAGAACCGGTCTGCCACTGAAAACTCTCGCCCTTTTCTTGTTTGTGTAATGGGAGGGGATGGATGGCTATTTAACCTGAGAGCCTGACGTCTTGGTGTGTGTGCTAGCTGGCATTATCTATTGTGAACCATGTATGTGGTTCACAATCGGTGGAAATATCTTCTATTCTGACATAAACCAATTCATTTAATGTGGTGCTGGACTATCCTATTTTGACATCTAAATAGTACTACACTAGTAGAAAACAGGGCTTTGGTCCAGGCTTGAAAAGCCCATTAATCTCGGTTCACTCACGAACCGGGACCAATGTGTGCATCGGTCACGGTTCGTGAGGCCAGGGCGCCGGCCGGGCCTAGGGGGCCATTGGTCCCGGTTCGTGATACCCCTTTGGTCTCGGATCCAGACACGAACCGGGACCAATGGGCCTCGCTCCTGGCCCACAACCGTTGGTCCCAGTTGGTGGCTGGAACCGGGACCAAATGGGGTCCTTTAGTCCCACTTCTAGCCACAAACCGGAACCAAAGAGATGCCTATATATACCCCGCGAGCAGAGCAGTGGAGTGCTCTGTTTTTTTGGTCGGCCGTGGGAGAGCTTTTTGGTGCTCTAGCTCACCTCCTATGCACATGAGGTGTTCGATGAAATGCCCGAGCCACACTTAAGCTTTCTCCTCTCGAAGCTCCTTATCCAAGCTCCATTTTCCTCAAGATTTGTCTAGGTTTGGCGGTCCGTCCTGTCCCATCACCGTCCTCACCGCCGTCGATCGCCCGCGCCGATCTCGTCGCCGGCACCACCGTGGTGAGCCTCTTGTTCTTATCTTCTTTCTAAAATAAAAAAGTTCTTACTTGTATGATTTAGATAGATACTTGTGTAATTTTCTTACTTTTATTATTGTTTGTTATTATATAGTGCGATGGTTTTGGTATCCGCCCCCGTCGGCCCTCGTCCTGCCTATGATTCGGATGTGGTATATATTATATTTTATAACTATTTGGTTCATTTATTGTTTATGACAATTATGCCGACCAACGTGACATAGATTTTTTTATCTAGGAGGTATGTGAACCGGAAATTCCAACCGACCCTATTGTCGAGAGGTTAAATTTAGTTGAAGAAGAAAACAATTACTTGAAGGAAAAATTGAGGAGACGATGATATTGGAGTTGCATGTTGCGGATGTCGTCGATGATCACAAGATCAAGATGGATGCAATGCGCTTCAAGATTAGAAAGTATAGAAAATATGCCATTCATACTGAGGATTGGTATCATTATGCCGTTGGATCAATTGTTACCTTAGTTGCTATTATGATCACATTTGTTGTTGCATTGAAATGTTTTAGATTGTTTCAATGTATGGTTTAATTAGATGCTCTGGAGAGCTATATGTTGTTCAATGAGAACTATGTATGTACTTTGGTTTTAATGTGATGACGAACTTCTATTAATTAATTTGGTCACTTCTATATTCATGATGTTCTGTAATGGTTTTTGACACACTTAATTATATATAATGCACGCAGATGAACCGGCAATGGATGTACGGTGACAGACGCACCTCCGAGTACATTAAGGGCGTGCATAATTTTCTCGAAGTGGCTGAGGCAAACAAGCAGAATGGTTTTATGTGTTGTCCATGCCCTATATGTGGGAATACAAAGTCTTACTCTGACTCGAAAACCCTTCACACCCACCTACTTTATAAGGGTTTCATGCCACACTATAATATTTAGACCAAGCACGGAGAAAGAGGGGTTATGATGGAAGACAGCGAATAAGAAGAGGATGATGACAACTATGTGCCCCCTGAATACGGTGATGATGCAACGGGGGAAGCTGTAGATCAAGAGGAACCAGACGATGTGCCCGATGATGATCTTTGCCGGGTCATTGTTGATGCAAAGAGACAATGCGAAAGTGAAAAGGAGAAGTTGAAGTTCGATCGCATGTTAGAGGATCACAAAAAAGGGTTGTACCCCAATTGCGAAAATGGCAACACAAAGCTAGGTACCACACTGGAATTGCTGCAGTGGAAGGCAGAGAATGGTGTACCTGACAAAGGATTTGAGAAGCTACTGAAAATATTGAAGAAGAAGCTTCCAAAGGATAACGAATTGCCCGACAGTACGTACGCAGCAAAGAAGGTTGTATGCCCTCTAGGATTGGAGGTGCAGAAGATACATGCATGCCCTAATGACTGCATCCTCTACCGCGGTGTGTACGAGGATTTGAACGCATGCCCGGTATGCGGTGCATTGCTGTATAAGATCAGACGAGATGACCCTGGTGATGTTGACGGCAAGCGCCCCAGGAAGAGGGTTCCTGCCAAGGTGATGTGGTATGCTCCTATAATACCACGGTTGAAACGTCTGTTCAGAAACAAAGAGCATGCCAAGTTGATGCGATGGCACAGAGAGGACCGCAAGAAAGACGGGAAGTTGAGAGCACCCGCTGACGGGTCACAGTGGAGAAAAATCAAGAGAAAGTACTGGGAGGACTTTGCAGGTGACGCAAGGAATGTATGGTTTGGTTTAAGCGTGGATGGCATTAATCCTTTTGGGGAGCAGAGCAGCAATCACAGCACCTGGCCCATGACTCTATGTATCTATAACCTTCCTCCTTGGCTGTGCATGAAGCGGAAGTTCATTATGATGCCAGTTCTCATCCAAGGCCCTAAGCAACCCGGCGACGACATTGATGTGTACCTAATGCCATTAGTTGAAGAACTTTTATAGCTGTGGAATGGAAACGGTGTACGTGTGTGGGATGAGCACAAACAGCAGGAATTTGACCTGCATGCGTTGCTGTTTGTAACCATCAATGATTGGCCTGCTCTCAGTAACCTTTCAGGACAGACAAACAAGGGATACCACGCATGTGCGCACTGTTTAGATGACACCGAAAGTATATACCTGGACAAATGCAGGAAGAATGTGTACCTGGGGCATCGTCGATTTCTTCCGACCAACCATCAATGTCGTAAGAAAGGCAAGCATTTCAAAGGCGAGGCAGATCACCGGAAGAAGCCCGCCATCCGTACCGGTGATCACATACTTGCTATGGTCAATGATTTACAAGTAATCTTTGGAAAGGGTCCCGGTGGACTATCTGTTCCGAATGACGCTGAGGGACGCGCACCCATGTGGAAGAAGAAATCTATATTTTGGGACCTACCCTACTGGAAAGACCTAGAGGTCCGCTTTTCAATCGACGTGATGCATGTGATGAAGAATCTTTGCGTGAACCTGCTAGGCTTCTTGGGCGTGTATGGGAAGACAAAAGCATAAAACAAAAAAAAATTACAGAAAAAAAATTAAAAAAATGCCGCCTACAGGGTCACCACTGCCTGCATACGACTAGAAACCCAACTAGCATGTTGGGCCAGGATGCAGGCCCGCGGCAAGCCCAGTAGGCCCACAGGCATAGCAGTGTTATATTAGGCCCGTAGGCCTACAGTATAGAGGAGTTCGAGAGGGAAGACGCAGCAGAGCTTATAAACAGTTGCGGGGCGCTCCCAACTAGCGAGGTGGGACTAAACTCCCACCACCACGCCGCTGTGCAGGGCTATTGGTCCCGGTTGGTGGCACGAGCCGGGAACAATGCCGCCCTTTGGTCCCGGTTCGTGGCACCAACCGGGACCAATGCCCCCCTTTAGTCCCGGTTGGTGCCACCAATCGGGACCAAAGGTCTCTGTTTCCCGCCCTTTGGGCTGCTGAAAACTGACCTTTGGTCCCGGTTGGTGGCACGAACCGGGACTAAAGGGGGGCATTGGTCCCGGTTGATGCAACGAACCGGGACCAAAGGCTTTCCTATATAAGTGGCACTTAGGAAATTTTCAGCAAGTTCTCACATTCTCCCCGACGCCGACGCCCTGCTTCTCCTAGTTATCACCGTCGCCGCGCCCTGCCCCGTCGCCGCCCGCTCCTCGTCGCCGTCGCCGTCGCCATCGCCGGGCCTCCTCGCTGTTGCTGCCCGCGATCCGGCCGCTATCGTCACCATCGCCGAGCTGCCCCGACGCCGTCCCCGCTCCCACTGTGAGCCGCCGCGCCGTTCCTCTCCTCTTCCCCCCTGGCCTGCGCTGCCGCCGCGCGCCGCCCCTGCCCTGTGCTATCGCCGCGCTCCGCCCCTGCCCTGCACGGCCGCCGCGCTGCCGCCCCTGCCCTTTGCTGCCGCTGCGCTCCCGCCCCTGCCCTTTGCTGCCGCCACGCGCCGCCCCTGCCCTGTGCGGCCGCCGCCGCCCCTGTATTTTATATGCATATATGTATGTGTATATATGTGTGTGTGTGTGTATGTATATATGTGTGTATATGTTCATAGCATTTTTTTGTTCATATATGTTCATATGGATGGATGTATATATATATGATGTTTATAGAATATTATTTTTGTTAGAAATTAGTTAAAATGAGGGGGGACGTCGGACATGACATGAGCGGGGACGTCGGACGTCGGACATGTCATGAGGGGTGAGTGTCGTTGTCGTCTACCCCCTCCCCGATAACTTCGACATGAGGGGGGGCGTCGGACATGGACATGAGGGGGGACGTCAGATAAATGTTAAAATGTTATAATAACCAAATAACCAAATAACAAAATGAGGAGTTGGGTGACCAAATGACCAATGTAGCGTTGTCGATCTCCTACCCCCTCCCGCCCATACCCAACAAACTCTCGAGGCCACCCAAACCCCTAGAAGAAATCTCAGGTAACTTCGACATGAGGGGGGACGTCGATCAACCCCCTCTCGCCCGACCAAGTCTATGTATCATTTTATATCGCGGTGGACATATATCAAAGTTTGATCATATGTCAAAGTTTGAATTTTGACATATGCAACATTTGATCATATGTCAAAGTTTCAATTTTGACATATGCAACAATATTTGATCATATGTCAAAGTTTGAATTTTGACATATGCAACAAAATTGGCCTGTTACTTCCGGGACTCCGGTCCAAAACAATTTTGGAGAGCTTCGTACCATTATTGACTTGTTACTTCCGGCTAATGATGAAGCCACGGTTTTCTTGAATCCTTTGACACTGACAACGTGACATACAGAAGGGTAGATGAGATCAGGAAAAATATGGACCATTTTCTGCACATCCAGAATGGCGCCATTTTGTTAAATCCCTTGTTTGACATTCATGTGATAGGCAGTTCGGACGTCGGACATTCATGACAGAACTCTGGTAACTCTTCAACATCAGGGGGGATGTCGATCAACCCCCTCTCGCCCGACCAAACCCTAGAAGCGTCGAGGCCACCCCAAACCCTAGAAGCGTTGCCGAGGCCACCCCAAACCCTAGAAGCATCGAGGCCACCCAAATTTACCAAGTTAAAAGAGCGTTGTCGAGGCCACCCCAAACCCTAGAAGCGTTGTCGAGGCCACCCCAAACCGTAGAAGCGTCGAGGCCACTAATTAATATTCCTTGTTGTCATTAGCTAGCTAGGTCTATGTTTGCCACTAATATATCCATCTCTCATGTTTGTATATTAATTGCCATGTTGTAATATTTGCAGAAACTATGGATCAAAGAGACTTAGAACAAGAAGAGTTGTTGGGGGACATAACCCGCGACGGACGTGATGTCTTGTCGTTTCTCAATGACACCGATGGTCTGGAAGGAGAGGATGAAGGCTCTGGTGATCGAACAATGGAGGAGGAAAGACATGATCATGATGTCTCCGGTGACCAAATGCCGGTGCAAGAAGGAGACCGTGATGACGGCTCCGGTGACCGAACGGAGGAGGGAGCTGTTGCAAAGTTCGGCGAGGTATATATATTAATTAAGCCTGTGCTGACTAGCGAATTGATGTATTAATTGTTTTGGTATGTACATATATTAACTCTTCTTTCTTCTTTTGTAGCCCTGCGGATCGAGCCAAACTTCGGCAATGAGACGAGGCCCGAAGAAAAGGTTGCGCCAGGATGAAAGGTTCACGAGCACAGAAATCACGGACGATGGCCAACCGATTGAACCCAGGCGGACCAAGGAAGCATTTTCTGCTCAGTGCGGAGCTATTGTTAGGGACAGCTTCCCGATCAGCAACCAACTATGGAATAAGCCTAAGAACGAAGACCCTCAAGTTTCTTATGTCACCGATAGACAAAAAGATGATCTTTGGACCTCGCTGAAGGCAAATTTCACCCTACCGCCAGAGGAGGATCCGAATAAGCCAGTTATAGAGCCACTGGTCAAGGTGTGCGCTCTTAAGAAGATGGCAGGTCTATTCAGGAGGTGGAAGAATGAGTTGAAATCAATGTTTGTCGACAAAGGGAAGACTCCAGAATTCACCGGCCGATTTGAGAAGATAAGAGATCACTGGCCCGCATTTGTGGCCTACAAGACATCGGACAAGAGTAAGAAAATGTCAGAGATAAACAAGATAAATGCTGCAAAGAAGCTGTATCACCATCGCACGGGTTCAGGAGGCTACCTCAAAGCCCGGCCGTTGTGGGACAAAGCTGAGAATGACCTGATTGCTAAAGGGGTCGAACCAGAGACATTGAACTGGCCAGACCGTTCAAGGACTTGGTTCTTCGGGGTTGGGGGAACTTTGGACCCAGAAACAGGGAAGTGCCGTTGGACGGATGAGCAACTTGCAATACCTGTCAAGAAGCTTCAGAAGTATATCGCCGCAGCGCAGGCAGGGATGTTCATTCCCGACAGAGAGATGGACGAGCTGACTGAGGCCCTCGAGAATCTTGAGCACCCTGGATGAACACGAGGTACGCCAGGCTCCGTTGCGAGGAAGGTTGGGTTTACCGGCGCAGGCGGTTACAGAACCCGGGAGAGGAAGAGGAAATAGGAGCTGAGCGAAATGCAGAAGCTCAATGCAAGAGTACTAAAGCTAGAGGAACAAGTTGAGAGCCAGCGAGCTGCCGACCAACCATCTCAGTGGCACGAATCTAGCCCAGAAGCTACCCCGCCATCTCAGTGGAGAAGCAGCGTGGCTTCCACGGAGCTCGTTCAGCAGCCTGACTTCACGGCTCCTAGCTACCCCGTGGATGCTATCACGGAGGCTCAACACTGCCAGCTTATGACGAAATGTCGGAACCTCACCTTGAAGGCGGCTGTCGGCTCTATTGCACCTCCTCAACCTGACGAAACTTTTCACTGCTGTCCGATTCCACATGGCTATGTTGTTGGGACGGTGGATGAAGTAATGGACGGATTTGACGAGCTCGAGCTTGACCACCCTACAGGTGAAGGGGAGTGTTGACACCTGATTTTGGCACAATGCAGAAGGCAATAAAGATGGCCTCAAATGACAAGATGTTCTACATGAGAAACTTCACATTGCCGAGTGGAACAACTTTGATGTTTGGACCATAATCATTCGGCATCATATCAAAGACCAAAACTACACTCGGATTGTCATGATGTTCTGAGTGCTTTTTCATCGATTATGCCTCCAAAACAACCTCGGATGAAGGAATGCTCTACATGGATTATCTTCGCCTCGTCGAAACAATCAATTTTGATATAAAATTGTCTAAATCTGAGTTCGTATGCAAAAGTTACGGTCAACACGGTACGGAGCGGCTAGAGATCAAAATATTACGCTAGACATTAGACACATGTTTGATGGATGTCTGATACAATGCATGAGCAATTAGTCATTTAAGATGGCCTCGAATCGAAAAACGTTCAACATGAAAGTTGTTCGTAACATCGAAACGGTCAACTTTGCTTTTGGGCACATTTTCATCCGAGGTCGTTTACTTCCACCAAAAGGACCCGCAAGGTGCAGCCAGAAAGTTTGCCGCACGAAGAGCTTGCCGGGTGAAAAGCTTGCCGGGCAAAAAGCTTGCTGGGTGAAAAGCTTGCCGGGCTAAGATCTTGCCGGGGTGAAAAGCTTGCCGGGCAAAAAGCTTGCCGGGTGAAAAGCTTGCCGGGCAAAGATCTTTCCGGGGTGAAAAGCTTGCCGGGTGAAAAGCTTGCGGGGCAAAGAGCTTGCCGGGGTGGAAATATTGCCGGGAAAAGCTTACCAGGGTGGAAACTGTCAAGGCCAATCCGACCATAAGCTGAAGATGGGGTCAAATGATTATATAGATGGCCTCGGATGAAAAAGTGTTCAACATGAAAGTTGTTTGTAACGTCGAAACGGTCAACTTTGCTTTTGGAGTCATCATCATCTAACGTAATATACGACCTGCAGAGATGCTTCAAGAGTCGGACGGTCCAGTCAGCTGCATGACCGAGTCCGACTCGAAATTAAAGATGACCCCGTGGAGTATTCAAGATGGCCTTATTTGGAAAAGTGATCAACATACGGATTGTCGGCCTCGTCGAAGCGCACAAAATTGGTATTTGAACCGTCTCCATCGGAAGTCATATGGAGATTCCACGGCCCACGCAAGGAGCAAGACAGAAGATTGGACCAGATTCGGGTTGAATCCGAGTGGGACCAGAACTAGGATTCTAGGACGTGAATTGATGTAATTTTCTTGTAAGGAAAGCCTAGATGAATCCTTTGCTTGTACGGGAAGTCCAGCCGCCTCTTATATATGTTGGTGGTGACGGCCGATTGAAGAATACACAATCGAACAAATCAATATACTACTTTTTTCATCTACGTTTTGTCCCTCCATCATTTTTCTCTCTTGTTCTTCGTTGTTCCTCAACTTTGAGAGCTGCGAGTACCGAGGTTCTAGGGGCGAGCGAATCGACCTAGGGCAGCCCATAGCCGCCGCACTCCCTGACGGGGTCCCTCCCGGGCGTGTGGGGTTTCGGGTCTTCAAAAGCGTCTGCCGGCTGTCTTGCGTATCGCGTTGCCGGTCAGACCTCCTTCGACGTGAGCTGCGGTGCATCACCCCCGGCATCGAGGGTACACGGTGACATGTTCGTGTGCGAACACACTTTTTGGCGACTCCGCTGTGGACTGAAGATCAATCATCGTCATCATCCATCATGTCTGGCAACGACAAGATTCCCAAGCCCTCGGAAATCAACGCCGATAACATAATCAAGCCCAACTTTGAGGAGTTATCGAAGGAACATCGCCAAGCTTATGAGGAGTACAAGAAGGCACGTGAAGAAAAGGAGATGCAGGAGTTCCTTGCTAAGTTCAAGAAGGATCGTCATGGCAATATCACTCCGGTTGGAGAAATCAAGTTTCCTCCTCTTCATGATGAACAGGTTAAACCCCCTGTGAGTAGTACCTTCTCTCCTGAGGTATGGGCTGAAATTGATAGTCGCATTACTGATAGCAATAATCTTTTATACCAAATTTTCTTGGAAAATAGTAATGCTCAAAAAAGTATGCCTCAATCATCTATTGGTAATGTTGGTGTGCCTGTTACCACAGAAATCCCTAATCCAATTTTACCTATTTCATCGGCGCCTCCCGTGCCAATGAATTTTTATCCTAGCCCAGCAAATCAAATTATTGCTGCACCCATTAATCCTATCATGAGTATGCCTGGTTCGGTGGTGACGCCGAACCAAACCCTACCTACAAGTGCAAACGCTGTTAGATCATTGCCGAATTACAATTTGGCATATATGCCACAACTCGCACCTGCAAATACTAACCCTACTCCTCCTATGCCACTGCCACAAGCTTCATCGTCCACTGTGGATGATGGTCTAACTAATCTTAGAGAGGAGATGGCTAAAATGCTCCGAAAGAATTTTGGAGTTGAATTACCAAGGAATCATATTTACCAAAAGCCATATCCAGAATACTTTGATGCAATTCAATGCCCTCCGGGATATAAAATTCCAGATTTTGTTAAGTTTAATGGAGAGGGCACAAAAACCACATGGGAGCATGTTAGCCAATACTTGGCACAATTAGGTGAAGCAGGCTCACTAAATGAATTGAAAGTGCGTTTATTTCCTTTATCTTTAACCGGTACCACATTTTCATGGTTTGCCGCTTTACCACATGGTTCTATTCGTTTATGGTCACAACTAGAACAAAAATTTCATGATCATTTTTATAGCGGCGATAATGAACTTAAGTTATCACATCTTACATCGGTTAGACAAAAGCATGATGAATCGGTCTTCGATTACGTCAAAAGATTTAGAGATACAAAAAACAGGTGCTATAGTTTGGTGATAACTGAGAGAGATTTGGCTGATCTTGTGCTTAATGGTTTGACAACTCACATTAGAGAAAGGCTAGAAGGCAATGAGTTTTTAAATGTCAACCAAGTCTTAAAAAGGGCTTTGGCTCAAGAAAGCCGAAGCAAAGATCTTAAAGAGATGCATAGGTATAAAACTGATCGTCCAAAAATGAATATGGTTGAGTATGATAGTGAGCACTCGGATGATGAGGGTGATATTTATGCTGCTGAATTTGTTTGGCCATCTAAGGCCAAACCATTTACTTGCAATGATTTAAAGCCGATTCATAAGAATCGTGATGAAGAGATGAAATTTACCTTCAACATTGCTAAGTGTGATAGAATATTTGATGCTTTGTTACAAGCCAAGATTATTAGAATATCTCATACTTTACCGCCATTTGAAGAGCTGAAACGGTGCGCTTATTGCAAGTATCATAGTTCTTTTTCTCATGCCACTAATGATTGAAATGTTTTTCGACGACAGATACAATCGGCCATTAAAGACAGATGATTGAATTTTTCTGAGATGCAAGTTGATAAACAGCCTTTCCCAATGAACACCATGGATTTGGAGGGGAAGAAGATGTTAATTTGGCCCAGCATAGCCGAATCAGCTAATAAGAATAATATTGTCATTGGTGAGCCCAGGAAAAATAAGGAGAGCGACAAGGTCTTGGGGAGACAAGTTGTGCTTGACAAGCAACCCGGTGGCAAGGAGATAATCAAGATCACCATCAAGAATCTTACACTCGGGGGGCAACCACAAGTGCAAGAGAACACTCATGTCAAATTTGTTAAGCCCAAGAGTCTAGAGGTTGGCAAGTGGAAGACGAATGAAGCTAAAGTGCAGCGCAAGAAAATCAAGCCAACTTTTCATATGTTGTTGTCCAAGTATGCCAGTCAAGCGGCCGGTTCTAGCTCTAACCGGTCATCAAATTTAAAGCGCTCAAGGTCACCTCCTCGAGAAGAATTTCATAATCATGCAAGGCCATATGGGTCGTGGACACCGGGACCATGGATGCCGCCACCCCCCTATGCGCCATACTACATGGGAGACTTTAATGGAGGATGGTGGCAGCCCCCAATAGCCCCTTATGCTTTTCATCCATGTTGGGCAGAACCAAGGAGGCCCGTTCATGAGAGACTTTCTTATCCCACATGAGGCCGTTTGAACAATGGTGTCAATCGGCCAATGCAAGATAATCAAAAAAGGGTTGGCAAGCAAGTGTGGCATGCTAAATCACGAAGTGCTGAAATTTTAGAGCCTAGCAAGCAAAAGGAGAAGAATACTAGAGCTGTAACTATTATGATAGGCACTAAAGAATTGACAATCAAAGAGCCGATTATTGTTGAAAATCCGGCTGGTTCCAATAAAGATGTGGTTGTTGTCCAGCAAGGTCCCATGGCTAATGATCATGAAGCTAGCACAAGCAAGGCCAAGTCGAGGGATCCAAAATATACTCAGCCTAAGTGGTGTCCTTCCGGTCTGACCAAGGCACAAAAAAGGAGATTGCAGCGCATGAGGAGTCAAGAGATGGCAGAACAGGAGGCCGAGAAGCAGAGAGATAAATTGTTCAACGACATTCGGCCTATGGCACCTACAAAACAAGTATGGATGCCTAAACAAATACAAGGTGCAGTGGTTTCTACATCCATCACGGCAGCACCTACACCACCAAGGAAGGACGATGCCACCGCTATTACATCGTCCCTGTCACCTATTGATTCCACTTCACTTGGACAGATTTTAGAGTTGATGAACACGCCCGAGGAGGAAGATGATATGTTGGATTATGAGCCTACACCGGTCCGCGAAGGTATGGATATCAATATGGTGTATTACTTACCCGCTGAATTTCATGCTATAGATGAAGAAGGGGAAGTAGCTCACCTAGATTTTGGTCCTAAAAATGCTATATTCGAGAAGCCAAAAGAACCGGTGACACACTTGAAGCCATTGTTCCTTAAAGGTCATATTAATGGATCGCCGGTTGCTAGAATGCTTGTCGATGGAGGTGCTGTGGTGAATCTTATGCCATATTCGGTCTTCAAAAAATTGGGGCTGCGTGACGAAGAGTTAATAAAGACCAACATGGTGCTTAATGGATTTGAAGGCAAAGAGAAAACTGAAGCCAAAGGTGTTATGTATATGGAGCTTACGGTGGGAAGCAAAACTTTGGCTACATCATTCTTTGTCGTCGAGGTGCAAGGTAACTACAACGTCATACTGGGCCGTGATTGGGTTCATGCAAACCAATGCGTGCCATCTACTATGCACCAGTTTTTGATCCAGTGGGTTGATGATGAGGTGGAAGTCATTCATGCGGATAACTCGGCTTGTGTTGCTTTGGCCGATGCATTGGTGGATTGGCAGCATCCCAATGCTACTTGCTTGACGGGACGTGACTTATCAGAATTTGATTTTCTTAGCGCCACAAAAAGTGGTTTCGTGCCCGTTTCTTTAAAGCCGGTTAGTGGTAATCGGCTCCAAGGTATGATGTATTTAAATGGATTCTAACTCAGATTGGTTGCAAAAGCGTCTTGTTGAATATCGGTCCAATGAGAACGATATGTATGAGTCTATAGAGGAGTTAGATGCTATGGATAAATTAGGACAAGGTTTTACGTCGGCCGATCCATTAGAAGAGATAGACATAGGAGATGGTTCAATTCCTAGGCCGACATTTGTAAACAAAAATTTAAGAGCCGATCATAAAGCTAAGTTGATCGAGCTATTGAAAGAATATGTTTGTTGCTTTGCATGGGAATATCATGAGATGCCAGGTTTAAGCCGAGAGCTAGTGGAGCATCGGTTACCTATAAAGGCTGGTTTTAGACCGTACAAACAATCGGCCAGAAAGTTTAACCCAAAAACATATGACCGGATCAAGGAAGAGATCGGTCGTTTGCTTAAAGCTAATTTTATTAGACCTTGCAGGTATGCCGAGTGGATTTCTAACATTGTACCAGTAGAGAAGAAAAGCTCCGGCAAGTTGAGGGTGTGCATTGATTTCAGAGATTTGAATAGAGCTACACCTAAAGATGAGTATCCCATGCCAATAGCCGATATGCTTATTAATGATGCTTCTGGACATAAGGTCATTAGCTTTCTTGAAGGGAATGTGGGGTATAAACAGATTTTTATGGCCGAAGAGGACATGTCCAAAACGGCTTTTCGATATCCTGGTTTCCTTGGTTTATTTGAGTGGACAGTGATGACCTTTGGATAAAAAAATGCCGGTGCCACGTATCAAAGGGCTATGAATTTAATTTTTCATGATTTACTTGGTGTTATACTTGAGGTTTATATTGATGATATTGTTGTCAAGTCGGATGCTTTCGAATCTCATCTAGCCGATTTGCGCTTAGCTTTTGAAAGAATGAAAAAGTATGGACTGAAGATGAATCCTTTGAAGTGTGCATTTGGCGTGTCGGCTGGAAAGTTTTTGGGTTTTATTATTCATGAAAATGGCGTAGAAATTGATCCCAAAAAGATAGAAGCTATACAAAAAGTGGGGGCTCCAACATGCAAGAGAGATATGCAAAAATAACTTGGCAAGGTCAACTATTTGAGAAGGTTCATAGCTAATTTGTCAGGGAAGGTTGATGCATTCACTCCTATTCTTCGGTTAAAGAATGATGCTGATTTTACTTGGGGGACAAAACAGCAAGAGGCATTTGACATGATCAAGACTTATTTGTGCACTCCTCCGGTGATGAAAGCGCCCAAGCATAAAGAGCCCTTTAGGCTTTATATTGCAGCGGAGGAAGGCGTAGTTGGTGCTGTTTTGACCCAAGAGACCGAAGGAAAAGAGCATGTTATTACATATTTGAGCCGACGCTTATTGGACGCCGAGACAAGGTATACGTTTATTGAAAAATTATGCCTATGCTTATATTATGCTTGCAAAAAATTGAGACATTATTTAGTGCCTAGTACTTGCATAATAGCTTGTCAAACCCGATGTTATCAAATACATGTTGCATAGGCCAATTCTTAGTGGTAGAATTGGCAAGTGGGCTTATGCTTTAATTGAATATGATTTGGCTTATGAATCTCTAAAATCCATGAAAGGCCAAATTGTTGCTGATTTTATTGCTGAACATCGGATTGATGACGAACATGATATTGATATAAACCTTGTCTCGTTAGTACCATGGAGATTATATTTTGATGGCTCAGTTTGTAGCAGTGGCCAAGGTGTTGGTATTTTTTATATATCTCCTCATGGTGCTATTTTTGAAGCCTCATGCCGCTTAGAATATTTTGCACAAATAATCAAGCTGAATATGAAGCATTGTTATTCGGTTTAGAGATGTTGCTTGCCATAGGTGCTACACATATTGAGGCTTTTGGTGATTCATTATTAGTAGTGCAACAAATATCCAAAGTCTTTCAATGTTTTGACGAATCACTTAATGTTTATCTTGATAAATGTCTAGATATAATTTCTACTTTGGATTATTTTAGCATTGCTCATATATCTAGACATGACAATTGTAGAGCAAATGAGTTGGCACAACAAGCATCCGGCTATCATGTTGATCATGGCATGTTTCGTATTTCTCAGAGGCCGATGTCTTGTCTTGCTAGTATGGGAGAGGCCGAACCAGAGCCTACTGATTCGGCCACTAACAAAAAATCTAGTGCAGGTGAAAATCATGACTGGAGAAAGCCCATTATGGATTACCTGCGTGATCCGAGTGAAAGGGTGGACAGGACTGTTCGGCGTATGGCTTTCAAATATACAATAAGAGATGGTGGTCTTTATCGCCGAACGGTTGAAGATATTCTTTTGAAATGTTTGGACGAGGACCAAGCAAGAGTTGCTATGGGAGAGGTACATGAAGGCATTTGTGGTACTCATCAGTCGGCTCTCAAGATGAAGTGGTTATTGCGACGTGTTGGATTTTATTGGCCGACTATGATCAATGATTGCTTCACGTATTATAAAGGGTGTGAAGCTTGTCAAAAATTTGGTGATATTCAATTGGCTCCTGCTGCTATGTTACATCCTATTATCAAGCCGTGGCCTTTTAGAGGATGGGGTTTAGATTTCATTGGGCAAATTCATCCATATTCCTCGAAGGGGCATCGGTTCGTGTTGGTGGCAACCGATTATTTCACCAAGTGGTCTGAAGCAGTACCTCTCAAGAACATGACACATATGGAGGTAATTCAATTCATAACCGAGCACATTATTCATAGATTCAGCATTCCTCAGACATTGACTACAGATCAAGGTTCATCTTTCATGTCACATCAAGTTAGAGAATTTGCCGAATCATATAACATAAAGTTGCTCAATTCATCTCCGTATTATGCCCAAGCTAATGGACAAGCTGAGTCTAGCAATAAGATATTGATCAAGCTCATCAAAAAGAAGATTGAGGATAATCCAAGAAAATGGCACGAGTTATTATCTGAAGCTTTATGGGCACATAGAATCTCAAGGCATGGTGCTACAAAGGTAACTCCGTATGAGCTAGTATACGGTCAAGAGGCTGTTTTACCAGTGGAAGTGAATTTGAATGCCTTGAGAATAGCCAAACAAAATGATTTATCGGCAGTGGACTTTTACGATTTGATGATGGACAACATTGATGAAGTTGCCGATAAACGTTTGGCTGCTTTGGAAGCCATAGAATGAGACAAGTTGAGGGTAGCAAGAGCTTACAATAAAAAGGTCAAGTTGAAGAATTTTCAGGTTGGCGATCTTGTGTGGAAAGTGATTCTGCCGATTGGTTCTAGAGATAGAAAATTCGGGAAGTGGTCTCCAAACTGGGAAGGTCCTTTTAGGATTGCAAGGGTAGTTCCTGAAAATTCATATTTGGTGGAATCCATGCAAGGAGTATTATTACCTCGAGCTCTCAATGGCAGATATCTAAAGAAGTACCACCCGAGTGTGTGGCAAGAAGCCTAATTAGGCAATGGCCGATATATGATTATCGCCCTTAGCATAAACATGGCCGATACATAATTATCGCCCTAAGAAATATAGATGGCCGATGGAGTGTTGACATCGTCCTTAGAACAAACATGGTGCAAATTATTTTTCGGCATGCAAGCTTTGCCGAAAAACAGGGGGGCATGTGTTGACACCTGATTTTGGCACAATGCAGAAGGCAATAGAGATGGCCTCAAGTGACAAGATATTCTACATGAGAAACCTCACATTGCCGAGTGGAACAACTTTGATGTTTGGACCATAATCATTCGGCATCATATCAAAGACCAAAACTACACTCGGATTGTCATGATGTTCTAAGTGCTTTTTGGTCGATTACACCTCCAAGACAACCTCGGATGAAGGAATGCTCTACATGGATTATCTTCGTCTCGTCGAAACGATCGATTTTGATATAAAAATCGTCTAAATCCGAGTTCGTATGCGAAAGTTACGGTCAACACGGTGTGGACCGGCTAGAGATCAAAATATTACGCTAGACATCAGACACATGTTTGATGGATGTCTGATACAATGCGTCAGCAATTAGTCATTCAAGATGACCTCGAATCGAAAAATGTTCAACATGAAAGTTGTTCGTAACGTCGAAACGGTCAACTTTTCTTTTGGCACATCTTCATCCGAGGTCGTTTATTGCCACAAAAAAGACCCGCAAGGTGCAACCAGAAAGTTTGTCGGGCAAAGAGCTTGCCGGGTGAAAAGCTTGCCGGGTGAAAAGCTTGCCGGGCAAAGATCTTGCCGGGGTGAAAAGCTTGCCGGGTGAAAAGCTTGCCGGGCAAAAAGCTTGCCGGGGTGAAAAGCTTGCCAGGTGAAAAGCTTGCCGGGGTGGAAATCTTGCCGGGAAAAGCTTGCCGGGGTGGAAATTGTCAAGGCCAATCCGACCAGAAGCTGAAGATGGGCACAAATGATTATATAGATGGCCTCGGATGAAAAAGTGTTCAACATGAAAGTTGTTCGTAACGTCAAAACGGTCAACTTTGCTTTTGGAGTCATCATCATCTGACATAATATACGACCTGCAGAGATGCTACAAGAGTCGGACGGTCCAGTCAGCTGCATGACCGAGTCCGACTCGAAATTAAAGATGACCCCGTGGAGTATTCAAGATGGCCTTATTTGGAAAAGTGATCAACATACGGATTGTTGGCCTCGTCGAAGCGCACAAAATTGGCATTTGAACCGTCTCCATCGGAAGTCATATGCAGATTCCACGGCCCACGCAAGGAGCAAGACAGAAGATTGGACCAGATTCGGGCTGAATCCGAGTGGGACCAGAACTAGGATTCTAGGACGTGAATTGATGTAATTTTCTTGTAAGGAAAGCCTAGATGAATCCTTTGCTTGTACGGGAAGTCCAGCCGCCTCTTATATATGTTGGGGGTGACGGCCGATTGAAGAAGACACAATCGAACAAATCAATATACTACTTTTTTCATCTACGTTTTGTCCCTCCATCGTTTTTCTCTCTCGTTCTTCGCTGTTCCTCAACTTTGAGAGCTGCGAGTACCGAGGTTCTAGGGGCGAGCGAATCGACCTAGGGCAGCCCATAGCATCCACACGCCCTGACGGTGTCCCTCCCGGGCGTGTGGGGTTTCGGGTCTTCAAAAGCGTCTGCCGGCTATCTTGCGTATCGCGTTGCCGGTCAGACCTCCTTCGACGTGAGCTGCGGTGCATCACCCCCGGCGTCGAGGGTACACGGTGACGTGTTCGTGTGCGAACAGGGAGACTCAGCTGGTTTATGCTCTGAGGACTACATGTCTATGGCGAAAGGAGTACATCAAGCTTCCGAACTGGACGCCTCCGCCTCCTCCTCCTCCTCAGGCGATTCAGAGCACTCCTCCTCCTCCGGCACGTGAGGGCACTCCTTCTCCGCCTCCTCCGGCGCGTGAGGGCACTCCGCCTCCTCCGGCGCGTCGGAGCACTCCGCCTCCTCCTCCGCCTTGTCAGCAACGGCAGAAGAGAGCCGCCGCCGCTTCGGCGACTAGCAGTACAAGCAGAGGCGGGAAGCAATTCAGATATGGTCCATCTCTCAAGCCTTTGGAAAAGTTATCATATGAGAGGACCGACGAGGAAACCGCGAAAATCAGTGCTGCCGAATTGCATGAACATTTTGCACGGAAACCTCCACCTCCGAAGGAGACGATAGATACGGTGAAACGGAAGCGCACTATCGATGCCCTGAAGCGACCACCACCGTCTCCGCCGCAATCCAACTATGAGCGCATTATTGAAAGGACATATAAGGAAGCGGAGCGGTCGGGAAGTACTTGCATGCATGCAAGGTTAGCAGAATGAAGAAGTGGGAAAAAAATTCCCCAGCTCGGGGAACAGGCGAACCAATCGTGCCCCCCACTCAAGGTATCTAGCGATATCGTCGCTAATCAGTCGGGGATGGTGCCCAGTACCAATCCTGCCGATTACCTGAGCGATGATGTAGAGTTTGAAATAATGGAGGTGGAAGAATTCAGATACAAGTACGGGCAGCCTCTTGTCAAACCTGATCATCCTCCTCTAACAACGATGATGCGAAGATTCCACGAATGGTACATGAAAACCTACAGCGAGTCTGGGAAGGATACTTTGACGCTGAGAATTAAAGAGGAGCACGACCTCGTTGGAATGGATCTGTTGTCTGTTGAATTTGACGAGTTATTCCAATTATGCAATCAAAAGGCCCTCGACAAAACACTCGTGACTTGTTACTGTCTATAAGTACTACTTCTATAATTAAGTCTCTATATATAGCTCAGCTCTTTCATTGCATGTATATATAATTATCCTCACTATATTACGTAGATTGAAGATCGTCGAATGTAGAAATGCACAAATCTACGACATTGGGTTCATTAACCCAAATATCATATATGAATGGACGGTTCAAAAGAATGTCACAGAAACCAAGGACAACTTGCTACAATCGTTGCTTAAAAATCAAAACAAAGATAAAATACTCTTTCCTTACAACTTCAAGTGAGTGTTACTGTCTTGCGCATATTCGGTTTCCCTTATTACTTGAGGTTATAGTAATGTAATTGATGAGTTATGCATGCGTGCGCGGGTTCCACTTTATTCTGATAGAGCTTAAGCTTGAGAGCGGAGTAGTAACCGTCTTAGACTCGAGACGAAAAGATCCCCAGGACTATGCGGACATGACTGAAATGCTTCAGAAGTAAGTTCAATCGATCATTATTGCACCATATCAGCAACTTTGTTCATTTCCTGATATCAAGTAATTATTTTCTTTGTCTGGCAGGGTTTGGAAAGAGTTCACCACAATTGCTCCGGGACTGCCGAGGGAGCTGCGATTTGCACACCCGAAAGTAAGTACTACTAGCTGGTTCCGCGCATCTCCCATTGACTCTACCTAGTTTCATCAATACCATTTATCATGCTTGATTATCAGTTTGATTGAACTCTATTTCTCATAAAGTGCTTGTGGCAGGAAGCCGATAATGATTTTTGTGAATACTACGTTTGCGAGTTCATCTACAACGCGACGGCCTCTCAGCGGGGCTACTCTGAAAAACAATATGAAGTACGTAAATAATAATATTCACAATTTTATTTTATTACCATCATTTGTGTTGAGTTTAATTCATATATATGTATTGACCCCCTTCTTTAAATTAGATGTGGCAGATGCGGGATGAACTCCTACCACCTGATCGCATACGAGCAATTCAAGAGGAATTGGCGGGATTCTTTCTTGACCACGTCATAAGTAAAGCCGGAGAATACCATGTGGAATTTGACATTAGATGTTAGGGATTGTACGTAAGAGATCTTATATTGTATATATGTAGCTAGTAGCGTCGGATAGATATACGAAAACTTGTTGTTCGACCAATCTCTCGGAGAAAGAGAGGTCGATCACTTCTCTCTGTATATGTTCATGACGATCTTATGTACTTAATGGTTCCTTCATTTGCTTACTAGCTAGCGTGTCGAGTTCTCTCTATACGTATAGTAGCTAGTGTCGACCAAGCACGGAGAAATACAGGACACTTCTCTCTATTAGCTAGCTAACACAATATGAAACCCCTAAATTAACCCTCCAAAACACCCTAACCCCCCCCCCCCCCCCTTCAAAAAAAAATTAAAAACCCCAGCTCCTGCCAAATGCTGACGCGTGGAGGCCTTTTGGTCCGGGTTGGTGTTACCAATCCGGACTAAAGGTCCTCCTGCCTGGGCCCCCCGCAGCGGCCACGTGGAGCCCCTTCTGTCCCAGTTCGTAAGCGAACCAGGACTAAAGGTTTTGGGCTTTAGTCCCGACCCTTTAGTCCCGGTTCCAGAACCGGGGCTAATGGGCCTCTGGAACCGGAACAAATGGGCCATTTTCCACTAGTGCTACTACTGAGAGTTTTTCAAAATTGGAAGGTTGGGTCAAGATATGGTGTTAATTAGAAGAGACAGCAACACTAGCTGAGTTTTGCCAGCTTTGGTATAAAATCCATGGTGATCTAGCTCTGGATGGTGCTGTACCAGGACTGATTGCCCAAGTATATGTACAAAAACTAGTAATGACTCTGAGCCAATCTGAGTTGCAGAGATCCAACACATCTCAGCCATTCAACTCCATCTATCCAACGGACTATGTCGCTTCGATGTTTAGCGCTAAACGTGTTTAGCACCCATCCCTAATTGATAGCATACCTAATATCGACGCTAACGAATTACTTATGTCCTACCTAATATAAACGTGCAATTATTCTCTTGCCAAATATTAATTGGCAATGCACTTAATGTTAATTGCCTATTGTTAATGTTCATTGCATCCACACGATCGCTAGTATAATAAAGTTCCCATTCCCCCTCACGAAAAAAGGAAATACAAATTGTAACACATTCAAAGATACATATTAGGTAGATTTGTTCATTACTAAAAGGATTCAAGCTGGTTGTTTTCGTTAATAAAAATGAATCATGATGTCATATACTATTACCTCCGTCCCAAAATTACTTGTTTTAGATTAGTCTAGATATAGATGTATCTAGACACTAAAACATGTCTTGATACATCTGTATCATGTCTAGATACATCCGTATCTAGATAAATCTAAGACAAGTAATTCCGGAAAGAGGGAGTAGTATATTTGTTCATTACTGAAAAAGAAATGTGTGTATGTTCATACAACATTTACCCTCATTAATTGGTGTAGCCAAAGAATCATGGTGTACTCTCCTGGTGCAGATATTGTTTTTCCATTTCAGGCACTGTTGACGCGTCATTTATAGGTGTCGATATAAAACAAGATTTGCAATGCCTCATATCAACTGTTGGCCTAAGCAATAAATATTCAAATATTCACAGATGTTCTCTTTCTTTGTCGCACTACTCGTCTCTTTTATCCCTTCATGATTCCTTGTTGTCATCAATGAAGAGATTAACAAGAGAAGCCGTGCATAGAAATACAAGAGCAAATATGAGAATCATGCCTCTATTCAAGCCTATAAACCTGCCACTCAAATAAAATTAACTCCCACAAACAAACGTTAGTAAAACTAGACAATTGCCCGTGCGTTGCAACGGGAGTATAAACATTCTAATAGACTAGCACGTGACTGCATGTCTATGCCCTAAAATCTTAGCAAGTTCTTTTGTGCAATCGCCATGTTTTACCTGTCATTTTAGTGTTAATCACTTATTTGGTAAGAATTTAATGACGTACCAAACAAAATATGTTTTTATTTTTGGTAAGTTAATAAAACATGGGACAATTGATTCTATTTTAGGGACAATAGATGGGAGGAAAAAAATCAAAGGGAAGGAAAGAGTGGGACGTATATAAGGAAGGTTGGACACAAGAGAGGTGAAATGGGAACCTTATGTTCTTTTTTAAGTAGTAGAGATATGTGTAGTCCAGTACAGGGTACTTTCTTAATTGAATCAAAAGAATACATACCCTAGGTTACATGAGGTCATGCTCACAAATGAGTACAAGACGAGAAGTACCCCTTCGCACTTACCCAAGGGCGCCTAGCCGTTTAGGGTTTCTCGTGCCTCCTGCCGGCGGTCTACCTCATCTTCTCTGGTCTTAGGGCCATGGAGGCATGGTGGATCTCAGCACCTGTCGGTGGGAGGTCTCTGTTTTTAGGTGCTTTTTTTAGTTTTGTTAGGATGTGTGTCCTGCTTAGAGAGGTGAGGCGGAAGCGGCTCTCTGAAGATGGAATAAAGCTCTCCCCGCCTAGCCCTCATCCGGGTGGTGCTTCTAGTGTCGTCGGAGAGCATGTGGAGGTTTGTCTTTAGTGGATCTCATGGAATTTGGTAGGCATTTCTCTTCGCTGGATCCACATGGATCCGGTCTTCGTTCCTCTTTTTTCGAGTGTCTACTGGTTGGACCTTTCCGATCTACGCGTCTCTTCATCAGCGGCGGTTGCACTACTGCAGGAATGCCTAGCAGTGGCGGGCGCAAAAAGACCAGCAGTGGTGGGACAAACTCCTAGGCCCGCCCGCCACCGAACTCCCGCCACTACTAGCACCACATTTGTGGCGGGCGCGTGCCCGCCACTAGTAGAGCACCTCCAGTGCCGGGCATGTCCACCCGCCCGCCACAGCTAAATGCTGTAGTTATGGCGGTCAAATTCCGCCGCCCGCCGCAGCTAGATCCACTATGACTAAAAATATAACCAGCAGCAAGAATTTACATTTTTGATTATATGCATTACGATGTATCATAGTTTAGTAGCACATTTTATCATAGCCAATAAACAAGCTAACAACAAGTTGCCCAAGTACATATAGCAAAGTCTACAGGAATTTTCATAGAAACAGAGAAAGTACATTCAAGCATCGATCATCGAGACCACATTATGGCACTGCACAAATAGTCTACAAACAAAAGTTCAGCTCCATCATAGCAACTTGTAATTAAGCTCAACTCTGTGAAGAGTTTTCCTCATCTCCAATCATCTTCTCGACCTCGGCTACGGCGGACTTGGCAGTTTCATAAACTCTCTCTGTAGCCTCAACGGCTCCTCGTGTACTCTCTACAGCAGCTTTGCGGCTTCTAGTGGCTTGCAAGATCGAGAGATCCTTCAGTGCTCTTGGCATATTGTAGAGCCTTCTGGGTGTCTACTAGGGTCCTCTCAGCATAGGTGAGCGCGAACACCGAGTACCCAACCATCCTTGAGACGGCGTCTAGGGCTGTAGGAGTCGTAAAGAGGCCTGTTGGCTCCATCTAAATCGCAAAAGTTGACAGTTAGATAAACCACATTTATACGAAAGCAACTATATAAGAAGATAATTAAAACTGTGTATGGCAACCTTGGATGTCTTTCTTCGGGTGGGCAGCTCTCACTCTTAAGTGGTTGTACATATGTTGGGCACTCCATGACTGTTACTTCGACTGTTAGTGATGGTCGTTCTTCACCTTATGCTCCTCCTTTACCAACGTACCGAAGGAGGAGGAGGCCAGAACCACCCTCTACAACAACAGTCGGTTCATCTCCCAAGTGGTTGAATATACGATGTACACTCAATGTTATTTCGACCGTTGGTGAAGGTCGTCCTTCATCTTCTCCTCCTGGTTTACCAGGTTCTCAGAGGAGGAGACGAGGAAGGACGGCCCCTACGAGAACAGTTGGTATCCTCCTCTCAAAACAACTCACATCTCAGTATGTGGATTTAGAGTGAGAATTGCCCACTGAACAAAAAATGTAGCTAACAATATCAGCAGACTAATTACATATTACCTATAGAAAAAATATTAAATAACTACGAACATAGAATGTAACTAACAATACCAACGCCACTACATAAAAATTTGGGTATGAACTCTGCTTTAAAATGGACATATGAAGTGGTAGAAATTTAGCAAAACAGAAATAAATCAATGTTTCGCCAAAACATTAGCTCTTATTATGAATCCCTACAAAGAAAGTTCATATAATCTACGGTCTACGATATACGAATATGAATAAGAAAGTTCCTATAGGCTACAAACAAAGAATGTAACTAACAATACCAACACCACTACATTAAAATTTGGGCATGAACTTTGCTTTAAAATGGACATATTAAGTGCTAGAAATTTGGCGAAACAAAATAAATCAATGTTTCGCCAAAACATTAGCTCTTATTATGAATCCCTGCAAAGAAAGTTCATATAATCTATGTTCTACGATATACGAATATGAATAAGAAAGTTCCTATAATCATTGGTCTACAATCTATGAATACGAATAAGAAAGTTTCTATAATAAATGATCTATGAATATAAATAAGAAAGTTCGCATAATCTACAAACAAAGAATATAACAACAATCTACGATCTACAAACCCTAGCCGTAACCCCATAACACACGTACTCCTAACTCTAACCCTAGTTCCCCTACCAATGTGGGTGGCGGCCATGGCCGCATTGGTGTTGGTGGCTGCTGCGGCCATTCGTGTGGGTGCGTGCTGGGATGACGAGATCGTACCGGATCCAATGGCGACGGTGATGGCGGGCCGATGGGGGCGGGGAAGAGGATGGTGTGGCCGACGGGGGTAGCCAAGAGGACGGCGGGGCCGACGGGGCCGGCGGGGCCGGCAAAGAGAACGGCGAGGCAGAGGCGACGGCGGTGCTGAGAGCAAGATCCATGGGGAGAGTTGGGGTGGGCAAGAGTTCGTGAAGTGAGGGGGACGAAGGGGGTACGCGTGGGTTGATAAACTGTATTCTTGCTGCCACGGGCGGCAACGAGCAACCGACATAGCTATTTTCTGACACAAGTGGAGATCTAGCAGGGATAACTAGTAGCGGTTGCACGGAGTCACCCGCCACTGCTTACTCACCTACCTGTGGCGGGCCTTAGGATGCGCCCATCACTGTTGAGTTACGCACACAAGTCCCCCCCCCCCCCCTCGGGTGAACATAACTGTGGCGGGTTATGTTCCCTGCCCACCACAGTTAGACTATTGGCTGTGGCGGGCACATTATGGCACCCGCTATTGCTTGTTTTCAAAAATAGCTATGGCGGGTGCCCCGCCACACCCGCCACTCATTTGGGTTCATCTATAAGCCCTTTCCCAGTAGTGTTGTTGTTCTGGTGCGCTGGTCCTATGGGACCTTAGCACGACGACTTCCCGACTGTCTACTACAACATGGTTTGCTTGGCTTCGACGAGGGAGGGCCGATGATAGCGGCGCGTCTTCGGCTCGCTCTAATGCTTGTAGTTAGGTGGTCTATGGAGCTGAATGTATTTTTTACTTCTGGTGTTCTTTGTACTACCTTGACAATTTATGAAGTGTGAGACAATTAGGCGACAATGAACGATTGTGATTCTCTCTCTGCTCTGTTATGTACCAGTCATTTTCCTCCGACATAAGTTATTGGATGAGAACTCGACACTGGCATCGGCACCAACATGTATTCTTCAACCCGTACTTTCCCTGAAAATTAACAAATTTAATCAAATAGTCAAATTGTGTGTACTTATGATAGTTAACAAAAATATTCACCACAAGTATTGACCGAGTACTCACCAAACATCCACAGACTGTCTCCTGCATACACTTTATCATGTCCACATGTAATCTGCTCATACATGATTCCAGATCCTTTCTCCGAGGAGTTGTAAAAGTCATAGGCTTTGCTTAACGAATCGAAGCTAATTGCTAGAGTCGGTACAATGACATTATCGCTAGGATTTTTTGCGTAACTTCTTATTGCTTTCTCCGGCAGTCACCCTTATTGGAGATGAGAGACACCTCCAGGAATCATGTGGGGAACCACCCCTTTCAGATGACCAGCATTCTTGGCTTTGTCCAGCAAGGCCGAGAGGGAATCAACAACTATATCAAAAATAAAGGGGAGATCGGGTCTCCCTAACACAATCCCCTCTTGTTCCGGAAGAGTTCGCCCACCTCACCGTTGTCAATGGTAGTTTACCCTCCCTCAACCAGCTAGAGGATTTGGTGAATAAAGCCAGCGTCGAACCCTTTCCTACACATCTCCTCCCGCAGAAAGGACCAGCTTACTCTATCATATGCCTTTTCAAAATTGAATTTTAGAATCACAGCCGGCATTTTCTTAGTCTTAAGCTCATGAATAATTTCATTCAGGCAAAGGACGCCTTCCAGGATGTACCTTCCCTTGAGGAAGGCAGTTTGGGCGTGGTCCACGATTTAATTTGCCACCAGCCCTAGGCATAATTTAGATGAACACACATGAACTTGAGGGTGGGTCTCATAATTTAGATGAACACACATGAACAAATTCAACACACATAAAATGAAGGAGCCGCAGGGCAAAGCGACAATCATGGTAGCGTGCAAGGGTGTTAAAATATCGACTCAAGAGCTTTATATACCTAAAATGATTGTTTTTACTCCATAATTATTGTCAATAGAACCTTGAAATCTTACATTGGAGTTCCAATCCGATTCAAAATATTAGATCCTGATACCCTACTAAGAAATCCAAGTGAGCAACACGTTTGGAGATGCACTAGGACCTTACAATAATAATTGATGCTACTTAATTGCCCATGCGTTGCAATGGGGGCATACATATTATGTTGGTTCATCACAAATTTGTGTGCCATATACTTCTAGATTTTCATGCACTACCATCGGCCTTTTGTAGCGTTCTTCTTCCCCTTCCTTCAGCCACTATCTCCGTCCCTCTCCCTCCTCACCCCCATAGAAATCCTCCCCCCCCCCCCCCCCCCCCCCCCCCACACACACACGATGATTTTCAAACATGAAACTGTGTGGTTTGGACATACTTCATGTCGCAGTAAACCTCTCTCTCTCTGCATCACCACTCATCTCCCTCTCTTTCCATTAATGGTTTTCTTTAATCACATCAGTATACATAACTTGACCATCCATGTTTTTGAGCATAATACATTGTTTTCAGGACGACAAAAATAATTTTACACTATAATAAAAAATTCCTATTGAGCTCGGGCACATATGTGCCCTTTATCTGAGTTGTTGGCTGCCTTCAAGATTCGCTATGTGCCTCGTATTACTGGGGTATATCGCTATGTACTCTAAGCTACTCATGGCCCACACCATCCTGACAGTTAATGCAACCACTGACGTCTATTGACACCCGGTATATATGCTATCTCATGTTCTAAGCCACTGTTCAATCGTCAGCTTGCTCATGGTTGAGCTTCACACACAGGGACCTCAACGAACGCTTGGTGAATGGCACATTACCCATTAAACTGAAGAAACTACTACCTATGAAGGCTATGGTGTTGTAAACTTTACCCAGGTTAACATTGTTCTCCCCTAGCTGCTTCACAAGGTCTCTGTTGTACACTGGTTAACATATGGTTGTGAGACAATTAGGCGACAATGAACGATTGTGATTCTCTCTCTGCTCTGTTATGTACCAGTCATTTTCCTCCGACATAAGTTATTGGATGAGAACTCGACACTGGCATCGGCACCAACATGTATTCTTCAACCCGTACTTTCCCTGAAAATTAACAAATTTAATCAAATAGTCAAATTGTGTGTACTTATGATAGTCAACAAAAATATTCACCACAATTATTGACAGAGTACTCACCAAACATCCACAGACCGTCTCCTGCATACACTTTATCATGTCCACATGTAATCTGCTCATACATGAATCCAGATCCTTTCTCCGAGGAGTTGTAAAAGTCATAGGCTTTGCTTAACGAATCGAAGCTAATTGCTATCGTCGGTACAATGACATTATCGCTAGGATTTTTTGCGTAACTTCTTATTGCTTTCTCCGCAGTCACCCTTATTGGAGATGAGAGACACCTCCAGGAATCAAGTGGGGAACCACCCCTTTCAGATGACCAGCATTCTTGGCTTTGTCCAGCAAGGCCGAGAGGGAATCAACAACTATATCAAAAATAAAGGGGAGATCGGGTCTCCCTAACGCAATCCCCTCTTGTTCCGGAAGAGTTCGCCCACCTCACCGTTGTCAATGGTAGTTTACCCTCCCTCAACCAGCTAGAGGATTCGGTGAATAAAGCCAGCGTCGAACCCTTTCCTACACATCTCCTCCCGCAGAAAGGACCAGCTTACTCTATCATATGCCTTTTCAAAATTGAGTTTTAGAATCACAGCCGGCATTTTCTTAGTCTTAAGCTCATGAATAATTTCATTCAGGCAAAGGACCCCTTCTAGGATGTACCTTCCCTTGAGGAAGGCAGTTTGGGCGTGGTCCACGATTTAATTTGCCACCAGCCCTAGACATAAAGCGTAACATTTAGCCACCAGTTTGAAAATGACATTAATAAGGGCGATGGGACGGGATTGAGAGATTTTGTCAGTTGCTGGAATTTTTGCTATGAGAGCTATGATAGAGAAATCGATTCTATTGATATCAAGTTGCCCAAGGGCAAAACCATTCACAATTTGTACAACAAGGGGTCGGAGCCAGACCCAACATTTTTTGAAGAAGGCAATCGGAAACCCATCCGGCCCCGGTGCCGTGTCAATTTTCATGCTCGCAAGAGCCCAGTCGATTTCTTCCTCTGAAAAGCTCAGGGAGAGCATATCTTTGTCCATCTCTGAAACCTGTTTGGACGGCTCCGAATGTCAGGCGCAAGCCTGGCCCTCCTGAATTGGCGGATCCCAATGAGCTCTTTATAAAAATCGTAGATGTGCTCTTTGAGAGCATTCATCTCAGAGATCTCACCCTCGTTCGTGATGAGCCAGCCTTCACACTTGAAGGGTCAATTGCTGCATCCCGTGAGACTGATGGCAACCAGACATTATGTCTAGAACGTTGGAATAAACTAGTGGAATGGGACCCTCATGTTTGGAGATGGGTGACCCCTTGTCGTGGAGGCCGGTCATATTGGAATCGGTGACATAATCACCTTCACCATCCAATATGAGATCCCGCATTTCATATCTCGACAAAGCTTCCTTTTTTCTTTCTTCAAACCCTCTTCCAACATGTGAGGGTGTGAGAGGAGCAAGATGCGAAGAACCGCCACCCACCCACCCACCCGATTTAAATTTGTAAGGTGAGCTATGAATAAGCACGTCTCCTCCATCGGCAGACTTTTTGTGTACATAGTGGATAGTAGGTAGCTAGACTGAATCTACAGTGAGGAGATTGTATCTCCTACCTATGGGCCTAGCCGCCCTGATGGCGGGCCTACCTCTCCATTGGCTGCAGATGGACCATGGACGGGCCAAAGACCACAAATACGAATTTTCAACCTATTTCAGGCAATGGTTTCATGTGGCTGCAGTTCCACTAAGTCCTTCTACTTATATGAACAAGATGAACTTGACTGTCCACGCGGTACCAATCATGCCACCAGATATGGGGGAGGCCTGCACCACCTCGATGGTACACATTATAGGTATTGTATGAGCTATGAAGGATATCCAGTAGCAATATATGATTTCAAGCCTTGGAACCAATTGATGAAGCTACACTGCTAGAGAGCAGTTGGACGCGCAAGAGAGTTCCTCGCAAGAGAAGAATACCATTACACACGGATCTAAGTTGGTCTTCGGGTAACATTTTGGGGTAATCATGCATATATATTTTGGGGTTGAAATCCAACAGATTATCTACACATGTTTGGTAGTGTTTTCTTTATATTGTGCACCCTTGTAAGTTCAGAATTTTCATCTATAATTAATACATCCGCTCTGGAACTAATTGTGGAGCACCGCTAATTTTCATTTCTTGCAATTCTTAAATTGCAGGGAATGCAAGAAGAGGATGCTATCTGAATCTTCCTACAAGTGTGAACCCTTTTTCCAACCCATGAGGTGTGTGAGAGGAGCAAGATGCGAAGAAGCCTCACCTTCAAATTGGAAGGCGAGCTGAGAATAAGCTCGTCCCCAGCGGCAGGCAGCTCCAATCTTAAGTAGGCCACGAAGCATCAGCGACGAGCTCAAGCTGCGAAGACGACGTGATCTGTTAGTTTTATGTACGTATGGCTTAGATCTCGACAAATCTATGTTCACTTTTTCTTTTGACCCTTTCCAACCCATGAGGAGAGCAATATACGAAGAACCCTAGCCTTAAAATTGGAAGGCGAGCTGCAAATAAGCCCATCTCCATTGGTAGCCAGCTCCAAACTGAAGCATGCCATAAAGCGTCGCCGACAAGCTCGATCTGCGAAGTTGACATGATTTGTTTGTTCGATCTGCATATGGTGAATTTGTGATCTGTTTATCGCACTGTTAAGTCTTAAGTGATTCGATATGTTACTACTGAGTGTTGATGTTTATCTTATATCTTTTGCACTCACTACTCAATTCTCCGGAGGATCCGACAACGGTAAGTCGGAGCTTTTTGTCAAAAGTACTAGCTACATATATAAACAAAGAAACCATTCATGCATGCATCGATATATAATTAATAGTTATGTCCATACTAGGGTCCACAAGTCGGACCTTTAGACTCAATCCAGCTAGATATACTAGTAGGCATCTACTCCTTCTCCGATGCCCCTTCTGGGCCATCGCCTCGGGAGGATGCTTTCCGCTGACCATCGGCTAGTCGTAGTTGGCGGTGGCCCGGTCGACATCGTCCCCATCGTTCTCCCCCACCTCCTCAGGCGCCGGTCCTTCGCATAACTCGATCAAGTCGAGGTCGTTAAAGACTCGGTGCCAGAGATCAATGTTGGCGCATTCCATTCCTCGGTATAAGCGGGATCCGGCACGTCGTAGTTGGAGGAGTCGACCCAACACCTATCATAGGTCGGGCAATTGCTACACTTTTTACACTAATAATTAGTAGTATATGTGAGCTAACTTTGTAGAAATTAATGAACGATATATAACTAGCATTTGCTATTAACTTATTTCTTATAAGTATAGCTATATATAACAAATAAGCATCATGCTCTTGGATCATATCTAACTTCATTATTTTAACAAAAAAAATTGCTTCTAACTACTAGCATTTTAACAAAAAAAATTGCTTCTAATTAATTACTACCATTTTAACAATTTGGTACTAATTATTAGCTAGCATTTCCTACACATCATATATAGATCTAACTTATTTTAACAAATAAAATTTCAAGAATTTTAGCAAAAGGAAAAAACAGAAAAAAAAAAAGGGTGATGAACTCACCTCTGTCCTCCTCTATGTGGATGCGCACACCGGTGCCGGTGTGACGACAAGGAGTGCAGCTGGTGGCGCCCGTGGCCGTACCGATGTGGCGACGGCTCCCGTGGCCCGTGGCCAAGGTGGCACTCTTCGCCGGTGCGGTGTAGGCGAAGAAGTGGCACACGGCGGCGGGGTTGTGGCAAAGGAGGAGCGGCGGAGGAGGGGACGTAAAAGGACGTGTGTAGATTTTGCGGTTAGTGAGCCCGCGCACGTGCCCACGTTTAATATTTGCGCGGGAAACGAAGGGTCTGCCTATTGCCGATTTTGGAACTTGGCATAGGAAGACCAAACTTTGAATAGCCGCTGCGACTTCTACTGTGGGCCCGCTCGTGAGTTGTTTGCCGATTTTTTTCACACGGGTTCTCAACATACTCGTGACCCCTGGAATTCCGTAACTAAAAAAAGAAAAAGATAACGTGATTGCCGAGTTTCCATCAGTTGAAACCTGACAAACATGGACGACCGTCAGGTCTGCTTCGCATCGGCGGTCATTGGGTCCAAATGCAGACATTGCCGAGTTTATTTTTTACGGAACTCGGCGATAATGCAACACTACCTAGTTTCTTTTTCGTGGACTGCCTTTTCCCAGGCAGTAGGCAAACGATCGGGTTTGTCGAGTTTCAAGTCACTACTGAGTCTAATTATGGAAAAACTCGGCAGACACATTACTCTGCCTAGCTCCTGATGAATTGAACTCGGCGAAGCCGCAGAACTTGTCGAAATTTCAAATAACAGTAATGTTATTTTTTGTTGTATCGTTTTGATTTGATGCTTGGAGTTAATAAAAACACCCTTTATAAAAAAAGAGTAAAAGAGAGTGTGAGAATGTTTCTAGGCCCCTTAGATTCGAGTCTCTTGCAAACCAATGAAGTCAGGGGAATATATTCCCAACTATATTCTAGGAATTTAGTAAAAGTTGTACCGGGAAATATAACAAAATGTAATACCAGCCGCTGGCAAAAATAGTACTTGTCACATCCATCTATGTGTTCTATATATTGTGTCTTTGGTTGTGCCAACTCTTTGTTCACCGGCTAACCTCACGTTTATTTAATTTGCACACCTATCCTTCTTTGTTTTAACGAACTCTTCTTTTTGCTCAAATTGATGATCTCTTCCATCTGTGTCTCCGCCAGCTTCCTTAGCCACTTTGATGGCCTCACACTTGGATCCTTGATAGATTTGGAAGAGTTTGGTTCTTTCCTTGTTGTCTTCCTTCTTCTCTTTTTGATTTCTTTGCACTTGTTTGTTAAAACTGGGTCCATAGAGGTGTCGCTGTCCTCAACTATACAAAGAACAAAAATTAATAGGAAGGAAATACAAATACAATCTTAAGATTAGGCAACAACTATCATAGCCTTGTGTGGTCTATAATTTCCGGAAGGAATCATGTTGATCTCTATTTCCTGTTTTATTATATTTTATAATAGTCCAATCAGTGCACACTATGGGCGGAAGGACGGGACACTATTTCCTGTTGACTTAAGATGTTCTTAAATTTTTAAATATGCAACAAAACCTATGGGCGAAAAAACATTCATACTCTGCTACTACTCAAATCTAACTATCTAAGTGAACGACTGATTAAAAGTATACTTCAAAATTCACATGGCAAAGAGCCAAATGGATTGAAAGATCCACGTTTAGTCAAGAGTTGATTGTACAAGATGTAAATCTGGAATGAACAAAACCTATTTATATCAAATATTTTTCTAATTATTCAAACCAGAGGACATTTTGAGTCTTCCATCGATATCTAAAGTTCATGAGAATTTATACGTACAAAGGTACTAAGCAAACCTAGAAGGCTCGGAGGTACTCAGCAAACTGAGGCTCATTTTTTATTAGAGAAAGTCGAGCGAGAAGTGATGCGTATCAGACAAAGGGGCAATCTGAGATAGAACAAGAGTAACCAAACCTGGTAATGTACATTCATTCAAAAAATAGAGGATTACATATGAGTTTACAACCAAATTTAGTTACCCACAAGATTGTGTTGTATGCATGAGGTTCCTTAGTAATAGATGTTCTAACAGTTTTTCTACTAGCTAGAATAGGTTATTTCCTTGTATATCGTCAATAACACGAGAAAAGTATTCATGTTAACTAATACTCCCTCTGTAAACAAATATAAGATGTTTTAGGTCACTTAGTAGTAGACTGGATAACAGAAACTTAAGAAGAAATATGCGCGACATATCAATGATTAAATAGCCTTAGCAACAATAACAGGAACAACATACCTCTATTTAAAGTTTTCTCATGGTAATTTATTTTCACGTCTCATGATGATCTTCCAGGTTTTGATGAACTTGCAATTTTTATAGCCGCCTTCTCGTCTTTTGTCAGTAATCTTTTACGCAAACTCTCATGCTGTGAAAATAAATAGTTAAATATATAAGTACCAAATACCAAGCGGCCAGCTTGGTAAGCTACCAAAAAAAACTTGCAATAAATAGAAGTACCGAATATCCATTTACAAAACAATTTCGTTGACCAGATTTTCAAAATTTTAGTAGTTTTTATGCAACTCTTGTTTGGTAAAGCTGACAATTCCAACAACTGACACATTTTGATATTCAATTATCATGTTATGCCGTATCTGAGTAGCAACACATGCAATCATACTAGCCATGGAGACACTGATCTCATAACAATTCTCTAAGCCGTTGAAAAATACCTCTGAAAAGTTGACACACCAATAAAGAAAATGACCAGTTGCAAGCGGTCTAATGTAGGTTCAACAATTGCAAGTCTTTTTGGATAAACTGTGTTTCTTTTCATATATTCTAGTACTAGAAGTACAATATATTGGCTTTGTAAAAGCTTGGTTGACCCTCATGTACATAACAAAGCAAGTTTAGTTCAGCTGCGCACAAAGGGAGCAAAAGAAGATTATTTTATCCTATTTGAACCGATGATAAAGTTTTTCTTGGGGAAGAAAAGGTATACCACGGGTGCAATGGAATAGATATACTCAAGAGTGCAATGGATCATAGAACATCTGTTTCTTGTTGTGGATATGAAATAAACCTATGATCTGCCTTCTGGCCGAATAGTTTCAAATAATATTTTTTTTCACATCAGTTTAGTGTATATTACTCAATATTTTAAAGAGTATAATAGAAAATAGGTCACAATGCATGTTCCTATAAGACAAGTCCATGAAGAAAATATAACTTACCAGATCTGCAGACTTATCAAAGTTGTACACTTCATGGACACTTATGTTCTGAATAAATGCACGTTCTGTAAGTTCTTTGGTTTCAACGTAGCGAACTGCAGACTTCAACGTCCGGAATGTATAATGGCTAACAGGATCCTTATAGTACTGCATAATTAATCATGATAAGCAATTTGAAAAGATTTGAACAATGTAAGGTAAAATTTTCTTGAAAAGATCATGATCAGAATTTATTCTTATATACCGGATCTTTCCTTATTTCTCCCTTGCTTCCGGCTTTCCTGTATACAAATTCTATTACCCATCTGGGTGGCAACCCAGATGGGTTAAGAACCAGTTCTGCTAGAACCTACAAAATAATGCAACTTGTTAGGTTTTGAAACTCAAGTCATTGTAGACATGCAAAATTATTTATGGAGTGATAGAAAGAAATACACATTATCTCGAGAGCTTGTGTCGCATTGTCCATCAGTATCACATTTGGAGACCTCCATTTCCTTAACATAGAGTAGCACATCTTCTTTTGAGAATAATCGGATTCCCAGTGGCGGGTAAATGTAAAACTGCAAAATGATAATACCGCAAAATGTTATAATCAGATAAAATCATTTCCAGATGTGACTAAATTATATTCTTGCCATATTAAATTAGTAGAGTATTTATCCCGGGCACATGAATGCTACCTCTACTCGTGATAAATAATAGTTGTCCGAATGTGTGGGAAGTAATGCTAAATATATATTACAGCCAACAATTAATCCATAATGAATTAATAATTCATTGCTGATATTTTCTTAACTCCATTTCTTATACACAAAGGAAATATATGACCAATAATTGCTTACAAACTTTATTAGTGGTAAGAGGATGAAAATAGTAATCATTTACATTTACTGTTATGTCACATGAGGTAAGTCGTGTGAACGGTTGGTGAACCATCTTCATCACCTCGAGGATAGACAATTACAGATAAGCCACGCTTGACCTAGGAAAATACCAAATAGATTTGCTAGTTGTTCGTAGTGGCACTTTGCGTACGAATCAAATACCACGACCCTCTTTTTCCTGTATTGTTTGTCAGTGTCACCAAGCGCTGCATGTATACATTTTATCATGCAGATGTACGCCATACAAGCTACAGGCTACATATGGATGATATATACGACTGTAGTGCTCTAGCCATGAACAGATGGACTTCACATACTCGGATCGATCACTGTTGGCTGCCCCTCTTGTTGCCAGGGTATTGCCTATACATAGGTGCAGCCATTGTTTGAGCGTAACAAGGACCACCTAGTGATCACATCGGTGGCCGCGGTACCACTGACGGGTGTTTGAAAGACCTAGCTTCTCAGCTCAATTTTTTAAAATAGTGCCCATATTATTTTAGATTGATCAATAATTTTTTAATATTAGTCCAGTACATGATGCATTAATATCTTTTAAAAGGTCACTATCTTCTGGATTGGTGACTTTGCCCCTTTTGTGATCAAATCCTGGCTCCCCTGTTGTCCAGGACAACAAGTCCAACACATCTTGGAAACAAAACACAAGATGACAATACACTACTACTCACCATGAATTAAAGCTGACTTAGCATTGTAGGAAGTTCGGATTAACTCCATCAACATCTCTCTATTCAAAGTTTATGATCACTCTAGTATCTTACAATTCTTTTTTGCTCTCCTTGATCTCGACTCTTTGCAGATTCACGACTGGTGGATTCCGCTCAGACATATGATTCAGACTATACCAGCCGACTCTGCTACGTTTGGGAGACTATACAACCAAAACTACACATATCGTCAGTCTCAAGTAGAAACTCAACTAAAATGGTCATTGTCCCGCTACACACCAAGCTTCATCTTATGTGTAGTCCAAGGCTAGCACTAACATTATTCCCTGATTGAATTAGAGCATGATGACTCTTGGACTACACATCCAAAGCATCTTGGAAACAAGACACAAACACCACATAATAATGGACTAGTACTTACTACTCCCTCTTATATTTCTTTACAGAGGGAGTACTTACTAGCACAATCCAAACTGACTTTTCCTTGTTTATAAATAGGAGTAAAGATAAAAATTACCTTGTACATCTTGTCCTTGTTTTCTCCCCCTGCTCTGATCTCAAGCCGCCACCCCTCTGGAAGCCAGTCATGTTCCTTCTGCATACCATGAAAGGTTGACACATCGGTAATGGATATAGTAGAAAATAAATATATAATGACATCGACGTGGTAAGAGAACATACATGGAGCATGCCAGGAGCAGCAGCAGCATCCATAGATTCCATGTATTTCTCATCCATCTCAGAGAAAAGGTAGTTCAGGACCTCTGCTTTCATCCTGAATTCGGCCCCTGACACTGGACATATGTAGTACTGGACAAAAAGACATGCAAAGAGCAAACAAATCACATATCTCCAATAATAAAGCGGAAACTAAAAAAACAGCATATATACAAACATGTGTTTTAATAAGTCTATCTAAGCATGTATCCCTTTAGTACATCCGAACTATACAAGAACAAAGATGGATCTGCTTACAGCAGAACAAGCATGGACTGTGAATAATTGAATATGTTTGGTAATATCATGGCACCCCGCACCACTAAGGCCTTTCGGTGCAACCCCGGTCGCACGTCTCTGTCTAGGAGATTTCTGTCCGCAAAGAGTAAGAAGGACCTACGATCGTACTGATGTAAAGTCCCTCTTGTAGTAACGCGAGATCAGATTAAGTAATACAATTCCCATGAAATCGAGCCTTCGCGTGCGTATCTTCTTCATCAAAGTAATGGAATTGCCTGCTGGATCCGCTACCGTTAGGTCGTCTCTGACAATGGCTTATTCTCGCCCGTGGGCGCATGGTGGAGCCACCAGAAGGCCGAGCTTAAGGAACAGGACTTCGGCGATGACGGCACCATGCTGCCCGTGGTGTGGGCACTAGTGGAAAACGGCCCATTTGTCCCGGTTTCAGAGGCCCATTAGCCCCGGTTCTGGAACTGGGACTAAAGGGTCGGGACTAAAGCCCAAAACCTTTAGTCCCGGTTCGCTTACGAACCGGGACAGAAACTAACCGGGACCAAAAGGCCTCCACGCGTCAGCATTTGGCAGGATCTGGGGTTTTTGTCTTTTTTTTTTGAAAGGGGGGCGGGTGTTTAGGGGGTTTTGGAGGGTTAATTTAGGGGTTTCATATTGTGTTAGATAGCTAATAGAGAGAAGTGTCCTCTCTTTCTCCGTGCTTGGTCGACGCTAGCTACTATACGTATAGAGAGAACTCGACACGCTAGCTAGTAAACAAATGAAGGAACCATTAAGTACACAAGATTGTCATGAACATATACAGAGAGAAGGGATCGACCTCTCTTTCTCCGAGAGATTGGTCGAACAACAAGTTCTCGCTACTAGCTACATATATAAAATATAAGATCTCTTACGTAAAATCCCTAACATCTAATGTCAAATTCCACATGGTATTCTCCGGCTTTATTTATGACGTGGTTAAGAAAGAATACCGCCAATTCGTCTTCAATTGCTCGTATGCGATCATGTGGTAGGAGTTCATCCCGCATCTGCCACAACTAATTTGAAGAAGGGGGTCAATACATATATATGAATGAAACTCAACACAAATGATGGTAATAAAATAAAATTGTGAATATTATTGCTTACGCACTTCATATTATTTTTCAGAGTAGCCCCGCTTAGAGGTCGTCGCGTTGTAGATGAACTCGCAAACGTAGTATCCACAAAAATCATTCCCGGCTTCCTGCCACAAGCACTTTACGAGAAATAGAGTTCAATCAAACTGATAATCAAGCATTATAAATGGTATTGATAAAACTAGAATCAATGGGAGATGCGCGGAACTAGCTAGTAGTACTTACTTTTGGGTGTGTAAATCGCAGCTCCCTCGGTAGTGCCGGAACAATTCCGGTGAACTTTTTCCAAACCCTGCCAGACAAAGAAAATAATTACTTGATATCAGGAAATGAACAAAGTTGCCGATATGGTGCGATAATGATCGATTGAACTTACTTCTGGAGCATTTCAGTCATGTCCGCATACTCCTGGGGATCTTTTCGTCTCGAGTCTAAGACGGTTACTACTCCGCGCTCAAACTTAATCTCTAGCAGAATAAAGTGGAACCTGCGCACGCATGCATAACTCATCAATTACATTACTATAACCTCGAGTAAGAAGGAAAACCGAATATGCACAAGACAGTAACACTCACTTGAAGTTGTAAGGAAAGAGTATTTTCTCTTTGTTTTGATTTTTAAGCAACGATTGTCGCAAATTGTCCTCGGTTTCTGTGACATTCTTTTGAACTGTCCATTCATGTATGATATTTGGGTTAATGAACCCAATGTAATAGATTTGTGCTTTTCTGCATTCGACGATCTTCAATCTACATAATATAGTAAGGATAATTATATATACATGCAATGAAAGAGCTGAGCTATATATAGAGACTTAATTACAGAAGTAGTACTTACAGACAGTAGCAAGTCACGAGTGTTTTGCCGAGGGCCTTTTGATTGTATAAATGGAATAACTCGTCAAATTCAACAGACAACTGATCCATTCCAACGAGGTCGTGCTCCTCTTTAATTCTCAGCGTCAAAGTATCCTTCCCAGACTGACTGCAGGTTTTCATGTACCATTCATGGAATCTTTGCATCATCGTTGTTAGAGGAGGATGATCAGGATTGACGAGAGGCTGCCTGTACTGGTATCTGAATTCTTCCACCTCCATTATTTCAAACTCTACATCATCGCTCAGGTAATCAGCAGGATTGGTACCGGGCACCATCCCCGGCTAATTAGCGACGATATCGCTAGACACCTTGAGCGGGGGGCACGATTGGTTCGCCTGTTCGCCGAGCTGGGGAATTTTTTTCCCACTTCTTCGTTCTGCTAACCTTGCATGCATGCAAGTACTTCTCGACCGCTCCGCTTCCTTATATGTCCTTTCAATAATGCGCTCATAGTTGGATTGCGGTGGAGACGATGGTGGTCGCTTCAGGGCATCGATAGTGCGCTTCCGTTTCACCGGATCTATCGTCTCCTTCGGAGGTGGAGGTTTCCGTGCAAAATGTTCATGCACTTCGGCAGCACTAATTTTCGCGGTTTCCTCGTCGGTCCTCTCATATGGTAACTTTTCCAGAGGCTTGAGAGATGGACCGTATCTGAATTGCTTCCCGCCTCTGCTTGTACTGCTAGCCGCCGGAGCGGCGGCGGCTCTCTTCCGCCGTTGCTGACGAGGCGGAGGAGGAGGCAGAGTGCTCCCATGCGTCGGAGGAGGCAGAGGAGGAGGCGGAGTGCCCTCACGCGCCGGAGGAGGCGGAGAAGGAGGCGAAGTGCCCTCACGCGCCGGAGGAGGAGGAGGAGGCGGAGGCGGAGTGCCCTGATTCGCCAGAGGAGGAGGAGGAGGAGGCGGAGGCGTCCAGTTTGGAAGCTTGATGTACTCCTTCCGCCATAGACATGTAGTCCTCAGAGCATAACCCAGCTGATTCTCCCCTTCACCTGTAGGGTGGTCAAGCTCGAGCTCATCAAATCCCTCCATTACTTCATCCACCGACACAACAGCATAGCCATGTGGAATCGGACGGCAGTGAAAAGTTCCGTCAGGTTGAGGAGGTGCAACAGAGCCGACAGCCGCCTTCAAAGTGAGGTTCTGCCATTTCGTCATAAGCTGCAATGTTGAGCCTCCGTGATACTATCCACGGGGTAGCTAGGAGCCGTGAAATCAGGCTGAATGAGCTCCGTGGAAGCCACGCTGCTTCTCCGCTGAGATGGTGGGGTAGCTTCTTGGGCAGGATCTTCGTGCCGCTGAGATGGTTGGCCGGCAGCTGCAAGTTCCTCTAGCTTTACTAGTCTTGCATTGAGCTTCTGCATTGAGCTTCTGCATTTCGCTCAGCTCCGCTTTCCTCTTTCTCTCCCGGCTTCTGTAACCGCCTGCGCCGGCAAACCCAACCACCCACGGAACGGAGCCTGGTGTGCCTCGTGTTCGTCCAGGGTGCTCAGGATTCCCGAGGGCCTCAGTCAGCTCGTCCTTCCCTCTGTCAGGAATGAACGTCCCTTCCTGCGCTGCGATGATATACTTCTGATGCTTCTTGACGGGTATTGCAAGTTGCTCGTCCGTCCAATGGCACTTCCCTGTTTCAGGGTCCAAAGTTCCCCCAACCCCGAAGAACTAAGTCCTTGAACGGTCTGGCCAGTTCAATGTCTGTGGTTCGACCCCTTTAGCAAGCAGATCTTGCTCAACTTTGTCCCACAACGGCCGGGCTTTGAGGTAGCCACCTGACCCCGTGTGATGGTGATACAGCTTCTTTGCAGCATTTATCTTGTTTGTCTCTGACATTTTCTTACTCTTGTCCGATGTCTTGTAGGCCACAAATGCGGGCCAGTGATCTCTTATCTTCTCAAATCAGCCGGTGAATTCTGGAGTCTTCCCTTTGTCGACAAAACAAACTTTGATTTCAACTCATTCTTCCACCTCCTGAATAGATCTGCCATCTTCTTAAGAGCGCACGCCTTGACCAGTGGCTCTATAACTGGCTTATTCGGATCCGCCTCTGGCAGTAGGGTGAAATTTGCCTTCAGCGAGGCCCAAAGATCATCTTTCTGTCTATCGGTGACATAAGAAACTTTAGGATCGTCGTCCTTAGGCTTATTCCATTGCTTGATGCTGATCGGGATGCTGTCCCTAACAATAGCTCCGCACTGAGCAGAAAAAGCGTCCTTGGTCCGCTTGGGTTCAATCGGTAGGCCATCGTCCGCGAGTGCTATAATCGTGAACCTTTCATCCTGGCGCAACCTTTTCTTCGGGCCTCGTCTCGTTACCAAAGTTTGGCTCGATCCAGAGGGCTATAAAAGAAGAAAGAAGAGTTAATATATGTACATAACAAAATAATTAATGCATCAATTAGCTAGTCACCACAGGCTTAATTAATATGTGGCACCCCGGCTCAGAGAACTGGTTTACCAGTGTTTCCAACCCAGAGATCATGTCTTCTGGAAACACCCAACAACTTGGAACAGAACATAGCTGAACTTTTATTGATAATAGTTTAGTACAAGCTATATATTACATGATCATCGAGGCCAAAAGCACATCTAGTGCTATGACAATATCTACATTATTTATCCCACAAATCAGGGCCTCGGTATTACTGCGGAATACTACAACAGAAGACTACTACGTAGCGGAACATGATAGTAACTCCATCCACAGGGACACTGCTGAGGACACATCCTAGGCATCGCAACACGGACGTTGAGACCTCCATCTCAGTCTTCTCCTGCATCTGGCATGATACGCCAGGTGACTACTTTGAATGTACTCGCAAGCACATGACAACCAAATATGCAGCAAATAATAGCACGGCAATGAGCATGTTAAAACTTAAGTGATTCACTTACTGTCACCAACTTACTCATATCCGGGTTGGCTCACAACCCTCAGAATACTCGATCTCAACGAGTACTTCCGCTCATAAGAAAAGTTCTTCCATCATTACTATGATTATTACGGTTGATCACCTAGAGAGGTCTGGACGGGCTGTCCATTACCGTGGACGCGGCTATTCGAATAGATTTTACATTCTGCAGAGGTTGCGCACTTTCCCCACACTATGGAGCACTGACCTCGTGATCCTATTTGGGTGGACCAGCATTGCTCCAACGAAACCCGCCTGACTCATGACTCTTCCATCGTACCACCGGCAATCATACTCCCCCGGAGTCAAGCCTTGGGTGGCCCCGTGTCACCTCGTGACACCTGCCACCGTCGTGGCCTAACTAAACTGTCCCAAACGGGGACACCGGCAAATAACTCAACTGGGCTCACAGGGTTATCACCGTCTACCTGATCAGGGCAGCACGCACGCATAACCCTCCCTCCTTGGAGGTACCGGTGAAAGAGCACGAAGCCAAACCAAGTCAAGGCCGTCCCATACCGGCGAATGTGGTTGCATGGGTAAGCCCGGACAGGTGAATCTTGATCAACCAACTAAGTTTCATTTATCAAGTATGGTGGTTCAACATTGCAGCTTGAGTTATCAACACAAGGCATTTGAATAATTTACTTTGAATTATCCATGATAACTTAAATGCAAGAAATGAATATGAATTTTGCAATGATATGAAATGCCTCATAATATGGATGTCCTGGCTTGCCTTGATCAGTTGGGTTGTTCAGAAATTCCTGGTCTTCAAATCCACAAGAATCTCCTCCTGAAAACATTTGAAAATAACAAAGGAAAATGTCACATAAAGCCTTTTTATTCACCAACAATTCTGTGAGTGTGAGAAAAATACCAAACTTGGTGGAAAAATAAAGAATTATATTATATGAACACAATGGAAAAAGAATCAGATCAATTGAACCTTTCTGTAAAAAGTTATTAATGGTCAAAGTTTATGTTCAACTCTGTTAATAAAATCAAAATAAAAAAAACAGAAACGGGCCACGTCGAAGGCGTATTTGCCCTGGGCGCCTCCACTTACCGCTTCGGCCAGTCGCTGGCTAGTAGGGACCGGCCCGTTTAAACAGAGGAGGGAGAGAGGGAAGAGAGGGAGGCAGGGCTTCGGCGACGCTCACCGGCGATAGGGACGGCGGTTGGGCTGGGAAACGACGGGTATCGATCGGGCACTCGAAGACGGTCCTCCCTGTACCCATAGCTCTTCCGGAAATGGCAGGACGGCGGCGCGCCCTTCTTCTCCGGCGGACAGCAGCTACGGTGGTCGATGGAGAAGATGATTTCGGCGGCGCTTTGCTTTGGGGAGGGGTCTGGAAGCACGCATGGAACCCTATGAACTCGACGGTGGGCTCGGGCGGAGCTGGGATGGCTTGGCGAGAAGGCTGGAGGTGGAGCTCAGCTGGCGGCGGAGCTCCGGCGAAGCTCGAGGCCAGAGGGCCTCTCGGCCTTGGCTCTTGCTCTGAGGGGGCGATTGAGGAGGAGGGAGAGGGGTGAGAAGCTAGGCGAGGCCGAGTGGGGCTTTATATAGGCGGGAGGGGCGAGCAGCGATCTCTCCCGAAGTGGCTCGATGCGGGCCATGGCGCTGGCGTCGTACGCCGTGCTGGCTGGCTGCTTCCGGGCGAGGAGACTTGAGCGAGCAGGGGCATTCAATGCGGGAGGAGACAGCACGGGGAGAAAGACGACGGCGTGCCCTCCACTGTGACCGCACGGGCGCCACAGTGCGGCGATGGCGTGGCGGCCGGCGAGGGCATCTCCTGCGAGGAGGAGGGTTCTGGAGGGGCTGCGTGTCAACCAGGGACGATGTCGGCATGCCTAGACAATTCATCGCTGCGCGAGCGCTCAGTCCCGACGCGACCCGAGCCTGGCGCGACTCAGAGCGCGGCGACGAGCATGCTAGCGCCGTGCTCACCATGATGCTTGGCACCAGGAGGCCACGCAAGCCTGGCATTTCTTGTCTGGCACGTCGACCTTTGATCCCTCAGATCACCTACAGCCTTGGTTTGGCTTGGTTCACGCAGAGATGAGCAGGAAGATCAACAACAGTTTCTGACAGCAAACTTGGGGAGGTTCCAAAGAAGAGATGAGGTGGAGACTGAGCCAAAGATAGTGTCTGGAGTGATCCACGTTAGAAGAACTCCAAACTGGTAGAGTTTGAGGTGGTTTGGATAAGAATTGAGGGTAGTTCATGTGTCAGTGACAGATCTGGTCTGAAACTAAAAGTTGAAGCACTGCTCTCATAGAAGATCTTCAGATGCTGAAACTTGCTGGAGGAAGGTTGTTTGGAGGTGTCCTCATGCTAGAAAAATTTCAGAGCAATTGGACAACCCTAGCATACACTTCCTTCACAAAGGTCCAGACTGACCAGGAGCTAAAATGAATTATTTTGCAAAGTATATGAAATATTTTATGGAATATTTTTGGGTATTGGAGCAAGATATAGTCCAAGGTATTATTAAGAATTATTTGAGAATTTTCTGAGCATCCAAACCATAGGTTGCTTCACAACCCATAGTAATGCCCTAAATCCTCATATAAAAGAAAGAGTTATTGAAAATAATTTAAATTGGAATTTGAGTCCTTGAGGTACTTGGCAGGGTTTTGGCAAGATGCTGAGGCTTGGGATCACAGTGGAGAAGATTCAAGAATGACCAAGATCAAGTGAAAAATTCAAAACCCATTCAAATTCCAAATAAACCAGGAAATGTTCGAAAAGAAAAAGTTGCCAAAATCAGGGTGTCACAAACCTACCCCCCTTAGGATGAATCTCGTCCTCGAGATTCGGTTGCTCAGGGAACAAATACGGATATGCGGATCTCAGAAAGCCTTCTCTTTCCCAAGTAGCCTCTTCCTCAGTGTGGTGCTCCCATTGCACCTTGTAAAATCTTATTATTTTACTTCTCGTGGTTCTTTTCATCTCATCCAAGATCTTGACAGGTTTTTCCTCATAAGTCAAATCCTTAGCCAACTCTAATTCACTCATATCCACTTGCTTGGCTGGGGGTGCAATGCATTTCCTTAACTGTGAGATGTGAAAAACATCATGAAAGTCTGACAATGCTGGTGGCAATTCCAACTGATATGCGACTCTGCCCTTCCTATAAATCACTGGAAAGGGACCGATGTATCTTGGGGCCAAATTTCCCCGGGTGCCAAACCTTTTTACTCCCTTCATAGGGGTTACTCGCAGATAAGCATAGTCTCCAGGCTCAAAAGTCACTTCCCGGTGTTTTGGGTCGTAATAGCTCTTTTGTCGGGACTTGGCTGCTCGCAGACGTTCTTGAATATCTTTGACTTCCCTTTCAGCCTCGAGCATCAAGTCCGTACCAAATATATGACTGTCTCCTGTTTGGGACCAGTTCAACAGTGTGCGGCACTTTCGTCTGTATAATGCCTCAAAAGGCGACATTTTGAGACTTGCCTGATAGCTGTTATTGTAGGAGAATTCAGCGTAAGGCAAACTATCCTCCCATTTGGGTCCATGGGAGAGAGCGCATGACCGAAGCATATCATCTAATATTTGGTTTACTCGCTCGGTCTGTCCGTCTGTCTGCGGATGGCATGCTATGCTGTGTTTCAGCATGGTTCCTAGAGCTTGATGTAGCCGTAGCCAGAATGCTGAGGTAAATAGGGAACCTCTATCTGAAGTGATAGACTTGGGTACTCCATGCAGACTAACTATCCGGGACATGTAGAGTTGTGCCAGCTGATTTGCGTTGAAAGTGGTCTTTAATGGGATAAAGTGGGCCACTTTCGTGAGTATGTCTACGATGACCCAAATAGCATCATTGCCTCTCGTGGACCTGGGCAGTCCCACAATAAAATCCATACATATGTCGTCCCACTTCCACTTGGGCACCAGTAAAGGTTGCAGTAGCCCAGCGGGTTTCTGATGCTCAACTTTGACCTTGTTACAAATGTCACAGCAGGCGACATAGTATGCTATATCTTTCTGCATTCCTGGCCACCAAAAAGTTTTTCTCAAGTCCTGATACATCTTGGTACCTCCCGGGTGAATCAAGTATGTGGATTAATGTGCTTCCTTGAGTATTTGTTGCCTCAAGTTGTTCTGATTCGGCACACAAATTCGTTTCTCGAACCACACGGTACCCTGTTCATCTATACGGAAGGACTTGGCCTTCCCTTGCTGAGTTAACTCCTTGATCTTCCAAATTTCTTCATATGACTTCTGTGCTTCCTTGATTTCCTCCATGAGAGTTGGAGTAATTTCCAATGTTTCTGGAGTCGTTGGGCCGCACAGCACCATATTGAGCTTGACAAACTCTTCTCATAAGCTTGGATGCATACCCTCGACCAGTGCATTCACTGCAGCTTGTTTCCTGCTTAGGGCATCAGCGACCACATTTGCTTTCCCTGGATGATAGTTTATTCCAACATCATAGTCCTTGACTAGCTCAAGCCATCTTCGTTGCCTGAGGTTCAGGTTGGGTTGAGTGAAAATATACTTGAGACTCTTGTGGTCTGTGTATATTTCACATCGTTGTCCAATAAGGTCATGCCTCCAAATTTTTAGGGCATGAACCACAGCAGCTAGCTCCAAATCATGTGTGGGATAGTTCTCCTCATGAGATCATAGCTGTCATGATGCATACGCTACAACCTTTCCCTCTTGCATTAGCACACATCCAATTCCACGCCTGGATGCGTCGCAATATATGTCGAAACTCTTGTGAATGTCTGGGAGGACTAAGACAGGGGCTGTGGTTAGCCTTGTCTTTAATTCATGGAAACTGTTGTCGCACTCGTCTGTCCAGATAAACCTTTGGTTCTTTTTCAACAATTCCGTCAGTGGCTTGGCTATCTTAGAAAAGCCTTCAATGAAGCGACGGTAGTAGCCAGCCAAGCCCAGGAAACTACGAACTTCAGTCACCGTAACTGGTGCCTTCCAGTTCAAGACCACAGTAACCTTACTGGGATCAATAGCTATCCCTTTGTCTGACAGAATATGTCCAAGGAATCTCACCTCTGTTAGCCAAAATTCGCACTTACTGAACTTGGCATATAAGCGATGGGTTCTCAACCTTTCCAGGACAGCTCTAAGATGTTGTTTATGCTCCTCTTCATTCTTAGAGTATATCAGGATGTCGTCAATGAACACCACTACAAACTTGTCCAGAAAGTCCATGAAGACTTTGTTTATCATACTCATGAAGTAGACTGGAGCGTTGGTCAATCCAAACGCCATAATTGTAAATTCATATAGTCCATAACGAGTGGTGAACGTTGTCTTGGGGATATCCTCCTTTCGGATTTTCAGTTGATGATATCCCGTTCTGAGGTCGATCTTAGAGAATACCCGTGCTCCATTCAACTGGTTGAATAAGTCATCAATTCGAGGGAGCGGGTACTTGTTCTTGATAGTGACCTCATTAAGCTGGCGATAGTCTACGCACATCTGTAAACTTCCATCTTTCTTCTTGACAAATAATACTGGTGACCCCCATGGCGAGATGCTTGAACGAATATATCCTTTCTGTAGCAATTCATCTAACTACTTCTTTAGCTCTGCCAGCTCTGGGCCTGGCATACCATAATATTTCTTGTATATTGGAGCTGTACCAGGAATTACTTCAATGGCGAACTCCAATTCTCGGTCGGGCGGCATTCCTGGTAATTCCTCAGGAAACACATCTGGAAATTCACCCACTACCGGAATCAGATTCATATCCGTAACAGTGGTCTGGTATGCCGTGCCCTTTCTTGTTATCATTTTGCTGGCCAGAAATTGGACGGTTTGTCCGGCGGGTTCACCAATGTCACCGTTCTGGTGGCACAGTTGATACACACTTGGTGCGGTGCCAACCAGTCCATTCCTAGTATTATGTCCAGTCCTGGGGAGTCAATAGCAACAAGGGTGGCCGGGAATTTGACTCCATGTATTGAAATTTCCAGATCCTTATATATTATATTGGTTCTGAGCATAGAGCCAGGGGATTGTACCACCATGATTTTGTCCAAAAGCGAAGGAGAAAACTTGTGCGAGGTGGCAAAACTTCACGAAATAAACGAATGGGAAGCCCCAGAATCAAATAAAATTACGGCAGGTATGTTATTGATAGAAAACATAGCAAGGACAATGTCTGGAGCGTCGCAGACTTCTTTGGCAGAGACATGGTGGACGCATCCGTGGCTGAAGTTGTGGTTGGGGCGGCGTCCAAGGTGGTTGACTTGTGGCTTGTGGCCAGCTGATTGCTTTCCGTTGTTGTTCGTAGGACATTGCTTGGCGTAGTGTCCACTCTGGCCACAAGTGAAACAAGTGTTGTTGCGGCGGCAGTCCTCTATGACTGGCTGCTTCCCGAAGGTCTTGCTCTGGTTGCCCGGTTTGCTATTGTGGCCACCATCATTCCACACTGTTTTGTTTTCAGATGACCCTGGCTGCCAACTGCGCAGCTTTTGCGCATACGTTTCCTTACTATCCTTCTTGGGCTCAAACTTCCTCCTTCGATCATCATTTCCGGACTTGTGTTCTCGTTCGGCAATGAAGGCCTTATCAACCAAGGTCTAGAAATCAGGGAAGTCCAACATGCATAGCTGACATCGGAGGGCGTGATTAAGTCCTCCGAGGAACCGGTCTATTTTCCGTTCTTCGGTAGCCACATCATAAGGAGAGTACCGAGCCAAATTGTTGAACTTGTTTAAATATTCTCCCACAGACATGTTTCCTTGTGTGAGAGCCAGGAGTTCTCTCTGCTTCACTTTCATGATACCCGTGAGAATATGATACTTGCGGAACAACTCTTTGAATTTCTCCCAGGAAATCTCTTCTGCAGGCCACATTAGCTTGGTGTTATCCCACCATATGGCTGCCGGTCCTTCGAGATAATGAGTGACAAATGGGACCTTATCTGCTTCTTCACAACGAGCGATGTCCAATTTCTTTTCCATGGTTCTAATCCAGTCATCAGCCTCTATAGGATCCGTAGCCTGATTAAAGCTGGGTGGTTTTGTACGCTGAAAGTAAGACAGTTTGGAATGCACCCCATTGCCATTGTTCTGACCTACTATTATCTGCATACTCTTGAGAAATTCCATGAGATCTTGGTTTCTATTTTCCTCAAACATTCTCATTATCTGATCTATGGTTGGTGCTTGAGGTGGTGGTGGTGGTAAGTCTTCGGGCGGTTGCCCTGCCTGCCTGGCGGATCGACGGACGGGGTTTTCATCGCCGCCTTGACTGCTACTTCCTTTCTTCATCCTAATTTTGGTTCCCATGGCAAATACCGAACTGATGAGCAACATCCATAAGGAGAAATACAGTAATATGACACCAAAAGGAAATTCTTGAAAAAGGCGAATAAAGAAAACAAAATAATTATACAAGATAACCCAACATCATACATGGCAAGCTAGTAGGGAATTATCATGACTAGACTGCTCATACGACAGTCAGCATATGCAAAGATGCATGCAGTACTACTCAAGCTCCATTCTAGTGCGTCGGTGACACGAGCACTGCCTATCTGAAGAGTCCTCGTCGTCAGATCCTGAGTCGGAATCAGAATTGATGATGTGAGTCACCGGGTTAAAGGAGACGCGACGTCGCTGCTGAGACGGCTCTCCCTCGGTGGAAGAAAGAGCACGTCACCTCAGCATCGGCGGAGCAAGAGTGGCTAAGAGTGAGGCCCACTCAGCTGGGGTCTCGAGTCGACTACCAGATGATAAGCCTGATGGTCCAGAAAAACCAGAAGGGGTATCGAGCACATGCGGGGGTGGAGCTGGTGGTGAATAACTGGGTGAAACTACAGGAGGAGGAGGTGCTGGAGTCACTGCTGCAAGTGCCCCCTGAACACGACACATCTCCTCAGCCAAGGAAATGATCATACGATAACTGGCGTTCAGATAGCGGGACAAAACACCAGCCGCATGATCACACGCTGGGTCAACAGGTGAGAAAAGGACTCGCCCTATCGTAGGCGACAGAGTGGGATAGTGGAAGAAACCTGGATGGGTCTGCATCTCGACCTCGTGGAAGCGCAAGTCAGTAATAGCCTCCATGGCAGCAAACTAGATCACCAGCTCCAGAGTAGAAGCCACTCCGCCCTTGGAAGAGCGAGAAGAGCTTCCAATATCCGAAGTCGCGGTCATGTAAGCCACTGCATGGTACTCATATGCTGACTCGCCCAACTGCTCCCGAAATACCTGGTACACCGGGTCGTCACCGTCGGGATACAGCCGAAGCCAGACGCTACGAAGCAGAGCTGGAAAGGTGTGGGGTTCTGGCTCATGATGAAAGTGGTATGGAACTGGTGCCATCTACACTCACAATGCCAAGAGTTAGTAACATAATGAATTATGATGCATGAGACATGGTATGCAACAATCAAATGCAACAAGCAGGATGCACACTCAAAGTCCTATGCTAATCGCAGTCCTAGCACGGTTTACCTAGGGTGTCCTACGGTCAGCACGGCTCTGATACCAAGCGTTGTGGCACCCCGGCTCAGAGAACCGGTTTACCAGTGTTTCCAACCCAGAGATCATGTCTTCTGGAAACACCCAACAACTTGGAACAGAACATAGCTGAACTTTTATTGATAATAGTTGAGTACAAGCTATATATTACATGATCATCGAGGCCAAAAGCACATCTAGTGCTATGACAATATCTACATTATTTATCCCACAAATCAGGGCCTCGGTATTACTGCGGAATACTACAACGGAAGACTACTACGTAGCGGAACATGATAGTAACTCCATCCACAGGGACACTGCTGAGGACACATCCTAGGCATCGCAACACGGACGTTGAGACCTCCGTCTCAGTCTTCTCCTGCATCTGGCATGATACGCCAGGTGCGTACTTTGAATGTACTCGCAAGCACATGACAACCAAATATGCAGCAAATAATAGCACGGCAATGAGCATGTTAAAACTTAAGTGATTCACTTACTGTCACCAACTTACTCATATCCGGGTTGTCTCACAACCCTCAGAATACTCGATCTCAACGAGTACTTCCGCTCATAAGAAAAGTTCTTCCATCATTACTATGATTATTACGGTTGATCACCTAGAGAGGTCTGGACGGGCTATCCATTACCGTGGACGCGGCTATTCGAATAGATTTTACACTCTGCAGAGGTTGCGCACTTTCCCCACACTATGGAGCACTGACCTCGTGATCCCATTTGGGTGGACTAGCATTGCTCCAACGAAACCCGCCTGACTCGTGACTCTTCCATCGTACCACCGGCAATCAGACTCCCCCGGAGTCAAGTCTTGGGTGGCCCCGTGTCACCTCGTGACACCTGCCACCGTCGTGGCCTAACTAAACTGTCCCAAACGGGGATGCTGGCAAATAACTCAACTGGGCTCATAGGGTTATTGTCGTCTACCTGATCAGGGCAGCACGCACGCATAACCCTCCCTCCTTGGAGGTACCGGTGAAAGAGAATGAAGCCAGACCAAGTCAAGGCCGTCCCATACCGGCGAATGTGGCTGCACGGGTAAACCCGGACAGGTGACTCTTGATAAACCAACTAAGTTTCATTTATCAAGTATGGTGGTTCAACATTTCAGCTTGAGTTATCAACACAAGGCATTTGAAAAATTTACTTTGAATTATCCATGATAACTTAAATGCAAGAAATGAATATGAATTTTGCAATGCTATGAAATGCCTCATAATATGGATGTCCTGGCTTGCCTTGATCAGTTGGGTTGTTCAGAAATTCCTGGTATTCAAATCCACAAGAATCTCCTTCGGAAAACATTTGAAAATAACAAAGGAAAATGTCACATAAAGCCTTTTTATTCACCAAATATTCTATGAGTGTGAGAAAAATACCAAACTTGGTGGAAAAATAAAGAATTATATTATGAACACAATGCAAAAAGAATCAGGTCAATTGGACCTTTCTGTAAAAAGTTATTAATGGTCAAAATTTCTGTTCAACTCTGCTAATAAAATCAAAAGTTATTAATGGTCAAAATTTCTGTTCAACTCGGGCGGAGCTGGGATGGCTTGGAGAGAAGGCTGGAGGTGGAGCTCAGCTAGCAGCGGAGCTCCGGCGAAGCTCGAGGCCAGAGGGCCTCTCGGCCTTGGCTCTTGCTCTGAGGGGGCGATTGAGGAGGAGGGAGAGGGGTGAGAAGCTAGGCGAGGCCTAGCGGGGCTTTATATAGGCGGGAGGGGCGAGCAACGATCTCTCCTGAAGAGGCTCGATGCGGGCCATGGCGCCGGGGATGTACGCCGCGCTGGCTGGCTGCTTGCGGGCGAGGAGACTTGAGCGAGCAGGGGCATTCAATGCGGGAGGAGACAGCACGGGGAGGAAGACGACGGCGTGCCCGCCACTGTGACCGCACGGGTGCCACAATGCGGCGATGGCGTGGCGGCCGGCGAGGGCATCTCCCGTGAGGAGGAGGGTTCTGGAGGGGCTGCGTGTCAACCTGGGACGATGTCGGCATGCCTAGACAACGCACCGCTGCGCGAGCGCTCAGTCCCGACGCGACCCGAGCCTGGCGCGACTCAGAGCGCGGCGACGAGCATGCCAGCGCCGTGCTCACCACGATGCTTGGCACCAGGAGGCCACGCAAGTCTAGCATTTCTTGTCTAGCACGTCGACCTTTGATCCCTCAGATCACCTACAGCCTTGGTTTGGCTTGGTTCACGCAGAGATGAGCAGGAAGATCAGCAACAGTTTCTGACAGCAAACTTGGGGAGGTTCCAGAGAAGAGATGAGGTGGAGACTGAGCCAAAGATAGTGTCTGGAGTGATCCACGTTAGAAGAACTCCAAACTGGTAGAGTTTGAGGTGGTTTGGATAAGAATTCAGGGTAGTTCATGTGTAAGTGACAGATCTGGTCTGAAACTGAAAGTTGAAGCACTGCTCTCATAGAAGATCTTCAGATGCTGAAACTTGGTGGAGGAAGGTTGTTTGGAGGTGTCCTCATGTTATATAAATTTCAGAGCAATTGGACAACCCTAGCATACACTTCCTTCACAAAGGTCCAGACTGACCAGGAGCTAAAATGAATTATTTTGCAAAGTATATGAAATATTTTATGGAATATTTTTGGGTATTGGAGCAAGATATAGTCCAAGGTATTATTAAGAATTATTTGAGAATTTTCTGAGCATCCAAACCATAGGTTGCTTCACAACCCATAGTAATGCCCTAAATCCTCAAATAAAAGAAAAGAGTTATTGAAAATAATTTAAATTGGAATTTGAGTCCTTGAGGTACTTGGCAAGGTTTTGGCAAGATGCTGAGGCTTGGGATCACTTTGGAGAAGATTCAAGAATGACCAAGATCAAGTGAAAAATTCAAAACTCATTCAAATTCCAAATAAAACCAGGAAATGTTCGAAATGAAAAAGTTGCCAAAATCAGGGTGTCACATAATATATATACCTCGCCGGACTTTGCAACAGCTCCCTCCTCTGTTCGATCACCGGAGCCGTCATCATGGTCTCCTTCTTCCTCCAGCATTCGGTCACCGGCGCCATCATGATCATGTCCTTCCTCCTCCATTGTTCGATCACCAGAGCCGTCACCCTCTCCTTCCTGACCATCGGTGTCGTTGAGAAACGACAAGACATCACCTCCGCCGAGGATTATGTCCCCCAACAATTGTTCTTGTTCCAAGTCTCTTTGCTCCATAGTTTCTGCAAATATTACAACATGGCAATTAATATACAAACATGAGAGATGGATATATTAGTGGCAAACATAGACCTAGCTAGCTAATCACAACAAGGAATCATATTAGTGGCCTCAACGCTTCTACGGTTTGGGGTGGCCTCGACAACGCTTCTAGCGTTTGGGGTGGCCTCGACAACGCTCTTTTAACTTGGTAAATTTGGGTGGCCTCGACGCTTCTAGGGTTTGGGGTGGCCTCGGCAACACTTCTAGGGTTTGGTCGGGCGAGAGGGGGGGGGGGATTCTCTTAACCTTTAAGGGATTTAACAAAATGGCGCAATTCTGGATGTGCAGAAAATGGTTCGTATTTTTTCTGATCTCATCTACCCTTCTATATGTCACGTTGTCTAGTGTCAAAGGATTCAAGAAAACCATGGCTTCATCATTAGCCGGAAGTAACAAGCGCATAATGGTACGAAGCTCTCCAAAATTGTTTTGGAACGGAGTCCCGAATAGGATAATTAGCTTTTTGGTACGAAGCTCAGCAAGAGCCTTCCGAATATCGCTATTTCGAAGGCCTTTGCTGAAATTCATACCAAAAAGCGAATTATTCTATCCGGAACTCCGTTCCAAAACAACTTTGAAAAGCTTCATAGCATCATACGCCTGTTACTTCCGGCTAATGATGAAGCCATGGATTTCTTCAATACTTTGACAGACAACGTGACATATAGAAGAATATATATATATATATATATGAGATCAGAAAAAAAAATTAGATCAACTTGTGCACATCCATAATGGGGGCATTCTTGATAAATCTATGTCAAAAGTCAAACTTTGACATATGATCAAATATTGTTGCATATGTCAAAATTCAAGCTTTCACATATGATCAAATGTTGCATATGTCAAAATTCAAACTTCCGAATTTGACGAGATCGGTGCGGACGATCGACGGCGGTGAGGACGGGGACGGGATAGGACGGACCGCCAAACCTAGACAAATCTTGAGGAAAATGGAGCTTGGACAAGGAGCTTCGAGAGGAGAAAGCTTAAGTGTGGCTCGGGCATTTCATCGAACACCTCATGTGCATAGGAGGTGAGCTAGAGCACCACAAAGCTCTCCCACGGCCGGCCAAAAAAACAGAGCACTCCACTGCTCTGCTCGCGGGGTATATATAGGCATCTCTTTGGTCCCGGTTTGTGGCTAGAACCGGGACTAAAGGACCCCATTTGGTCCCGGTTCCAGCCACCAACCGGGACCAATGGTTGTGGGCCAGGAGCGAGGCCCATTGGTCCCAGTTCGTGTCTGGAACCGGGACCAATGGGGCCAGACGAACTGGGACCAATGGCCCACGAGGCCCGGCTGGCCCCCTGGCCTCACGAACCGGGACCGATGCCCCCATGGGTCCTGGTTCGTGAGGGAATCGGGATTAATGGGCTTACCCGGCCTGGACCAAAGCCCTGTTTTCTACTAGTGGGGTGTCGGGGTCCTGGGGGATAGGCTGCATGGGCACAAAGGCCCTGCTATCCTGACTCTCCAATATTGCTTTAAGATCTGTGCGAGACAACTAACTTCGTATATGAAATTTTCTCTTTTTCGTTTCTCTCATATAGAACATGTTTTGAACTTCAAACTTTCCAGCGCAACAAAACTTACTAACTAGAATGTGGGATAAAACTTTCAGATTTTTTTGTCCAACCTAAATACTAAAAAATATATTTTTTAATCAAATAAAACTTATTTTGTATATTTATGTTGGACGAAAAAATCTAAATTTTTTATCGTAGATACTAGCTAGAAAGCTTTACTCTTTCTGCAAAGGTTTGAACTTGAAGACATGTTCTATGTGAGAGAAATAAAAAGAAAAATGTATTTGCACGGATCTTGATGCGAAGAATGGATGGCTAGATAAGAGAAGCCTGGGTGCAGGTGCTCTGAAATATATTTTCGCCTATGCAACGGCAGACGAACGCGGCGCTGTCGCCCAGCAGCCTCCAACTTCGTCATGGCGAGCGACTAACCGGAGAACGATCCCGAAATAGGAGGAGCGACGGATAAGGGAAACGGACGGCACGTATATAAGAAAAACAAGAGGATGGATGCGACAGAAGCACCGATGGGAGCAGCAGCAGAGCAGGCAGGCTGCGTTCGGCGAGTGCGACGGATGTGGAATACGATGTAGTACATACCTCGTGGTGTTCACCGTCGTCACCAAGCCGGACCTCCCAGATCCAGCCATCTGGGAGCCATTCTAGTGGCTCCCTCACACCACCATCCTCCACCATCTCCCGGCCATATTCCACCTTCTTCTGGGCATTCTTTATTGTGAACCATCGATCGGTGGTGATATCTTCTCTTTTGACAGAAACTAATTCATTTAATGTGGTGCTGAACTATCCTATTTTGACAACTAAATTAGTACTACTAGTCATTTGACAGTTTGTCAAAATTGGAAAGTTGTGTCAAGATATGGTGTTAATTAGGAGACAGCAACACTTTAGCTGAACTTTGCTAGCTTCGGTATGAAATCCATGGTGATCCAGCTCAGGACGGTGCTGTACCAGGATTCCAGGACTGACTGCCCAAGTATATGTACAAAAATAAGTAACGACTATGAGCCTCTTTCATATTCTATCATCATATATATATAACACTACTCAGTTTTCCCACTAAAAATTTTCACTACTCAAAAATTTCATTGTTTCGTTGGACACAACCTCAAAAAGACCATTTTTCACCGTTACCGTCAGGTCAATGGACGTTGACCGAAAGTAGATGACGAAAATACCCTTATCCCATTTGTGAACTCCCCTTTCTCTCTCTTTTGACTTGTGGGCCAATCTTCCAGGAGCGCATGAAAAGAGAAAATGAAAATTGGCAGTTCGGGGCTTCGAACCCAAGACCACGGCCTGCACGTCGCGAGGGCTAACCAGCTGAGCTACAGAAATCTTCTAATGTGCAAGGAGATACATCCCTTATATCGTGTAGATGGAATAGTATTCCAACACAGCAGCGTGTCGTGTCTTTTCTTGTTGCTAGCTAGCACGCGGTTATCAATAAGGCAACGTCAGCTACTACAAATTCTACACAAGAATTTTGACCTCTACAAGTTATATTGAACCACACGCACACTGAGAATTAGTATACTCATAATGGAGGAATTTCAGAGCCTATGCCATGTTGGGGCGTCCGGTGGCCAAAGGAACCCTCTGATTTGGGCCTGCTGATCGTCATCATTGCCGTGGAACAATTGCACTTTAAGACCCAGGAGGAGCCGCAGAGTCAACCGGGAGAAGTGCCGGAGCTGCCTGCTGGGCCGGAGGCAGAGCTGAGCTGCGGCAGGTGGCGGCACTCAAACGGCGCCTTACACTATCAGAATAGAATTCTATTTTTGAACGGATGCTTGGGTTGGTTGGAATGGTAATCATGCGCCCCCATCGACAGCGAGGTGTCAGGTTGGAAACCCGACAGGTCTCTTTTTTCTTCAAATTTCTTTATCCTGACAAGTGGGGCCATACTATGAAGAGAGAGAGTGCAAATTGAGATCAGGGGTATTCCTGTCATCTACCTTCGGTCGACGTCCCTTGACCTGACGGTAACGTTGTAAAATGGTCTTTTTGAGATTGTGCCTAACAGAACAATGGCATTTTTGAGTAGTGAAAATTTTTAATGGCAAAACTGAGTAGTGCTATACAACCGGTGGCAAATATATATATATATATATATATATATATATATATATATATATCTTTCTCTAATAATAAAGCGGCTATCGCTTCTGCCCGCTCACCGTCGTCAGTAATTTTGCAAAAAAAACCCTATGTTATTAAGTAATTAACCCGCGGTCCAGTAAATAAATGAAAAAAGAAAACGCTTCATATTTGACAAAAAAGAAACCACCCCGAGTCAAGCGACCGCAACGTCCTCCCCGCCTGGATCCGCCGTCGTCACCCCCATCTGGATCCGCCGCCGGCCCGCCTCCTTCGCCGCGCCGTCCTCCCCGAACCCCGGCCTTTCTACTCTCTGACTCGCCCTCCTCCTCGCGCCGTTCGAGTCCTCCGCGCGCGGCTCGCCGACGCCGAGGCCCAGGCCGCCGCGCTCCGGGCCCGCGCCGGCCGGCTCGAGCTCGCGCCGCCGACCGCGACAGGCTGCTCAACACGCTCCTCGCCGCCACAGGCAACGGCCGGGAGGAGGAGGACGCGCGGGAGGCGGGGCAGCGCCAGAATCAGCGCGCGTCGGATCCGGCCAAGGGTTACGGCGACACGGACGCGAAGGCTCTGGCCGCGGCCGCCGCGCTCCATGCCCTGCTCCTTCCAAATCATGGATGCACGCCAGAGGTGGAGGATGAGTCGTCGTCCTACAAGCTCAACAGCAGCCAAGATGAGGACAGAATCAGCCTGCTCCCGAACGACCTCATCCTCGGAATCATCTAGCGCCCTCATCCTCATCTTCAATGTCCTCCATGCCACCGGCGACGAATAGTTGCAACCAAAGAATTGGCGATCTGCAGGATACATACAATTGTTTACTACAAACTAGATCTCCTTCAGAGCAATATTCCAACACCATATGCAAAGGTACGATGCATGTGACTGGAATCAACACTGTATTTTCTTAGAAACCATCTTCATAATGAGCTCTTTTATGATACCTCTTCCCAGCGATTGAACCTGCAGCAGCCTGTAACATAGGAAGGGAGAAGCTCACTGACTACATCTAGGATCAGCAGCTCGATGCCTCAATCCATAGGGAGCCGACAATGAGCAGCTGCAAGTTCGACGAGCAGTGTGAAGGGCAGGCTAGATCGATGGAGGCGGTGGGAGGTAGTGCTCGACAGAGGCGGCGGGAGGGCGGCGAGAAGAGCGAGCGACGCCGACGAGACCACGGGACAGGCAGGGTCTGTAACACCCCCTTGTAATAAACTCTGTGACACTCTGTTAAAACTGCCAAGTCATGATCATTTGCAGTGCCAAGTCATAAGGGTTAATGAATCCAATTCAAATTCACATCTGAAAATCAACTCAAATTCAAAGGTGAATTATATAAAGTTGATCAAACACAGTTGGGAAAATGTTCATTAAATGACAAATAATCCAGGAACATTTCCAAAATCAACATCAAAATATTTGGAGTGGGATAATTGACTCAAACAACTTGAAACAGCACCCAAAACAGATTATTCAATCTATTTAAATTGATATCAAATTCAAATTAGTTCAAACCACTTTTTGGTGGGGGCTAATATTGCACTGCAATATTAGGGTCAACTTCCATATTTTTCAAAAGTGCACAACTATCCCAAACATTTCAAAACAGAAGTGAAATAAAAGAAAATGTGACAGAAGCAGAGAAAGTAATAAACGGGACACTGTGCACTGGGCCTTAGTGCACAGTGCCCCGATTAGAGGTCCAAACGGCCCAGCCCATCTCCCCGTCGTCCTCCTCCGTGCGCTGTCGCGCGCTGACGCCGACACGGCGACCGGCCGCCGCGCTGTCGCCCATCCGCGACGCCCCGGCAAGGATAAGAGCGGCCGAGCCCCTGGCTCAAACCCTAACCCCCACAGACCTCTTCCCCCCTCGCGCGCCGTTCCCCCTTTACCCCTCCAGACCCGGCGCCCGAACGCCGCCGTCGCCGCGCGTCGGCACCGCCGTGGCCACCGGCATCCTCGAGCTTCTCCGACAAGCCCAAGCGATTCGCAGACGTCCACTCCTTCGTCCCCGCTCACCAGCTGGAGCAGGGAAGGTCGTCCTCACCGTCTTCGGCCACTTCCCCATCTCCGGCCACCGCGTCGAATTCCGGCGTCCTCGACCTCCTCTGCAGCTCCTAAGCATCCACGGGTCTTACGTGACCGCGCGGTGAGCTACTCTCTCCCCTGTTTCTTCCCATGATCCATCTCGCGCGCCATAGCTAGTCGTCCCCGAGGCCGTGCTCTGGTTGCCGCCGGTGAGCTCGGTGCAGCCGCCGTGACCCTCGTCATCGCCAACAGAGGTCACTGTTGAGCTCCTGGTGCTCCCAGGAGCCCGGCGAGCTCAAGCCCGAGCCTCCCGTGCCTCCTAACTCCATCTCCCCGATCTCCCGTAGCTCATCTCCGCCGCGGCTCGACGCCGGCGAGATTCCGGCCACCCCCGCCGCTCCGACCATCACGGATGGACGCGGGTTGAAGTGCCCGTTCGAATGAACCAAGGCACGCGCGAAACGGCTCACCGTAGCGGGATTCCGGCCAACTCAGGCGCGGATCCGCCGCGAGTGTGGTCGCCGGCGTCGCTCCGGCGACGCGGCTGACGTGGCGCTGGTGGGCCCCGCCTCAGAGTCGCTGCCAGTGGGCCCCGGGGGGCCCCGTTGACTGGGTTGACCCAGTCAACTTTGCTGACTGGGCAGCCCCAGTCTATGACATGTGGGCCCCCAGTAAATTAAAACTAATTAGAACATTTTAAAAATTAAAAGTTAATTAGATATACTAATTGTCTCACTGACATGTGGGGTCCACCCCCTAATTAACCCTGGTAATTAAATTAATCCACTGATTAGCCTAAACAGAGGCTGACATGTGGGTCCCACTGGACCCACATGTCATATTTGACTTAGTCAGCCGACTGTTGACTTGCTGACGTCAGCAGCGCGTCATGCTGACGTCATAATTCATTTTCGGATAAATAAAATAATTCCAGGAATTCAAATAAACTTTAAAAATTAATAACTTTTAAACCGTAGCTCGGATCGAAAAAGTTAAAACATGAAAGTTGCTCAGAACGACGAGCCGAGTTTGATCGTGCCGTCTGTTTCTCCATCGGAACCTCCTACGTAGAAGAACTCGTAACTCTGGACCCGAATCCGACAGATGAATAGTGCACACACGTCGGATATTAAATCCCAGAATAATTCTAAAAATAACTAAAATGACTTAGATGCATATTTAGGCAACCCTGCACTGCATCATAGCATCACACGCACCGTGTTGCATTTGTTTGCATTATGTTTACCTGTTTCTTCCCCCTCTTCTCTCTCGGTAGCCCCCGACGTTGACGTAGCTCCCGAGGCAGACGCCGCACAGGAGTACGACTATGTCCCCGGCGATACTACTGAAGACCTTGCCCTTGCCCCCGAGCAAACAGGCAAGCACCCCCATTTTGAGCATGCCTATCTCGCCTATTCTCTTCTCTCTTATGCTTGCATTAGAACTACTACTGCTACTGTTTTCCTATATCTGCTGCATAGCCTGATTATTGTACCCTGCTTTGTTACCTTACCGGTTATCCTAGACTGCTTAGTATAAGGTCGGTAGAGACACGACCGAGACCCCCACTTGATCCCGACTGCCCTGCTGGACATCAGAAGACCCGATCATCGGGATTGAAGACTAGACCATGGCACTGTAGGGTAACGCAGCAAAAAACAAAAAATTTCCGCCCTACGCACCAGCCCAGGACCACTATGGAGACTGCATACAAGGTTTGATCATTTTCGTTACCGACTCGTAGCGCAGCGGAAGTAGAGTCGATGACGATCGGCGGTGCAGATCCCCGCAGCTAGGATTTACAACCTCCCAACCGCGAGGATGTATACCCTCGTCTTCCCTTCGGACAGCCCTCCGGGAGGCGGTCGAACAGTCCCCCGGACGATGTCGCGGACAGCCCTTCAGGAGGACCTTCGAAACTCGAACGGTCACTCGGACAGCCCTTCGGGAGGACTCACAGAACTCGGACCGTCACTTGGACAGCCCTTCGGGAGGCACTCTCGAACAGCCCCTCGGGCACTAAGATCGAAACTACGACCTCTCTACAGAGTTGCACACATACGGTATCACCTATCCGGCAGGGCTTCGCTGTCCAGAACTAGTTCCTGCCGGAACCCAGACAGCCTTTCGGCTCTACGAAACTCTTTTCATGGGAGGGAGAGAGAAGCCAGATAACATCTTGGCATGTGTATGAGAGCAAGGGATGGGGAGAATGGCAGCCCCTTCTCCTCCTTTTATAGGCCAAGGCAAGGGGTGGGATGGGATGTTGAAATACCAAAATACCCAAGCTTCATGTCACACATGAAAGGGCATAATGGTAACACAAGGGGGGCACCAAGGGGACACCACCATGGCAGCCCTTGGGCCGGCCCACACCTTGTCTCCCCATGGGGGGGGCCCCCAACAAGCCACCAACATGTCTCCATGAAACATGCATGCTCCCTAGACAAAAAGCCAACAAACATGCAACCCCCGATTCGTGGGATCTTGTCCCCTCGCGCTGAGACAAGATGTTTTCCGCGAAACTTTTTCTGAAAAATTCCAGAAGGTCCCAGAACATTTCCGGCACCCTCTAAAATTATTCTGGGCATGATCCGAAACATTTTTGGTGCGGTGGTTTTCATCAGCGGAAAGCATTAACAGCGGTTACGGCAGTTTCGGAACATTTCCGGTTTTTCTCTCCGAAAATTCCCAGAAGTTCCCAGACCAATTCTGGCATCCTCTGAAAATTTCCAAGCGGTGCCGAAACCCTTTTTGACCAAATAATATATTCCGAAACAACTTTTCGGTTTTACCGAAACTCTTTCGGTGTTCTCTCTCTCGGAACTCTTCCGTTGTCTCCAAAACATTTTCGGTGACTTTCTCTCAGACTCCCTGTCTAGCGTTCAATAGATAGATGACCCTTAAGCGTGTGACCCTATAGGTTCGGTGAAGTATAGACATGACCGGAACACTTTCCGAACAATGATCAGCATCGGAGCCGTGGACACCCATATTGACCCCTATACCCACACGAATGAATATTCGAGTGAACCTCCAGTTGCCGTGTGCTATTCCTGTTGCTTCGCGATATGTTACAAATACCCGAGGTGAGACATGTTGGCATTCCCGTGGATCAACAACTTGTCCACTATGCTAGTTACCTCGTTACCGGTATTGTTCTCTTTTCTCGTTACCGTGTTCTAGCATCCCCGTGATCAAATCACAAAGTGTCTGGCCAGACGATGATGGATACCGTAACACCGAGAGGGCCCAGAGATATCTCTCCATCGTCGGAGGAGCAAATCCCAATCTCGAGCTATCAAGTTACTTGACACACTTTTCCATAAACCCGTAAGCCGCCGTAATAGCCATCCAGTTACGGATGACGTTTAACAAACACCAAAGTTCATGAATCAAGCATGAAGAAACTCGATACTCTCATGGTCTGAGGAATTATGCAAACGTTAACCATCTCTGTGTTATTAACCATTAACTTGTGATGAATGAATCTCATAGCATAACATCAATCGGGTCGATTCAACACAAATGTTCTTCTAACATTGTGCCCTCAAAGTTGCTGGCATAGACATGCCCATGATTGGGAAAACATAATCATCATGCAACACTTGAGCTAGTCTTAGAGGCATGACTAGGAATACATTTTACCGTTTATTATTCCACACGTGCACATGGGTTTTCCCCAGAGCCTTTATGGATATACGGGCTCGGGAACACAGCAGTTATAGCATGGAACATAAACATAATAATGAGCATGGAGATAAATAATAACATTTATTATTGCCTCTAGGGCATATCTCCTACAGACTCCCACTTGCACTAGAGTCAATAATCTAGTTAATGCTAATGCACTTTACACATGTGGCACACCGGTGTAAATATGCTTCGCATGTGGTATAGCCTGATGTCCAACGGATCTGACGACTTTAGCTCCGTGTGTATCTTTGCGTATCCTCGCGTTTTTACGCTTTCACAAAATTCATATTTTGTGTGGACTTGGCTTTGTATGTATGTGAATCACAGGTCGAACCTGGATTCCTCAGACTGAGTTATGGAGCAACTACCTGCAGTAGTGTCCCATTGACAAAAGCCATCTTGGAACCATAAACCTTTTCCAACTAACTGTGCCACCACCTTGTGTGTTACACAAAACCCTCAATTTAAATCGAAAATCGCATGGAGAAATGATGAAGACTGTATCGATGTAACCTTTTACAACGAACTCTTCATGATCTTCACTTGCGAGAAAACATGTCATCAGTGCTACTATAGTACTCAATGACCCTTTTTCACTATTGTCCCATGATCAGTACTTTGATCACTTTGGTATCTATACTCGTAACAACTTTGGAGTATTGGACATATCTGGTTGTTTTACATACCATGGAATACATGATTAATCCAAACACGAAGGTGTGTGGAATCTCCATCATGTATTTTGCTCATCAGTGTTTTTGAGACACCGAGTCTTGCAAAAACTCTTTCCATGTGACTTTGGCAAGAATCACTCCTTGGCGTTTTAAATGCTAAAAAGTTTTAGCATCTTGTCAATATGTACTTATTGCTTAGCCCCATTAGGTAAATCTATCTTCATAGATCATCATGCCTAATATTGAGGCTATTTAGCCCAAGCACTTCATCGAAAAACTATTTTCAAATGAATTCCTAATTCGTGTCAAGAAATTTATTTCCAATTAACAATGTGTCAAGCACACAAGGTTTTTAGAAATGTTATTATGCTCCCACTTACTTTCTTGAATTACAAGCATCTTCGTTACCCATTGATGAAGTCAAAACCCTTTTTGACCATTTCATCAAAACACGAAGATTCCAACTCCTCTTTGCTCTCTTCTGTCCATCGCTGGAACTCTGAAGTTTGCACCCTTACTAGCATCCTCTAGATTGAAAAAATACCTTGGACTGTAACACATGCAAGTCCTTGGTTTCATTTCCATCAGATGGAAATCCTTTTATCATCCATTGTTTTATATCTCATGATATGAAATATGTATTAATTGCTAGTTCAACCCGAACCGACTTTAAGCATCGCTACGGTGAAGCAACCTCATCGTAGTCAACTCCTTGAACTTGTATATTGCAACAAGTCGAGCTTTATGGATAAAACATTTTTATTCGTACCAGTTATAGTTCCATAAATATTCGTCAGACTCTAAGTCTTCCGAAAGGTGTATCAAGGTTTTAATCTTGAATCACTTATATGGAAACTATCTCGGATTGTATTGGCATTTAGCCAATTCCGGAGTCAGGGCCCATCAACGCTTCCTTGTGTATCGTAGGTATACTGTTGTCTAACAACAATATCTCGTTTGCGCACCTGAGAGGTTTGCACGAGCCTTGCCTACATGGTTCAGCTGCAAGTTCGACCGAAGTCCATACATTTTATTGTAGAGACTTCCGTATCAGTCGCAGTAGGAAACTCTGGAATTACTTCCAAGGTCTCTTTCCTTTGACCTGATGATGGAGATACTGGTTATCTCGTCGAGTTGCATTATTCTCCCACTCACCTTTTTGAAAGAACCATTTTCTTCAAAAAGCATACCGTTCTTTGTGGCAAACCTATTTGCCTCGGTATAGTGAGGGAGGAATACCCAATGACTTGGGATAACCTACAAAGTAGCACTTGTCTGATTTGGAATAGGTTTGTAACCTTTTACACAAGCCCCATATTCCAAATGTTAAGAAAAGATATAACATGGTTGGGCGAACCATACCATGGTGTCATTTCAACAGACCTGATGGAGCTCTTTTCAGTGTAAAAGCCGCAGTCTCTAAAGCATCACCTTTTAAAAGGGATAATGGCAAATTTATTTATGTCATCTTTGATCTTACCATGTCATAAATGGTTCGATTACATCTTCACGGACTTTCCACTTGCAGTGGTGTTTCGGGAGTTGCAAGTTATGAAAGCCCTTTCACAACACATCAGACATTCGCTAAACTTGTAACTCAAATATTTCTTTCTGCAATCCAATTGTAGAAACATAATTTTCTTGTTACAATAACTTCTACTTCATTCTTGAAAACCTTTTGACTGAATTCAAAAGATCTAGACTTACGTCTCATCAAGTAAATATCCATATATCTACTTGAGTCATTTCTGAAGATAGATAAATCCACTACTTGCAACAACATTTATTGGACTACATACATCATGATGCATGATCACCAATACGTTCTTTGTTCGTTCCTTATGGCCTATGAACGGTATTTTAGTCACTTCACTTTTCGGAGAAAAGTTGCAAGTGTCAGATGATTCAAAATCAAATGACTTCAAAATCCATCATAATGGAATTTTCCATGCGGGTTTCTCCAATGTGACCAAATGCAGTGCCACACTTGTGTGGTATTCTTTTAGTCTTGCGACATTTAGCGTCAGTGTTATGGATGTATCATATTACCATCAATATTCATAACATACGTCCCATCTGGATGGAAGCATGGCCATTCATGTTATTCATAATACTGAACAACAATTGTTCTTTTATGAACAACCCTTTTGCAACAAACATTTTGCAATGGGCTAGAGTGTATGAAACTCTAAAATGAATTATGAAAGTAAATCGAGAGGTAATATATTAATATCATTATTCATAACATACATCTCATTCTCAATGAAAGTATGGCCCTTATGTTATTCATAACTTCGAACATCAAAAGTTCTCTTATGAACAACCTTCTTGCAAGATACCTTATGCAATGGGCTAGAGTTTGTGAAACTCTAAATGAATTATGAAAATAAATACAGACGGTAATACACCGATGGAAGGTATAGTAACATTTACTATGTTCCCTGTGTATACCAAAACCTCATTCCTGGCTAGTCTTTCAGGCCATAGTAGTTCTTACATCGAGTTGCAACAGAATGCAATCGAGCGGGTATATTTGTGATTAACTCACAATACCCAAGAATTAGTGATTAACAATTTAATCATAATTCCCAAGAACTATATCTTTGACCAGCCTTCTATACATCAAAAACTTGTATGACATTCATACTTGAGCTGGATATTCCAGTCTTCTCTCTTTTTGCCTTTTTACTTCTAACAGTTTAACTTTTAGTATTTCTCCTACTCTCAGAAGAAGCACCCAACTTAAGAGTGGCGTTAGCCCTGGACTTCCTAGGCGTGAAAGTTTCACTAACACCCTTCGGACACTTCCATTCTCTTTAAGTTGTTGTTTTATTCACCTTTCATCATATGACAGGCGTTCTACTGGATCCCTCTCTTATCAGTCTAATGCATAGTAAACTCCTTTACTAATAGTTTGCAAACAAACATTGCTTTGGATATCTCATATCTTTTAGCCTTTGTCTGTCTCTGAAAATGATTTTCAGATTCCATGAATATCACATAACTATCCAAACTTTCGAAGTTCAGGTCTCATGGAAGCAAATGTATTGCACTTGACTGAAACGGAATTCTAGCTTTTGGATCGAAGGACGAGAGTCACATGATCCATAGCATAAGCGAGAGAATACCAAAGTATGCGATAGGACAAAGTCCTTCTCGGCACTCTTGAGGACAATCCTCACATTACGTTACCAACCGTAAAGTTTTAACCAGATATTTAACAGCTATTCAATTTTAATAGGGAAGGTGGAAACGCGAGCCATTATTCTACAACTATTATGCAAATCACACTTTAGACACTGTTCAAAATTAATTGCACCGAGAATTAAAAAGGTTAATTCAACAGTGCTCTCCCACTCAAATCAATATCTCTCATAATTGATTGTGAGCGATTCAAGATCCATATTACAATTCAACGCCAAGGATGTGTCCATCTCAAGTGACGAAAATTGCAATCGGTAGGCCAACTTGCCAATCACATCTCTATGTGACTCTTGTTCATCTTTCGATGGGCGTGTTCCGAGCTCAGGACGCTCCTCCAGAACGTCAAGACAACCAAGTGATCTTGCTGCGAGGTCTCAACTCACCCGCCTCACACTTCCCTAATCGTTCGCACCCATGTGTCCATGTGATGCCCTGAAAAGTTAGGTGCCGTGACGGTGCTACACTTGGGAGAACACTAACTACTTGATATTTTTGTGAGAGATCACCCTAATAAAAGCGACTACCGCGCAATCAAAAAGGGTGCATCATAAGGGATAAACATCTCAGGCAATTCATAATAGCATGATATGGTATAGCCCTTTCTGACGGAGAAGTCTTGTATTTCTTCGTCTTCGGCATTCGCGTCGGTGTTCACCTTCGCGAAGATTGCCACCACCTTGTCGATGCACCAGATAATATTGCTATCTTTATAGCTAATAAAATAATGCATTACAACAAGGTTGACACGCAGGTCATTAAAGTGCAATCATATGGCTCCAGCCATCATGCCGAATCATGACACGCAGGTCATGTTAATAAATTTACATTATATAGTCATATCATACATAATCAAATTATTATGAGCACTGCTATACCACATCATATGCACATGCAAACCCTCCTGCAAAACCAAGTTAGACGCCTCTAATTGGTTCATGCAAAAACTTGTTTTACGTGGCTTCTAAGGTTTCGAAACAAACCGAAGCTACCAACGTCCATCATCAAGTATGATAATCCAAGTCGCTAGATTAACAATGCGGGGTGTATGAAACACGAGATAATAAAATCTCGAGCCCCATACTAAACTTCATCATACGCATGACCCCCGTGCAGATCATATCTGCATTGCCCTTTTGTCTGCGAAACATCCATCTTTCTTTAACTAAAGTGGAACCCAAAGAACTGTTAGCACTTCGTTGATCTGTCAATCAGCATACTCAGGAGCAGCATGAAAGGATCGCGGATTGCCAGAACTTTGTGAGATTCCACAATGCTGTCAAGATCAGGACAACGCAAATTCAAGGGAGGCAACAAGAACATCGGGTAACAGATTTCATCTGCTACCCGCACAAATAATTTTCAGCAATAGATCCCATCTACTACCTAATTATATTGTGCAACACCCATACATCTCTATGTATTCTAGATCGCAACCTGCATCTACGCATAGCACGGCTCATGATGCCACTGTAGGGTAACGCAGCAGAAAACAAAAATTTTCCGCCCTACGCACCAGCCCAGGACCACTATGGAGACTGCATACAAGGTTTGATCATTTTCGTTACCGACTCGTAGCGCAGCGGAAGTAGAGTCGATGACGATCGGCGGTGCAGATCCCCGCAGCTAGGATTTACAACCTCCCAACCGCGAGGATGTATACCCTCGTCTTCCCTTCGGACAGCCCTCCGGGAGGCGGTCGAACAGTCCCCCGGACGATGTCGCGGACAGCCCTTCGGGAGGACCTTCGAAACTCGAACGGTCACTCGGACAGCCCTTCGGGAGGACTCACAGAACTCGGACCGTCACTTGGACAGCCCTTCGGGAGGCACTCTCGAACAGCCCCTCGGGCACTAAGATCGAAACTACAACCTCTCTACAGAGTTGCACACATACGGTGTCACCTATCCGGCAGGGCTTCGCCGTCCAGAACTAGTTCCTGCCGGAACCCAGACAGCCTTTCGGCTCTACGAAACTCTTTTCGTGGGAGGGAGAGAGAAGCCAGATAACATCTTGGCATGTGTATGAGAGCAAGGGATGGGGAGAATGGCAGCCCCTTCTCCTCCTTTTATAGGCCAAGGCAAGGGGTGGGGTGGGATGTTGAAATACCAAAATACCCAAGCTTCATGTCACACATGAAAGGGCATAATGGTAACACAAGGGGGGCACCAAGGGGACACCACCATGGCAGCCCTTGGGCCGGCCCACACCTTGTCTCCCCATGGGGGGGGGCCCCCAACAAGCCACCAACATGTCTCCATGAAACATGCATGCTCCCTAGACAAAAAGCCAACAAACATGCAACCCCCGATTCGTGGGATCTTGTCCCCTCGCGCTGAGACAAGATGTTTTCCGCGAAACTTTTTCTGAAAAATTCCAGAAGGTCCCAGAACATTTCCGGCACCCTCTAAAATTATTCTGGGCATGATCCGAAACATTTTCGGTGCGGTGGTTTTCATCAGCGGAAAGCATTAACAGCGGTTACGGCAGTTTCAGAACATTTCCGGTTTTTCTCTCCGAAAATTCCCAGAAGTTCCCAGACCAATTCTGGCATCCTCTGAAAATTTCCAGGCGGTGCCGAAACCCTTTTTGACCAAATAATATATTCCGAAACAACTTTTCGGTTTTACCGAAACTCTTTCGGTGTTCTCTCTCTCGGAACTCTTCCGTTGTCTCCAAAACATTTTCGGTGACTTTCTCTCAGACTCCCTGTCTAGCGTTCAATAGATAGATGACCCTTAAGCGTGTGACCCTATAGGTTCGGTGAAGTATAGACATGACCGGAACACTTTCCGAACAATGATCAGCATCGGAGCCGTGGACACCCATATTGACCCCTATACCCACACGAATGAATATTCGAGTGAACCTCCAGTTGCCGTGTGCTATTCCTGTTGCTTCGCGATATGTTACAAATACCCGAGGTGAGACATGTTGGCATTCCCGTGGATCAACAACTTGTCCACTATGCTAGTTACCTCGTTACCGGTATTGTTCTCTTTTCTCGTTACCGTGTTCAAGCATCCCCGTGATCAAATCACAAAGTGTCTGGCCAGACGATGATGGATACCGTAACACCGAGAGGGCCCAGAGATATCTCTCCATCGTCGGAGGAGCAAATCCCAATCTCGAGCTATCAAGTTACTTGACACACTTTTCCATAAACCCGTAAGCCGCCGTAATAGCCATCCAGTTACGGATGACGTTTAACAAACCCCAAAGTTCATGAATCAAGCATGAAGAAACTCGATACTCTCATGGTCTGAGGAATTATGCAAACGTTAACCATCTCTGTGTTATTAACCATTAACTTGTGACGAATGAATCTCACAGCATAACATCAATCGGGTCGATTCAACACAAATGTTCTTCTAACATTGTGCCCTCAAAGTTGCTGGCATAGACATGCCCATGATTGGGAAAACATAATCATCATGCAACACTTGAGCTAGTCTTAGAGGCATGACTAGGAATACATTTTACCGTTTATTATTCCACACGTGCACATGGGTTTTCCCCAGAGCCTTTATGGATATACGGGCTCGGGAACCACAGCAGTTATAGCATGGAACATAAACATAATAATGAGCATGGAGATAAATAATAACATTTATTATTGCCTCTAGGGCATATCTCCTACAGGCACCGCACATCACTTCCCCTTAGTTGCCGACACTGCTGGGTTATCATCGAGTGCCGAGGGTGATACCTCGTCAGCACTTCTGATGTTAACCTTGTAGGTTAGTTACTCGGTCGTGGTAAGCGAGGGTGATTCCTTCTACACCACCCCCGATAACGACGTCGTCGCGCAACTCCTCAAGGTGGACCTCGAGGGTGATTCCTCCTTCGTTCACCTTGATGATAACATCGAGCGGGAATTCCATCGAGGGTGATTCCTCAGGGTTCCCTTCGGTGTCAGACACACAGTTACCTTGGATATTATGACTTGCACTAAACTATGATACTAAAGACGGGTCGGCCCTGAGGGGTACCCGCGCGAGCTTAACGCGAAGTGATGTGGAGTCGGGTTGACCTGGATGGTGCCCGCGAGATAACTACGAGGCGTGGCCGGGCATTCTTAGCCCTTGCCGCAAGTCCTCGAGACGGGGTGACGGGGTCACATCGATCGTGAGTCTCTGCTCATTTCCGCGCGCTCCTAATCCACTACGGTTTGGATATTTGATCCGAGGGGCCTCTGGCCCGATAGCACTAACCATCACGTGGGCATAGTATGGGCGTTCTGCGTCGTACACATCAGCCGAAGCTTGTTGGACGTCAGTAAGGAGCGGCGCACGCCGAGTTGGACTGGTAACGCAACCGCGCTTGTATAAGGGGTTGCTAGGTCTGCTCTCGGTGGCCCCGTAACGTGCAGGAGTTCCCGGGGTGATGGCCCAAGACCCCTGGGGGCATAGGTTTAGTCCGGCGTGCTGACCTCTCTTATAAGCCTAGGTCGGGTTGCGGCGTGTTGCTTAGCCAAGGCCGGGCATGACCCAGAAAAGTGTGTCCGGCCAGAGTTAAGTGAGCGTGGTGGGTAAGTTGGTGCACCCCTGCAGGGAAGAAACTTCTATCGATAGCCTGTCCTACGGTAACGGACACTCGGAGTTGTATCCCGATCGGTACAACTAGAACATGTGATGAGAATTGGATAGTACGGCTCTGGGATTGCTTTCTCGCAGGGAGTCGAGAAAGGATCTCAGGTCGAGGTTGATGATATTACTACTACTACTTTACATTATGTTCATCTGCTCTCTCCTGATGCTGCAAGACTGTCGAAGATTGTTGAAGATGCTAGTATTCGATAGGACTAGGCTTCTCCCTCTATTCTGGCATTTCTGCAGCCCAGTCCACATATACAGCCCCCTTTTGAAAATGTTGCATACGTAGTGTAGATCCTTGCTTGCTGGGTACTTCGGATGAGTACTCACGTTTGCTTTATTTTCTTATTTCCCCCATGTTCCATTTGATGCCACCAGACGACGGAGCCCCTGAGCCAGAAGCCCCAGCCGACGACCAGTACTACTACCCGCCTGGCGAGTACTACTACTACGAGGAGCCGTTCGACGACCAGGAGTAGGATCGGAGGGTCCAGGGCAGGAGGCCTACGCCTTTCGATCGTAGTATTTTATTTTACCCCGCCTCTGTGAAGGCCTAATTCTCTCTATGTAATATATCTGTACCCAGATATCTAATGCTTCCGCTGACGCTTGTATGCCATCGAGCTATGTATTCGAGCCCTCGAGGCCCTGGCTTGTAATATTAAGCTTGTATGATTTTATTTATGTTTTAGAGTTGTGTTGTGATATCTTCAAGTGAGTCCTTAGGCTTGATCGTGCGCATTTGCGTGTATAATTAGTGCACGATTAAGCCGGGGTCGTCACAGGTTGGTATCAGAGCCGACTGCCTCTAGGAATCCCCCTTCCCAATTCCTTGGCCGAAGTTGAGTCTAGTGGTCAAAAATTGTTTTACTAACTTGGCTGTGTGGCTTACGGGCCCACGTCTCCAACTGGGTGGTATTAGGATCTTTTATTCCTCGTCTTTACTCTGGGATTCTAATCTCTCATCTATTCGGGTTTAATAAAATTTACTAACACTGACATTTAGGTTCTCGTTAATTCTATCCACCCGTAGAGCTGGATTCAGTGCGATTTCCCTGTCTTTGATCTGATTAGTCTGATAATCATTTTCCTTTCCATTGTTTTGTTTAACCTTTCCTTCCGAGATTGGTTATATTTCTCATTGTCTTATGACAACCCTGAACCTTTCTGTTTCAGATGGATCGGCTATTTCCACCGCGGCCTATGACCCAGCTTGTGCTTCGCACTTGGGCTCGTGATGCCCCTGGATTTCCAGCTGTTCTGATCGCCCTCCTGAGTAGACTGGGTTACCGCTGGTATCCCGAGTACATGGTCTATGAGGTTTATCGCGAGTTCAACCAGGAACAGTACTATGCTGAAGTTCGGATTTATGATCAGCAGAACAACTCAGACACCGAGCTACACCTTTTTCATGGATTAGGCGTGACGATTGAGATGGCAGTACATGATGCCGCCTACTCTGCTGTCGCACGTCTCCGAGGAGAGCACAATGCTAACTTGGATGATACTGTGTTTCGGTACATTCCGTATGCACCTGTTGGAGATGCTACTGGATTTTACACAGCTATCTGTGCCCCGTACGAGTCTCGACGCTACGACCCGCAGGTTCTGATTCAGTGCACTCAGACTTTGGATCGCACTGTTCGTGCACTTGCTGTTGAGTTGTTTGCCACTCGAGCACGCTACTACGAGGCTATGACACAGTTGCTACCAGCTGTTCGTGCAGGGATGCATCCGGAGTACATTCTTTACCCGAGCAGGACTGAGATGCCATCAGGGATCGTCTGGCCTGCTGTGGGAGGTCACACGCCTGCACGTGGACCTCTTCTTTCTTCTCGAGACCGGGTTCTGCATCAGAGTGCCCATGGAGCGCAGGATCCTTCTGCGACGAACGTCCATCGTCCGCACTTGCAGTTACCCCGTTTCAGTGGTTTTCTCCGACGTTGATGTAGCCTTTGCTATGTCCCGTTGTGTACTTCCTTACCGCGTGCCTGCGCGCCGCCTAGCATGTCTAGCTTTTCAATTTGCGCCGTTATGCTGTCCGAATGTAACCGACTATGTATGGATCTGTACGTCTTAATGACTACTTCTAGCATCTATTGCACTCTTTCAATAATGTCGAGTTACCTCATGTTTATTGTTAAACACTTGCATAAGCTATCGCTGAAATACCCCTGTTGGAATAGCAGGATGGCTGACAACAACCCGCCACCGCCGCCACCACCTGATTACATGGCAGCGATGATGCAACAGTTTGAACTCAACCGCCAGTTTATGACGGGGATTATGCAGCAATTCCCTCGTCCTGATGCTAATCAGCAGCAACCATCCATTACCTTACCAGAGTTCATGAGGCTCAGTCCATCGTTTTTCCGCAACACAGTCAACCCACTGGATGCAGATGACTGGCTGCGTGATATCTCTCATGAGATGGAGTCTGCTAGTGTCGCCGAAATTAACTATGTCACTTTTGCGACATATCTTCTTAAGGGTCCCGCAGCCCAATGGTGGGCCACTCACCGACAGACTCTGCCGCCTGGTACTGTCGTCCCTTGGGCAGAGTTCAAGATTGCTTTCCGTGCCCGCTACATTCCTCTAGCTATCATAGCTAGGAAGAAGGCTGAGTTCCGTAGCCTTGTCCAAGGAAACAAGACTGTGGAAGTCTATCAGCGCGAGTTTCTAGACTTATCTCGTTACGCTGAAGAGGACATTCCTACTGATGAACGCAGACAGGAGAAGTTTCGTGAAGGACTGCACCATGACATTCAGTTAGCCCTTCTTGTTCAAGATTACCCTGATTTCGCCACCTTGGTGAATAAGGCCATCATGGTTGAAACTGGACTTAAGAAGCACAAGGAAGCGTCCAGACGCACCCGTGAGTCGGGCTCATCTTCGGGCTCGTCTTCCCAGAAGCGACGCATCTGGTTTCCCCAAGGCATGTTCCGTTCAGCAGCTCCTGCGAACAGGCCTTCTTATACTGCACCACATCTGCCACCTCCACCACCGAGACAGCCTCTGCCAACTCCAGCACTTCGAGCTCCAGCACCTCGTCCTGATAGCGGACTATGCTTCAAGTGTGGCAAGCCAGGTCACCGTGCTAGAGATTGTTCTCAGAATCAGAATCAACTGGCTCTCCCTTCTGCTGGCCGTGGAATTGGCCGTGGTATTCCTCAGCAGCACAACAATAATGCCAGACCTTCTTATGGTCGTGGGCAGTACTACCACGTCAACATGTCTGAAGCTCCAGATCAACCAGATACTTTGATGGGTACACTTCTCGTTAATTCAGTACCTGCATCCGTTTTATTTGATTCAGGAGCATCGCATTCCTTCATGTCAGAACATTTTGCACGCATGCATGACATTAAATGCGAATACATGAACACACCCTTATTGGTACACACTCCCGCGGGTGGTTGCCGAACCTCTGCAGTTAGCTATAATGTTCCCGTTGAAATCGAAGGGTTGGAGTTCAGTGCGTCTCCCATTATTCTGAAATCGTCCAAGATTGACCTTATTCTGGGAATGGATTGGTTGAAGGCCCATTATGCCTCAATCAATTGTGCCACCAAAGTTGTTCACCTCTTGCACCCCTCGAATGAGATGGTGAATTACCATGCTCATATCACTCAGAACGCCGAGGCTCAAATTTATGCCTTGAACGCGTTGAATGCTTCTCCGCTTGATGGGATCGAGAATATCCCAGTTGTCTGTGACTTCCTAGATGTTTTTCCAGAAGAACTTCCAGGAATACCCCCTGCTAGAGCTGTCGAGTTTGTCATCGACTTGAAGCCTGGCACCACTCCTATTGCGAAGCGTCCTTACAAGATGCCTCCGCACCACCTCATCGAGCTTAAGGAGGAAATTGATAAATCCTTAAGGAAGGGTTTCATTCGCCCCAGTTCCTCTGCATGGGGAGCACCGTCTCTTTTCGTCAAGAAGAAAGATGGGACGAATAGGTTGGTCCAAGATTATCGTCCTATCAACCAGGCTACCATTCAGAATAAATATCCACTTCCCCGGATCAACGATTTATATGATCAACTCGCTGGATCTTCGGTGTTTTCTAAACTCGACTTGAGGTTGGGTTATCACCAGATCCGTGTCCGCGAAGAGGATATTCCGAAGACTGCATTCGTTACTCGTTATGGCTCTTACGAGTACGCAGTCATGTCGTTTGGTTTAACAAACGCTCCAGCTACATTCTCCCGCCTAATGAATTACATATTCATGGATTACCTCGACAAATTCGTCGTGGTATATCTGGATGATATTCTGGTTTATTCGAAGAACAAAGAAGAACATGCTGAGCACCTTCGACTAGTTCTGGAGAGACTTCGAGAGCACCAATTATATGCCAAGTACTCTAAGTGCGAATTCTGGCATTCCGAGGTAACCTACCTTGGACATGTCATCTCCAAGGATGGTATTGCAGTTAACCCGGAGCGAGTTCAGGCTATTCTTGACTGGACCCCTCCGAAGAATGCCAAGCAGGTCCGAAGCTTTCTCGGTCTAGCCAGCTATTGTCGCCGATTCGTCGAGAACTTCTCCAAGATCGCCAAGCCCCTGACTAATCTGCTCCACAAAGGCGTTAAGTTTGAGTGGACAGACAAGTGTCAGGAAAGTTTCCAAACCCTCAAGGACAAGCTCACTTCTGCTCCAGTGCTTGCTCCTCCTGATTCTCGCAAGGACTTTGTCATATATTGCGACGCATCTCGTCAGGGATTAGGCTGCGTCCTAATGCAAGAGCGGAGAGTAATTGCATATGCTTCACGTCAATTGCGTCCACATGAAGAGAATTATCCAGTGCATGATCTTGAACTTGCAGCAGTGATGTATGCATTGAAGTTATGGCGACACTACCTTCTGGGTAATCGGTGTGAAATTTATACCGATCACCAAAGTCTGAAATACTTATTCACTCAACCGGATCTTAATCTCCGACAACAACGATGGTTAGAAGCTATTGCGGATTATGACTGCGGTATTTCTTATACCCCGGGCAAAGCTAATGTAATGGCCGATGCCCTGAGTCGCAAGTCATATTGCAACAACCTCATGGTTAGGCAAGCTCAACCTCGTCTTCACGCAGAACTGACTCAGCTGAATCTGCGAATTCTTCCCCAGGGTTCTCTTAATAACCTTGTGGTACAGCCAGACCTTCTGAAGGCTGTTAAAGAAGCGCAAGCCAAAGATGATGAAATTGACTTGATGAAGAAGGAGCTTCACCTTGCTAAGTATCGGGATTTCTCAGTTGCTGAAGATGGTACATTATATTTCAGAGACCGCATCGTAGTACCTCGCTTCGAGCTGATGACTGACAAAGTCATGAAGGAGGCCCATGATACACCGCTATCTATCCATCCGGGTAGTACCAAAATGTATCGAGATCTTCGTCTAAGGTACTGGTGGTCTAGAATGAAACAAGATATTGCTCGTTATGTTGCCGAGTGTGACGTTTGTCATCGCGTGAAGGCAGAACATCAAAAACCTGCTGGAATTCTGCAACCGCTCCCTATTCCTCTATGGAAGTGGGATAAAGTGCAAATGGACTTCATCACTGGTCTTCCCAAGTCTCAGAAGGGTCACGATGCTATTCTTGTCGTCGTTGACCAACTTTCCAAGGTTGCACACTTTCTGCCAGTTAAGGAGACTATTACTGCTAGTCAGTTAGCAGAGCTATATATCTCCAGAATTATTTCACTCCATGGTATTCCCAAGGAAATCAGTTCAGACCGTGGCAGCATTTTCACTGGCCATTTCTGGGAAAGTTTCCAGAAAGCAATGGGAACTCATATTACCTGGAGTTCAGCTTATCATCCCCAATCTCAAGGCCAAGTTGAGCGCGTTAATCAAGTGCTTGAAGACATGCTACGAGCCTGTGTTATATCCTTCGGTAAGAAATGGGAGGAATCTCTCCCGTATGCCGAGTTCTCTTATAACAACAGAAATCAAGCCAGCTTAAAAATGGCCCCATTTGAGGTTCTTTATGGACGTAAATGTCGAACCCCTCTGAATTGGTCAGAAACTGGGGAACGACCTCTTGTTGGACCGGACATTATTCAGCATGCCGAAGAACAAGTCCAAATTGTCCGGGAGAATCTCAAAGCAGCTCAAGACCGTCAGAAGAGTAATTATGATCGCAAGCGATGGGGTGTGATCTATCAACCTGGCGATCAAGCCTATCTTCGTGTCACTCCAATGAAGGGCACCCGTCGTTTCGGAATCAAGGGCAAGCTAGCTCCTCGCTATATTGGTCCTTTCCGCATCGTGGCTAGACGGGGACAGGTGGCATATAAATTGGAGTTGCCACCGCAATTCTCCCATATTCATGATGTCTTCCACGTGTCGCAACTCCGTAAGTGCTTCAAGGAATCCCCGCATCGTGCAGTGGATCATGAGATGCTCGAGCTACAAGATGATCTTTCCTATAAGGAGCATCCGATCCGCATCCTCGACGAAGCTGAGCGTCGTACTCGTCAGAAGACGACCAAGTTCCTAAAAGTGCAATGGTCGAATCACACTGAAGACGAAGCCACTTGGGAACGCGAGGATCATCTCCGAGCAGAATATCCCGAACTCTTTCCTTCTACCTCCTAAATTCTCGGGACGAGAATTTCTTTTAGAGGAGGAGAACTTGTAACACCCCCTTGTAATAAACTCTGTGACACTCTGTTAAAACTGCCAAGTCATGATCATTTGCAGTGCCAAGTCATAAGGGTTAATGAATCCAATTCAAATTCACATCTGAAAATCAACTCAAATTCAAAGGTGAATTATATAAAGTTGATCAAACACAGTTGGGAAAATGTTCATTAAATGACAAATAATCCAGGAACATTTCCAAAATCAACATCAAAATATTTGGAGTGGGATAATTGACTCAAACAACTTGAAACAGCACCCAAAACAGATTATTCAATCTATTTAAATTGATATCAAATTCAAATGGAATTCAAATTAGTTCAAACCACTTTTTGGTGGGGGCTAATATTGCACTGCAATATTAGGGTCAACTTCCATATTTTTCAAAAGTGCACAACTATCCCAAACGTTTCAAAACAGAAGTGAAATAAAAGAAAATGTGACAGAAGCAGAGAAAGTAATAAACGGGACACTGTGCACTGGGCCTTAGTGCACAGTGCCCCGATTAGAGGTCCAAACGGCCCAGCCCATCTCCCCGTCGTCCTCCTCCGTGCGCTGTCGCGCGCTGACGCCGACACGGCGACCGGCCGCCGCGCTGTCGCCCATCCGCGACGCCCCGGCAAGGATAAGAGCGGCCGAGCCCCTGGCTCAAACCCTAACCCCCACAGACCTCTTCCCCCCTCGCGCGCCGTTCCCCCTTTACCCCTCCAGATCCGGCGCCCGAACGCCGCCGTCGCCGCGCGTCGGCACCGCCGTGGCCACCGGCATCCTCGAGCTTCTCCGACAAGCCCAAGCGATTCGCAGACGTCCACTCCTTCGTCCCCGCTCACCAGCTGGAGCAGGGAAGGTCGTCCTCACCGTCTTCGGCCACTTCCCCATCTCCGGCCACCGCGTCGAATTCCGGCGTCCTCGACCTCCTCTGCAGCTCCTAAGCATCCACGGGTCTTACGTGACCGCGCGGTGAGCTACTCTCTCCCCTGTTTCTTCCCATGATCCATCTCGCGCGCCATAGCTAGTCGTCCCCAAGGCCGTGCTCTGGTTGCCGCCGGTGAGCTCGGTGCAGCCGCCGTGACCCTCGTCATCGCCAACAGAGGTCACTGTTGAGCTCCTGGTGCTCCCAGGAGCCCGGCGAGCTCAAGCCCGAGCCTCCCGTGCTTCCTAACTCCATCTCCCCGATCTCCCGTAGCTCATCTCCGCCGCGGCTCGACGCCGGCGAGATTCCGGCCACCCCCGCCGCTCCGACCATCACGGATGGACGCGGGTTGAAGTGCCCGTTCGAATGAACCAAGGCGCGCGCGAAACGGCTCACCGTAGCGGGATTCCGGCCAACTCCGGCGCGGATCCGCCACGAGTGTGGTCGCCGGCGTCGCTCCGGCGACGCGGCTGACGTGGCGCTGGTGGGCTCCTCCTCAGAGTCGCTGCCAGTGGGCCCCGGGGGGCCCCATTGACTGGGTTGACCCAGTCAACTTTGCTGACTGGGCAGCCCCAGTCTATGACATGTGGGCCCCCAGTAAATTAAAACTAATTAGAACATTTTAAAAATTAAAAGTTAATTAGATATACTAATTGTCTCACTGACATGTGGGGTCCACCCCCTAATTAACCCTGGTAATTAAATTAATCCACTGATTAGCCTAAACAGAGGCTGACATGTGGGTCCCACTGGACCCACATGTCATATTTGACTTAGTCAGCCGACTGTTGACTTGCTGACATCAGCAGCGCGTCATGCTGACGTCATAATTCATTTTCGGATAAATAAAATAATTCCAGGAATTCAAATAAACTTTAAAAATTAATAACTTTTAAACCGTAGCTCGGATCGAAAAAGTTAAAACATGAAAGTTGCTCAGAACGACGAGCCGAGTCTGATCGTGCCGTCTGTTTCTCCATCGGAACCTCCTACGTAGAAGAACTCGTAACTCCGGACCCGAATCCGACAGATGAATAGTGCACACACGTCGGATATTAAATCCCAGAATAATTCTAAAAATAACTAAAATGACTTAGATGCATATTTAGGCAACCCTGCACTGCATCATAGCATCACACGCACCGTGTTGCATTTGTTTGCATTATGTTTACCTGTTTCTTCCCCCTCTTCTCTCTCGGTAGCCCCCGACGTTGACGTAGCTCCCGAGGCAGACGCCGCACAGGAGTACGACTACGTCCCCGACGATACTACTGAAGACCTTGCCCTTGCCCCCGAGCAAACAGGCAAGCACCCCCATTTTGAGCATGCCTATGTCGCCTATTCTCTTCTCTCTTATGCTTGCATTAGAACTGCTACTGCTACTGTTTTCCTATATCTGCTGCATAGCCTGATTATTGTACCCTGCTTTGTTACCTTACCGGTTATCCTAGACTGCTTAGTATAAGGTGGGTAGAGACACGACCGAGACCCCCACTTGATCCCGACTGCCCTGCTGGATATCAGAAGACCCGATCATCGGGATTGAAGACTAGACCATGGCACCGCACATCACTTCCCCTTAGTTGCCGACACTGCTGGGTTATCATCGAGTGCCGAGGGTGATACCTCGTCAGCACTTCTGATGTTAACCTTGTAGGTTAGTTACTCGGTCGTGGTAAGCGAGGGTGATTCCTTCTACACCACCCCCGATAACGACGTCGTCGCGCAACTCCTCAAGGTGGACCTCGAGGGTGATTCCTCCTTCGTTCACCTTGATGATAACATCGAGCGGGAATTCCATCGAGGGTGATTCCTCAGGGTTCCCTTCGGTGTCAGACACACAGTTACCTTGGATATTATGACTTGCACTAAACTATGATACTAAAGACGGGTCGGCCCTGAGGGGTACCCGCGCGAGCTTAACGCGAAGTGATGTGGAGTCGGGTTGACCTGGATGGTGCCCGTGAGATAACTACGAGGCGTGGCCGGGCATTCTTAGCCCTTGCCGCAAGTCCTCGAGACGGGGCGACGGGGTCACATCGATCGTGAGTCTCTGCTCGTTTCCGCGCGCTCCTAATCCACTAAGGTTTGGATATTTGATCCGAGGGGCCTCTGGCCCGATAGCACTAACCATCACGTGGGCATAGTATGGGCGTTCTGCGTCGTACACATCAGCCGAAGCTTGTTGGACGTCAGTAAGGAGCGGCGCACGCCGAGTTGGACTGGTAACGCAACCGCGCTTGTATAAGGGGTTGCTAGGTCTGCTCTCGGTGGCCCCGTAACGTGCAGGAGTTCCCGGGGTGATGGCCCAAGACCCCTGGGGGCATAGGTTTAGTCCGGCGTGCTGACCTCTCTTATAAGCCTAGGTCGGGTTGCGGCGTGTTGCTTAGCCAAGGCCGGGCATGACCCAGAAAAGTGTGTCCGGCCAGAGTTAAGTGAGCGTGGTGGGTAAGTTGGTGCACCCCTGCAGGGAAGAAACTTCTATCGATAGCCTGTCCTACGGTAACGGACACTCGGAGTTGTATCCCGATCGGTACAACTAGAACATGTGATGAGAATTGGATAGTACGGCTCTGGGATTGCTTTCTCGCAGGGAGTCGAGAAAGGATCTCAGGTCGAGGTTGATGATATTACTACTACTACTTTACATTATGTTCATCTGCTCTCTCCTGATGCTGCAAGACTGTCGAAGATTGTTGAAGATGCTAGTATTCGATAGGACTAGGCTTCTCCCTCTATTCTGGCATTTCTGCAGCCCAGTCCACATATACAGCCATTTCTTTGACAATGATGCATATGTAGTGTAGATCCTTGCTTGCTGAGTACTTCGGATGAGTACTCACGTTTGCTTTATTTTCTTTTTCCCCCATTTTCCATTTGATGCCACCAGACGACGGAGCCCCTGAGCCAGAAGCCCCAGCCGACGACCAGTACTACTACCCGCCTGGCGAGTACTACTACTACGAGGAGCCGTTCGACGACCAGGAGTAGGATCGGAGGGTCCAGGGCAGGAGGCCTACGCCTTTCGATCGTAGTATTTTATTTTACCCCGCCTCTGTGAAGGCCTAATTCTCTCTATGTAATATATCTGTACCCAGATATCTAATGCTTCCGCTGACGCTTGTATGCCATCGAGCTATGTATTCGAGCCCTCGAGGCCCTGGCTTGTAATATTAAGCTTGTATGATTTTATTTATGTTTTAGAGTTGTGTTGTGATATCTTCAAGTGAGTCCTTAGGCTTGATCGTGCGCATTTGCGTGTATGATTAGTGCACGATTAAGCCGGGGTCGTCACAGGGTCGTAGCAAATAGGGCGAAATATTGGCCCATTAATTTAGTACAGGCAGACTCTTGGAAATAATCAACCGGAATGTCTCCACTGCCCCCAAGGAATCAGCGGTGATCTGGACTTATACTGCTCCCTCCCCACAAGCAGTACTTGGTACCGTAAAAAAGCTCCTTCATAATTCATACTGTATTAGAAAGATCCGAATTAGGCCATTAATTTCCCTTAGTTATGTCCACACAAACATACTTTAGAAGTTAGTTTCCATCATTTTGATGATTCAGAGTTGATTTGAGATGTAGCGAGTGAAGAACAACATATCCAAATTGTAAAGTTTGAAGATGACATGTATGCAGTTCATGCTCTGTACACAACGACGTGGCACAAAATCAGGACTGCAAGCATCCCAATGTGATAAACAACTTGGTAATTATCCTTTTAGTTTATTTTCATGTTAATCCGTTCTAAAAATAATGTTAGATTAAGAGCAAGTGGAATTTTTATGTCAAAGCTGAGATATCTGCACAACGGGTATGTGATGCATATTGTAGGCTGATAAAATAAAAACCTTTTCGATACTCTAGCGACTAGCTAGATAATTGTTTTGATAACTGAATAATAAAGAATAGAAATTGTTTTGGTTACTGGATAATACAAAGTATTTTAGTTCTCATGGTAATAGAAAGGCCTCAGTTGTATTTTATTTGAGTTTTTGTTTTCATTATATGTTTTGGTCAAGATTGAGCTTACTTTTTGTCCATGTTTTGCTAGTATAATGCATCATCAAGCTTTAATTTTTATAAGATGATATTGTGTAATTCAGCATATGGATAAGGAATATGGTGTATTGTCTTAGAATAGTAAAACACCATCTCTAATCAACTGTAATGGTCTTTGTTTTAGTTTTTTTTTTTGCCAAAAAATAGGCGCCGAAAGTGGGAGATGGCTCGCAGAAGAAAATTGTTGGTTGTGCTGAACGTATAGCAGAAAGCGTCATGGTGTGGTGATGTGGTGCTAGAACCCTAGGACAACACTGGTATGAGGATATTCCTATTTAACTTTGTTACTTGGATCATACAATTGTCTTCTGTAGTAGTGCACATGAACATATAATTGGTGATTTATTCTAGCTTAAAATTTCTAATCAGGAATGGTTTGCTTCACATTTCAACCGGCAGTACTGCTGCCGTGGCAGTATGTGAACCTGGAAGTGAGCCGACGTTCTACTCCAAGTGATTCAAGGCGGCGGCCCCGTTGCGTACAGCTATATCAACGACAACCTAGGAGCATATTCACCAGCGACCAGTCACCCGACTAAATCATCACCTTCTGCTCCAACCGGTAGTAGTCTTATATTCTTATCCTCTCTAAAATTCCTTCATGTTTGGGTATCTTGTGGTCAAAGAATTCAATTCTTGACACAATCAGTATACATGCATTTTATCTTTGGTCAATTTAATTATTTTACCCTTTTTCTTGAAATAGATTAATGTTGTACATGGTGGCCATGTCACCACAGGTTGTTCTGATCTTTATTGTATTTATGTGTTATTTCTTATGAAATTCCGTCTTAATGCTTAATGTTGTATCTTAACTATTCGATAGTATTCCAATGCACCAAATAGTATGTTGTGATTCTCCAAGCATGGTTGACATACTTTGCTTTGTCCATTGCCTATTGGTGACGATTTTATATGCAATGTGTAGGTCAAGCTCCCCAAAGAAGAATTAGGTGGCCTTATTAAACTGGAATTTTGGAACCATGGATCGTGTATTGGACAGTTTCATTTATCTACTGCCATTTGTGAGCCTCACGGGTTGCACATACTAGAACTACATTTTTTAACTTATATATACCAGAACTATGTTTTGTACAGTTTCATATTTTTTATCTTTTATTAGAACTTCCAAGCCTTCAACAGAAAAAGCCCTGATGTACATTGCGGGCAACCATGGAGAGCTGATATAGATGTTTTTTGATAACAGTTTTTCGTATGATCCTCTTTTGCTATATTTTGCATTCCCATTAAATTCTATATGTGAGTTGGTAGAGAAAATAGACCAAGATCTACGGGTTACTCCTACACATGCTTCGCTATTTGAGAACCACTTGACTAAGCATCCAGCTTGATTTAGTTTCCAGTGACTTGTAAACCTTTTTGCATTTGTTTGGTTATTCTTTGCTGTACAATATACATGAATTAGAAGAATAGACCCGTGGCAAGCAAACCAGCACACAGATCATACCGATTCCGTGGTATTTTTATAACTGCATTTGGGTGGACTATTTTGGTTTTTAAGTGACATTAATTACATTTTGTTCTGCTAATACTTACCTTTTCTATTTGCTGAGACGAAATTTTGAGAATTAAACCAGTAGTGAATTCAATAAAATCTTAGACGTCTATAACCTTTGTGCAGGTCTGACATGCATAAGGCCGGTCGGTTTTCCAAGATTGAAAATGGTGTATCATGGCGCAACAATCATGATATCAATCAAATGTGAGGCCTCTTTCTAACAATCATGTATGACGGCCATTTTTTGTTTGTTTACTATCTACTGTTGCATCACATGGCATATTTAAATACGAGGGGACACATTACAAAACAACCATACTGTATATCACTGTTCAGCACATCACTTACTGCAACTTGATGGTCTACCTTCATCTTCATAAAGGGCCCATTTTTTGCCTGCTATTATAGTTTAGAAAGGGCAATCTCCCCTACTAACTCATTCTCTGAGTTGTTAGAATGCAATTACTTTTACCATGAGGGAATATGTTTCCTTTTCTTCATTCATTCATTCTGCTCAATATATACATGCAGGACTATGTTTTCTGAAGAATATCCAATAGTAAAGAGGGATTTGGCAGTTTACTTTACCTGAAACATTAATCCCTTGCTTTAGCTGTTGTCTATAGTGAAAAAAGGATTCTTCGGCTTTTAGCCAATGTCTAATCAAATTATTAGAGCAACATATATATTAGTTGGGCATTCATACCAAATTACTTACGTATTTGTGCTCTTTTCTGTAGTTATTTGCTCCAAGCAAAAATCATAGGCCATTCCAACATATTTTACCGTGTCTATAACTACCTCCCTGTTGCCAACAATATTCACTATAGGTCCCCTAAAAAAACAATAGTCACTATAGCGCTCCTTTACATGTTTCTTTCCACATCCTGCTTCGGTTTCTAACTACTTTCTGACATAGGAACGAATCACATCACAAGAGATACAAGACCTGTTCCTGACCCACGAAAGACAAAACTTATACTGGTACATCACTGGGCAGTGTGTTAAACTTTGCTATTTCATATACATGGAAAATTTCATTCAGATCTGAATCATGCCATGCATGCAAAGTAGTTTTAGTGGTTATTTTTCTTCAAATTCCGAAGCACACATGTATTTATTTTATACCCGTTGCAACGCACGGGCATTTTTGCTAGTAATAATAAAGCACGGATTGACTCTGTGGGTTCACCGTCATAATACGCTTTCTTCCTGTGAATTTACGCTTTCACTTTAAATTTAAAACATATATGCGAGGTGGTACTAATTCGGGGAACCACATCGCAAAATTTTCGTACGCACATGATCTGTCGTCTGCACTACTACCCGGGCCTTGCCCTGAGATCGTCTCACATGGCTGAAGCGTTGCCACTTGGGCCTCAGCCTCATAAGTCAGACCCGAACAGGTACCGAGGAGAGAAAAGAAGAAAAAAAGCCACCAGCGCCTCGCACGACCCTGCCCCTCGATCCCATCTACACCTCCTTCCCGCCGCCACCTCCTGCCCCGCGCCACCCGCCCCACACCGCCTCGATCCGGACCGCGTCCCTCCCCAAACGACGGCGATGATGGAGGGCGCCGCCCAGCTCCTGGCCGACGGATTCGCTGGCTCCCCGCTCCTCGGGGCCAGCCCCTCCCCCGTGCCGAGTCGAGCATCGACTTGGAGGCCCCTTGGGGCTGCCGCCGGTGCGGCAGTCCCGCGCGGCCATGCGGGCTGGGGACCGAGCGGCGGGGCCCGTGGTGCGACGCTCGATGGATGGCCTGCACAGTGCGGACGACTGCTTCTCTCCCGGGAGGGCCATAGGCAGGTAAGGACGGACGACGGCTGAGATTGGGTCTCGCCTTCTTCTTCTCTGGTTAAGAAAGATTGGTTCTTTGGTGCGTTTTGCTAGGTGGGCGGCCTCGCTGAATTGGTTGCCTTTGTTTTTCTGTGCCCGCCTGTGTCGTCGGATTGGATGGCGTCGGTGCCGCCGCAGCCACTGCATGTCAGAGCTGTTGCAGGAGCACCAGAAGCTTGTCCTGTTCACGCAGGTGCTACCAATCTACATCAAACTGTTGGGCCACGGTGAGAGCCTCGATTCGCTCCCTCGCCACCGCCCGGTCTACCATTATTGGCCTAGATTTGAATTTGTCCTTGCTGATTCGCCTTGGCCTGATTGCTTATGTTTCTCTCTTGTTGATGCAAACTTGCTCTGCTTGACTCTGTTTTGGCCTCAAGGCGTCTCACTTGTCACATATTGTTATCAACTCAGGTATGGTATCTGGAAAATCGTTATTCTACCAAGAGAACATTTCTTACTTTGGTTTCTAGGCAATATGAAAGTAATGAGTAAACATAACCCGCTGAAACAAAAACATGGTGAAATAGCTGACTGTAGATTTTGCTTGGAGATGATACTGTTCACTGTCCATATTTCATTTGTATGGTGGCTGTACTTTGTAACGCTAGCATGGATGTCTGTTATAAATTATACAGTATCTAGATTTTTGCTGGGTAAAGAAATTTGCAGCTCTGAATACTTTATATTTCCCAGTTGTTCTTAATTTCGGCAGTATGCATGGGAACGCTGGGATGACGTGTTTCAGAGAATTCAGTGACTTGGTTCAACTAGACAAGGATCATTTCAACGCAAAGGACTCTCATGTTACAGCCTATTGACCACTGCAGTGTGTACTCCTGGAATTGATAGCGAATGAAAGCGCGGTAGACATTGCAGGAGAGATTAAATTTCTAGATGTTATTAGGTCTCACCAATTTGTACTGTTGTTCACTCTGTAGTCTGGGATTAATTAGCTGTGCTGCAAGGATTCCAACTTTAAAAGCGATGCTGCAAGGACAAGTCCTCTGAATGATTCTTCTGTACAGTTCAAAATAAATCACGATGCAGAGCAGATTCAGTCTTTTGATTTTAGACAACGAAGAGTTTCATTGCTCTTAAGGTCTTTGTTTGCCTTTTTTAGGGGAGGTCTTTGTTTGCTTGGATTGATGCGCACGGCTGACACAATTTACAACATTTTTTGACTGACGGCATAGACCATAGATTCAGTTTTACAATGTTTCCAGAGAGAGTATAATACTGATGCACCATTTATTTCAGAGAGGAAAAAGGTTCCATGAGGGTGTCTATTACAGAACTGGAGACAGAGCTCGCCTACCATGCATGTTGCCTGGTCCGATGAGCAGTGGTACGCGTGCCCTGTCAGAGTGCAGCCGCACAACGCTGCCTGCTGTTGAGGACCCCGGAGCCTAGACAGGTAGCCACCACTGATATGATTTTTGTGAACTTGTTTTCTTCACTAAATCAACCATTTGATGATGTCTGCCAGTTAATACCATCCAAATTTTCTGTAGTTAGCTCGGCAACTTCCAGCCCCCCACCGCCTTTCTCGACAGCCACGGCACCCAGGTTTTCGTCTATGCCTCATTGGATGCACTTCCATTGTATGTAATGTTAGATATACACAATCATAGATACATATATGATCTTCCACCTTGGCTCCTATACTGATAAGATTTGTGTTGATACATGATTCTCAACAAAGTGTGCTACCAAACTTTTTCACGAAAAGTGTAGTACCAGTTGGTGTGATATCATGTCCTCAGCAACACCCCCGATGGAACGACCACGACCATGTTGTTGCCTGGAGTCTTTTTTCATGATGATGTCGCTATTCGTCATCCCACAGTTTATGCGGTGGAGCGTCAACGACCTCAGCGTGTTGCAGGAGAAGACCATGAAGATCGGCAAGAAAGATGTAGGTGTTGTGCTTGAATTCTTCTAGAATTTTTGAACTAGCGATTGATTTTTTTCCCGCTATCTCATGTCATATCAATTTGTGTTGCATTGCACATGTGTCATACAGGTTGATCAAGGAAGGTGCAACACTGTGATGTGAGTTGAACACAAGCATGGCCTACAATCTCGACGCCCACCATCCATGTGCCTTGCAAGCAGCAATTGTTCACATCCTTGATATTTGTCACTGCCCTCTTCTCATCTATCCCGACAGTCTCGGTGTCCAGGCAGGGTATGTCTATGTCAGTTGAACTGTCACTCGAGTTACAACAATTCCAATCTTTTTTCTATATCTGCAATTGGGTGGACTATGGTATGAATCAGTTTATAAGCAGCCATGGTGTATATGAATCTCTGTTGGTGTGAACTGTCAAAAGCATTTCCTACTATTTCTAGCTCTGTTTCATCTTCTAAATCTAGAGTCTAGACTTGGATATTATCTAGCAACAATCTGTTCATGAGAAAAGCATGGCTGAGAGTCATACTAGATGTTTGCATAATACCGGGACAAGATATTTACCTGCCATTATCCCAGAAGGGAAACATAATACTAAACTGCCATAAAAAATATGTGAGGGCTTACATCATCATTGAGGTCAAATTTGTATCTTTATTATCACCCTAATAAAACATGGTTTTGCTAATTGACTTCATCTTATTTCAACTTTGTTAGTTCAGTTCACGTGCTCTGTTAGAGACCAACCCCAATGTGTATGCTACAACCACTGAAAGAAGTATGTTGCCTTGATTTTTATAATTCAGTTAATTTGTATTAATTGTGTGGCATCATCATGCAAGGTAAATGCAGAGCTATACTTTCTATTCTCGTGCCTTCTATTAAAATCATGCAGATGCTCTGGTCATCGTTGTTCATATGTTTTGACTCTTGTCGAGCCTCTTCTGTGAGGCACACATAGTTTGGGAGTATGCCTATGGCAATTTATCTATTTCCATGATTGAAGAGACATTTTTAAATTGAACAAAACAAATTATATGAGAGGCATATGTTTTGTTTTTGCTGTCCCAAACTACAGAGAGCCTTGCAAATTTCCAGGACTCTGTTTCCTCTTGGAACTCTCCTAACTATGCATTCTTGATCACTGTCGAACATTGATCGACAGACTGCTCTGTTTACAAACTCTATTTTTTTCTAGGTTTTCTTGTAAAAATTGATGATACCCAAATGCAGAGCCTTTTGTAGCCTTGTTGCTAGTGACAGATTTCAGACGATAACCTAAATGTAGGCACTAAACACAACAAGGTCAGGATATGATAATGGCCCAAGGTCGTGCCGACAAATCTGGAAATACTCTAGAACAAAATAATAATCTGGCAATGGCCCAAGAGAGCTGTTAGTTCTTGGATTTTTATACCCTCATGTTAATACTTAACTGTTACAATTTTTATTGTTCTTCTCATTATATGTACCTAATAATGATTTAGTTCATTTCTGGATGCTTGGACTAAATCACTGCCAACTTTCTGTAACTTACAGCCTTCGCTTCTTAAGGAATTGGAGCACTACACTCCCATTTGTTAATAGTTACACATGGTGTATGCCTGTATGAGTACTCAATGTTGTTGTCTGATGTCTGTACATTTGTTTGAGCACCACACGATCTCATGAAAGATTTGTATTGCTCATCTTAGTCCAAACTGATGATGCTGTGTTTTTTTTGTATGACCTAGAGTGTATATGGTTTCACTATCAAAAGATAATGGAACGACACAAACAGTAGCGTCATGGCATAAAACCAGAAAAAAAGATAGTCTAAAACAAAGGTTCAACCAGCTCAGAATAATGATGATGTTTGCTCCACACTTGAGTACAATTACACTTCTCAAGTTTTCTCTTTGCGTGTCAATGGCAGCGACCATTCTGCTGCTGCAACAAGAGAATCTGTCTGTATAAAACTCAAAAGCTAAGTCCTGAAATTCCTGACAGGAATACAAATTTGTGCTCTGAAACCAAATATGGAACTACTTAGTATACACTTTCATGCTTTTTATTTTCTACCCCCTCTGCCTGAATATAAGTATTTTTAGATATTTCAATATAGACTACATACGGATGTATGTAGACATATTTTAGAATGTAGATTTGAGTGTAGGGTAACGCAGCAGAAAACAAAAATTTTCCGACCTACGCACCAGCCCAGGACCACTATGGAGACTGCATACAAGGTTTGATCATTTTCGTTACCGACTCGTAGCGCAGCGGAAGTAGAGTCGATGACGATCGGCGGTGCAGATCCCCGCAGCTAGGATTTACAACCTCCCAACCGCGAGGATGTATACCCTCATCCGCCACTCAGACAGCCCTCCGGGAGGCGGTCGGACAGTCCCCCGGACGGTGTCGCGGACAGCCCTTCGGGAGGACTCACAGAACTCGGACCGTCACTTGGACAGCCCTTCGGGAGGACTCACAGAACTCGGACCGTCACATGGACAGCCCTTCGGGAGGCACTCTCGAACAGCCCCTCGGGCACTAAGATCGAAACTACGACCTCTCTACAGAGTTGCACACATACGGTGTCATCTATCCGGCAGGGCTTCGCCGTCCAGAACTAGTTCCCACCGGAACCCAGACAGCCTTTCGGCTCTACGCAACTCTTTTCGTGGGAGGGAGAGAGAAGCCTGATTATGCATGGCACTTGTATGTGAGAATGAGTGAGTTTGGGCAGCCCCTCCACCTCTATTTATAGGAGAAGGAGGGGTGGAGGGGCTGAAATTTCAGCCACATCCATCCATGTCATCTCCAAGATATTTTGGAGCAAAAGCCCAAAAAGGTGGCTTTCCAAAAAGGTATCCAAAAAGCACTTTCACTATTCACGACGATATTTTTCAGCGTTCGTTCGAACTAAAAATATTTATGTGGGCTTAGAACATTTCCAGTACCCACTAAAATAATTTTCAACGCGTTCTGGAACAATTCCAGATTAGTGATTTTCATCTGCGAAAATCATCTGAAGTGGTTCCGGCAGCTCCGGAACATTTCCGGTTTTTCTTCCAGAAAATTCCCAAAAATTTCCAGAATGATTCTGGCACCCTCCAAGAATTATAGGGCATGTGCCGAAACTAATTTGATTTTATGGTATCCTCTGAAACAACTTTTCAGTTTCACCAGAACTCATCCGGTGACCTCTCTCTACGGAACTTTTCCGCTGTCCGAAACTTTTCGGTGATTTTCTCTCAGACTCCCTGTCTAGTATTCAGCAGATAGATGACCCTTAAGCATGTGACCCTATAGGTTCGGTGAAGTATAGACATGACACGGAACCCTTTCCGATCAATGATCAACATCGGAGCCGTGGACACCCATATTGACCCCTATACCCACACGAATGAATATTCGAGTGAACCTCCAGTTGCCGTGTGCTATTCTTGTTGCTTCGCGATATGTTACAAATACCCGAGGTGAGACATGATGGCATCCCCGTGGGTCAACAACTTGTCCACTATGCCAGTTACCTCGTTACCGGTATTTGTTCTCTTTTCTCGTTACCGTGTTCCGGCATCCCCGTGATCAAATCACAAAGTGTCTGGCCAGACAATGATGGATACCGTAACACCGAGAGGGCCCAGAGATATCTCTCCAACGTCGGAGGAGCAAATCCCAATCTTGAGCTATCAAGTTACTTGACATACTTTTCCATGAACCCGTAAGCCGCCGTAATAGCCACCCATTTACGGATGACGTTTAACAAACCCCAAAGTTCATGAAGCAAGCATGAAGAAACTTGATACTCTCATGGTCTAAGGAATCATGCAAACATTAACCATCTCTGTGTTATTAACCATTAACTTGTGACGAATGTATCTCATAGCATAACATCAATCGGGTCGATTCAACACAAATGTTCTTCTAACATTGTGCCCTCAAAGTTGCTGGCATAGACATGCCCATGATCAGGAAAACAGAACCATCATGCAACACTTGAGCCAGTCATAGAGGCTTGACTAGGAATACATTTTATCGTTTATTATCCCACACGTGCATATGAGTCTTCCTCCAAGCCTCGTTTTATTTGTAGACTCGAAAACCATAGCAGTTATAGCATGGAACATAAACCTAATTATGAACAGGGAGATAATCAATAACATTTATTATTGCCTCTAGGGCATATCTCCTACAGACTCCCACTTGCACTAGAGTCAATAATCTATTTAATGCTAATGCACTTTACACCTGTGGCACACCGGTGTAAATATGCTTCGCTTGTGGTATAGCCTGATGTCCAACGGATCTGATGACTTCAGCTCCATGTGTATCTTTGCATATCCTCACGTTTTCATGCTTTCACAAAATTCACAGACTGAGCTATGGAGAAACTATCTGCAATAGTGTCCCATTGACCAAAGCCTTCTTGGAACCATACTAAATTCATGAATGAACTATATGATTCAACAACTTCTTTGTCGCTTCTAAAGCGTCAACATACTTAGCCTTTGTTATAGAATTCGCCACAGTATCTTGTTTGGAACATTTTCCAACTAACTGTGCCACCACATTGTGTGTTACACAAAACCCTCAATTTAAATCAAAAATCACATGGAGAAAAGATGAAGACTGTATCGATGTAGCATTTTACAACGAACTCTCCATGATCTCCACTTGCGATAAAACATGTCATCAGTGCTACTCTAGCACTTAATGACACTTTTCACTGTTGTCCTATGATCAGTACTTTTGATCACTTTGGTATCTATACTCGCAACACCTTGGGAGTATCGGACATATCTGGTTGTTTTACATACCATGGAATACATGATTAATCCAAACACAAGAGTGTTTGGAATCTCCATCATGTATTTTGCTCATCAGTGTTTTGGGACACCGAGTCTTGCAAAAACTCTTTCCATGTGACTTCGGCAAGAATCACTCCTTGGCCTTTTAAATGCTAAAAGGTTTTAGCACCTTGTCAATATGTATTCATTGCTTAGCCCCATTAGGTAAATCTATCTCCATAGATCATCATGCCTAATATTGAGGCTATTTAGCCCAAGCACTTCATCGAAAAACTATTTTCAAAAGAAGTCCTAATTCTTGTCAAGGAATTTATTTCCAATTAACAATGTGTCAAGCACACAATGTTTTAGAAAATATTATTATGCTCCCACTTATTTTCTTGAATTACAAGCATCTTCATTACCCATTGATGAAGTCAAACCCCTTTGACCATTTCATCAAAACACAAAGATTCCAACTCCATTTTGCTCTCTTCTGTCCATTGCTGGAACTCTGAAGTTTGCATACTTACTAGCATCCTCTGGACTGACAAAATACCTTGGACTATAACACATGCAAGTCCTTGGTTCCATTTCCATCAGATGGAAATCCTTTTGTCATCCTTTGTTTCATATCTCATGACTAAAATATGTATTAATTGCTAGTTCAACCCGAACCGACTTTAAGCATCGCTACGGTGAAACAACCTCATCGTAGTCAACTCCTTGAACTTGTTATTTCAACAAGTCGAGCTTTATGGATAAAACATTTTTATCCATATCAGTTTCTAGTTCCATAAAAACTCGTTAGACTCTAAGTCTTCCGAAAGGTGTATCAAGATTTTAATCTTGAAACATTTATATGGAAACTATCTCGGATTGTATTGGCATTTAGCCAATTCTGGAGTTAGGGCCCATCAACGCTTCCTTGTGTATCGTAGGTATACTATTGTCTAACAACAATATCTTGTTTGCGCACCTGAGAGGTTTGCACGAGCTTTTGCCTACGTGGTTCAGCTGCAAGTTCGACCGAAGTCCATACATTTTATTGTAGAGACTTCCGTATCAGTCGCAGTAGGAAACACTGGAATTACTTCCAAGGTCTCTTTCCTTTGATCTGATGACGAAGATACTGTTTATCTCATCGAGTGGCACTATTCTCCCACTCACCTTTTTTAAAATACCATTTTCTTCAAAAAGCATACCGTTCTTTGTGGCAAACCTATTTGCCTCGGTATAGTGAGGGAGGAATACCCAACATTTTGGGATAACCTACAAAGTAGCACTTGTCTGATTTGGAATAGGTTTGTAACCTTTTACACAAGCCCCATATTCCAAATGTTTAAGAAAAGATATAACATGGTTGGGTGTACCATACCATGGCGTCATTTCAACAGACCCGATGGAGCTCTTTTCAGTGTAAAAGCCGCAGTCTCTAAAGCATCACTTTAAAAGGGATAATGGCAAATTTATTTATGTCATCTTTGATCTTACCATGTCATAAATGGTTCGATTACATCTTCACGGACTTTTCACTTGCAGTGGTGTTCCGGGAGGTGCAAGTTATGAAAACACTTTTCACAACTCATCAGACATTCGCTAAACTTGTAACTCAAATATTCCTTTCTGCAATCGAATTGTAGAAACATAATTTTCTTGTTACAATAACTTCTACTTCATTTTTGAAAACCTTTCGAATGAATTCAAAAGATCCAGACTTACGTCTTATCAAGTAAATATCCATATATCTACTTGAGTCATTTATGAAGATAGATAAATCCACTACTTGCAACAACATTTATTGAACTACACACATCAAAATGTATGATCACTAATAAGTTTGTTGCTCGTTCCTTATGGCCTATGAACGGTATTTCAGTCACTTTACTTTTCGGAGGAAAGTTGCAAGTGTCAGATGATTCAAAATCAAACGACTTCAAAATCCATCATAATGGAATTTATCCATGCGGGTTTCTCCAATGTGACCCAATGCAGTGCCACACTTGTGTGGTATTCTCTTAGTCTTACGACATTTAGCGTCAGTGTTATGGATGTATCATATTACTATCAATATTCATAACATACGTCCCATCTAGATGGAAGCATGGCCCTTCATGTTATTCATAATACTGAACAATAATTGTTGTTTTTATGAACAACTCTTTTGCAACAAACATTGTGCAATGGGCTAGAGTGTATGAAACACTAAAATGAATTATGAAAGAAAAAACAGAGGTAATATATTATTATCATTATTCATAACATAAATCTCATTCCCAATGAAAGTATGGCCCTTATGTTATTCATAACATCGAACATCAAAAGTTCTCTTATGAACAACCTTTTTGCAAGATACCTTATGCAAAGGGCTAGAGTGTGTAAAACTCTAAATGAATTATGAAAATAAATACATACAGTAATACACCGATGGAAGGTATAGTAACATTTACTATGTTCCCTGTGTATACCTAAACCTCATTCCTGGCTAGTCTTTCAGGCCATAGTAGTTCTTACATCGAGTTGCAACAGAATGCAATCGAGCGGGTATCTTTGTGATTAACTCACAATACCCAAGAATTGGTGATTAACATGTTTAACCATAATTCCCAAGAACTATATCTTTGACGAGCTTTCTATACATCAAAAACTTGTATGACATTCATACATGAGCTGGATAATCCAGTCTTCTTTCTTTCTGCCTTTATACTTCTAACAGTTTAACTTTCAGTATTTCTCCTACTCTTAGAAGAAGCACCCAACTTAAGAGTGGCGTTAGCCCCGGACTTCCTAGGCGTGAAAGTTTCACTAACACCCTTCGGACACTTCCTTTCTCTTTAAGTTGTTGTTTTATTCACCATCATCATATGACAGGCGTTCTTCTGGATCCCTCTCTTATCAGTCTAATGCATAGTAAACTCCTTTACTAACAGTTTGCAAACAAACATTGCTTTGGATACCTCATATCTTTTAGCCTTTGTCTGTCTCTGAAAATGATTTTCAGATTCCATGAATATCACATAACTATCCAAACTTTCGAAGTTCGGGTCTCATGGAAGCAAACATATTGCATTTGACTGAAATGGAATTCTAGCTTTTGGATCGAAGGACGAGAGTCATACGATCCATAGCATTAGCGGGAGAATACCGAAAGTATGCGATAGGACAAAGTCCTTCTCGGCACTCTTGAGGACAATCCTCACATTATGTTACCAATCGTAAAGTTTTAACCAGATATATAACAGCTATTCAAAATTAATAGGGAAGGCGGAAACACGAGCCATTATTCTACAACTATTATGCAAAACACACTTAGAGAGTGTTCAAAATTAATTGCACTGAGAATTAAACAAGTTAATTCAACAGTGCGCTCCCACTCAAATCAATATCTCTCATAATTGATTTTGAGTGATACAAGATCCAAACTTCAATTCATCGCCATAGAATCATCATCTCATGACGGGAATTTTAATCGGTAGGCCAACTTGCCGATCACATCTCTATGTGACTCTTGTTCATCTTTCGATGCGTGTGTTCCGAGCTCATGACTTTCATGCCTGAACGTCAAGAGAACCAAGTGATCACGCTGCGAGGTCTCAACTCACCCGCCTCACACTTCCCTAATCGTTCGTACCCATGCATCCATGGCGCACTCCGAAAAGTTAGGTGCAGTGACGGTGCTACACTTGGGAGAACACTAACTACTTGATAATTTTGTGAGAGATCACCCTAATAAAAAGCGACTACCGCGCAATCAAGAAGGGTGCAACATAAGGGATAAACATCTCAGGCAATTCATAATAGCATGATATGGTATAGCCCTTTCTGACGGAGAAGTCTTGTATTTCTTCGTCCTTGGCATTCTCGTCGATGTTCACCTTCGCGAAGATTGCCACCACCTTGTCGATGCACCAGATAATATTGCTATCTCCATAGCAGATAAAATAAATGCATTACTTAAGGTTGACACACAGGTCATTAAAGTGCAATCATATGGCTCCAGCCATCATGCCGAATCATGACACGCAGGTAATGTTAATTAATTTACATCATATAGTCATCTCATACATAATCAAATTATTATGAGCACTGCTATACCACATCACATGCACAAGCAGACCCTCCTGCAAAACCAAGTTAGACGTCTCTAATCGGTTCAGCAAAAACTTGTTTTACGTGGCTTCTAAGGTTTCGAAACAAACCGAAGCTACCAACGTCCATCATCAAGTATGATAATCCAAGTCGCTAGATTAACATCGCGGGGTGTATGAGACACGAGATAATAAAATCTCGAGCCCCATACTGAACTTCGTCATACGCATGACCCCCGTGCAGATCATATCTGCATTGCCCTTTCGTCTGTGAAACATCCATCTTTCTTTAACTATGGTGGAACCCAAAGAACTGTTAGCACTTCGTTGATCTGTCAATCAGCATACTCAGGAGCAGCATGAAAGGATCACGGATTGCCAGAACTTTGTGAGATTCCACCATGCCGTCAAGATCAGGACTACGCAAATTCAGGGAAGCAACAAGAATATCAGGTAACAGATTTCATCTGCTACCCGCACAAATAATTTTCAGTAATAGAACTCATCTACTACCTAATTATATTGTGCAACACCCATACATCTCCATGTATTCTAGATCGCAACCTGCATCTACGCATAGCACGGCTCTGATACCACTGTAGGGTAACGCAGCAGAAAACAAAAATTTTCCGACCTATGCACCAGCCCAGGACCACTATGGAGACTGCATACAAGGTTTGATCATTTTCGTTACCGACTCGTAGCGCAGCGGAAGTAGAGTTTATGATGATCGGCGGTGCAGATCCCCGCAGCTAGGATTTACAACCTCCCAACCGCGAGGATGTATACCCTCATCCGTCACTCGGACAGCCCTCCGGGAGGCGGTCGGACAGTCCCCCGGACGGTGTCGCAGATAGCCCTTCGGGAGGACTCACAGAACTCGGACCGTCACTTGGACAGCCCTTCGGGAGGACTCACAGAACTCGGACCGTCACATGGACAGCCCTTCGGGAGGCACTCTCGAACAGCCCCTCGGGCACTAAGATCGAAACTACGACCTCTCTACAGAGTTGCACACATACGGTGTCATCTATCCGGCAGGGCTTCGCCGTCCAGAACTAGTTCCCACCGGAACCCAGACAGCCTTTCGGCTCTACGAAACTCTTTTCGTGGGAGGAAGAGAGAAGCCAGATTATGCATGGCACTTGTATGTGAGAATGAGTGAGTTTGGGCAGCCCCCTCCACCTTTATTTATAGGAGAAGGAGGGGTGGAGGGGCTGAAATTTCAGCCACATCCATCCATGTCATCTCCAAGATATTTTGGAGCAAAAGCCCAAAAAGGTGGCTTTCCAAAAATTAACCCAAAAAGCACTTTCACTATTCACGACGACATTTTTCAGCGTTCGTTCGAACTGAAAATATTTATGTGGGCTTAGAACATTTCCAGTACCCACTAAAATAATTTTCAACGCGTTCTGGAACAATTCCAGATTAGTGATTTTCATCTGCGAAAAGCATCTGAAGTGGTTCCGGCAGCTCCGGAACATTTCCGGTTTTTCTTCCAGAAAATTCCCAAAAGTTTCCAGAATGATTCTGGCAGCCTCCAAGAATTATCGGGCATGTGCCGAAACTAATTTGACTTTATGGTATCCTCTGAAACAACTTTTCAGTTTCACCAGAACTCATCCGGTGACCTCTCTCTGCGGAACTTTTCCGCTGTCCGAAACTTTTCGGTGATTTTCTCTCAGACTCCCTGTCTAGTATTCTGCAGATAGATGACCCTTAAGCATGTGACCCTATAGGTTTGGTGAAGTATAGACATGACACGGAACCCTTTCCGATCAATGATCAACATCGGAGCCGTGGACACCCATATTGACCCCTATACCCACACGAATGAATATTCGAGTGAACCTCCAGTTGCCGTGTGCTATTCTTGTTGCTTCGCGATATGTTACAAATACCCGAGGTGAGACATGATGGCATCCCCGTGGGTCAACAACTTTTCCACTATGCCAGTTACCTCGTTACCGGTATTTGTTCTCTTTTCTCGTTACCGTGTTCCGGCATCCCCGTGATCAAATCACAAAGTGTCTGGCCAGACGATGATGGATACCGTAACACCGAGAGGGCCCAGAGATATCTCTCCAACGTCGGAGAAGCAAATCCCAATCTTGAGCTATCAAGTTACTTGACATACTTTTCCATGAACCCGTAAGCCGCCGTAATAGCCACCGATTTACGGATGACGTTTAACAAACCCCAAAGTTCATGAAGCAAGCATGAAGAAACTCGATACTCTCATGGTCTATGGAATCATGCAAACATTAACCATCTCTGTGTTATTAACCATTAACTTGTGACGAATGTATCTCATAGCATAACATCAATCGGGTCGATTCAACACAAATGTTCTTCTAACATTGTGCCCTCAAAGTTGCTGGCATAGACATGCCCATGATCAGGAAAACAGAACCATCATGCAACACTTGAGCCAGTCATAGAGGCTTGACTAGGAATACATTTTATCGTTTATTATCCCACACGTGCATATGAGTCTTCCTCCAAGCCTCGTTTTATTTGTAGACTCGAAAACCATAGCAGTTATAGCATGGAAGATAAACCTAATTATGAACAGGGAGATAATCAATAACATTTATTATTGCCTCTAGGGCATATCTCCTACATTGAGTAATATTCAAACAAAATGGTTTGCAGAGAACAGTGTTCAGTGACTTACATAACTTTAGTGAGCTGATGGAGCGGTTTACTGGAATTTACAGTTGCACTATTACATGATATGATGAGGAAGAGAAAAGTGAGGAGGGAATGGCAAATGGAGTGAGCCGATTGGAAGGGTGCCGAGTATGGTGCATACATGTCAGCGATGGTAGTCAGAACTTGATGCTGAGTACTGATGGCATGGTTACGTGTTTGGAATTCAAAGTGTGCACGTGGGAGGGTTACGAATGACCTGTTTCGTTGATGGTGATAATGTCCTTTTTTTACAGGTAGATTGTGATAGTGTGTTTTGATTGGAGACACAGGGACAGTGGGTAAAGGAAGAAGTAGAAGGGTGATTTGTGTCAAAGCACTAGAAGATAATGTCCCCGTGAAATTGGGTTAAAAAATTATTGCATAATGGCACGGGGAGTAGGTTATATTTCATTTTTCACCCGGTGCAACATACGGGCATTTGTACTAGTATATACTAATGCTAATATTAATAAATAAAGAATAACAGTAATATAAAAAATGAGTTGCGGAGATCCAACACATCTCAGCCATTCAACCGCATCTATCCAACGGTCTATGTCGCTTTGATGTTTAGCGCTAAGCATGTTTAGCACCCTTCCCTAATTGATAGCATACCTAATATCAGCGCTAACCAATTACTTATATCCTACCTAATATAAACGTGCAATTAATCTCTTGCCAAATATTAGTTTGCAATGCAATTAATATTAATTGTCTAATGTTACCGTGCATTGCATGTACACGAACGCTAGGATAATAAAGTTTCCATTCCCCCTCAGGAAAAAAGAAAATACAGATTGTAACACATCAAGAGATTTATATATTTTTTTCCCTTCCTATAAAAGTGATAGATTTGTTCATTACTAAAAAGATTCAAGCTGGTTGTTTTCATTAATAAAAATGAATCATGATGTCATATACTATTACCTCCGTCCCAAAATTACTTGTCTTAGATTAGTCTAGATACATCCGTATTTAGACAAATCTAAGACAAGTAATTCGGGATGGAGTGAGTAGTATATTTGTTCATTATTGAAAAAGAAAAGTGTGTATCACTAGTAAAAAACAGGGCTTTGGTCCAAGCTCGATCTACACATTAGTCCCGGATGCATTACGAACGGGGACTAATGTGAGTATTAGTCCCGGTTCGAGCGGCTAGGGCGCCGGGCAGGCATTAGTCCCGGTTCAAATGGGATCTTTAGTCCCGGTTGGAGACACCAACCGGGACTAAAGGGTGCCCTTTAGTCTCCAACCGGGACTAAAGGGTGCCCTTTAGTCCCGGTTGGTGTCTCCAACCGGGACTAAAGATTAGACCTTTAGTCCTGGTTGGAGCCACCAACCGGGACTAAAGGGGTTGAGGCTTTAGTCCCGGTTGGTGGCTCCAACTAGGACTAAAGGTTAGACCTTTACCTTTAGTTCCGGTTGGAGCCACCAACCGGGACTAAAGGGATTCTGAAAGTTTCTTTTCTGTTTTCTCATTTGTTTTTTGTTTTTAGTTTCTGTTTTAAATTGATTATATCTTTTAGGATATTTAATGTTTTTGAGTGATTATTTTTGCATTAGATTCAAAATTTTGTCTAGTTTCTGTTTGTGCCATTAGTTTTCACATTTGAATGATTTAAATTTGAATTTGTTCAAATTTGCTTCAAATCCTAGATTGTGAATAATTTGAGTTTAAAAATAATTTTTAATTTAATTCTTTTGCTCATAGTCACATATTAGATTGTTGTCATAGTAATATTTATTTGGTTATTTTAAGAATAATTTAAATTAGGATTTTAATTAAAACAATACTGTTTTGCTTATATAGTTGTTTTAGTCCTTTAATTGTTATTTTCAATTATTTTTAGTTAGTTCTTTCTTTAGATTTTAACATGTTGTAGTATGCTTCCGTTAGACAACAGTAGATAAATTTTTATAATTATTTAATATTATTTTTCTACTATTTTGTATTAATAGTTGTTTAGCCTTTAATAATAGTTGATAGAATTAGTTTTGCTATATTAAAAAGTAATTCTTATTGCCACTTTAATAGAACGTGACTCTGGCTTGGTTAACCTTAGTTGTGACTCTGGCTGGGACGGTGCTAGCAGATGTAGTCGACGGTAGGATTGGATGGACACCATCCCGGACAATTTTCAAACTCTACCCCCACCCCCCCTATTGCCATTTCAGTTTTGAAAAAACAAAAGAAAATGATAAAAACTTCAAAAATTAAAATTCTTCGAGATGTAGTTATGTTACTACATCTACTAGTTAGGAAAATTAAAAAACATAAATTTCGACATGTTTTGCAAAAAAGTGTTATGAAAAAGTAAAACGGCTATAACTTTTGCATACGATGTCGGAAAAAAACGTATAATATATCAAAATGTTCAGCACGAAAAGCCGGTTCTGATTTCGACCGCCGTAGGCCATTTTGCAAATTTTTAGAATCCTCAAATTCTGAAAGTAAAAAAAGTTATTCTCAAGTTTAAGTTTTTTTGAATTTTTGGTCAAACTATGGTCAAACTACTTATTCAAGAAATATTAGTGTTACTAAATCATTAATATTTTTTAGAATAATAGTTTCAAACTCAAACGGTGAAACGTGTGACTTCATGCTCAAGTTCAACTCCTAAGGGTTAATAGGATTGACAGCTTACTATTGTCAGGAAAACAACAAGTGCAGATTTGGAAACTAGGGGGAATAGAACTCGGAAGTTAAGCATGCTTAGGCTGGAGTAGTGATAGGATGGGTGACCGGCCGGGAAGTTAGATGATTTGGAATGAGTGCTCCACACTTGAGCAGTGATGAGGGGTGATTAGAGATTAAATTGTTAAATAATTCAGAAATTTGAAAATTGATTTTTTTTTAAAAATCAAAAAAAGATTCAAAAAAAATTCAGAATTTTTTTTTCAAAAAAAATCTCCAACCCCGCTCCAGACAGCGGCCACGTGGAACTCCTTTAGTCTCGGTTCGTAAGCCAACCAGGACTAAAAGTAATGGGCATTAGTCCCGATCGTTTTGTCCCGGTTGCAGACCGGGACTAAAGGCCCTCTGGAACCGGGACTAAAGGCCCGTTTTCTACTAGTGTATGTTCATACGGCATTTACCCTCATTAATTGGTGTAGACAAAGAATCATGTTGTACTCTCCTGGTGCAAATACTGTTTTTCCATATTGTGCACTATTGCCGCGTCATTTATAGGTTTCGACATAAAACAAGATTTACAATGCCTCATATCAACCGTTGGCCTAAGCAATAAATATTCAAATTCACAGATGCTCTCTTTCTTTGTCTCACTACTCATTTCTTTTATCCCTTCATGATTTCTTGCTCTCATCAATGAAGAGATTAACAAGAGAAGCCGTGCATATAAATACAAGAGCAAAAATGAGAATCATGCCTCTATTCAAGCCTCTAAACCTGCCACTCAAATAAAATAACTCCTACAAACAAATGTTAGTAAAATATGTACAAGTCCAGTACAACGCACTTCCGTAATTGAATCAAAAGCGTATATGGCCTAAGCGTCGTCCCGAGACATGGACTTGAGGGTGGCTTTCATGCATAATCTAGATGAACACACATGAACAAAATCAACACACATCAAAATTAAGGAGCCACGGGGCGAAGCGGCAATCATGGCAACGTGCAAGGTTGCTAAAATATTGACTCGGGAGCTTCATATACCTAAAATGATTGTTTTGATTCCATAATTATCGTCAAATGAATCTTGATATCTTACACTGGAGTTCCAATCCGATTCAATATCATAGATCTCGATACCCTGCTATGAAATCCAAGTGAGAAACACGTTTGGAGATGCATTGGGACCTTGCGACAAAATTGATACTAGTTAATTGACTATGCGTTGCAATGGGGGCCTACATATTATGTTCGTTCATCACTAATCGTGTATCATATACTTCTAGATCCTCATGTAGCACTATCGACCTTTTGGAGCATTCTTCTTCCTCCTCCTTCACCCACTATCTCCGTGCCTCTCCCTCCTCACCCCACAAAAAACCACTACATCAACCTGTCAATGGAGCATCTAAATTGCAATCCCTTCAACCCCCCACACACACGCTTCGATTTTCGAACACAAAACTTTGTGGTTTGGACATACCTCATGTGAGGGTACCCCCCCTCTCTCTCTCCATTATTTGTTTTCGTTAATCACCTCGGAATACATAACTTGGTCATCCATGTTTTTTAGCATAATACATTGTTTTCAAGAAGACAAAAATAATTGTACATTATAATCGAATATGACTATTGAGCTCTGGCACATATGTGCCCTTTAACGGAGTTGTTCATTGCCTTCAAGATTTACTATGTGCCTCGTATTATTGGGGGTATATCGCTATGTATTCTGAAATACTCTTGGCCCACACCATCCTGGCAGTTAATGTGACCCTTGACATTTATTGGCACCTGGTATATATGCTATCTCATGGTCTAGGCCACTGCTCCATCGACAGCTTGCTCATGGTTGAGTTTCCCACACAGGGACCTCAACCAACGCTTGTTGAATGGTACATTGCCCATTAAACTGAAGAAACTACAACCTATGAAGGTTATGATGCTATAAACTTTACCCAGGTTAATATTGTTCTCCCCTAGCTGCTTCACAAGGTCTCTGTTGTACAAAAATTTGAATTGCTCAAATTTGGAAGATTCAAAAGTTGAAACTAATGATGTTACTAGATAGTCAAGATCAATATGAACATCTAGGAGAAAGAATCACTGGATTTGGTTCATCGGATCAAGAGATATAAGTAATTCAATATGGCATTGAATCTGCTTAGAACGCTGTCGTGGCAACATTTTTTGCACTAGTGGAGTAATCTGGCTATGATCAAAATTATATGTTCAAAAGCTAACTCTAATGTTACCAACGGAAATATTACTTTGATATGAATCCAATTTGAAATTTGCCAAAAGTTGATTTTGGTAGGTTCACTGGATATTTGGGATCAAGATGAAAATGTGGGCATTGGTTTCATCAAATTTCGATAAACAAGCGAAAAGATATGGCTAAAAGAATTCTAGGACTAATTTGTAAATATAGGAACTAATCGGTAACCAACTATTATATTATATAAAGAAGACTCGACTACAGAAGGAATAGGTAACTTAATGGAAAAATTGATTTGTAGCATTGAGTAGTCTAGGAATAATGAACTACGAAAGTATAAGAGAAGATACAAAGACAGGATACGAAAAGATGCCTTTAGAATGCAGAGAGAGGACGACTTCAAGAATTCTCACGAAGAAAGAATGTGTTTAATAAAGCTAGTCAAACCAAAATTTGGGTGCCCTTAGGTCTCTATATATAAATTAAAAGTCTACTAGATGGTCAAAGAATTGGCAATGGACTAAACGGAAGTACACATAAGAGCATCTCCAATAAAAGATGTAGATGCAAAAATAACTAATTTTTGCATCTTCGAGGCAGAAAAACCCTTCTCCAACAGATGATGCAGATGAAAAAATTACATCTCCATCTTTCAAAGATGTAAAATACAACACCTCGCGATGCAAATATACATGTCCACCTACAAGATCTGTATCTTTGCCATCCGCGTGCCAACCATTAACTGCCGTTTCCTTTTCCTCCCCTCCCTTCTTATTACTCCCACCTCCCGCCGCACCACCACCGCCCGCCTGCCGCAATAGCCCAATGCCAGATCGGGCGCCGCCACCGCCGCCGCTGCCGGCTCCGACGTTCCTCCGCCGTTGGCCGCCGCCTGACGCCGCTAGTTTTCCCCGCCCGGTTTGGCCCCGCCACCACTCCTCCATCAACCCCGGGTCATCACCTCCTCTCCTCCGACCCCCGGCCATCACGTCTCCTCTTGTCGCTGCCGACCGAGTCCCCCCCCCGCACCCCACTGCCTGACACCGCCACTCCTTCGCCTACATCCGCACACCGTCAATTCGACCGCGCTCGATCTCGCCCAACCTTGCCGCCCCCGTGTCGTCCGCCCTGTCGCCGCCACTTCGCCGCACGCCGTGACGCCGAAGAAGCTCCCAAAGGGCAAGACGGATTTCTTCGGCGTGCGGGCGAAGCCATCAGGCCACTTCGGCGTGGAGTTCTCCAACGATGGCCACCGCTTATGGCTCGGCACCTGTAGGGTAACGCAGCAGAAAACAAAAATTTTCCGCCCTACGCACCAGCCCAGGACCACTATGGAGACTGCATACAAGGTTTTGATCATTTCGTTACCGACTCGTAGCGCAGCGGAAGTAGAGTCGATGACGATCGTCGGTGCAGATCCCCGCAGCTAGGATATACAACCTCTCAACCGCGAGGATGTATACCCTCATCCGCCACCCGGACAGCCCTCCGGGAGGCGGTCGGACAATCCCCCAGATGGTGTCGCGGACAGCCCTTCGGGAGGACTCACAGAACTCGGACCGTCACTTGGACAGCCCTTCGGGAGGCACTCACGAACAGCCCCACGGGCACTAAGATCGAAACTACGACCTCTCTACAGAGTTGCACACATACGGTGTCATCTATCCGGCAGGGCTTCGCCGTCCAGAACTAGTTCCCACCGGAACCCAGACAGCCTTTCGGCTCTACGAAACTCTTTTCGTGGGAGGGAGAGAGAAGCCAGATAATTGCATGGCATGAGTATGAGAGCAAGGGGATGAAGGAGATGGCAGCCCCAACTCCTCCTTTTATAGGCCAAGGCAAGGGGTGGGGTGGGATGTTGAAATACCAAAATACCCAAGCTTCATGTCACACATGAAAGGGCATAATGGTAACACAAGGGGGGCACCAAGGGGACTCCACCATGGCAGCCCTTGGGCCGGCCCACATCTTGTCCCCCCCCATGGGGGGGCCCCCCAACAAGCCACCAACCTGTCTCCATGAAACATGCATGCTCCCTAGACAAAAAGCCACCAAACATGCAACCCCCGATTCGTGGGATCTTGTCCCCTCGCGCTTAGACAAGATGTTTTCCGCGAAACTTTTTCTGAAAAATTCCAGAAGGTCCCAGAACATTTCTAGCACCCTCTAAAATTATTCTGGGAACGATCGAAACATTTTCGGTGCGGTGGTTTTTATCAGCGGAAAGCATCAACAGCGGTTACGGCAGTTTCGGAACATTTCCGGTTTTTCTCTCTGAAAATTCGCAGAAGTTCCCAGACCAATTCTGGCATCCTCTGAAAATTTCCAGGCAGTGCCAAAACCCTTTTTGACCAAATAATATATTCCGAAACAACTTTTTGGTTTTACCGAAACTCTTTCGGTGTTCCCTCTCTCGGAACTCTTCCGTTGTCTCCGAAACATTTTCGGTGACTTTCTCTCAGACTCCCTGTCTAGCGTTCAACAGATAGATGACCCTTAAGCGTGTGACCCTATAGGTTCTGTTAAGTATAGACAAGACCGGAACTCTTTCCGATCAATGATCAACATCGGAGCCGTGGACACCCATATTGACCCCTATACCCACACGAATAAATATTCGAGTGAACCTCCAGTTGCCGTGTGCTATTCCTGTTGCTTCGCGATATGTTACAAATACCCGAGGTGAGACATGTTGGCATTCCCGTGGATCAACAAATTGTCCACTATGCTAGTTACCTCGTTACTGGTATTGTTCTCTTTTCTCGTTACCGTGTTGCGGCATCCCCGTGATCAAATCACAAAGTGTCTGGCGAGACGATGATGGATACCGAAACACCGAGAGGGCCCAGAGATATCTCTCCATCGTCGGAGGAGCAAATCCCAATCTTGAGCTATCAAGTTACTTGACATACTTTCCCATGAACCCGTAAGCCGTCGTAATAGCCATCCAGTTACGGATGACGTTTAACAAACCCCAAAGTTCATGAATCAAGCACGAAGAAACTCGATACTCTCATGGTCTGAGGAATCATGCAAACATTAACCATCTCTGTGTTATTAACCATTAACTTGTGACGAATGAATCTTATAGCATAACATCAATCGGGTCGATTCAACACAAATGTTCTTCTAACATTGTGCCCTCGAAGTTGCTGGCATAGACATGCCCATGATCAGGAAAACAGGACCATCATGCAACACTTGAGCTAGTCTTAGAGGCTAGACTAGGAATACATTTTACCGTTTATTATTCCACACGTGCATATGAGTCTTCCTCCGAGCCTCGTGGTTATTGTAGACTCGAGAACCATAGCAGTTATAGCATGGAACATAAACCTAATTATGAGCATGGAGATAAATAATAACATTTATTATTGCCTCTAGGGCATATCTCCTACAGACTCCCACTTGCACTAGAGTCAATAATCTATTTAATGCTAATGCACTTCACACCTATGGCATACCGGTGTAAATATGCTTCGCTTGTGGTATAGCCTGATGTCCAACGGATCTGACGATTTGAGCTCTGTTTGTATCTTTGCATATCCTCGCGTTTTCACGCTTTCACAAAATTCATATTTTGTGTGGACTTGGTTTTGTATGTATGTGAATCACAGGTCGAACCTGGATTCCTCAGACTGAGTTATGGAGCAACTACCTGCAGTAGTGTCCCATTGACAAAAGCCATCTTGGAACCATACTAAGTTCATGAATGAACTATATGATTCAACATCTTCTTTGTTGCTTTTAAAAGCGGCAACATACTTCGCCTCTGTTATAGAATTCGCCACAGTAACTTGTTTGGAACAATTTCCAACTACCGTGCCACCATATTGTGTGTTACACAAAAACCCTCAATTTAAATCGAAAATCTCTTGGAGCATGGATGAAGACTGTATCGATGTAACCTTTTACAACGAACTCTTCATGATCTCCGCTTGCGAGAAAACATGTCATCAGTGCTACTATAGTAGTCAATGACCTTTTTCACTGTTGTCCCATGATCAGTACTTTTGATCACTTTGGTATCTATACTCGCAACAACTTTGGGAGTATTGGACATATCTGGTTGTTTCACATACCATGGAATACATGATTAATCCAAACACAAAGGTGTGTGGAATCTCCATCATGTATTTTGCTCATTAGTGTTTAGGGACACCGAGTCTTGCAAAAACTCTTTCCACGTGACTTCGGCAAGAATCACTCCTTGGCGTTTTAAATGCTAAAAAGTTTTAGCATCTTTTCAATATGTATCTTTGCTTAGCCCCATCAGGTAAATCTATCTCCATAGATCATCATGCCTAATATCGAGGCTATTTAGCCTAAGTACTTCATCGAAAAACTATTTTCAAATGAAGTCCTAATTCATGTCAAGAAATTTATTTCCAATTAACAATGTGTCAAGCACACAACGTTTTTAGAAATATTGTTATGCTCCCACTTACTTTCTTGAATCACAAGCATCTTCGTTACCCATTGATGAAGTCAAAAACCCTTTTGACCATTTCATCAAATCACGAAGATTCCAACTCCACTTTGCTCTCTTCTGTCCATTGCTGGAACTCTGAAGTTTGCATACTTACTAGCATCCTCTGGACTGACAAAATACCTTGGACTGTAACACATGCAAGTCCTTGGTTTTATTTCCATCATATGGAAATCCTATTGTCATCCATGTTTCATATCTCATGACTGAAATATGTATTAATTGCTAGTTCAACCCAAACCGACTTTAAGCATCGCTACGGTGAAACAACCTCATCGTAGTCAACTCCTTGAACATGTTATTGCAACAAGTCGAGCTTTATGGATAAAACATTTTTATCCGTATCAGTTTTAAGTTCCATAAAATTCGTTAGACTCTAAGTCTTCCGAAAGGTGTATCAAGATTTTAATCTTGAAACATTTATATGGAAACTATCTCGGATTGTATTGGCATTTAGCTAATTCCAGAGTCAGGGCCCATCAACGCTTCCTTGTGTATCGTAGGTATACTGTTGTCTAACAACAATATCTCGTCTGCGCACCTGAGAGGTTTGCACGAGCCTTGCCTACGTGGTTTAGCTGCAAGTTCGACCGAGGTCCACACATTTTATTGTAGAGACTTCCGTATCAGTCGCAGTAGGAAACCTGGAATTACTTCCAAGGTCTCTTTCCTTTGATCTGATGACGAAGATACTGTTTATCTCGTCGAGTTGCACTATTCTCCCACTCACCTTTTTGAAAGAACCATTTTCTTCAAAAAGCATACCGTCCTTTGTGGCAAACCTATTTGCCTCGGTATAGTGAGGGAGGAATACCCAATGACTTGGGATAACCTACAAAGTAGCACTTGTCTGATTTGGAATAGGTTTGTAACCTTTTACACAAGCCCCATATTCCAAATGTTTAAGAAAAGATATAACATGGTTGGGCGTACCATACCATGGTCTCATTTCAACAGACCTGATGGAGCTCTTTTCAGTGTAAAAGCCGCAGTCTCTAAAGCATCACTCTTTAAAAGGGATAATGGCAAATTTATTTATGTCATCTTTGATCTTACCATGTCATAAATGGTTCGATTACATCTTCACAGACTTTCCACTTGCAGTGGTGTTCCGGGAGGTGCAAGTTATGAAACCCCTTTCACAACTCATCAGACATTCGCTAAACTTGTAACTCAAATATTCCTTTCTGCAGTCGAATTGTAGAAACATAATCTTCTTGTTACAATAACTTCTACTTCATATTTGAAAACCTTTTGAATGAATTCAAAAGATCCAGACTTACGTCTCATCAAGTAAATATCCACATATCTAGTTGAGTCATTTCTGAAGATAGATAAATCCACTACTTGCAACAATATTTATTGAACTACATACATCAAAATGTATGATCACCAATAAGTTCTTTGCTCGTTCTTTATGGCCTGTGAACGGTATTTCAGTCACTTCCCTTTTCGGAGGAAAGTTGCAAGTGTCAGATGATTCAAAATCAAATGACTTCAAAATCCATCATAATGGAATTTATCCATGCGGGTTTCTCCAATGTGACCAAATGCAGTGCCACACTTGTGTGGTATTCTTTTAGTCTTTATGATATTTAGCGTCAGTGTTATGGATGTATCATATTAGCATCAATATTCATAACATACGTCCCATCGAGGATGGAAGCATGGCCCTTCATGTTATTCATAATACTGAACAACAATTGTTCTTTTTATGAACAACCTTTTTGCAACAACATTGTGCAAGGGGCTAGAGTGTAAAACTCTAAAATGAATTATGAATGTAAATCCAGAGGTAATATATTATTATCAATATTCATAACATACATCTCATTCATAATGAAAGTATGGCCCTTATGTTATTCATAACACCGAACATCAAAAGTTCTCTTATGAACAACCTTCTTGCAAGATACCTTATGCAAAGGGCTAGAGTGTGAAACTCTAAAATGAATTATGAAAGTAAATACATAGGTAATACACCGATGGAAGGTATAGTAACATTTACTATGTCCCATGTGTGTATCTTAACCTCATTCCTGGCTAGTCTTTCAGGCCATAGTAGTTCTTACATCGAGTTGCAACAGAATGCAATCGAGCGGGTATCTTTGTGATTGTCTCACAATACCCAAGAATTAGTTATTAACATGTTTAACCATAATTCCCCAGAACTATATCTTTGACCAGCCTTCTATACATTAAAAACTTTGTATGACATTCATACATGAGCTGGATATTCCAGTTTTCATTCTTATTGCCTTTATACTTCTAACAGTTTTAACTTTTAGTATTTCTCCTACTCTCAGAAGAAGCACCCAACTTAAGAGTGGCGTTAGCCTTGGACTTCCTAGGCGTGAAAGTTTCACTAACACCCTTCGGACACTTCCTTTCTCTTAAGTTGTTGTTTTATTCACCTTTTATCATATGATAGGCGTTCTTCTGGATCCCTCTCTTATCAGTCTAATGCATAGTAAACTTCTTTTACTAATAGTTTGCAAACAAACATTGCTTTGGATATCTCATATCTTTTAGCCTTTGTCTGTCTCTGAAAATGATTTTCAGATTCCATGAATATCACATAACTATCCAAACTTTCGAAGTTCGGGTCTCATGGAAACAAACATATTGCACTTGACTGAAACGGAATTCTAGCTTTTGGATCGAAGGATGAGAGTCACATGATCCATAGCATAAGCGAGAGAATACCAAAGTATGTGATAGGACAAAGTCCTTCTTGGCACTCTTGAGGATAATCCTCACATTACGTTACCAACCGTAAAGTTTTAACCAGATATTTAACCGCTATTCAATTTTAATAGGGAAGGTGGAAACGCGAGCCATTATTCTACAACTATTTTGCAAATCACACTTAGACAGAGTTCATAATTAATTGCACTGAGAATTAAACAAGTTAATTCAACAGTGCGCTCCCACTCAAATCAATATCTCTCATAATTGATTTGTGAGTGATACAAGACCCACACTTCGATTCAACGCCATTGATGTGGACATCACTGATGACGAGAATTTCAATTGGTAGGCAAACTTGCCGATCACATCTCCATGTGACTCTTGTTCATCTTTCGATGGGTGTGTTACGAGCTCAGGACGATCCTGCCTGAACGTCAAAGACAACCAAGTGATCTTGCTGCAAGGTCTGACCTCACCCGCCTCATTCCTCTCGATTCGTTCGTACCCATGTGGACATGGCGCACCCCGAAAAGATATGAATTACAGACGGTGCTACACTTGGGTGAACACTAACTACTTTGATATTTTGAAGTGAGAGATCACCCTAATAAAAAGCGACTACTGCGCAATCAAGAAGGGTGCAACATAAGGGATAAATATCTCAGGCAATTCATAATAGCATGATATGGTATAGCCCTTTCTGACGGAGAAGTCTTTCAATTCTTCGTCTTCGGCATTCACGTCAGTGTTCACCTTCGCGAAGATTGCCACCACCTTGTCGATGCACCAGATAATATTGCTATCTCTATAGCTAATAAAATAATGCATTACACAAGGTTGACACGCAGGTCATTTAAAGTGCAATCATATGGCTCCAGCCATCATGCCAAATCATGACACGCAGGTCATGTTAATCAATTTACATCATATAGTCATCTCATACATAATCAAATTATTATGAGCACTACTATACCACATCACATGCACAAGCAAACCCTCCTGCAAAACCAAGTTAGACGCCTCTAATCGGTTCATGCAAAAAATTGTTTTTCGTGGCTTCTAACGTTTCGAAACAAACCGAAGCTACCACCTACCATCATCAAGTATGATTATTCAAGTTGCTAGATTAACTTCACGGGGTGTATGAAACACGAGATAATAAAATCTCGAGCCCCATACTGAACTTCGTCATACGCATGACCCCCGTGCAGATCATATCTGCATTGCCCTTTCGTTTGCGAAACATCCATCTTTCTTTGACTAAAGTGGAACCCAAAGAACTGTTAGCACTTCGTTGATCTGTCAATCAGCATACTCAGGAGCAGCATGAAAGGATCGTGGATTGCCAGAACTTTGTCAGATTCCACAATGCTGTCAAGATCAGGACTACGCAAATTCGAGGGAAGCAACAAGAACATCGGGTAACAGATTTCATCTGCTACCCGCACAAATAATTTTCAGTTATAGAACTCATCTACTACCTAATTATATTGTGCAACACCCATACATCTTCATGTATTCTAGATCGCAACCTGCATCTACGCATAGCACGGCTCTGATACCACTGTAGGGTAACGCAACAGAAAACAAAAATTTTCCGCCCTACGCACCAGCCCAGGACCACTATGGAGACTGCATACAAGGTTTTGATCATTTCGTTACCGACTCGTAGCGCAGCGGAAGTAGAGTCGATGATGATCGTCGGTGCAGATCCCCGCAGCTAGGATATACAACCTCCCAACCGCGAGGATGTATACCCTCATCCGCCACCCAGACAGCCCTCCGGGAGGTGGTCGGACAATCCCCCGGATGGTGTCGCGGACAGCCCTTCGGGAGGACTCACAGAACTCGGACCGTCACTTGGACAGCCCTTCGGGAGGCACTCACGAACAGCCCCACGAGCACTAAGATCGAAACTACGACCTCTCTACAGAGTTGCACACATACGGTGTCATCTATCCGGCAGGGCTTCGCCGTCCAGAACTAGTTCCCACCGGAACCCAGACAGCCTTTCGGCTCTACGAAACTCTTTTCGTGGGAGGGAGAGAGAATCCAGATAATTGCATGGCATGAGTATGAGAGCAAGGGGATGAAGGAGATGGCAGCCCCAACTCCTCCTTTTATAGGCCAAGGCAAGGGGTGGGGTGGGATGTTGAAATACCAAAATACCCAAGCTTCATGTCACACATGAAAGGGCATAATGGTAACACAAGGGGGGCACCAAGGGGACACCACCATGGCAGCCCTTGGGCCGGCCCACATCTTGTCCCCCCCCCATGGGGAGGCCCCCCAACAAGCCACCAACATGTCTCCATGAAACATGCATGCTCCCTAGACAAAAAGCCACCAAACATGCAACCCCTGATTCGTGGGATCTTGTCCCCTCGCGCTGAGACAAGATGTTTTCCACGAAACTTTTTCTAAAAAATTCCAGAAGGTCCCAGAACATTTCTAGCACCCTCTAAAATTATTCTGGGCACGATCCGAAACATTTTCGGTGCAGTGGTTTTTATCAGTGGAAAGCATCAACAGCGGTTACGGCAGTTTCGGAACATTTCTGGTTTTTCTCTCTGAAAATTCCCAGAAGTTCCCAGACCAATTCTGGCATCCTATGAAAATTTCCAGGCGGTGCCGAATCCCTTTTTGACCAAATAATATATTCCGAAACAACTTTTCGGTTTTACCGAAACTCTTTCGGTGTTCTCTCTCTCGGAACTCTTCCGTTGTCTCCGAAACATTTTCGGTGACTTTCTCTCAGACTCCCTGTCTAGCGTTCAACAGATAGATGACCCTTAAGCGTGTGACCCTATAGGTTCGGTGAAGTATAGACATGACCGGAACTCTTTCCGATCAATGATCAACATCGGAGCCGTGGACACCCATATTGACCCCTATACCCACACGAATAAATATTCGAGTGAACCTCCAGTTGCCGTGTGCTATTCCTGTTGCTTCGCGATATGTTACAAATACCCGAGGTGAGACATGTTGGCATTCCCGTGGATCAACAAATTGTCCACTATGCTAGTTACCTCGTTACCGGTATTGTTCTCTTTTCTCGTTACCGTGTTGCGGCATCCCCGTGATCAAATCACAAAGTGTCTGGCCAGACGATGATGGATACCGAAACACCGAGAGGGCGCAGAGATATCTCTCCATCGTCGGAGGAGCAAATCCCAATCTTGAGCTATCAAGTTACTTGACATACTTTCCCATGAACCCGTAAGCCGCTGTAATAGCCATCCAGTTACGGATGACGTTTAACAAACCCCAAAGTTCATGAATCAAGCACGAAGAAACTCGATACTCTCATGGTCTGAGGAATCATGCAAACATTAACCATCTCTGTGTTATTAACCATTAACTTGTGACGAATGAATCTCATAGCATAACATCAATCGGGTCGATTCAACACAAATGTTCTTCTAACATTGTGCCCTCGAAGTTGCTGGCATAGACATGCCCATGATCAGGAAAACAGGACCATCATGCAACACTTGAGCTAGTCTTAGAGGCTAGACTAGGAATACATTTTACCGTTTATTATTCCACACGTGCATATGAGTCTTCCTCTGAGCCTCGTGGTTATTGTAGACTCGAGAACCATAGCAGTTATAGCATGGAACATAAACCTAATTATGAGCATGGAGATAAATAATAACATTTATTATTGCCTCTAGGGCATATCTCCTACATCACCTACCCCACCGCCCACATGGCCGCGCGTGCCTACGACGTGGATGTGTGGCGTGCCGAAAGGCCTAAGACGAACCTCAACTTCCTAGAGATCGAGACCCGGGCGAATGCAGAGATGCTCGTGCCGCGGGGCATTCGGATGGAGGAGATACCAAAGAACACTAGTAGAAAAACGACCTTATGTTCAGCTCATTAGTCTCGGTTTGACAAAGGCCCGAGACTAATGTGACCATTAGTCCCTGTTCCAACGGCTAGGGCAGGGGCATCATTAGTCCCGGTTCGTGTTGAACCTCTACTCCCGGTTTGTGTCACAAACCGGGACTAAAGGGCTAGTGGCAGGCTTGTGTCAGGCTTAGGCCCCCATGAGCACATTTAGTCCCGGTTCGTGTCACAAACTGGGACTAGAGGTGCACCTTTAGTCCCGGTTTGCATCACTAACCGGGACTAGGGAGATCACTAAATATAGTGCTTCATCCAGCCCGAGCCGAAGCTCTCTGTTTTTCCCCTTTCCTCTCCTCTTGCTCGAGCTCATCTCCATTTTTGCCAAAATTTGTCAAGATTTGAAGGCACCCCATGCATCCAAGTCTTCACAAAGGTTAGCAACTTTGTCCTTTCATCTCTCATTGCTAGATTACCTCTTGCAATGCTCTATAAGTATAGTGATTTGTGGGTTTTAGTTTGGGAGTAATTATATGTGGTAGTTTATTTGATTTATATGCAATTTGAGCTCAAATTAACTTCTTAGTTTGCATATGTAGGTGTGGTTTACTTAGTACTTTCCCGTCCCCGTCCTAACCACCGTTGATTGCCCGCACCGTCCCGTCGCCGGCACCACCTTGGTGAGCCTCTTGTTCTTATCCTTTTTATAAAAAAATCATGTTTGTGTGATTTAAATAGTTACTTGTATAATTTTCTTACCCGTACGTTGTTTGTTATACATAGTGGCATGGTTTTGATATCCGTCCCCGTTGGCCCTCATCCGGTTTATGATTCGGATGTGGTATATTCTCTTTTATAACTATTTGTTGCATTTCGTGTTTATGACAATTATGCCCATCAAGTTGACATAGATATTTTTATCTAGGAGGTATGTGAACCATAAATTGCAACAGACCCTCTTGTCGAGAAGTTAAATTTAGTTGAAAAAGAAAACAAGTATTTGAACGAAAATTTGAAAAGAATTGAAGAAGAGAAGATGAAACTGGAGTTTTATGTTGCCGATGTCGTCGATGATCACAAGATCAAGATGGATGCAATGCGCTTGAAGATTAGAAAATATGACATTGATAATGAGGCTTGGTATCATTATGCCGTTGGATCAATTGTTACCTTAGTTGCGATCTTGATTGCATTTGTTGTTGCATTTAAATGCTTTAGCTAGAGAGTTTGTATGTTGTTTTATGAGAATAAGTGTGTATGAAATTGATGTATCAACTTGTATTAATTTGGTCTTTTCCGTGTTGTGTAATGAAGATGAGCTGGCAATAGATGTACAATGACCGATGCTCTCCCCAGTTCATTAATGGCGTGCATACTTTTCTGCTTGCGGCTTAGGCAAACAAGCGTCCAGATGGTTTTATGTGCTGTCCATGTGTTGTCTGTAAGAATGATCACAATTACTCTAACTTGAGAACCATTCACGTCCACCTGTTTACGTCCGGTTTCATGTCCGGCTATAACTCTTGGACCAAGCACGGAGAAAGAGGGGTTCTAATGGAAGAGAATGAAGAAGAAGAGGATGATGACAGCTATCCTGGCCATAGGTTCCCTGAATACGATGGTACTACAATCGGGGAAGAAGCTGAACCGGCAATGGGGGAAGAAGCTGAAGAAGAGGCATCAGATGAGCCCACTGATGATCTTGGTCGGGCCATTGCCGATGCAAAGAGAAACTGCCCATGTGGAAAGGAGAAGCTGAAGTTGCAGCGCATGTTAGAGGATCACAAGAAATTGTTGTATCCAAATTGCGAAGATGACAAGAAAAAGCTGGGTATCACACTAGAATTGCTGCAATGGAAGGCAGAGAATGGTGTATCTGACAAGGGATTTGAAAAGTTGCTGATAATGTTAAAGAAGATGCTTCCAAAGGACAACGAATTGCCCGACAGTACGTACGAAGCAAAGAAGGATGTCTGCCCTCTAGGATTAGAGGTGCAGAAGATACATGCATGCCCTAATGACTGCATCCTCTACCGCGGTGACTACGAGGATTTGAATGCATGCCCGGTATGCGGTGCATTGCATTATAAGATCAGCCATGATGACACTGGTGATGTTGAGGGCGAGTTCCCTGGGAAGAAGATTCTTGCCAAGGTGATGTGGTATGCTCCTATAATACCATCATTGAAATGTTTGTTCCAAAACAAAGAGCATGCCAAGATGATGCGCAGTGGAGAAAAATCGAGAGAAAGTGGGAGGACTTTGCAGATGACGCAAGGAACGTATGGTTTGGTTTCAGTGCAGATGGCATTAATCCTTTTGGGGAGCAGAGCAGCAATCATTGCACCTGTCCTGTGACTCTATGTATCTATAACCTTCCTCCTTGGTTGTGCATGAAGCGGAATTTCATTATAATGCCAGTGCTCATCCAAGGCCCTAAGCAACCCGGCAACGACATTGATGTGTACCTAAGGCCATTAGTTGAAGAACTTTTACAGCTGTGGAATGGAAAAGGTGTACGTGTGTGGGATGAGCACAAACAGTAGGAATTTGACCTACATGCGTTGCTGTTTGTAACCATCAATGATCGGCCTACTCTCAGTAACCTTTCAGGACAGACAAACAAGGGATACCACGCATGCACGCACTGTTTAGACGATACCGACAGTATATATTTGGATAAATGTAAGAAGAATGTGTACCGGGACATCGTCGATTTCTTCCGATCAAGCATCTCTTAAGAAAGAAAGGCAAGCATTTCAAAGGTGAGGCAGATCATCAGAAGAAGCCTTGCCACCGTACTGGTGATGATATACTTGATATGGTCAAGGATTTAAAAGTAATCTTTGGAAAGGGTCCTGGCAGACAATCTGTTCCGAATGACGCTGACGGACGCGCACCCATGTGGAAGAAGAAATCTATATTTTGGGACCTACCCTATTGGAAAGACCTACAGGTTCGCTCTGCAATCGACGTGATGCACGTGATGAAGAATCTTTGCGTGAACCTGCTAGGCTTCTTAGGCATGTATGGGAAGACAAAAGATACACCGGAGGCACGGGAGGACCAGCAACGTATGCACGGAAAAAACGGCATGCATCCAAAGCAGTATCAGGGTCATGCCAGCTACGCTCTTACCAAAGAAGAGAAGGAAATATTCTTTGAATGCCTGCTCAGTATGAAGGTCTCGTCTGGCTTCTCGTCGAATATAAAGAGAATAATAAATATGGCAAAGAAAAAGTTCCAGAACCTAAAGTCTCATGACTGCCACGTGATTATGATGCAACTGCTTCCGGTTGCATTGAGGGGGCTTCTACCGGAAAATGTTCGATTAGCCATTGTGAAGCTATGTGCATTCCTCAATGCAATCTCTGAGAAGGTAATCGATCCAGAAATCCTACCAAGGTTACAGAATGATTTGGTGCAATGTCTTGTCAGTTTTGAGTTGGTGTTCCCACCATCCTTCTTCAATATCATGACGCACGTCCTAGTTCACCTAGTCGATGAGATTGGCATTCTGGGTCCTGTATTTCTACACAATATGTTCCCCTTTGAGAGATTCATGGGAGTCTTAAAGAAATATGTTCATAACCGTGCTAGGCCAGAAGGAAGCAACTCCAAGGGCCATGAAACAGAGGAGGTCATTGAGTTTTCTGTTGACTTTATTCCTGACCTTAAGCCGATTGGTGTTCCTGAATCGCGGCATGAGAGCAGACTGGGTGGAAAAGGCATGCTAAGAAGGGACCAAGTAATATGTATGGACGGGCATTCTTGGGCGCAAGCACACTACATAGTTCTACAAAATTCTGCCTTGGTGGCTCCGTATATCGAGGAACACAAGAATATTCTATGATTCAAATACTCGGAGCAGTCTGACGACTGGATTACACATGAACAAACGCGGACTTTCACCAGTTGGTTGCAGACATGTCTCATGCATGACTACACTGTTGCAGATGAGCTGTACTTTCTGTCCAAGTTACCATCTTTGACTATATTGACTTTCAAAGGGTACGAGATAAATGGGAATACATTTTACACGATCGCCCAAGATAAAAAGAGCACCAACCAAAATAGTGGTGTCCGCTTTGATGCAGCAAACACCAATAGGACAAAGGACACATATAATGGTTACATAGAGGAGATATGGGAACTTGACTATGGAAGTGGTTTGAAGGTCCCTTTGTTTCAGTGCAAATGGGTCAATCTGACAGGATGCGGGGCAAAGGAAGACCCGCAGTACGGAATGACAATAGTGGATCTCAACAATCTTGGGTATGCAGACGAACCATTCGTCCTAGCCAATGATGTGGCGCAGGTTTTCTATGTGAAGGACATGTCTACCAAGCCGAGAAAAAGAAAAGATAAGGAAGCGAATACATCATACGATGAGCCAAAGAGCCACATAGTTCTTTCAGGGAAAAGAAACATCGTGGGAGTGGAGGACAAGACAGACATGTCAGAAGATTATGAAAAGTTTCATGAAATTGCTCCCTTCATAGTGAATATTGACCCGAGCATCCTGTTAAATGATGAAGATTGTCCATGGTTACGGCGCAAAGGGACACACGTGAAGAAAAAGTTTTATACCCCAAGAACCCACTCTGGGATGTGACTGGCTTCACCGTCATCACTTTCTTCTCTAGTGAGTTTCCGGACTTATATATCTGGGAAGTCCCACTTCGAACAAACCGGAGGGAATCTTTGTAATAGTTAGGGTACTTATGTGTTTTGGCATTTGAAACGCGAAGAAATATTATGTCCAAACAAAATATTTCATGCATGATGTAGGACTTCATTTGCTATTTTTCATGCATTTACTGATTTTTTCGAGCTAAATGACCCTGAAATTGAAAAGCACTAAAAATGAACTCTGAAAAGGTTGAAAGTTGGCATGGTATCATCATTTCACCCACATATCATGTGCTAAAAAGTTGAGAGGGTTACGGCAAAAACTGAATGCACTTCGTGTACAAAATGGACAATATCTTTTGAAGTATCAGGATTTCGGACGAAAACTCATCTGTTACAAAGGCATTTCATTTTTTTAAATAACCTAAGAATTACCAAATTGAATATAATGATAACACACACTAATATTAAACAGCAGAAAAAAGAATCACTCAAAAATCTATTTTTAAAGTAAAGCTATTCACAAACTAGTGATTCACACAAATTTCAAATAATTCAAATTTAAAATATTCAAATTTGAAAACTACTGGCACTAACAGAAAGTTTATAATTTTTGTGACCTAAAGTAAAAAGATTCACTCAGAAACTCTAAATATTTGGATGTAAGTAGAAACAAAAGAAAATAAATAAAGCAAAAGACAAAAAATGGAAAATAAATTAAAAAAATGTCCGCCTACTGGGCCGCCACGGCCTGCATACGACTATAAACCCAACTACTAGTTGGGCCAGGATGCAGGCCCGCACGACCCAGTAGGCCCCACAGGGCAGCACAGGTTCGGTAGGCCCACAAAGGCCTGCTTAGAGTGGAGCACGACAGGGTAGCCGCGGCGGGGCTTATAAACCGCTGCGAGCTCCTCTCAACTAGCGAGGTGGGACTAAACATTCGACACGGGAAGCAAACACCTTTAGTCCCGGTTAGTGGCTCCAAACGGGACTAAAGACCCCCCCCTTCAGTCGCGGTTGGAGCCACCAACCGGGACTAAAGGCCTGGGCTTCCCGCCGCTTGGCCTGGGTGAATTTCACCTTTAGTTCCGGTTGGTGGCTCCAACCGCGACTAAAGGGGGCCTTTAGTCCTGGTTGGAGCCACCAACCGGGACTAAAGGTCTCTGTATATAAGCGCGCACTTTGGAAATTTGCAAACACACCATCAGTTTGCCCCCGACGCCGGCCGCCCGCGCCTCCTCCCCGAGCCCGACGCCGCCGCGCCCGCGCCCTCGACGTCGTGGCCGCCCCCGACGCGCCGGCCGCCCGCGCCGACATCCCTGAGCCCGACGCCGCCGTGCCCGCCCTCATCATCGCCACCCCCAACGCCGGCCGCCCGCGTCGCCTCCTTCCCCGAGCCCCGATAGACGCCAGCCGCCCGCGCCTCCTCACCGGCCGGTCGAGCCCCGTCGACGCCGCCCCGCGCCGGCCTCGACCCCGCCATTGCCGGCCTCTGCCTCGCCCGCTGTGAGCTCGCCGCCCCCTCGTTCTCCGACTATTTTTTTTGCATAGATTATTGTTTCTTTTTCATATGTATATATATGTATATGTATGTATATATGTATCTATGTACGTATACAATGTATGTATGTATTTGTAGATGAATGGTGGAATTTGCATAGATTGTTTCTTTTTCACTAGCTAGTTTTTTTTTCTTCTGTTTTTTAGTTTTTTAAACTTTTAATGTTGTATCATCATAGTATAGAAAAAATTTGGATTGAAAAAAGTTGCATAGGAAAAAGTTGACCATATATATGTATAGTATAGAAAAAATTTGCATAGAAAAAAGTTGTATAGAAAAAATATTTTAATGTTGTATTTGCAAAAGTTTGTCATGTATTTGCAAAATCAAGTGAACAAGAATTACAAAAATCATAATTAAGCATTTAAAAAAATGTTAAATTTTCATAGAAACATTTTTGGCTAGGACGATGCTCGGCCCGCATCCTTGTCGTCGACTCGTTGGCAACGACCTGCTTCAGAGGCGCCATCTCCGGGACTGGGCTCCACCGGGCTGGCACTGGGAGGTGCTACCTTCCGGGGCGCGCAGCTTGGTGAGGAACTAGGCTCCCGTCGTCGACCCGGAGCTTCTTTGGTGGCCGTCGCGTGGGCCACTTTCGATGCGGAGGCAGCCGGCCCCCGCGCAGGTGGTACGTCGCCGTGTCAGGGAGGAGGACGAGCACGTCCGTCGCTACATGGTTGCGTTGGACGTCAGGTTCTCCAATACCTGGCAGGTTCTTCAGGGATCTCACCCGAGCTATGATCCTGTGATGGTTCCTTCTCTTTAGGTGCCCACCGCCCACGCCTCAGGAACCGCGAGTGAACTAGATTCTTCGATAATATTCGATCTGTATTAGCTAGTGATGTTATATGATAATATTCGAGATGTATTAGTGATAATACTCGAGATGTATTCGAGATTAATTCTATTCGATAATATTCGAGATGATGTATTTGAGATTACATTCGATAATATTCGAGACGATGTATTCGAGATTATATTCGATGATGCATATTATTTGGATTATTCGAGATGTATTAGTGATATTTTCGAGATGCATAATTTCTACTATGATTCAGTTTTTCCTTATTGATTGCATTCTAATTTGAATACTAAATTGTTTTATCTTTCTTCTGGATTAGTTAAGCTATGGACGATACCGGCAGAGACGGAGAAGAGACCATGTTCGACATCGTACGCTCCCCGAGCCCAGACAATTCTCCTGAAAATGACGGCTCGCAATATCTGAACAATTCCGGTGAGGGTATATTAATATTTGATAAAGACGAACGAAGAGATGAAGGCCACAAGCGGGGCAGTACGAGGCCAGGCCAAAAGTTTATAGGCTGGCATAAAGTACAACATCGATGCCATCAAACCAAATGACGATACGCTTGCTCCTAAAGCGAATGCGGACAAATTTACTCGTCAGTGTGGAGTTATTGTCAGGGACCAAATCCCGATCTCCGTTCAAGAATGGAATAAGCCAGCAAAGGGAGATGAAGGAGTTAGTTTTGTCTCCGAAAGAGCAAAAGATCTGCTTTGGGAATCACTCATGTCACATTTAACCCTACCAGATCATTTGACAGATGCAGAACGGGAGAAAGTCAGGAAGAGTGCTCTTAAGAAGATGGCGATAGCATTCTGCAACCACAAGAAAAGAATATGGAACAAGTACGAAGCAGACGGAAAGCAGACTCCAGCATTCAAGGGAACACTGGAGAAGGCAAGAGATCACTGGGACTCTTTCGTGAAGTTCAAGGAACCAGAAGCAGCTAAGGAACGGTCTAGAATAAACAAGATTAATGCTATGAAAAAAAAAATAAGTGGCACCATACTCTGGGGCCAGGTGGCTACCAGGTCGCCCGGCCTAAGTGGGATCAAGCTGAGGAACAGATGATTGCTGCAGGGGTCACTCCAGTTACATTGAGTTGGCCCGACAGGTGCAGGACTTGGTTTTATGCGCATCGGGGGAAGTTGGACCCGAAGACAGGGCTGGTAATGGAGCGGGCAAGTCTTAAAGAAGCCTCTGACGCTTTACTTGTTGCAATAGAAGATGCTCGAACGGGGGCGTTCAAGCCCGAGAGAGAGAACAACGAGCTTACGCGCGCCCTGAAGAATCCTGAACACCCGGGACGAACACGAGGCAAAGGTGTTGTTCCGTGGTTTGAGGGGTTTGCGGATTGGAACACCACTTACAGAAGCCGTGCGAGAAAGAAGAAGTAGGACTAGGAGCAGAGGAAGCTGGAGGAGGAGCAGAGGAAGCAGGATGCAGACTGCATTCAACAAGTAGAATCAAAGCACGAGGAGTTGGAACACGCTTTCATGCGGCAGCAGGAGCAGCTCGACTCACTTAGCCAGGAAAGGGCGTCTCAGCGGCTGTAGCAAGATCCAGCATTGGATAGCACCGTCCCATCTATGCCGAGAAGTAGTGTGGGTTCCATCCCGGCTGATGATGCACTGCTGGCTAGATACCCCGTGGATGATATCAAACGTGCGACACCTTGTGAGCTACACGTTAAAGTGAAGAACATATCCATGAAGGTGGCAGACGGCTATGCTTTAACAAATCCCCTTGAAGCAACCTTCCATGGCAATCCGATTCCAGCTAGCTATGCTCGTGTCTGGGTGGATGCAGTGATGTCGGCATATGACGAGCTAGAGCTTGACATTCATGGAGGTAACGAGGAGCGCACACTGGGAGAGGACATACGTCATATCATTTTATGGAGAAAGGATTGAATCGTCTTTCCAAGGCCATCGACTCCTCCTCCAAGTCCGCCTCCGCGTCAGCCGACTCCTGCTCCTCCAAGTACGCCACCGCGTCAGTCGACTCCTCCTCCAAGTCTGCCACCGCGTCAGCCGACTCCTGCTCCTCCAAGTCTGCCACCGCGTCAGCTGACTCCAACCCTGCCCGAGACAGAGCGCGGCGCTAGTCCGCCACCGCGTCAGCCGACTCCACCACCCCACCCCGTGATGGAGCCCATCAGCGCGAGTCTGCCATATCGATCTCGGGCGCGTCAGCCTTCTCCAAAGCGGAAGAGAGCACCAAGCAAGAAAGACTCTCGTCCTGCCAAAAAGAAGTTGGCTTACGACAGGATTGACGAGGAAAATAAGGCCATAGTGGATGCCGAAGTGAAGGCCTTTTTTGCGAATAAACCGCCCCCGCCACCAAAGGAGAAAATACCTGAGGTAGTCATACAACACTTTATTGATAATGCTCAACCGGCTGTGAAGAGACCGGCCTCAGACTATGAGCGCTCTATTAAGAAGTGATATCATGCACAAAAAGAGAAGGAGTCGAGCTCAAGCTCGAGCCAAACAGTTGGTAAAAAAAGCGGGAAAACTGTTCCCCAGCTGGGAGAACAGGCAGTGCAATCGATCCCCCCGCTCATTGTACAACCACATGTGAGTACCGCCGATCAGCTGGTAATAATTGACGATCATAGAAGGCAGGTTAAAAAGACCAGTGTCAGTGTTGAACAACTCCTAGGCATCGAGTTTCTCCCCGGGTTTACAGAGGAGAAACTATCATGGAAATATGTCCCCGGCCAACCTCTGGTCAAGCCTGAGGAGATCCCGCTTCTATCAACGAGAATGCGCAGATTGCATGAGTGGTACCTGAGAGAAGTAAAGAACGGGCGAGAGGCCCTCATGGTGAAAGTCAAGGCAGAGCATTACTTCCATGAAAAAGATTTGTGGGTTGAGTTTCAAGAAATGTTTCAGTTATTCAATCAAGACGCACTCGACAAATCTGTCGTCAGTTGCTATTGTCTGTAAGTGATTTTTTTCTGTAATTTAAGTCTCTAGCTGTTCTCGTTCATTACCTATAATTATCCTCACTATATTCTTTTCTGTGGTATTATGCAGATGAAGATTTATGAAATGAAAAGAGATGGATGCTATGGCATTGGGTTCATTGACCCAAATATCGTTAATGAAGAGACATGGTCACGTCACAAAAAAGACACAGAGAGAAGCTTGCTAGAGTTTTTGAAGCGATTAAATACCCAACCAGAAATACTACTTCCTAACAACTTCGGGTGAGTGTTACTGTCTTGTACTACAAATTATGTTTTGCTTACTAGATGTTATAAGTGTAGTTGATGAGTTATGCACATGCCCACTTAATTATACAAACGTGTGCGCATGCAGTTTCCACTGGATCCTGCTAATCATTGAAGTTGACTTCGGAAAAGTTCAAGTATTGGACTCACTACTTAAAGAAACTAAAGAATACTCAATCATGAAGGAGATGATCGACAGGTAATTTCAATCATTATCACACTATGTCGGCCTCTTTAGTTCATTTCCTGATATCAACTAATTAATAACTGCTTTATTCATTTTCTTTGCCGGCGGGCATGGTTTGGCAAAAGCTCATCAAACAGGTTAGAGGCCCATGGAAACAAGAGCTGAAAATGGTGCGATCCAGGGTATGTAATTAAGTAGTACTAGCTACGTCCACGCATCTCTTTAATTCTAGTTTCAATACAATTATCATGCTTGATTAATTATTATCTGATTGAATTCTATTCTCGTAAAGTGCATGAGTCAGGCGTCGGGAATAATTTATGTGCGTACTACGTTTGCGAGAACATTCGCATTATGACGTCCTAAAGGAACACATCTGCAAGACAACTTTGGGTACGCAAACACAATTCAAAGTTCTTTTTATCATGATCTAATATATATACACACAACTAATATATTCATATTGATCTCCTTCTTTAATAAAGATGACGGAGATGCGGGATAAGCTCCTACCAACGGACCGCATACGAGCACTTCAAAAGGAAATTGCGGGATTTTTGCTTGACCAGGTCATAGATCCCGAAGGAGAATACCATTACACCTAATGCCTGCATGTAATGATCTGCAAATTGTAGGAGAAATTGTATATACCAAATTGTATATATATATATATGTGTATGCATGGTCGTACAAGAAATTCTATGATATATGATTGGTCGTATGAGAAATTCTATTATATATGACGTGTACAGTATGTGGTAGCAGTGGAACTTGACATACGACTGCAGTAGCGTAAAATATGTTTGAAATGAAAAACAATTAAATGGAAAACACAAAACAAAAAGGAAAAATAAACCATAATTCATAAATCCTAAAACCCTAAACCCCTAAACCTCTAGTCCCGGTTGGTGTCACCAACCGGGACTAAAGGTCTCCCAGCCACCGGCGCGGGCTCATGCCACGTGGTGGGCCTTTGGTCCCGGGCCGTGACGAACCGGGACTAAAGGGGGGGGGGCTTTAGTCCCGGTTGGTGGCTGATTCTGCACTAGTGGAAGAAGGCGAAGAAGAGGCCGGCCATTGTCGTTGGTCCCGGCGATAGTGACGAGGCGGCGATGGCGAGGTTCACGCGGGAGAATCTGGAGTATGATCAGGAGAGCAGGAGTATTTCTGGAAGCGCGATACGAGGAGGAGGAGGAGGAGGAGAAGGAGGACAAGGCCAACCCCTCGGTGGTGATTGTGACGCCCCCGAAATTAATCGGGCACTAAACATCCACGCAGCATGGACGATCAAGATCAGTGACTCACGGTATAATATCACAACACAACTCTACGACACAAAGGATAAACAAGAACCTTTATATTACAAGCCAGGGTCACGAGGACCCAAAATACATAGGTCATCAAAGCAAATATTATCTGAGTAAAGACATAGTTAGACAAGTTTTGCCTTAAGAAGGCTGAGCAAAACAACGACTCTAGATCGAAGGGCAAGGCCTCCTTCCTGGGACCTCCGAACTACTCCTGGTCTTAGATCTCCACGTAGTAGCCAAGCTCAGGATCCTCTGGCTCCTACGCTCCAACATCTGATCTCAATATGCGGGAAGAAGAAAAGAGGTAGCAAAGCAACCGTGAGTACTCATCCAAAGTACTCGCAAGACTTACATCAGAACTATGCTAATCCATCGATGTCAAAGGAATGGGGCTATATATGTGGACTAAACTACGGAAATGCTAGAATAAGGGGGAGAAGCTCATCCTATCAAAGACTAATCATCTGCGGCCATCATCTTGCAGCAGTAGAAGAGAGGAGCTTATATATAGTATTTAGTAACATGTATATATCAGCAACACCCAGAGATCCTTCCTCGACTACCCAGCGAGAAAGTGACAGAGTAGTAAAACAGTTAAGTAATACCATACTATCCGGTTCTAGTTATAGTAGATCAGGATACAACTCCAAGCGTCCTGTTACCGTGGACATGGCTATTCGAATAGATTACTTCCCTGCAGGGTGCACCACATTACCCAACACGCTCGATTATCTCTTGCCGGACACACTTTTCTGGGTAATGCCCGGCCTCGGCTGATCGACACACCGTAGACCAACCTAGACTCTCCAAAGAGGCCATCACGCCGGTCTAAATCCTAAGTACGAAGAGGTCATGGGCCCATCACCATAAGTACTCCTGCACGTTGTGAGGCTGGTCGGGGCCCAGGCGCGCCTCTGTATACACAAGCAGGCGTAACCAGCCCACCCCAACAATCCGCCCACATCTTTGAACTGTGACATCTGGATCGCTTTCGGAAGGAACGTACAATGCCGAGGGTTCCATATACCATTATCTCACATGGTGGTCAGTGCGTATAGGCCAGCGGCCAACACAGATCAAATACCCAAATCCGTTAGTGTATATTAGCATCTCGCGGAGACAACCAGGGCCGTTGCACCGACTGGTAACTAGCGGACCATGACCAGAGACCAGGCCCACCTCTCTACTAGGCGGTCTCCACCTGCCCTGTCGTTCCGCCACATTATGTCTCCCGGGTACCCTTGGGGTCAACCCGTCTTTATCATTGTAATAGTTGGGGTTCAGGTCCATACCATCAAGGTGAAACCGGAGGAATCACCCTCAATAGGTTTACCATGATATACTGCATGGCAGAGTCATCACCTAGAGTGAAATACGAGGAATCGCCCTCAGTAGATCACACTAGATGTGCTACACTACAGATTCGTCATCGAGAGTGAAATACAAGGAATCACCCTCAGTAGATCACACTTGATACGGCTCGGCAGAGTCATACAATTGTAAGGGCCTTTAGGGGTGTTCTGGTCTCGGTTCAATGGTCAGTCTTCTCGAATCACCCATATGGTATAGCATGGCAACACGGACAAGGATGTAGGCCACTGATGGACTATTAGACTACCCATACTAAGCATATAGGACAACAGGTAAAGTATCAACAGCAGGTTATCAAGACAGGCTATGCATGAGAATAGGAGCTATCGGAACAACAACAGTAGAAAAATCTAATGCAAGAATAAGAGGGAAAGAATGGGCGATATCTGGATGATCAAGGGGGTTTTGCTTCCCTGGAAGCTTTGTCGAGAAGGAAGGGTCGTCGTCGACGTAGTCGTACTCGGGGGCAGCGGCAGTCTCGGAGTCTACCGGCAAGAACAGACGGGAGGGGGGAAACAGACAAATAATAGCACAACAAATGCAAGATAATGCACGGCATGCCAAAATGGGGTGGTCATGTGCCCTAATGCATTACGACGCAATTTAAAAGAAGTGGAAAAATATCTGGTAATATTTTCCCAGATCCAAGCATTATTCGGTATGTTGATCCAGGTGCAAATGTTCAAGGTTCACTAAGTTAGAGGGGTGTGGTAGGTAAGTGGACGGCATATTCGGATTGCACATATTTTTCTGATCAACTTACATATTTCTCACGTCGGGGTAACCCCTCTCTCTCTCTCAATTATTGGTTTTCTTTTATCACATCAGAATACATACCTTGACCATCCATGTTTTTGAGCATAATACATTGTTTTCAAGAGGACAAAACTAATTGTACACTATAATCGAATATGACTATTGAGCTCGGGCACATATGTGCCCTTTATCTGAGTTGTTCGTTGCCTTCTAGATTCACTATGTGCCTCATATTATTGGGGATATATCGCTACTCATGGCCCACACCATGCATCCTGGCAGTTAATGTGACCCTTGACGTCTATTGACACCCGGTATATATGTTATCCCATGTTCTAGGCCACTGCTCCATCGTCAGCTTGCTCATGGTTGAGTTTCCCACACAGCAACCTCAACCAACGCTTGGTGAATGGCACGTTGCCCATTAAACTGAAGAAACTACAACCTATGAAGGTTATGATGCTATAAACTTTACCCAGGTTAACATTGTTCTCCCCTAGCTGCTTCACAAGGTCTCCGTTGTACAGAGATTAACATATGGTTGTGGGACAATTAAGCAGCAATGAACGATTGTGATTATCTCTCTGCTCTGTTATGTACCAGTCATTTTCCTCCGACTAAGTTATTGAATGAGAACTCGACACTCGCATCGGTACCAACATGTATTCTTCACCCCGTACTTTCCCTGAAAATAACAAATTCAATCAAATAGTCAAATTTTCTATACTTATGATAGTTAACAAAAATATTCACCACAAGTATTGACAGAGTGCTCACCAGACATCCACAAACTGTCTCCTGCATACACTTTATCATGTCCCCATGTAATCTGCTCATATATGATTCCAGTGCTCCCAAGAGTTGTAGAAGTCGTAGGCTTTGATTAACGAATCGAAGCTAGTTGCCAGAGTCGATATAATGACATTACCGCTAGGATTTTCTGCATAACTTCTTATTGCTTTCTCCGGCGGTCACCCTTGTTGGGCATGGTGTCCACTCGGCGTCGCTGAGCCAAGCCTGACTCTACATGGAGTTTATTGAGCACTTACATTACAAAAAATGAACAACGGAACCAAAGTTCGTGCAAAGTTCAGAATGCCGAAATTGATACACTGATCAGTAGACACCATGTTACATTATCTGAACAACCATGTCTAGTTGAAGTTACTTAGTTCAGCAATGCAGATAAATAGCATCCATGGTCCTAACTCAACATGAAATGCAACGATTCTTAGCAAAAACCAAATTGTCTCTAAGCATTGGAAACGAATCGTGTTTCATGTTTCCATTAGGAGCCTCAAATGATGAATCTTTGATTTCAACAAAAAAACATACCCAACCTAATTTATCATTGTTGCTTTGTGGTGATAGATCGCCTGGTTTTATCGTTCAGGCACATGAATGACACATATTCCATAATCGTCACCAATTAAATCGACCATAATACTAGAGTCTGCACATACCTCTGGGTCCATCCATGGGCAGATGGCTTTCTAGGTTCTTCTTGCCGGTTGACTGTTGAGATATAGTGACCAGTTCGCCCTCCCTCTTAGTAGAAGGGTTTCTTCCCCACAGATCTGGGTGTCCTCGCTCACGGCGTCATCGGGCGTGGTCTCCGCCGTCACTCTGAACGTCACATACTTTTCAAGATTCATGGGTCGGTTAGTGTCGCCCAAACCTTCTAAAACTGGGAGCCTGACCGACAGATTAACTAGAAAATTAAACTTTGCATCCAGCACACACAAAAAACAATGCATGGAGTAACAAAATGAAAATTATATACCAAGTAAAGCTTGGTACACTCAGAGCAATACTGAAGTAGATTTTTGGCTTTATCAACAAGTAAAAACAAGGAGCTCGATGGCACAAGTACAGAACTACTTCCAGGCCTTGTAGTCTCAAGGGCAGAGGTGACATTCAAAACTTCATGAACTACAGTGTGAAGTTTCTTACATAGTTCACCATGTAGTTGCACAAGTCTTTATATTCTCTAAGCTCAAGAGAGAGTTTGATTTGTATGTTGGTGATGCGGGTGCGATCGAGCGGGTGTTTAATGGATTTCGACAAACAAGAGTGTTATCATATACCATACAAACTTGTGCTGGTATTTATTTGATGTGATTTTCTATTTTCTAACAAAAGAGTGCACTTGCACATAACTACATAAGCATGACAATTCACAAGGCACCTGAAGTAGATCCAATGATCAAAGCTATGTTCATTGTCTTCCAATATCAGAAGAGAGCCAATAACATGATTCCAATCTCACTACCATATGTAAATTAATAGCTTTTAGTGGAATGAGGGGATCAACCAATTACCTTGACATTGCCAATCTGCAAATCTTCAATCTGCAAGAGAGCAATGTATTTTATAGATTGATTGCATTGGCCAATATATAATACAAAATAATAATAAAACTTCTATCAGACTGAAATACAAAATGAAGATGCCTATATCTCATAGTACAGTGTCCTGTTGCGAGCGAATACATAATGCCTATAATGTGCATATACATTTCTTGCGAAAGGGAACAGGAATATACGTACCAGCTATAAAGAAAGTCACATGGATGATATAGTGCACCACCAACTCTCATGTATAGTTCAACATGTTAATTGATTGTCATCCATTTTATAAATCAAAGCTTTGCTTCATCATCATATAGATATAGGTTGTAGTTGATAGCCCCTAACAAGAGAACAGGAAAACATAAGTAGACATGATTAAATAATACTTTAATGGCAGCAATATTTTTTCATATTTGAAGCAAGAATTAGGTCTCTTATATTGCAGACCAGGTAGTGGATAGAAAATAGATGCCAATGTTCAATGCAAGGGTAGCATATTATCATATCAGCAAAAAAGAACTTCAACGGATTCATTCGGAAACTCAAGTAGGGGACAATCTCTAAATATTTTATCAACTTCAACAAGATTAAAACCAAAAATGTCTCTTACCATGACAACACCCAATGTATGTACTCCACTTTCTCAATACATCTCTTTAGAGAATATCACGAGTTTTGTCATGAAAACAACAACTTATCCTTGCTAAAGGTTATCATTGTCATCAAAAAAGGATATATCACTATTAGGAGAAATCTTATAGATAGAACTTCAGCAGTAGCGTTGGTATGTGGGGCGGCGCTACTACCAATTAGTAGTAGCGCGTGACACAAACCGGCGCTACAGGTAGCAAGTTAGCAGTAGCGCTGGCCTGCGGACCGGCACTACTGCTAAGTGGTCCCACATCATGGTGTCGCCGTGCCCCATGGGCTTGCGATAGCAGCAACGCGGGTCAGGGGCCCACGCTACTGCTAAACTCGTTAGCAGTAGCGCGTGCTTTTGGCCCGCGCTACTGCTATGGCCAGCCCGGGCCCAGCTACCCGTCCCCACTTAGCTGTAGCGCTGGACCAGGACCAGCGCTACAGCAAATGCGGTTAGCAGTAGCGTTGATCCATGACCCGCGCTACTGCTAGGTTAAACATTATTCGCCCGTGCGCCTGTTCGTCACTCTCCTCTGTGCCACTCACTCCCACTCACTGCCCACGCCCGACCGTCCTCCTCATCCTCCCTCATCGACGCCGTCGCCGCATTGCGCCCGACCGTCCTCTTTCTCCTCCCTCATTGCCCCATCCTCGGTAAGCCTCCTCCTCCTCCTTCCTTCCTCCAGCCGCCGCCCTCCTCCCTCCAACCGCCAACCCTCCTCACTCCCCTCCAGTCGCGGCCCTCCTCCCTCCTCCTCCTCCAGCCGCCGCCCCACCTCCATCCTCCTTCCGCCCCCTCCATCTTCCGCCCTCCTCCCTCCAACCGCCGCCCTCCTCACTCCCCTCCAGCCGCTGCCACTCCTCCCTCCTTCCTCCCCCTCCATCTGCCGCCCTCCTCCCTCCAACCGCCGCCCTCCTCACTCCCCTCCAACCGCTGCCCCTCCTCCCTCCTCCTCCTCCACTCTCCAATGTACTTTCTAGTTTACTTAATTTGTTAAAAGTTTAGTTGGTAGAAACATGTATTGGACACTTAGTTGGTAGAGATTATAATTAGTAATAGAATAGAAAATAAATTATAGTAATAGAAATTTTTAGTAAAAAAAATAGTAATATAAATTGTTAGGTGCAGAAAATTTTCAATATAGTAATAGAAATTGCTATATGAGAATTTTTTAGTAAGTGTTGAATAGAGTAGAACTAGGGTATTTAGTTATGTCAATCTCACATTGCCTTGGATTTGCCAGAAAGAGAATTAAACGACATTTGGGGATGACTTTAAGTTTGTCGGGGCTCAATACATGACAGTCAAAAAATCAGTGAGGGAGAGTGCCCACCATATATGAGAGAGGACGAAGAATGCCGACTGTTGTCATGGGGGTCGCTTCTCCTTCATTCCAAGGTGCTAGACATTTTGGTGTAATGCACTTTGGAATGGAAGGAGGAGCTACCATAATCGATGGTTGCAAATGTCAGAGAGGAAGAATCCCGACTGTTTTCGTGGGGGTCGATTCTCCTTCGTTCCCATGTGCTAGACATTTTGGTGTAATGCACTCGGGAACGAATGGAGGAGCAACCATCACTGATGGTCGAATATATCAGAAACGGAGTGCCCACCATATACACCACGTGAGATGAGAGTTTTCAAGGAAGACTCGACAGACCGAAAGTCAACCTGTGATGAATAATAATGATCTGTCACTACTAGGAAATACCTTATAGGTAGAGGCTTATCAGTAGTGCGGCTCCACTTAGATCGCAGATAGTTGAAATATTTATTTGCAATCAAATTGGATATTCTCATGGGTTGCTATTTACTATCCATTTGAAGATTTGGATAGCATAGCTCACATAGTTATTTTTTGTGTGTAGGGAAGATCACCGATGTGCCGCTCGATGACACCCAGAAGATCACCGGCATCCTCGATAGTCATCCAGTGAGTAAATTAAGATGGTCTATTTGTTACTGTGATATGTGGAGTAGTGTTGTGTAGTACTAGCATGTGTATGTGCTTGCCCAAGTGCTATCTTGGCTTTTATTGTTTGCAGCGAAACTCCGAGTGGCCTATGTTTTTTTGGAGTGTTGATTAATTTCCGTTCTGGCAAATTTTAGGCGCTCGATATGTCCTTTTTAGCAAAGGTCATGCCGGATTTTTTCGTGAATTTTGGCATGACTTGTGCTAGAAAGTAGGAAATATGGAGTGCTCCATTTTTTATGTCATTGCTCCATATATATAACGTGTTGACTTTCAGTCTGTCGATGCTACTTGAGTGACTTTCAGTCTGTTCTTGAAGGAAGGATGCCGACTGTTGTCGTGGGGGTCACTTCCTTTCCTTCTTCCCGTGATATACCTTGGTAATGCACGAGAGAAGGAGGGGAAGCGACCATCACCGGCGGTCGAAATAACTGTGAGGGAGTGTCCACCATATACTATCGAAATATCAGAGAGGAAGAATCCCGACTATTGTCATGGGGGTCACTTCCTCTTCCTTCTGCTCGTGATATACCTTGGTAATGCACGAGAGAAGGAGGGGAAGCGACCATCACCGACGGTCAAAATAAATGTGAGTGAGTGTCCACCATATACACCACATGAGATGAGAGTTTTCAATAAAAGGCTCGATGGACCGACAATCAACCCGTGATGAATAATAATGATCTAATTTTGTTTTTGTAGTACATATATTGAATTTCTGAAGTTTAATCTTTGAATTATGAACATAGGACTTCTCTGGTGACGATAGGATCCCTGAACGCGAGTACTGCGGCGACGACCGGGGTCTGTGCGACGGGCCTCACCTGGAAGACGGTCGGCGCTTCAGTATTAAGCTCGACAAGACCTTTGAAGTTTATATGGTACGCAACGACGACAGGTCTTTTTCGTAATTAAGCATGACTTCTGCTTCTTTAACGTGTAATTTCCGCTTTCTACAATTCGACTAGTGCGTCCCCTGCCATGCAAGACGTTATGTCTTGGAGAAGCTAGATTTCAAAGATCCTGAGAATATGGAGATAAAGAGAGTTCATCTCAGGACCCATCATGGCTATGTTTTTCACGTAAAGCTATACAATGCGGTGACCTACTCTCATTTTGGTTGCTCGAATTGGGCAGAACTATGCAAGGCGTATGGTTTTCAGGAGGGTATGCATGTCACCTTTGATCTTGGTGATCCTTAAGATGACATCGACGAAGATAATATCGACATTTGGGTCGATGTTGATACACTTTCACTTCTACCTCTATGTGAGTTTCTCAAACATATTTATTAAGTAATGTATATTGTTTATTTAAAAATAGTTGACAGCTTATATATTTCCATTGACAGCTTATTTCCATTCTTCAAAAAATGTACGGAAAGTAGTAGACAAGACCTACTACGTTGATGGCTCTAAACTAACTTATGAGGAGAAAGATCATCTTGTCTCATTTATTATTGATGTTGTGACTTTCAATAAGAATTATGAAACTCCTCCACATTATGGTCAATACGTGCCACTAGTCCATGAGTTGAACTACGACAACATCCATGAAAATGGCATGGTAATATTTTTTACTATTATGACACCAATGCATCTTTTGCATACATTCTTCTAAAGCTAAACTACACATTGCTAACTACATTACTATTATGCTCTTCAACAGAAAATCCCGAAGGATTGTGTGCCTCATCTGATGCATACGAAAGGTCACATTGATGTTATTAGCTTATGGCCAAGTCTGCGTATGGGTCGCCGTTGTTCATACAAGATTTCTCGAACAGATGAAGACCTCACAATCAACGAATGGAAAAAAGTTATGAACAATCATAGGGAGCTACTTGGAAGCAACATTGTGCGAAGCCCACGAATTGAAGACAGGATAATCTCCATCCTCCATAATGGAGAGTCAGGGGCTATGTTGTTTTATGCTATTTTACCCTAGGGTAGCAGGTCCTAGCTAATACTCATGATCATGTGCTAAGAACAATTAACTAGGGTTGGTTATGACTATGATACAGAGTAGAAGTTGTTAGATGACTATGATGATGATGAGTATGACTTGTTATTATGATAACAATGATGATGATGATGCTGAGTTGTTATATCATTATGAGCATGATGAGTTATTATATCAGTGGGTGAAATAAAAGTGGATTAGATTCAAGTTGAGGCAATGATAACCCACAAGTATAGGGGATCGCAACAGTTTTCAAGGGTAGAGTATTCAACCCAAATTTATTGATTTGACACAAGCGGAGCCAAAGAATATTTCTAAGTATTAGCAGTTGAGTTGTCAATTCAACCACACCTGAAGATTAAATATCTACAGCGAGGTGATCAGTAGCACAGTAGTATGATAGTTTGATAGTGGTAGTAACGGTAACAGCAGTAACAGTTTTGTAGCAGTTGTAACAGTAGCAATAGTAACTTAGCAAGAACAATATGTTAAAAGCTCGTAGGCATTGGATCGGTGATAACGTTGGATAATATTCATCATGTAACAGTCATAACCTAGGGCGACACAGAACTAGCTCCAGTTCATAAATATAATGTAGGCTTGTATTCCGTAAATAGTCATACGTGCTTATGGAAAAGAACTTGCATGACATCTTTTGTCCTACCCTCCCGTGGCAGCGGGGTCCATGAGGAAACTAAGGGATACTAAGGCCTTCTCTTAATAGAGAACCAGAATAGAGCATTAACACATAGTGAATACATGAACTCCTCAAATTACGGTCATCACAGGAAAGTATTCCAATTATTGTCACCTTGGGGTTTACGGATCATAACACGTAATAGGTGCATATAACTTGCAAGATCGGATCACGAACATAGATATAATGGTGCAAACATAAACGGTTCAGATCTGAAATCATGGCACTCGGGCCCTAGTGATAAGCATTAAGCATAGCAAAGTCATAGCAACATCAATCTCAGAACATAGTGGATACTAGGGATCAAGCCCTAACAAAACTAATTCGATTATATGATGAATCTCATCCAACCACCACCGTCCAGCAAGCCTACGAAGGAATCACTCACTCTCGGCCATGAGCATCATGAAATTGGTGATGGAGGATGGTTGGTGATGACGAAGACCGAAGATCCCCCTATCCGGAGCCCCGAACGGGCTCCAGATCTGGCCTCCCGATGAAGAACAAGAGGTGGTGGCGGCTCCGTATTGTAAAACGCGATGAAACTGCCTCCCCTTTTTTTCTCCAAAAATAGGATTTTATATAGTTGGAATTAGGGTCAGCGGAGCCTCGTGGGCCCCACTACCCACCAGGTCACGCCAGAGGGGGGTGGTGCGCGCTGGTGCCTTGTGGGCAGCTGCCCCCCCCCACCCCCACCCTCCAGTGGATCTTGGTTCCGGAAATTCTTATATATTCCAAAATAATTCTCCAAAAAGTTTCGTCCAATTCTGAGAACTTTTATTTTTGCACAAAAACAACACCATGGTACTTCTGCTGAAAACAGCGTCAGTCCGGGTTAGTTTCATTCAAATCATGCAAATTACAGTCCAAAACAAGAGCAAAAGCGTTAGAAAAAGTAGATACGATGGAGACGTATCAGGCAACATGGTGCAGATCCAAAGTACTACTAATCCAAACTAAAGTGATCAAGTTTGGATTAGTAGTACTTTGGATCTGTACCATGTTGCCTCCACTTGAATATAATCCACGCCTCTTTCACCCACTGATATAATAACTCATCATGATGATAAAATCATAGGATGAGACTACTATATAAAACTGTACAAATACAGTGCCAATACGCAGAAGAAAAAATACAGGAAATTTTAGCACTAGCGCTGGTTGACCAGACGCTACTGCTAGGTAGGTGTAGCAGTAGCGCTGGATGGACACGTGCTAATGCTATGTAGGATAGTAGTAGTGTGTGTCCAACCTACGCTACTGCTAAACATTAGTTGTGCGCTACTGTTAGGCTTTTCCCTAGTAGTGTATGTCGCACATGGCAACCTATATATCAATGAAGTAACCCTGCTAGTAAAAAAACACACCAAAAATTTCAACGATGGCAGTTACCATATCACCAATCATGCACTCACTACTCTAATTCAACAAATAAGTAACAATCATCCTGCTGAGAGGAAGTGTTTCATAGAGCATTTGGTGAGTATGTACAAAGTGCATGATACTAAAATTATTGTCAACTTAATAGGATCTTGAAACAGAGTTGCAAACAAAAGAATGAAAGAAAAATGATACCTCTATTTGGACTTTGAGCAACTTCGAGTTATTTGGAGCTAAACCTAGAGGTTCTTTCATTCTCGTGTGGGCGATGAAGGGGAAGATGGTGTGAGAGCCTAGATTAATAGGAATCAACAAGGAATTCCTTCTTTTCCGGGAGCCCATTCAAAAAGAACTCCAAAGTTAAGCGTGCTTGGCTGGGGGTAATTCTAGGATGGGTGACCGACCGGGAAGTTGGTCCCGAGTGCGCACGAGTGAGGACAAGTGCGCAGAAAAGACTAGTGTTGGTCTGTGGGGCCAGTCTTGATCCTGTCAGGCGTAACAGGGTGTTACAATTGGTATCAGAGCCGACCCTCACGGTTACACGGACATTTGCGGGTCAGGTGTGCGGACAGGTGGCGCATGGCACGTGTGTCCGGGTGACACACGGCATGGCAGAGTGTCCGGACTGGACGCAGATACGTGTGCCAAGAGGGAATGTTCCTGATGGGCCATCGAGGACGTCGGTTCCTTTGAGTGGGGGTGTATGTGAGAGCCTGACTTAATAAGAATGATAGACTACTCATATTAACAAGGAATTCCTTCTTTTCCTGTAGCCCATTCAAAAAGAACTCCAAAGTTAAACGTGCTTGGCTTGGGGTAATTCTAGGATGGGTGACCGACCGAGAAGTTGGTCCCGGATGCGCACGAGTGAGGACAAAATATGCAGGAAAGACTAGTGTCGGTCTGTGAGACTAGTCTTGACCCTGCCAAGTGTAACAGGGTGTTGCAGATGGGGAGTTCAATCGCGGCCGAGAGAACTGTGGTGGCGCCTGGTCAGATCTAGAAGCACATAGACAAAAAAAAGAACAAGCCGCAGACTGGGCACCCACAAACCCACCTTGTGAAGCTCGTCGTGTTCTCTTGTTAACAACACCATGACATGTGTAGCATGCTGATCCTTCCTTCCCACATCGCCAAGGAACAAACTCCCTCTCCCAAACCGGTCTGCTGTTGCAGCCCGCTGCTAAGGCCCAACACTTCTGCCCCCAATCGCCACCACTCTTCTGATCTACACCCGGTACTGCCACCAGGCCAAGGGAAAAAGTAGAATTATTTGCATTATCCATGTCTTTTAATTACATCAAAATGCTTAATTTGACCATCCACTTTTTTCACTTTTTTTCTCAACACGCAGGAAAAAGAAGAATTTTGTGCGAAAGTACCTTTCTGAACCTGAGCTCAAATGCTCCTGACGTGAACAGTAAAATAAATAAAATAGAAAAACATTTCAGAAAATTCTGCAAATTTTTTGTGGCATACTTAAAAAAAGTTTGTTGTACATGCAAAATTTCATCACGAAATCACATTGGTGGAAGTCATGGCAAAAATCGGTTTTGTTTTTTTTATCACGCCTTCCACCAATGTCATTTTGTGATTAATTTTGCATGCACAACAAACATTTCTTAAAGTACGACACAAAAAAAATTGAGAATTTTTTGAAGTGTTTTTCTATTTTATTTATTTTACTGTTCACACCAGGAGCATATGAGCTCAGGTGTAGAAACTCCACATCAATTTTTTGCTTTCTCGAAGAAGAAAAAAGCATGAACTCAACAGATGAAAAAAATTTGTGAAGCATCTATACAGAAATAAAAACAACATAGATACTTCAACTGTACAATGCATCACATACCGGGGAAGAGAAAAATGCACCATTGATTATGCTAAATATTAAGACCACAAGCAAGACCTGAATTACAAGATAGTATATCTATTCAACATCTACATGGTCCCAAGATCCAAGGAATTGCAAACTTCCAGCAAAAGTATTCAAATTTATTTCCTGAGAAGAAGCACTCAATTTCCTCATTTTTCACATGTGTTGAGGGTGAAATATACTAAACACCATTCTGGTGTTACACTATGTTTTTCTTTTATCATTTGCTCCTCTCTCCCTGTAACATACCGATACTTTTAAGTGAAATTATATGATAGAACTTTTGTTCTACGGTTTTCGGGTCAAAAAAATATGGAAGATATTTACATTATATTAACTATCGTCACATGGGCTACCAGACTGATTGAACAACAAAAATACTCATCATATCTAAGAACAACATATGTTTTAATCACCTGAGAAGTTCCATCAAATAGTGCAGCAGTTGTAGATTCTCTCTGAAGCAGAAAAGAAGGTAAGTTAGTTTGTGTCAGACTTCACTATTCAAAATTTTGGTAACCAAAAAATTGAGAACTTTATTATTTGCAGGCATTGGTGAATAGCAGCTGCACATTTGGGAAAGCCTGATGTACAGTATTAATCTGATATAGTATCCATATATATACTCGTACAATTTACTAAATATCTAGCTATTTCTAGCCAGGATGAATGCGCGCCGTCACACTAGTACTCACCCAGAGATGCAAGAGAGTCGACTGTTGAAAAGGAGAGTGTTGTCATTGCTAACAGCAGGTGCCTCTAACTTAGTTTTACCAATAGCCTGCTGAATATAACATGTTTTTAGATAAAAACATTAGTGCAAGCCTTATTGAATGGTGGCACTATAAAATATGAAGGCGTCAGTTAATGTATGTTCCTCATAATTGACAAGATCAATATTAATCTCAAAAAGGTGATATATTGCAAATATTACAGCAACAATGCCGACTCTGAAGGCACGTTCCACAAAGGAAGATTTGTTACTGGATCCTGTAGCTACATGAAAATCTGACCATATAATGTAACGTCCCTGTGGTGATCAGTTATCTATACAAGAGAAACATCATCGAACAATATTAGCAAGCTTGATTTCCATGCAAGATCAGCAAGCTTGATTTCGAAACTATATAAGCAAAGCATGTTTTGTACCCGACACTAAAAAATCCCATAGAAATAGAACAATCCTGATACTTAAGATTTCCAAACACGCATAGAGAGAAGATTTGTGCATGAAAGTAGACACTGGGAATTAATGGTGACTTAGCAAATGATTACTGGATTTGTAAACAATTACTGCAAAATGAAACAAAACCACAATACACTACTAGAATCGCCCTTTTTTGCTGAGTTTCAAAGAAACTCGGCAGGGCCCATATTCAACTCAGCGAAATCTTCACCGAGTGCCAAACTCGGTGCAGCTCACTCGGCTGGACGGGGCCCGACAATCATTAATACTGCCGAGTTCTTTCTATCGCGAACTCAGTGAATATCTAAACAATGTTTGTTGAATTCTTGCCAGAAAAAACTCGGCGAACCACATCGTCTGACAGGAAGGACCGTTAAGGAAGTGCCACATGGCACTACTGTTTGCCGAGTTTTGGCCATCTAAACTCGGCAAAGTTAGGACAATAGAAATAATCCACGTGCCAGCACACATTGCCTAGTACAAAATATCTGCTGAGTTCTTTATTCAGCAGAACTGGACAATTTGTTTGCCGAGTTCCAAACTCGGTAGTCTCCCATCTATTAAGGGCCCGCCGCATGGCACAGCATTAATTATTACCCAGTGTCAAACTTCACCCAGTTTATAAAAATAGAAACTTGGCAAACGCTTTGCCGAGTTTGAAACTCGACAGTCCCCCATCAGTAAGGACACGCCACGTGGCACTATGTTATTACCCAGTGTCACATTTCGTCGAGTTTGCCACCAACATTTCGGCGAAGTTGAGGTTCTGCCAAGTTTATTTAGTTCGCCGAGTAGTTTTTCGTTGGAACCAGATGTCGCAGGTACGACCATCTATGGGGCCATCTGGCCCCTTCCTAGTTCGGCTAGGGAGATGCACAAATGCAAAGAGCAGAATCAACAGAGGGCGCAGGGGTTTTTTACCCAGGTTCGGGCCACCCTGAGGTATAGAACCCTACTCCTACTTTGTATATTGGATGTGTGTGTGAGCACAAGTATAAGAAGCGCTTCCCCGGCAAGGTGCAGGGGAGAGCAGCTATGCATGTGAGTTATGCAAAAGATTGATCAACCCCTGTAAAAGTTGACATGACCCTCCTTTTATAGCTCAAGTGGTTATCACAGTGGCAAAATAGTAATCATGTGATGATTAGATAACAAACAGTGCTATCATACCTAACTATGTCGGACTAGGACAAAAAACATTAAATGCTCTATTAGGTGTCGTGTGGAGGAGGAGCCCCGGCAAGGTTGCTGCACCGCTCGCCCAGCTACCTCCTATTAGCTTGACAAGCCATCTGGACGGGTCTCACTAAAGGTAAATATCTCCATCCAGCATGCTGCCACGTGCCCGACAAGTCTCACCTAACTGTCTGCGGGCTCGACACCTCATCGATTAGCAACTAACAGCTTGATGAGGTGGAGCGTTGGTAGCTAGCGAAGGCTTGCCGGGCCGTCACCTTGCCGGCTAGGCTTGCCAGCAAGGGCTACTTTTGGTGTTTGAACTTGATGCTTCTCCTCCATTAGCTTGAATGGATGGGTCTTGAATCTTGGTCTTCTTGGTCTTGAGCCTCGAGTCTCCGATAAGCTTTGGCCAGCAAGGAGGCTGCTACTGTCTGTGCATAAGTCAGGGTATAAAATAACCATGTTTTATACACCGACAGGAGCCCCCAGGCATGGGCCATACGCGCGTCTGAAGCGTCGTTTGACTAGGTCCAAAAAATGCAGAGACATGCGGCGGAAAAATGGCGCCGTAATTCTTTGCTATGATGATTTTCTGTCTCGTGAGATCTTATTTGCTTCTTTATTAATCTGAACTTGTATCTTCCCTCGACCATCTTCCGGCAAACCTCACCATTGGATAGGCAGCTACTGCCCGTGCTCAAGCCAGGAATACGCACGCATGCAAGGTGCCATTGGCTCAAACCCGAACAGGTGCACGACCACGTGTGGCAAAGGATAACTGCCACTTATGTCGTCAGCTTCCCTTTTTCTGTGCCCTCCTGACGCGCGTCTTCAATGTGAGGCGACGGATTGGCGAAGATAGGCGATCGCCGGGGTAGTGTGCCCGGCCAGGGATGCAGGGCGTCGAATTAGTGAAACTGGGCGGTCGCTCCAAAACAGTGAAGAACCAGCCCTCGCGCCTCCCATATAAAGAGGGGGCCGCGGAGAGTGATGCTCATCCACCTCTTTCCATTCTGATCTGACGAACATCATCGCTCTCTTCCTTCGTCTTCTTCCCCTCAGTGCTCTTCCAAAGGGCCACCGTTGCGATCGGGAGAGGCAGAGGGCGAGCCTGAGCGTCTGCCGCTGGCGCGAGGACTCCAAAGCAGGGCCGTGGACGCGCGCTTATCACGACCATGGAAGCCGGCTCCAGCCTTCGCGGAGGGGCCACGAACCGTGGCCGCGGAGGGCGCAGTCTCTGGGGCCGAGGTGGCCACGCCGGGGGATCCACGCTTCCTCCCCCTGCGGAAGCCCGCTTGATGGAAACGGCACACGAGTTCGTCGTGGCCATGCATCACCAGCCACGCAGCTGGCTGCGGTTGCCCAAGTCCTTTGCAAGGACAATGGAAGGCGATGAGCCCCCAGGCCTCTGGTTGCAGGCGGATGGCTACTGCAACAGCCCTGTCTGGGTAGCCACGGAGATCTCCCCCAACGGCTTCTTGTACCTGCGATGAGGATGGAAATCCTTCGCTCGCTCCCATGATTTGGGACGCGGGAGTATTCTCCATTTCAGGTTCAAGGATCCACCACGCTCTTCGTAAAGTTCTTTGATCCAGCCGGCGGCCGTCTGGAATGTTGTGCAGAAAGCTCGAGCAGCAGCGACACCGCTTCCTCCAGCGAAAGTGACGAGGAGGACGATGGAGACGGCCCTCCAAGAATCAAGATCGAGGACGACGGCTCCGACTCCAGCGGAACACCGGCAGCACCATCATCTGGCCTGCCGGGAGCGAGTCGGGCTTTGCCTAGGCACTCCTTTTGCCCTTTTATTGCACTTGATGTAAACCCTAGGACAAAGGGCTAAGAAAATGCTATCGAGCATTCCTTAAAAAATATTTGCTATTTATCATGCTCAAATGAACGTGTGCTATCTCCCTTGTTTGTTTTTGCCTTTGTATGATTTCAATCCCACACTCTACGCAGTTTGGAAACTTGCCGGTGCGCACACTTACCGTGAGCGCTTTGAGGAACAGGTCCTTAGCAGCCTGCTGGAAGTGCCGCCATAGGCAAGGTAACTTGTTGGTCTCAGCGCGGCTGCAAAACCTTGCCAAGCAGACTCGAGGCAAAATCAGAGCGCGAATGATCACGACAAGGTTCCTCCGCGTGCAGGTTTTTCATACAAACATAGAATCGTGTAAGGGAAACTGCAAATGTAACAAAGAAATTTTTAGTTGAAATCTTTCCAACCTATCTTTTCTTTGTTGTACTTCTTGTCATACGAAATGATCACGTGAATGCCATTAAGTGGTATCCCTATCGTCACTCCCCCCCCCCCCCCCCCCCCCCCCCCCCCCCCCCCCCCGAAACTTGCACGCGGGGAATCCTTCTGCCTTTTGAGAAAAAGAAAGAAGAGAAAGAAGTGGTTTGGGAACCTTGGCAGTTCATCAGTCATTTCATACAAACCAAAGAGTAATCACAACCTCATACGTATTTATACATAAATGAATATGCACAAAAAGTTGCAAAACACATAGCTTTATTCACATATGCACAGGGTCTGCACCTGGCTTTGTACAAAGGGTTACAAATCTTGCCGACAAAGCTTGTACAAAATGGGTTGCCAGGGACAAGGCCCGGCAACAGCGCCTTATGGGTAGAACTTGCGAAGATGCTCAATATTCCACGAGGTGCTCCCCAGTGGATGCGACAAGCAGCACTCCGGCATCGGTGGCTTGTGCTTCTTGTGAACTGCGTTGGGATTTCCCCGAAGAGGGGAGGATGATGCAGTATAGTAGAGATAAGTATTTCCCTCAGTTAAGAACCAAGGTTATCAATCCAGTAGGAGAACCATGCAACTCCTCGTTAGCAGCACATGTACAAACAACAAATCCTTGCAACCCAACATGCAAAGTGGTTGTTAATCCCTCGACGGTAATGAGCAAGATTAAATTGTAGAGTTTTTGATAGATAGATCGGACAAAAATACAAAATAAAATAAATAAAGTAAAAACACAGCAAGGTATTTTTAGGATTTTATATATGATAAAAGATAGACCCGTGGGCCATAGTTTTCACTAGAGGCTTTTCTCGAGAAAATAGCATACGCTGGGTAAACAAATTACTGTTGGGCAATTGACAGAAAAGAAAATAATTATGATGATATCCAAGGCAATGATAATGCATAGGCATCACGTCCGAGACAAGTAGACCGAAACGAATCTGCATCTACTACTATTACTCCACACATCGATCGCTATCCAGCATGCATCTAGAGTATTAAGTTCATAAAGAATGAACTAACGCCTTAAGCAAGATGACATGATGCAGACAAGATAAACTCACGTATGAATAAACCGCTTCTTTTTACCCTTAATAGCAACGATACATACGTGTCATGTCCCCTTCTGTCACTGGGATTGAGCACCGTAAGATCGAACCCATTACAAAGCATCTCTTCCCATTGCAAGATAAATCAATCTAGTTGGCCAAACCAAATAATAGATCAAAGAAGAAATATGAAGCTATATTAATCATGGATAAAAGAGTTTAGAGAAAACTCAAATAATATTCATGGATAGATCTGATCATAAACTCACAATTCATCAAATCCCAACAAACACACCACAAAAAAAGAATTACATCGGATAGAACTCCAAGAACATCAAAGAGAACATTGTATTGAAGAGCATCAACAGAGAAGAAGCCTTCTAGCTACTTACTATGGACCTGTAGGTCTGTGGTAAACTACTCACGCATCATCGGAAGGGCAACAAGGTTGATGTAGAGCCCCTTCGTGATTGATTCCCCCTCCGGTGGAGTACCGAAAAAGGTCCCCAGATGGGATCTCTCGAGAACAGAGGCTTGCGGCGGCGGAAAAAAGTATTTCATGGACTCCTCTGTTGATTTCGTGATTTTAGAGAATTTATAGAGGCGGAGTTAGGTCAAACGGAGCCACATGGGCCCCACAAGCCACCAGGGCGCGCCCTGGCGCCTCGTGGGCCCCTGCTCCGTCTTCCCGTCCCCTCCCGAAGCTTCCAGGATCTCTTATGTCTAGAAAAAAAATCACCAAAAAGTTTTGTGGCATTTGGACTTCGTTTGGTACTGATATTCTGCAAAACCAAAAACAAGCAAAAAAACAGCAACTGGCACAGGGCACTAAGTTAGTCCGAAAAAATGATATATAATTGTTTGTAAGTTTATATAGAACATCCAAGATTGATACTATAACTCCATGGAACAATCAAAAATTATAGATACGTTGGAGATGTATCACCTTGCATCGACAAGGCACCGTCAAAGTACATGATCCTTTCTTTTGCCGTTTCTCTGCCGGGGAGAGCTTATTTTTGAATTTCTTCGTCTTGTGTTGGCGTCCATTCTGCAATGAACTCCGCCAAGGCTCTGCTTTGAATGGTTGAAGTGCTTTCAAACTAAACTGCAAAGCTTGACAACTCCAATGCCCACTCCACTATCCTGCCAGCTGCATCTGGATTTCTCAAAATGCGTTGCAATAGAAAGCGAGTGGGGACGGTGATCTCGTGTGCTTGAAAGTAGTGGCGCAGCTTTCTTGACGCCATGAGAAGGCCGAAAAGTAGCTTCTGCACTCCATAGTATCTTGACCTAGCCCCCTGCAGAAGGGAACTAACAAAGTACACTAGTCGTTGTACCATCTTTTTCCTCGGCACCATCTGTTGATTAATTTTGTTTGCATGCGTTGTTTCTGATCCACTGGCACCGGGTCTTGCCGGAGAACATTCTGGCTTGTTGGAGGATGGACTTGCCGTTGTTGCTTCCTCATCATTAGCTTCTCTCTACACCACTAGTGCGGCAGTGACCACTTGGTTTGTTGCCACTAGGTATAGCAGCAACAGTTCCTATGGTTTAGGCGCAACTAGTGTTGGTGCGGAGGATAGGTATCTTTTCAAATCCTGCAGCGCAGCCTCCGCTTCCGGAGTCCATTTCATTGGACCTGCCTTTTTCAAGATCTTGAAAAATGGCAAAGCGCGCTCGGCAGATTTTGAAATGAACCTACTCAATGCAGCAACACAGCCGGCAAGATGTCGCACATCCTTGACGGTTTTAGGTTCTTGAATCTGCTCAATTGTTTTGATCTTGTCGGGATTTGCTTCAATTCCATGTTGAGATACAAAGAACCCGAGAAGTTTGCCGGATGGAACACCAAACACACACTTCTCAAGGTTGAGCTTCAAGTTGATCTTGAGCAAGTTTGCAAATGTTTCATCTAAGTCTTGGATGAGGGTTGACTTGTCCTTGGTCTTGACCACAATATCATCCATATATGCTTCCCCATTCCTATGTAGCTGTGGCTCAAACCCAATCTGGACTACGCTTGCAAATGCTGAACCAGCACTCTTTAATCCGAAAGGCATACTGCTACTTGTGAGCTGCGTTGGGATTTCCTCAAAGAGGAGAGGATGATGCAGTACACTAGAGATAAGTATTTCCCTAAGTTATGAAACCAAGGTTATCAATCTAGTAGGAGAACCAAGCAACACTATACTTGCAACCCAACGCGTAGAGGGGTTGTCAATCCCTCAACGGTTACGAGCAAGATTAAATTGTATAGGATTTGATTGATAGATTTGACAAAAATACAAAATAAATAAAGAAAGAAAAATTGCAGCAAGGTATTTTTAGTTTTAATATATGATAAAAGATAGACCCGGGGGCCATAGTTTTCACTAGAGGCTTCTCTCGAGAAAATAGCATACGGTGGGTAAACAAATTATTGTTGGGCAATTGATAGAAAAGCAAATAATTATGATGATATCCAAGGCAATGATCATACATAGGCATCACGTCCAAGAATACTAGATCAAGATGATTCTGCATCTACTAGTATTACTCCACACATCGACCGCTATCCAGCATGCATCTAGTGTATTAAGTTCATGGAAAATGGAGTAATGCTTTAAGCAAGATGACATGATGTACACAAGATAAAATCACGTATGAATAAACCCCATATTTTTACCCTTAATAGCAATGATACATACGTTTCATGTCCCCTTCTGTCACTGGGTTTGAGCACCGCAAGATCGAACCCATTACAAAGCACCTCTTCCCATGGCAAGATAAATCAATCTAGTTGGCCACACCAAACCAATAAATCGGAGAAGAAATACGAGGCTATATTAATTATGCATAAAAGAGTTCAGAGAAAACCCAAATAATCTTCATGAATAGATCTGATCATAAACTCACAATTCATCGGATCCCAACAAACACACTGCAAAAAAGAATTACATCGGAAAGAACTCCAAGAACATCAAGGAGAACATTGTATTGAAGAACATCAAGGAGAACATCTGTATTGAAGAACAGGCTTTGGCCGACGCCTGGGCCGCGCTCGACCGGCTCAGAGCAGACCTCCAGGACGCTGATAAGCGCCTCGCCAAGGAGCGCCTGAGGCTCGCCTCAGGGTGGCACCAGCTTGGGACGGCTACCAAGGAGGCCCAGGGCCGGGCCGACGCCACTGTAGCGGAGAACAGAAAGGAAGCCGCTGAGGCAAGGGCGGCTCGTGACAGCGCGCTTGCTAAGGCGGAGGCGGGCGCCAAGCGCTGCGGTGAGGCAGAGGCCAGCCTGAAGGTGCTCCAGGAAGAACAGGCTGCGCATGCGCGGCAACTCCAGGAGCGGAAGGAGGACCTCATGGCTCGCGAGGCGAAGCTTGCGGATCACGACTCCGAGCTGACGAAGGTGGTGGCCGAACAGGCCACGGAGCACGGGTGCCTGGAAATGGTGCAGCGTGAGGTGACCGAAGCCCAAGCAGCTTACACCAAGCATGTCTCCAAGGCGAACGCCAAGCTGGATGCCAGGGAGAAGAAGATCCAAGCCGACACCGATGTGAAGGCAGCGGCGGACCACACCGCCTTCACTTCGCTCGAGCTCAGGGCCCGCCAAGCGCTGAGCTCCACATGCAGGGAGGGGTTTGAGGCTCTGCTCGTGGCCCATGTTGAGATTCCTCCAAGCACATTGGAGAGCTCGAAGGCGCGGCCCAGAAGGTGGACGGTATCCTAGAGGAGGAATGCCGCGACCTCTTCTCCGTGGTGGCGATGCGTGTCTTCAGCCACCTTCTCCTCCACGACCCTGGCTTCGACTTCGGCAAGGTGATAGGCCCCGTCCCCGAGGAGTCTCACGGTGTCATGGCGGATGCTGTGGTGGGCTACGTGGCCGCGCTGCTTAAGAAATTCTCCTGCAGCAGTGATGGGGCACCCGGCAACGGCAATGGCGGCGACGGCCCCTCTTCGTGAAACTTCCTTTATCGCACTGCAACAGACTTATCCTGCCTGGCAGAGGCGTAAGACAATGATTTAATCTGTGCAATGCTTGATGCTTGTAATAACTGCTTGTAACCCTCAGGTTTCCTTTTCGTGCTCGGTTTCTCTCTTGCTTGCCTATGTGCCCTGCATCGGCAGGGCCCAGCCCTGCACATAGCTCAGCCGTCACTGGGATGTCAGGTCGTGATGTCTGGACAAAGCCAGGAGGTGAGGGGCTTCGAAACTAGTGAAGGCTCCTGAGTCGCGATGCTCAGGAGTCCCCCTTGACGCGCAAGCGGCCCACATGAGGGAAAACATCGGCGATAGCGAGGCTATCCCGGGTGTTCTCATATTTAGCTCTCGTTGGCTTGCGCCTGGATGTTACGCGAGGAGACTAGACACCAAGGGCCTTGGTGGGGTGACGTGCACGGGAGCAGGTCCGCAAGCCCGAGCCCGGTCCCTTGGGTTTATCAGCGTTGCTGGGACTGACCCAAGTACAGGCACCGTGTCCAGCCCCTGCTCGCGTGATGCTCAGGGGAAAGCCATGAGAAGTGTCGCTGAAGGGTTGTGCGGCGGCTGCGACAGGCACGGGCCATCCTGAGGTTGATGCTACCCGTAGGGCGCCCTCAGTTGTTTATCCACCAGCGCGGAGCATGGGGCTTCCACTGGGCATGGGCATGGCCGTATTGCTACTGTTCCGCTAGCGCTGAGCATGGGGCTTCCACTAGGCATGGGCATGGCCGTATTGCGACCGTTCCGCCAGCATTGAGCATGGGGTTTCCACTAGGTGTGGGCATGGCCGTATTGCGACCGTTCTGCCAGCGCTTAGCATGGGGCTTCCACTGGGCGTGGGTAGGAGCTCTGTACTAGAGTCTCCGAGGCATGTACAGCCCTATCTCGTTCGTACGCGTGGCAGGCACGGCAGAACTTGCGGAGGTGTTTAGACGCTCGTGAGCCAGCATGGGGCTCAGGAGGTCCTACCTCTGTCCTCAGGTGGGTTGCGCCTAGCTCCTGGCGCGGTTGCGCGCTCGTGTAACTTGAGATATGGGGGCAACCCACGCCAAATGATCGTCCAGAGGACATCACATGAGAAGGTTAGACACCAAGGACCCATAGGAGGTGACGTGTATGGGTCCGGCTCGTCAGACAGATCTCGGTCACTTGGGTTTAGCGACAATGCAGGGACGGACCCGAGCACAGACGCCGTGCCATGCCTTCTCATGTAACAATCTGAGGAGGAACACCCGATGCGCGGCGCCTGCGGTGGCAGAGCACCACAATTGCGGTTGTACAAACCAGGCCATGCCATTACTTGCCTGCTCGCAATAGTCCCATGAGAGGACGAAACACCAAGGACCCCAGAAGGTGACGTGCATGGGAGTTGGCCCACGAGACAGAGCTCGGTCGCTTGGATTTAACAACGCTACAGAGATGGACCCGAGCGCAGACACCATGTCAGTCCTTGGTCATGAGGCATGATTGCGGCTAGAACTACGTCGGTATTTCCCCAAAGAGGAAGGGATAATGCGGCATAGCTACGGTAGGTATTCCCCTCAGTGATGAGACCAAGGTTATCGAACTAGTAGGAGAACCACGCAACACTACATGAACGACACCTGCACACAAAGAACAAATACTTGCAACCCGACGTGTAAAAGGGGTTGCCAATCCCTTTCGGATAGCGCGCCAAAAATTGGCAAACGAACGTGAGAAAGTTGTAATAGATTGATAGATGCAAATAAAAGCAAATAAAATTCAACGAGGTATTTTTGGGTTTTTGATAATATAGATCTGAAAATAAAAGATGCAAAAAAATAAAAAGGCAAATAGCAATATAGATCTGAAAGTATATGATGGGAAAATAGACCCGGGGGCCGTAGATTTCACTAGTGGCTTCTCTCGTGAAAAATAGCATATGGTGGGTAAACAAATTACTGTTGGGCAATTGATAGAACTTCAAATAATCAGGATGATATCCAGGCAATGATCATTATATAGGCATCATGTCCAAGATTAGTAGACCGACTCCTGCCTGCATCTACTACTATTACTCCACACATCGACCGCTATCCAGCATGCATCTAGTGTATTAAGTTCATGGAGAAACGGAGTAATGCAATAAGAATGATGACATGATGTAGACAAGATCTATTCATGTAGGAATTAGACCCCATCTTGTTATCCTTAATGGCAACGATATATACATGTCATTTCCCCTTCTGTCACTGGATTGAGCACCGTAAGATCGAACCCATCACAAAGCACCTCTTCCCATGGCAAGAAAAATCGATCTAGTTGGCCTAACTAAACCAAAGATTCGAAGAAGAAATACGAGGCTATAAGTAATCATGCATATAAGAGATCAAAAGACTCAAATAACTTTCATGGATAAAAAGATAGATCTGATCATAAACTCAAAGTTCATCGGATCCCAACAAACGCACCGCAAAAAGAGTTACATCAAATAGATCTCCAAGAGACCATTGTAATGAGAATCGAAAGAGAGAGAGGAAGCCATCTAGCTACTAACTACGGACCCGAAGGTCTACAATGAACTACTCACGCATCATCGGAGAGGCACCAATGAGGATGATGAACCCCTCCGTGATGGTGTCTAGATTGGATCTATGGTTTCTGGAACTTGTGGTGGCTGGAATTGTTTTTCGTCGACTCCCCTAGGGTTTTTGGACGTCCAGGGTATTTATAGAGCAAAGAGGCGGTGTGGGAGGCGGCCGAGGTGGGCACAGCCCACCTGGGCGCGCCTGGGCCCCTAGGCATGCCCTGGTGGGTTGTGCTCCCCTCGAAACCCCCCTCAGGTACTTTTTTGGCCCATCGTGTATCTTTTGGTCCAGAAAAAATCACCAAAAAGTTTCGCTGTGTTTGGACTCCATTTGGTATTGATTTTCTGTGAAGTAAAAAACAAGCAAAAAACAGCAACTGGCACTGGGCACTATGTCAATAGGTTAGTCCCAAAAAATGATATAAATTTGCTATAAAATGATTATAAAACATCCATGAATGATAATATAACAGCATGGAACAATAAAAAATTGTAGATATGTTGGAGACGTATCAGCATCCCCAAGCTTAATTCCTGCTCGTCCTCGAGTAGGTAAATGATAAAAACAGAATTTTTGATGTGGAATGCTGCCTAACATGTTCATCACATATTCTTTTCTTTATAGCTTGGAAATTTGGACTATTATATGATTCAAAGCAATAGTCTAGTTTTGACATGAAGATTTCAATACTCAAGCATATCACCAAACAACCATGTCCTTCAAAATACCAATACTAAAGCAAGTTATCCCTAGCCCATTATGCTCAATCATTGATCCATTCATGCAACACACTCGCATATTAGCTACACCCAATGCTCAAGTACGATCATAGAGCCCCTTAGTTGGTGCTTTATAAGAAAAGATGGAGACTCAAAATAAAAATTGCATAAAGTAAATAGAAAGGCCCTTTGTAGAGGGAAGTAGGGATTTGTAGAGGTGCCAGAGCTCAAAGCGAAAAAGATAGAGATAAAAACATTTTGGGTGGCATGCTTTTCCTGTCAACGAAAACGACCGAGTAATTCCCAACACTTTCCATGCTAGATATATCATAGGCGGTTCCCAAACAGAAAATAAAGTTTATTCGTTTTTCCACCATACTTTCACATTCCACGGCTAACCGAATCCACGGGTGCCGTCCATACCAACACTTTAAAAGGAATTTATTATTTGACAACATAAAGTAAATTCATTTTTCATTTCGGGACTGGGCATCAATAATACCTTTGTCGTACTCTCGTGCAATGACAAGTGAATAAACACTCATCTTGAGGCTAAAACATCTAGCATGGAAAATATTGGCCACCCCTGCCGCTTCATGAGCGGTACGAGCACACCAAAGAGAAATTTATTTTGAAAATTAGAGATGGCACATACAAATTTTCTTAGAACGGCAAAAGAATACCGCATATAGGTAGGTATAGTGGACTCATATGGCAAAACTGGGTTTAAGGATTTTGGATGCACAAGTAGTGATCATACTTAGTGCAAATGAAGGCTAGCAAAAGATTGAGAAGCATCCAACCAAGAAACAAAAAATCTCATAAGCGAGCATTAAGCATAACTAACACCGAATAATGCACCACAAGTAGGATATAATTTCATTGCATAACTATTGACTTTTGTGCTTGCATAGGGAATCACAAACCTTAACATCAATATTCTTACTAATCCATAATTACTCATTAACATGACTCACATATTATATCATCATATCGCAAAACTATTACAAGGAATCAAGTTTATTTTGTCCAATGATCTTTATGAAAGTTTTTATTATTTCCCTCTTGGATATCTATCACTTTGGGACTAATTTTATATGTTGCTTTTGATAGCTCAAACAAATCTAAGTGAAGAACATGAGCATAAAATTTTTCTTCTCTCAAAATAATTTAAGTGAAGCATGAGAGAGTTTCTTAAAAAATTTACTAACTCTCAAATAAATCTAAGTGAAGCATGAGAACATTTCTTCAAAAATACTAAAGCACACCATGCTAAAAAAAGATATAAGTGAAGCACTAGAGCAATTCCAAAGCTCATAAAGATTTAAGTGAAGCATAGAGAGCAATTCTAACAAATCATGACATAATTTTGGCTCTCTCAAATAGGTGTGTCCAGAAAGGATACTTGACTTAAAAAGAAAAGCAAAACAAGCAAAGACTCATATGATACAAGAGGCTCCAAGCAAAAGTCATGATATGTGATGAATAAAAATATAGCTCCAAGTAAAATTTAGAAGAAAGAGGGGATGCCACTCGGGGCATCCCCAAGCTTAGTTGCTTGTTCCTATTTTGGATAATAACTTGGGGTGCCATGGGGCATCCCCAAGCTTAGGCTCTTCTTACTCCTTATTCCTTCATCCATCGTGATCTCACCCAAAACTTGAAAACTTCAATCACACAAAACTCAACAAAACCTTCGTGAGATCCGTTAGTATAAGAAAACTAATCTTTATTTTAAGTACTGTAGAAAACCCATTAAAATTTTGTTATTGCATTATATCTACTGTATTCTAACTTTACCATGGCTTATAACCTTCAATACAAACCATAGATTCATCAAAATAAGCACACAATGCAAAGAAAACAGAATCTGTCAAAAACAGAACAGTCTGCAACGATAAGAATTGTTCTCATACTTATGTAACTCCAAAAATTATAAAAAATTAGGACAACATAGGAAATTTGTATATAAATCTTGTGTAAACAATTCAGAATTTTTCGTTGCTTCTGTGAATTTTTAAAATTATTTTACTGGATGCAAAAGTTTCTGTTTTCCAACAAGATCAAATCAACTATCACCAAAGCTATCCCAAAGGGTTTGCTTGGCACAAACACTAATTAAAACATAAAAAACACAATCATAACAGTAGAATAATTGTGCAAACACAGAATAATAGAAATAAAAAGACAAAAAATAAATTTTATTCATTGGGTTGCCTCCCAACAAGCGTTATCGTTCTATGCCCCTAGCTAGGCATAATGCATAGATCTAAGTGTTGTCATCTTTAGTTTCATTTTCCTTAGAGCTGTTTTTGTCAGGAGGTTTTGCAAAAACAACATAAAACACCTTATCCATAGAGACTTTAGCACTATCAAGTTGCTTATCGTCATATCCCGCTTGATTTCCAGCGACAATCCAAGAATAGTGCTGATTAACATCATTGAAAACTTGTTGGTATATATCTAAAACGGGGACGTCCTTTTTAAGGTTCTCATCAAAGATTTGATTATCCCCAAGCAAATGTCTTAGCACATAATCACTATTGTAAAGGATTTCATCAATCACTGGTTTTTCACGATTCATACCATATAGATCAAAAGTTTCCCTAGCTTCACATACTATGTGATCAAGATCATTCATAAGAACAAGGGTGGCCAAATTTTTAGCCTTGGGATTCTTTATAACGGGTAACTAAAAAAACAATCTTTGCAAGGTCGGATGGGTACGGATAAATTTATTTTCATGTTTCAGAACTAGTGCTGATATAGCTTCCGCATAAGATTTAGTTCTTTTAAGTATAGGAACATCATCAAGACTTAAGTTTCCAACACAATTGAAAAATTCTTGGATACATTCTTTTCCTATAACATTCCCTTGCCCCAAAACAAAAGTTTTAGCATCCAGATTGCCAGATCGTGCAATTTTAGGAGTGAGGCCATCATCTATTTCTGCCATACCAAAGTCACTCATGATGACAAGTTCAAGCAATTAAGAGATCTGACGAGAAAACGGCGAACGAAAAAGAGGGCTAATAAAATGGCAAATTTTGGTGGAGTGGGGGAGATGAAAATGAGAGGCAAATGGCAAATAATGTGAATTGCAAGGAGATGAGATTTGTGATTAGGAACCTAGTAGATGTTGATGATGTCTCCACGGCAATGGCGCCAGAAATTCCTTTTGATTGCGGCTAGAACTACGTCGGTATTTCCCCAAAGAGGAAGGGATGATGCAGCACAGCTACGGTAGATATTTCCCTCAGTGATGACACCAAGGTTATCAAACCATTAGGAGAACCACGCAACACTACGTGAACGGCCCCTGCACACAAAGAACAAATACTTGCAACCCGACGTGTAAAAGGGGTTGTCAATCCCTTTTGGGTAGCGGCGCCAGAAATTGGCAAACGGACGTGAGAAAGTTGTAATAGATTGATAGATGCAAATAAAAGAAAAGAAAATTCAACGAGGTATTTTTGGGTTTTTGATAATATAGATCTGAAAATAAAAGATGCAAATAAATAAAAAGGCAAATAACAATATAGATCTGAAAGTATACGATGGGAAAATAGACCCGGGGGCCGTAGATTTCACTAGTGGCTTCTCTCGAGAAAAATAGCATACGGTGGGTAAACAAATTACTGTTGGGCAATTGATAGAACTTCAAATAATCATGACGATATCCAAGCAATGATCATTATATAGGCATCACGTCCAAGATTAGTAGACCGACTCCTGCCTGCATCTACTACTATTACTCCACACATCGACCGCTATCCAGCATGCATCAAGTGTATTAAGTTCATGGAGAAACGGAGTAATGCAATAAGAATGATGACATGATGTAGACAAGATCTATTCATGTAGGAATTAGACCCCATCTAGTTATACTTAATGGCAACGATACATACGTGTCATTTCCCCTTCTATCACTGGGATAGAGCACCGTAAGATCGAACCCATCACAAAGCACCTCTTCCCATGGCAAGAAAAATCGATCTAGTTGGCCTAACTAAACCAAAGATTCGAAGAAGAAATACGAGGCTATAAGTAATCATGCATATAAGAGATCAAAAGACTCAAATAACTTTCATTGATAAAAAGATAGATCTGATCATAAACTCAAAGTTCATCGGATCCCAACAAACACACCGCAAAAGGAGTTACATCAAATAGATCTCCAAGAGACCATTGTATTGAGAATTAAAAGAGAGAGAAAGGAAGCCATCTAGCTACTAACTACGGACCCAAAGGCCTACAATGAACTACTCACGCATCATCGGAGAGGCACCAATGAGGATGCTGAACCCCTCCGTGATGTTGTCTAGATTGGATCTGTGGTTTCTGGAACTTGCGGCGGCTGGAATTGTTTTTCGTCAACTCCCCTAGGGTTTTTGGACATCCATGGTATTTATAGAGCAAAGAGGCGGTGCGGGAGGCGGCCGAGGTGGGCACAACCCACCTGGGCACGCCTAGGCCCCCAGGCGCGCCCTGGTGGGTTGTGCTCCCCTCGGAGCCCCCCTCAGGTACTTTCTTGGCCCATCATGTGTCTTCTGGTCCAGAAAAAATCACCAAAAAGTTTCGCTGCATTTGGACTCCGTTTGGTATTGATTTTCTGCAAAGTAAAAAAACAAGCAAAAAACAGCAACTGGCACTGGGCACTATGTCAATAGGTTAGTCTCAAAAAATGATATAAAGTTGCTATAAAATGATTGTAAAACATCCAAGAATGATAATATAACATCATGGAACAATCAAAAATTATAGATACGTTGGAGACGTATCAAGGCGGTCGAGAGCAGGTTCGCGAGGGCACGGCGACTTCCATGGTGTCAAAGCATCGATCACGCAATTTAAGCCATCGGAATGTTTTTATCAAGGCACAGCTAAATCTGATACATGAGCAAAAAACAACACGGTTGCAGGGGCGGACCCTGACGAGCCTGAGGATGATGCAGCCCGCGGGGCGCCCTCAATTAAACAAACCAAAACGTCACCTGGCAATGTTGCTGCGGAAGCATCGAGGTAGCTGGCGAAGTGTGCCATGAAGATTCGCCCCTCAAGATCCGAGCGGTTCCTGAGGCTCGGGAGGCTCGCTAGGGGCCGGGGCCTCATGGGATGCAAGTGCCAAGCGTCGGGCCTCATGACACGCCAGCTTGAGCTGCACGAGCCGCTGGTACGTTGCGCTCACGTTGAGCAGGCCGAAGGGCATGTGGATGTAGTTGTAGGGGACACCCCCACTCCGGCCGACGCGTGACGGCCAGAAGAGGTCCTAAGAAGCGGCTCTGTTGAGGCCCGGGATGTTGACGCACACGCACAATTCGCTGCCCACGTCGGGAGCGGCAGCTGAGCCGGTGGGGCATGCGGGGCGATGCTCGCCGCACACGGCCCGCACTTCCATAAGCTCGTGGATCTCCTTGGTGATGAACTCTTGTGCTCCTGGCGCCTTGCGCCATGTACCTTGCTTGAGGGGGTGCGCGTCGAAGCACGCCTCCAAGTGGTGACCGAGCACCTCCCTCGTCACACTAGTCAGGTCGGACGCCCTCCACACGAAAGCCCCCGAGCCTGCCCTATGGGAGGCACCGGGCGCGCCTTCCTATCTTGGAGGAAGGCATGCCCCGACGGCAGGTACGGCACTTGAGGTGTCGCAGGCGGGTGCCTTCTTTGCCTCAAGACGGCTCTTGGGGAGGAACTGCTTCTTCTTTGGGGGGACAACCTCAGGAGGCGTGACGTCACCCTCGCCGTCAGAACTCTCGGCCACATCAGCCCTGTAGGCATGCTCGAGGGAGCAGACCGCATCCTTTTCATCGCTGGCGACAGTGATGACACCTCTGCACCCTGGCATTTTGAGGACATTGTAGCCATGGTGGGTTGCCGCCATGAACTTGGCAAGGGCAGGGTACCCCAGGATGGCGTTGTACGGGAGGCCAATGTGGGCCACGTCGAAGTCGATGAGCTTGGTGTGGTAGTTGTCGTGGGTGCAGAATGTGACTGGGAGGTGCACCTGCCCCAGGGGAATGGTGGAACCGTCGGTCACCCCAGAGAATGGCCTGGTGGGCATGAGCTGATCATAAGGCACTTGAAGCGTCTCTGAGATTTCGACAAAGAGGATGTTGAGGGCGGTGCCACCGTCGATGAAGGTCTTGGTGACGACGTTGCTGATGGTGGGCGTGCACAGCATGGGGAGCGCGCCGGCAGTAGCTAAACACCTCAGGTGGTCCTTGGAGTCGAATGTGATGGTGTACTGCGACCACTTGAGGGGACGCTTAGCCTCAAGCCTCGGGAGGGCAGCGTTCACCTCCCCAGAGAACTGCTTGAAGAGGCGGTTGGACGCAGGGGCCTAAGCTCCTCCGAGGATGCAGGCTACCGTGCGAGGCTCCTGGTAGCCCCCAGCCCCCTTGTCCTGCTGGTTGTTGTCATTCCTCCTGGGTGGCGGCGGCAGCGGCGGGAGGCCTGCGTTGCCCTGAGGGCAGGCCTCGCAAGGCTGATCGCGCCAGGCACCGTCGCGAAGCTCATCGCGCCAGCCACCCTCGCGAGGCTAGTCACGCCAGCCCTGACGGGGGTTGCGGTTGTCCCGTCGGCCACCACCGCGGCCGCCTCCGCAGCTGAAGCCACGGTCATTGCGGTCGGGGCGGTGGCGCAAGCACTCATCATGGAGCGCCCTGAGCTCCTGACAGTCGTCGGTGCTGTGGGTACGCATGTTGTGGTAGACGCAGAATAGGCCGCCGTCCTTGCTGGGCTCGTCGTGGTCGCGGCAGCGCTTCAGCTCAGGCTCCGCCGCCAACACGGTGGGGCCCTTACGCTTCACTTCCTAGGCCTTGGCCTTCTTGTCCTCGGGCTCAACGTCGGGGTTGTTGAGAATAGAGAGGTGGCCTTCCTTCGCCCTAGCGCACTTATCAGCCAGGTTGAACAGCTCTAGCGTCATGCACAGTTCGTCGTTGATGGTGAGTTTTTCGTTCATCCTGACGTCCGTGACACCGTCGGTGAACGCCGAGATGATGGCTCCGTCCGAGGCCTTCGGGATCTTGAGGCGCACCTGGGTGAAACGCTGAATGTACTTGCGGAGGGTCTCGCCGGGGCGCTGCTTCGCGCGCCGCAGATCGTTGATGGTGAGGGCGTGGTCGTGGGTGCCTTGAAAGTTGGCGATGAACCGCTCATGGAGCTCAGCCCACGAAGAGATCGACCCCTCAGGCAAGTTCATGAGCGAGGAGCAGGCGCCATCCTTGAGGGCCATGGGGAACCAGTTCGCCATGACCTTGTCATCGCCGTTCGCCACCTCGATGCTCAGCGCGTAGAGCTGGAGGAACTCCATGGGGTCGGGAATGCAGTCGTAGCGCGGGGGCAGCTCCGACTTGAACTTGACCGGCCAGACCACCCGACGCAGCTCACGAGTGAACACCCGGCAGCCAGCGGTGCTTATGGGCACGCCCCACGCATGAGCGACACGATCTTGGCGCTCCGGTGATGCGGCTTCTTGGACGACCCGGTCTTGGCGCTGACACAGCGGTGCGGGAGGCGCACACGCGTCGAGCGGTGGCTGATGCACAATCTGGCAACTGGCCTCGTCTCGAGCCGTCACCGGTGCTCCGCACAGCGGGTCGCGCAACCGCGCGGCGTGCTGGGGCTCGGCATTGTCGCCGCACAGGGGAGGAGGAGGAGGCGTGCCATGCGCCACGTCTCCTACGTGAGACGGCGGAGGACAAAGCGAATGGGAGGGAGTCGGGGCCTCGCCCGCGGTGCTGACGAGCTCGGTGATGCGGCCAAGCCAGGCATCGTAACCTTCTTTGGCAGGGCGGTAGTGCAGCAGCTCGCGCGCCATGAGCAGCGCGGCCTGCGCGTTCGCTGGCCCGCGGCGAGCATGGGAAGACGAAGCCGTAGCCGGGGTGAGTGAAGGCGTAGCGGTGCGGCCGTCCTGCTGCACGGAGGGCGGCAGGGAAGAGTCCTGCTGCACGTGAGCGGCAGGGTCGATGGTGTCGTTGGCCGCGGCAAAG